>JAPFRF010000016.1:5409821-6009821 GCA_029282475.1 Phrynocephalus forsythii | reverse complement strand
CGGTAATGAAGTGAAGTTCTTATGTGCCAAAGACCAGGATAATTTTTTTAAATTCAAATTCCAACTCTTGCTGGATTTGAATTTGCTACCATGAAACCTTTCAGCCCCTAGCCTGCCACTGCTAAATTAAGCTACAAAGATTCTCATTAACTGCCAGCTAAGGGATTTAATAATCTGCTCAGAAAAGTTAGAAGAAGGGAAGAAAAGAAATGGAGGCTTGCTTTCCTTTGAAGGAATCAAGGTGATTACAGAGAGATAATAAGCCTGTCACAGATAGGCGACCACACAATAGGGTGTCCTGGTGCCTGGTCAACTGAATAGACACTTGAGAAAAGTCAATAGACAGGAGAATGTCAAGTCTGATTCATTGGTATCAAATTGTTTCCATTCTTGTACAGATATTTTTTTGTCGCTGACAAATTAAACAGCTCTGAGTAAATGATGAGCTAAAAGGAATGGGATATTTGAGAGGGAGAAATGGGTCTAAAAACAATAAAAGATCCATACAAGTGGTGGGGTGAAATCATTGCATCATGAACTTGGGAGGGGCTTATAAGGCCATCCAAACCAAACCCCTGCTCAAGTCAGTAACCACAAACAAAGGAGACATGACAGATGGTTTTCCTGTTTGCTCCATCATTGGAGCAATTGCCACTTCCTGGAGGAGCCTCGAGGCGCAGTGGTTAAATGCCTGTACTGCAGGTAAAACTGTGCTCACAACCTGGGGTTCAATCCCAGGTAGTAGGATCATGGTTGACTCAGCCTTCCATCCTTCAGAGGTTGGTAAAATGAGTACCCAGCTTGCTGGGGGGTGGGGGGAGGAAATGTGTAGCCTGCATTTGTTGTTTTTCAGTCGTTCAGTCATGTCTGACTCTTTGAGACCCCATGGACCAGAGCTCGCCAGGCCTTCCTATCCTCCACTGCCTCCCAGAGTTTTGTCAAATCCATATTGGTTGCATCGATGACACCGTCCAACCATTTCATTCTCTGCCATCCTCTTTTCCTTTTGCCTTCAATCTTTCCCAACATCAGGGACTTTTCCAAGGAGTCCTCTCTCCTCATGAGGTGGCCAAAGTACTGGAGCTTAAGCTTCAAAATCTGTCCTTCCAGTGAACATTCCGGGTTGATTTCTTTCAGGACGGATAGGGTAGCCTGCATACTATAATTAAAATTGTAAACTGCCCAGAGAGTACTTGAAGTAGTATGGGGTGGTATATAAGCAGAACACTTTTGCCTGGCTTGGTTTTCCTGAGGTAGCTGGTTCCATTGCACTGTATTGTTGTTAGGAAGTTTTTCCCAATATCCCATCTAAATCTGGCTTCCTTTAGCTTGGCCCCTTTCTCATGTGCCCTGCGCTTGAGATGGGCACGAAACAAACAATTTTTCGTTTTTGTTTTCATTTTTTCGTTTCATTACGTAACGAAACGACAAACAATTTTTTTCTTCAAAATGAAACGAAACGAACAGAAACACCAGAAATTTTGTCTTCCGTTTCATTTCCGTTACTGCAATACAGTGAACTGCTTTAAATGCTAAAAATGAAATAAATGGTAACGAAACGGTAACGAAACGGTAACGAAATGAAAATGATTTTTTTGCAAAAATTCACGAAAAATGGAAACGAACCAAATGGACCCTCCAAACGACAAAGGACAAATGAAACTCCATTTTTTCTATTCGTGCCCATCTCTACCCTGCACTCTAGGATGATTGAGAACAGATCCTGCCCTTCCTCTTTAGGACTGCCTTTCACATATCATAGAGAATAATAATGGCCATCAAGTCCAAATCCGCCCGATCAATGCAGAAATCTAAATCAAAACTGGTCTGACAAAGGGCTATCCAATTTTCTCTTGAATAAGAACCTAAGAACATAAGAAGAGCCATGCTGGATCAAGCCAAAGGCCCATCCAGCCCAGCCTCCCATATCTCACAGTGGCCCCACCAAATGCCCCTAGGAGTGCATGAGACTAGATATCTGTCTCCTGCTACCACTCCCCTGCATCTGACCCTTGAAGTACAGTAACCCCCCATCTATCGCGGGAGTTAGGGACGGACCCAACCTGCGATCATTGAAAATCCCCGATATGCGGATGCGGGTCTGGTAGGTGTAAAATGCTTTCAGCAACAGACGGAAGTGCTTGCCTCTGTTGCTGAAGGCATTTTAATCCTTGCGCACTGCTTCCCACCACCCCCGGGAGATGCAGGCGCGTGAAGTTTAAAGGGACATTCAGCATTGGGGGCAATTGCTTGCCTCTCTTGCTGAAAGCATTTTTTCCATCTTCAACAAATCACCCAGATTCATCCATATCTGGATGAGGAGTCCCTGAGAACAGTTGTGCAGGCGCTTGTGATCTCAAGGATAGGTTATTGCAATGCTCTCTACGTGGGGCTGCCCTTGACTTTTATTCAGAGACTTCAACGGGTACAAAATGCTGTGGCCAGACTGGTGCTCGGTGTGGGTTGATATGAACACATTACCCCAGTTCTGGCTTGCTTGCATTGGTTGCCCATTGCGTCCTGAATAAGATTCAAGGTCTTGGTTTTAATTTATAAAAATTGCCATGGCTTGGGACCTCAATATCTGGTGGAGTGGGTCTTCCAGAGATCAACTGAGGCCCGTCCTACTAGAATATCACAGGCGCTCTCACTCCAGTTGGCCACGCAAGGAAAGCGGTAACCCACAACTGAGCCTTCTCTGTGGCTTGCCCCTTGCTTTGGAACCACCTTCCAATCTTCTATTTATTTATTTATTTTTATTTATTTTATTTATTTTTACAATTTATATGCCGCCCACTACCCAAAGGTCTCTGGGTGGCTTCCAATCAAAGAATTAAAACAGTTAAAAACATCAAACAACAATAAATAATAAAAACAATAATAAAAACCTTATACTAAAATCTTGTACCTTGTGCAATGGAAGGGAAACTCATAGTACTTGAGGGGCAATGGGGGTGTGTGTCAAGAAGCCCCACAGCTGAGGATATTTTACTACCTCAGGTTGATCAGCCAATGAGCCTATTTTCAGCTAACCACCAGCTATTAAGGATGAAGGGTTTCTGCACAACAAAACCCATAATTCTTCTTTCTGGGAACCCCCCACCCCACCCCTTCGAGGGGGTTCCTGCATGGCAGGGGTTGGACTGGATGACCTTTGAGGTCTCTTCCAACTCTAGGCTTCTATGACCCAGTCCTTGCTGAGGCCCCAATTGTGCTTGCCTTCCTGCTGCCAGCTTTCACGCCTCAGATAGGCCTAACTTCCTGTTTAAAAACAAAGTAGTTCAGATGTTTGTTGGGTGGTTTCCTTTGGACAATCTTCTCTCAGATTATACCTTGCATTCCTGCTATGAGCAGGGAATTGGGCTCAATGGCCTTCTAGCCCCATTTCAGCCCCATTATTCGATGATTCTATGAAATCAGAGTCCCCCTTTGCTCCCAATTTTGGGTGGTGTATGTTCTCCTGCCATTGTGCCAGTGGCAACCATATTGGTTGGCTGGGAGTTCCACTATTAGACCCTCCACCTCTGTTACCCTCCCCTGCAACTCCTCTTCCAAGTTTGCTAATCTTCCCTTTTATGGCCCAGTTATCTGTTTTCTCTAATATACCATGGTAATGAGCCACTGGTCTTCATTTTTTTAATGGCCTGTGCATTCTCCATAGAAGAGCGCTTTCCCAGGTACCAATCAAGACATCATTCACGGGTCCTAAAACTGATAGATGCCAGCCATTATGTTAATCTGTTTCCACCCATTTGGTGCTCCTTGTGGCTTGTGGGCTTGGTGAAAGGTTTAATGCCAGTGGAAAAGCATGATGGATGAGTCTGGCCTGAAGCCCACCCAGCCCAGCCAATGCTGGGGAAGGCAGGCAATATTGCTGGCATGCTTGACTGTTTTATGACTTCCCTCCGAGCTTGACTTCCCCATAATCTGATTAGGAAACCTTTGCATTGATGTAATGCAAACAAACAGATCATATGGTGGGTGATAAAAATAAAATATAATAATAAAAGAAAGCTAAATGGAGAACATATTCGGCAAACAGAAGAATATAAACCAATGACTGTGTCTGACCACACTAATATTTGCCAAAAGAGCTTCCAGAGGCTGCAGTTCAATCACAGCTGTTCTTTCCTACCTTCCTTGTCCCTTCAAGGAAACAAAGGCTGATACTTCACGACCCTCTCATTGCTGTTCGCGGCCCCGCTGGTGACCGGTAAGAAGGAACGGAACCTCACGTCCTTGTGGGGTCGATGCGAGTTCGCCCCGACCAGGCCCCCTGAACTGAGCCGGAACCGGGGTTAGAGATTCCCGTCCTGGAGCTTGGGAATCTCCTCAATCCACTTCTCGTTCCGCTCCCAGGGGATGTGCGGTTCCTCTTACCCTGCATCGAGATAATATTTAATGTAATTACATCTTTTGGGGGGTGGAAGGGGGGGAGACATCGATATTTCAATGTACCGAATGATCAAAATTATCACTCAGCCTGAAAACATGCAGGGTTCGAAGAGAGGTGACAGTGTGGTACTGCAAAGTGCCCTGTCCATTCGCCATGCCCGTGAGTACAAAGAAACAGAGGCAGAACCGGCGTTAGGTCACATGACAACAACCGATTTCAACCCAGAAGCAAGTTCACCTCAGCACGAGGAAAGACCGTGAAGTAACCCTCTAAGAAAGACAAAAATCACCTCTCTGTCAGAAGTGGAAGGGAAGAGATGTGATCCCAAACAGAGGTTCGGGCATGAAATCATATGCTTTGCTGTCCAGAAGACTCATTCAGGCTTGATGATTACTAGAGATGGGCACGATATGAACTTTTAGCTCATTTCATTATTCGTTATTCATTTTGTTACCTAACAAAATGAATAACGAACCCCAGAGTGAATTTAGAACAAAACAAACTGAACCAAAAAAATTTGGATCAGTTCAGTTCGGTTCGTTAATGGTGGTGATGTCTCCTACCTGGTGCTGGTCTTTGGTTCTTCCTGGCTGCAGGGAAAAGCCCACTGGCCCGCACTAGAGGTGTAGCGCGGGCCATGTGGTCGGAAGCAAAAATAAATAAAAATAAAAATAAAAATAAAAATAAAAATAAAAATAAAAATAAAAATAAAATGAAGGAGCACCAACCTGGCCCCAGGGTGGCTGGGTCGGCATCCTAAAATAAAGAAAAAATATTAAAAATAAAACCAGTGCTGACCAGGCCCCAGGGGCCGCACGGTGGGCGCTTGAAGAAAAACAAAAACAAAAAAGCCCCGCACTACATGTGTAGTGTGGCCAGGAACCTGGAAGTAAAATAAATAAATAAAAATAAAATAAAATAAAATAAAATAAAATAAAATAAAATAAAGGGGCACCGACCTGGCCCCATGGGTGGCTGGGTCGGCACCCTAAAAAATAAAGAAAAATATTAAAAATAAAACCAGCACCGACCCAGCCCCAGGAGGTGTGTGGTCAGCGCTTGGGGTGGGGGGAAGGAGTGCCGACCTGGCCCCAGGGGTGGCTGGATCGGCACCCTAAAATAAATAAAAAATATTAAAAATAAAACCAGTGCCCACTGGGCCCCAGGGGCTGTGTGGTGGGCGCTTGAAGAAAAACAAAACAAAACAAAACAAAACAAAACAAAACAAAACAAAAAGCCCAGCACTACAGGAACCCGGAGTGAAAAAATAAAAATAAAATAAAAATAAAGGATCACCCTGCTGCCACTGCCATTGCCCGGTAAGATGATGATTATTATGTGGATGATGAGGATGAGGATGCTGCCAGTCCAGTGTGTGGAGTTGCAACAACATCTGTTTTTTTTTTAATTTTTCGAATGCTTTTTCCCGCCCGCATGCTGTCAAATTGATTACATCGCACAATGCAGGGAAAATGAATAATGAATCAACGAACCAATGAAACAGTTTTTCTAAAAAATTTGTTAAAAATGAAACAAAATGAACCAAACCCTAAAACAAACCGAACCAAAACGAATCACATTTTTTTTTTTGGTTCATGCCCTTCTCTAATGATTACTGATTCTGCGGAATAATCAAATTCGCTATATTTTGAAATGGCCTCGGTTGGTGACAGGGGCAAGACTTGATGATCCATAGGGTCATTTCGAACTCTGCGGCTCTAGGATGATGATGATGATGATGATGATGATGATGATGATGATGATGATGATGATGATGATGATGATGATGATGATGATGATGCCACCACTGACACCAACAATGATAATGATACCTTTATGCCATGAAAGCTTCACTCTTGCTGTTGAAGGCATCAGGGTGGATTTATTTCCCCTAATGGGATGGTAACCAGATGTCCTCATTATATACTGAGCCATAGATTTTAAAGCACTCTCTGGGCCATTTACAATGTACTTTTGTTCAAGGTACACATTACCTGACCCCCACCACCACCACCACCAAAACCTGGATGCTCATGTTACCGACCGGGGGAAGATGGAAAGCTGAGTCAATCTGGAGCTGGCTACTTGAGCCTGTAAGGCTCGAGCTCAGCTCACGAGTCGAGTTTTGACTGCAGCACTATCATTTAACCAATGTGCCATAGGGCGACCATCAGCCATAACAGACTGGTGGTAGCAGAGCCTGTAGTGTCCTGCCTTGGAGATGGTGTGAAGGCGGTTTCAGGCCTGTACTTTACATGCTTTGAATCAGGTCATGCACCTGTGCAGGAGATGGGATTCAGCACTATGGACAGCTCCTACATGGCAGCAACAAGAACTTAGACCAGATTCACAGCATCTCCAAAACAGGAATACCCAGCTTTTAACTCTCTCCTGGATCAAACTCTGGATCAAATGATGAGTGGTAGATCTAATGACATGCTTCCCATGACAGGATCTGTCATCCAGATCTTCCTGGGACTCCCGGCAATACTGCTCAATTTCCCAGGCCAAAGAAGGAACATCTCTCTGTAGTTTAATCACTCCCCATCTAACAGATCACCATGTAAAACACAACCCCTTCAGTGTAATGGAGATACAGGGCAGCAGCTGGCAAAATATATATCCAGGGGGGTTGGGTTTTGTTAATGTAGAGATCATCTGTGCTCCGTAAACAGGTCAAGGACTGCACATCCCAGGGAAAAATCAATGGGAAACCTGAACACTCCTTTCATGCTGCACTCTCCACCCTTCTGGGCAGATCAATGAGGATGGACAGCTGGTTATTTATTTACTCTAGAAGCCCACTGGCTTATCAAGATAACAGAGCAAACTTTAGCGAAGCAGCTGTCAATAGGAGCTTGGAGGCAATGCACGAGTGATGTGTGCCACCAGCAAAGATACAAGTGACAAGACTGCTGGGGCCACCAAGAATGAGAGGAAGTTAGAAACACCCAGAGGATAGAATGGAAGAGAACACATGGGGAGGAGGAAGCAAGTGTAACACCAGTTGATTGCCAACTTCTTTTATACTGCAAAAGGGACAAATGCCATTTTAGGATACATGAACAGGGGTTCAGTCTGCACATCCTGTGAGGTACTTGTTCTGCTCTGTTCAGCATTAGGAAGGCCACATCTTGGGTCCTGAGTCCAGTTCTGGACTATGTATTTTAAGAATGATGCAGACAAATTGGAGCAAGTTTCAGAGGGCAGTAGGAACTGGCAAACCACTCCAGTATTCCTGCCAAGAAAACTCCATGGACATGGGGTCACAAAGAGTCTGTCACGACTGTAATGACACAACACACACACACAAGGATGATCAAGAGACTGGTAACTGATTCCTGACCTTTGGGTCTGCAGCCAGACTTGGCCTAAACTACTGAGCTAACCATCCATTTTCTTTCATGCTAATGGTCTCTCGCTTGGCAATTGATGCTCTGCAATTGACTCTTGTTTGGCAATTGACGCTCTGCACCCCAGGGCTACTGACTATCTCCACCACCCCAAAGTTTGGTTGTGTGTCTCTGTGTTGGTCCACCCGTTCCATGCCCTGAAGCCCTATAGCCTGATTTGAGATAATAGATATTATTTGGTCATTGTTTTTAAACCCAACTCTGGATATGAAATCAGTGTCCCTCTAGAGGAGTGTGCATTTTAAGGTTTTATTCATTCAACTTGCGTGCTCGAGGTGGTTAGAAATAAAATGGAATAAAAGCACCAAACATAATTAAAGCATGCTTTGCTTTTGCTTTAATTGACTCACAGCCCAAGTCTTTTTCTTCCTTACCACAAATATAACAGCAAGTGTGTAGGTTTTTGCACTTGGTGGGCTGTTTGCCACAAGTTTAATTGCACAACCAGGACACTGCCACATTCATGATGGTGAGCCAATGAAACAGAACACATTACTTAGAATCCTAGGATCCTAGAACAACTGTGTTGGAAAGGCCTTTGAAGCCATCAAGGTCAACTCCCTGTCTAATGTAGGAACCCAAATCAAAGCAGATCTGATGGATGGTTGTCCAATGTTCTCTCCAATGCCTCCAGCAAGACTAACTGTTGTGTGAGGATAAAGTCTTTTTCTGAAGACACACGCATACCACCAGCAGCTTTCTGATCATGTTCACGGTCCTTGAAACTGAAGCTTACACTGTGCACAGGACTATTTTCAATTATTTTCCTTTGAGAATGAAGTTTAAGCATTTTCTTTCATACGCTGCGGTGCAGTTCCCACACTCAGAGCAGCCGTTGTCTCCCATTCAGAGGGTTTCCCTCACTCCATTTCTTCTCCCTGTTTTTGAAAATAATCTTTTCTTCCAGTTCTTTTCAGGATGGAAATAACACACACCAGGTTCAAAAAAAGCAAGGGGATGAGTGCTTGCTTATTTTCCTTCCTTCCTTGGAGGGGGGGGGAGAACCCCCTATAAAGCAATGAATGGAATCATTGAATGTTTAAAGTTGGTTTTGTAGCTCCCTTAAGCTTGCTTTTGTGACCAAACTTCAGGCTGATATCATAATTGCATGCCATCCAGTTAACTCTGGCTTATGAAAAACCTTTTCAGGTGTTCCAAGGTAGACAATATCAAGAAATGATTTACCAGTCCCTTCTTCCCTGGGTGCCCCGGGACTGTGAAACTTCCCCAAGGCCTCCCAGACTGGCTATCCCACTAAGGGCCTTTTCACACAACCCCTAAGATCCGTTGGCCACTTAAATTCAGACCAGAGATCTTGGGGGTTTGTCGCTGTTCCAGTGTTCCTACCCCCTCCGCACTCCTGGCTGCTGTCTGTGTGAGGAGAGGGAGAAAAAAAGGAAGAAAAGAATGCTGGCTCACCTCCAGCTCAGCTCCCAACAGCATTCCAGTCTCTTAAGTATCTCTTAAAGGGGTGGGGGGGCAAAACAACAACAAACAGAAGCGAGGAAAGCCCGGCACTCACTACGTTACATCCGCATCAGGGATTTTTCATCCCTGGAGAGCAGGTACTTGAAAAGTGCGCTGGGACGCGCTTAGGTGGGCATGGTCACACTTAATTTTTTGTAAACTCCGGAGCTGGTGGGGAAACAATTTTAAGCTCTGGATCTGGGAGCCATTTGCCGTGGGTTTTAGGGGTCGTGTGAAAAGGCCCTAAGAGGCACAATGAGGAATCAAACTCCTAACCTCTGGGTCTATGCCTAACTCACT
Source organism: Phrynocephalus forsythii (assembly GCA_029282475.1). NCBI lineage: Eukaryota > Metazoa > Chordata > Lepidosauria > Squamata > Agamidae > Phrynocephalus > Phrynocephalus forsythii. The sequence continues at coordinate 6,000,245 of JAPFRF010000016.1, read as the reverse complement.
GAGCTATTTAGCCAGCATAATAACTGTGTGCTGTCAAGTGAAATCTGACATGGGGACTCTTTTCTGGGTTTTCCAGGTAGAGAGTGGTTTCCCATCCTCTTTTTCAGGGGTATCCTGTTACTGTGCAGCTGGCCCAAGGCCACCCAGGCAGGCTCTTCCCCTAAGGGGCTCATGAACCTCCTGAGAACATGGACAGCATTTCAAAGTGGCATAAGAGAAATAGCATTCATGAAGGCTCCCAACCAGATAATTAAACCACTCAGCTCTCCAGTACATAATACATTAGGATGCAGGATCTTACCAGCATGGCCTCCCTCCCAGACTAGGTGTCACCCTATTAAGTTATTTATTAATTAATAACTAGCTGTACCCGGCCATGCATTGCTGTGGCTCAGTCTGGTTAAATGGAAAAGAAAGAAAAGAGACAGCACAGATTTTTAATATGTTTAATTTCACAATGCTTGTGGGAATACAATATTGTTTGTTGCTCCATTGTCTGTGTACATATAGAGATTGTGTGGTTGCCGACTCTAGAACATGCAACATATAATTGTCCATGTGAGAAGCACTCCATCTCTAGATTTAAACCACAGAATTCTAAAGATTAGCCCTGAGCTTTGTTGATGTTGGTGATTGGTAATGCCAATCAGTTGGGAATTGCCATCTCCTAAAAGGAATTGGCATATCCATTGGAATCATAGGAATGCGAGGAATGAGGACATCTTCGCCTTTGAAAGGTCCTGTCAAGATTGTTGCTTCTATGATGGTGGTCATTAATTAAGAGTCCCCAGGGTCATGGCTCCTTTCTTCCCTCATCCAGCCAACGTCCCATTTTCCAAGCCCAGGATATGCACAGGGCAAGTCATGAGTCTTGCCAAAGGGAGCTCAGGCTGGCTGCAGCAGGGAAAGGAGTCAAGGAGGAGGAGGCTCAGCCCTGCATCCTCTGGTTCCTCTTCTTCGCCTTCTTTGCCTGCCACAGCCAGCCTGGGCTCCCTTTGGCAAGCTCCATGAAAGGAGCCAGGAGGCAGGGCTCAGTGCTATCAGCCTCCACCGCCACTGTTCACCCCTCAATGCTGGGTCAAGACTGCTGGCTTCCTGCCACAACCTCCCTCCATCCCTCCTCCCTGCTGCTCCACGAGAGCTCTGTTCCCCACTGTCTTCGTTTTTTGTCTCTTGTCCAAGAAGTCAGCCCTCAAGGAGGGGAGTTATTTTTGCCCCTCCTGTTAATTGCTTTTTATTGCCTGATGGTGATGGGGTGTGCACACACACACACACACACACACACACACACACACACACACACACACACACACACACACACACAGAGAGAGAGAGAGAGAGAGAGAGAGAGAGAGAGAGAGAGAGAGAGAGAGAGAGAGAGAGAGAGAGAGAGAGAGAGAGACCCCACTGTGCAGCCTTAATGGGCCTTGTGGCACAGTGGTTAAATGCCTGTCCTGCAGGTAAAACTGTGTTCACAACCTGGGTTCAATCCCAGGTAGCAGGCTCAAGGTTCACTCAGCCTTCCATCCTTCCGAGGTCGGTAAAATGAGTACCCAGCTTGCTGGGGGGGGGCAATGTGTAGCCTGCACACTGTAATTAAAAAAAAAATTGTAAACCGCCCAGAGACTACTTGTAGTAGTATGGGGCGGTATATAAGCAGAACACTTTGCTTTTTGCTTTTTCCCAATATACAGCCCCAGGAACTCACCACCCCAAGGCTTGCTTTCCATTTGTGACATATATAGTACAGTGTGTGTTGCTTTAATGTCCAACAGATGATGCCGGTGTGATATCTATATATAAAAACATGTGCATACGTGAACGAAACATTGTGTCAAAATTTCAAACCAATCGGTGAAGAACTTTTGGATTTTTAAGATTTTGCACAAATGAACATTTACATTTTTATTTAATTAGAAAACATTACCACAGGTTTCCCTCCAGTCATTGAGTCATTGTGGTGATTGATTTATTCAGTTCAAAACATGCTGAATGTTGAAAGTAAAAAAGTGCAGGCTTCAGCTTTGGGCATCTGATGATGACCATCTTGGATGCTCAATGGAACATTCTCTCTCAAAATGATAAAGACATCTCTGCCTTAATGTTTTCCAATCTGTCTTTGCCTGGCTTTCTGTTGGAATAGTTGGCAAGATTTACATTTCAGACATTACAGGGTTAATGTGAATGTAGATTATTATGGACTGGATTGAATGTGAAGAGCGAAGCCTATTGGGTGTTGAGATCACACCACTTGGAATGTTCTGGTAGATGTCTAGTTAGTATGTGTGCCTTGTATTCTTAGAGAGAAGAGAAGCATGTTCCTGGCTTAGCAAGATGGCTGTTAGAATAGTTATTGTTAGAAAACCTCCCGTGTACCCTTCCCTTCTAGTTAAATAAATAGTTTTTTCATATAGTAACACAAGAGGTGTCTCTCTCATTAAAGCAACTAAAAATCATCTGCAACCACCAATCCAACAAATATCCCCAACACTTTCTCCCCCCTGTTTCTAGCAAAGCAAAAAGGTCTTCCAGATACCCCCTCCCTCATGGCATTAGATCTGTTATGGAACAGATGGGAAGCTGTTACTAGCTCTCCAAATTCCACACCATTGTTTTCTCCTACGGGCAATGTTTAGTCACATGTGACATTGCTTACCAACAATCCCACACACGGCTGATTGTTCAGGGGCATGACACCATCCACGGGTGCCATCCACAACACAACCTGAGACTTCCAAAACACTTGTATGAAGCAATCTTTCATTACAAGGATTGCAGATGCTGCTGAAAATGGCTCTATCACCAGATCGGTAGGTCTTTCCTTAATGAAATCCACATGGCCTCTTCAAATATGTCCAATATTTATATTTCCTGCCCACATGTAGCAACCGCAGGCTGAATAATTTGCAGTGGTGGAAACGAATCTCCACCCAGGCAAACAAATCTCTAACTAGGCTGCTATAATGGGCCATACCTCCAATTGTTACTGTTACAGGGTAATGAGTTGCAGATGAATAATAATAATCATGTACCATCAAGTCAGTGTTGACTTATGGTGACCCTTTTCCAGGTTTTCCAGGCAGAAAATACTCCGAAATGGGTTCCTGATCCCTGTATATGAGGTTGACCCAGGGCCGGCGCTTCCATTAAGGCGAACTAGGCAGTTGCCTAGGGCGTCAAAATGGAGAGAGGCCGCTGGCCAGCCTGCTGCCCCCCACCGCTGGCCACCGCCGTCCATCCCCCCACCGCCTGCCAGCCGCCCGTCGCCACCCACCCACCGCTGCCTGTCCCCATCCACCCGCCGCCCCCTGTGCCCATCACCGCCCACCCCTCCATGCCCATCGCCATTGCCTCCCCATGCCCGTCACCGTCCCCCACCTGCCTGCCACCCGCCCCACCCCAACACCCCTCACCAGGGCACAAAAAAACCTAGCACCGGCCCTGGGTTGACCTAAGACTGTGCAGTTTGCCCAAGGTGGCTCTGGATGGCTCTTCTCCCTGGAAGTCCAATGGGGAATCAAACTGCAAACTTCAGGCTCTGCAGCCATTGACTGAACCCTAGGAGAACATAAAGAAGAGGAGTTAAATTGGTCAAGTTACAGTTGTAATGAAATGCTTTTGTTACTGGGAAAGGGAATTAATTACAAGTTACTAGTCCACATAAGAAACAGATAAGCATTACTAAAATCAACTGAATGTGAGCCGGAAGAATTGTGGATTAAAAAGCAGAACTATTATCAGGGAAGAATGCACAAGGACAATCCCTGGAGTGCAACAAAAATAAAAGCCTAGATGGATGATGGAAGAAACACTTCAAGTTGCAAAGAACAGGCAAGAAGCAAAAATAAAGTTGAGAGAAACAGGATCAGAACTGAATGCAATTTTCCACATATAGAAGCATGTACCCAATCCTCCCTACTCTTGGAAGAAATGAGGTGTATTTATAATGAGCTTTTGACAGGTGAGCAACAACTTAAAAATATACAGGAATTAAAGGAAATGGGTCTACAAACATATTGGTGGTCAATGCTGAAATTAGAAAACAGGTACAAGAAAAATAAAATCATGGGCTTTTATAAAGGAAAGGTTCAGGTTGATGAGTTATGGGTATATACTAGTGGTAACATTTTTAAGAAATTGTACACTTACCTGTTAAAATATAATGTAGAAGAAGAAATGGTCAAAGCTTTTATAGTTAAATGGGTGCAAAATTTTGGATATAATATCCGTATAGATGATTGGACACAAACGTGAACAACTACAAATGGATTGACCTTCTTCCTTCGCGATGAAAAGGAAAGGGAGAGAGAAAGGGATAATCTAGAGACTTTCTCCAGTGAGATTAGCTTCCCAACCCTTATCCCCATAGATTAAATGTTTGCTGGTGAATCTCTGCACCCTCTTTGCTTTTCTCCTTTTCGCTGGAGAACTAAGCTGTCTAGTTGATAGTGCAACCAACTGAATACACAGCTAGTTCCCTTGGTTTGTGCAACTGGAACCATGAAATGGTTTCCCGGTTACAATTTTTGTCTTGATGAAAATTTTGAAATAGGTCGAGTAACTTCAAGCTTTGCAAATGAAGATGTGCAACAGAATTTGGGTTCCACCATGAGAAGGCAGAGCTGCTACCTTCCTGATCCTGTTGAAACACCTCTTCCTCTGACCATTGGCTTTGCTGACTAAAGTTGATGGGAGTTGTAGTTCAACCTCCTCTACCCATTGCCCACCGCCAATATAGATACATTTCTAGCTTTGTTTTGTCCTTGGTTTCAGGGTTTGAGAAGTTGTGTGTATTTTTCATGATCCTTTAGATCAGATGAAGAGGAGAATCTTCTTTAAAATAATGGAGATCACACAACTGAACTCTTGTTACTTTCTGCTGAACTTTTACAACTGCACAAACTGTGGTGGTGATGTTTTTGTTTTTGGATCAGACAGGAGGACCTTTTTGAGACTAAAACATAAGACTACCCAATGGATCTTTGCTTGACTTTCTCCTGAAAAGAAGGAGCTTTGTAACTTCCAAGTGTCATATTTGAATAGAGAAATCATTACAGGTATGTATTCATATTTGGTTAAATGTTAGATTAAGTTGGCCATTTCTGCATATGATGCGATGAACTCCTATTGCATCTCAAAAGACAACCTCATCCTGCAAAGCTTTCTTTGACCCTCCTGATTGGGTCAAGGTGATACAGGCCCTAGTTACCTCTCAGTTGGATTAATGTAATGCACTCTATGTACAACATCCTTTGGAAATTCCAGAGGGTCCAAAATGCCAGAACCAAATTTTTTAACTAAAGCTGGTTACAGGGATCCCATAAGTTCCCATTACAAGATCTCCACTGGCTGCCAAACCATTTCTGGACACAATTCAAAGTGTTGGTTCTAACTCACAAAGCCCTAAAAATCTTGGGTCTAAGTTATCTCACAGGCAGGATCTCCTCCTATGAGACTCTCAGGTGAGCCTTTCTCTTGGTTCCACCATCATTACAGGATGCAAGAGGTGGCCTTCTCTGCTTCCTGACTTTGGAACTCCCTCCCACTGGACACCAGGCTAGACCCCTCTTTGCTGTCCTTCCACCAGCTGGCAAAGAGCTTTCTCTTTGGACAGGCTAATCCTGAGTGGGGTTTTTTACACTGAATTCTTGTGCTCTGTTGCTTTTAGTATTTTAGTATTGATTTTCTTTCCCACTTTTAATCTGATACTTGTTTCATTCTTTTTAAAATATTTGTTTTCTTTCTGTTTTCAGCTTTAATGTTGTCCTTTAAATGATGCAAGCCACCTTGGGTCCTTTAAAGGCTTGGTAACAAACAAAAAACAAACAAACAAACAAACAAACAAACAGCATCTCTAAGAAAGGGGCAAATCTCGTAAGTCTCCTCTAGATTAGATTTCATTTCTCTGCTGCCTGAGTTGCCCAAGATCTATATTCACTTCCCCTGGGATATTGATTTGCCAAGATACGTGACCTGGATTAATTTTTAAGGAACAGGCTTGTAAGATAGTGTGAGCATAGAACAATTTAATTCAAAACAAAGAAGCAAACAAAAACCAAAATATAAGAAGCATTCAGCAAGCTGGGTACCATGGAATATTTTCCTGTTCCAAATCCAAATCTAGTAAAGATTCAATTAACTTACTAACCTCAATTAACTTATTAGCCTAGTGCCCTCCAATTATTAAAGGCCAGGATGTATCATAAGACAGAAAATAGGTGCCATTACAGAAGATTGTCTGCAACTTCCTTACTAATGCCTGATGCCAGTTGATTATGGATTGGGTGCCATGCCTGTCTTGTTAAATACGCAACGTGGAATCATTTCTCACCCTGAAGGGATGGATGCAGAATTAGCAGCAAGTACTGCTCCAAACGGACCCTGCTTCAACCACCACCCCTTTGTCTCCACCTGCTTGCTGCTGGGTCTCCTTGTGAGTGAGAGGCACGAGAGGTAACCTAGTCAGCTTGCCAATTGAGGGGTGGCACTGGAGAGCTGGGACTCCGCCCTGCAGCTTTCTAGCTGTCTGCAAGCTTGTGCTGTGGTTCCATCATCCAGCAAGTACTGCTCCAAACGGACCCTGCTTACACCACCACCCCTTCGTCTCCACCTGCTTGCTGCTGGGTCTCCTCGTGAGTGAGAGGCACGAGAGGTAACCTAGTCAGCTTGCCAATTGAGGGGTGGGACTGGAGAGCTGGGACTCCGCCCTGCAGCTTTTTAGCTGTCTGCAAGCTTGTGCTGTGGTTCCATCATCCAGCAAGTACTGCTCCAAACGGACCCTGCTTCAACCACCACCCCTTTGTCTCCACCTGCTTGCTGTTGGGTCTCCTTGTGAGTGAGAGGCACGAGAGGTAACCTAGTCAGCTTGCCAATTGAGGGGTGGGACTGGAGAGCTGGGACTCCGCCCTGCAGCTTTCTAGCTGTCTGCAAGCTTGTGCTGTGGTTCCATCATCCAGCAAGTACTGCTCCAAACGGACCCTGCTTACACCACCACCCCCTTCGTCTCCACCTGCTTGCTGCTGGGTCTCCTCGTGAGTGAGAGGCACGAGAGGTAACCTAGTCAGCTTGCCAATTGAGGGGTGGGACTGGAGAGCTGGGACTCCGCCCTGCAGCTTTTTAGCTGTCTGCAAGCTTGTGCTGTGGTTCCATCATCCAGCAAGTACTGCTCCAAACGGACCCTGCTTCAACCACCACCCCTTCGTCTCCACCTGCTTGCTGCTGGGTCTCCTCGTGAGTGAGAGGCACGAGAGATAACCTAGTCAGCTTGCTAATTGAGGGGTGGGACTGGAGAGCTGGGACTCCGCCCTGCAGCTTTCTAGCTGTCTGCAAGCTTGTGCTGTGGTTCCATCATCCAGCAAGTGCTGCTCCAAACAGACCCTGCTTCAACCACCAACCCTTTGTTTCCACCTGCTTGCTGCTGGGTCTCCTCGTGAATGAGAGGCACGAGAGACAATTTAGCTGGCTTGCCATCAGAAAGGTGTGGCGGGGGAATCGGGCTGATACCAACCTCTATTATTTGCTTGTGAAGGGGAGAGGGTGGTGGGATGTTGAAGCTGAATGGTGGGGTGGTTTGTTTTTATCTGCCTTATTCTGTTTTGTTTTATTTCATTTTTTGTCATTTTCTTGCCATCTGAGATAGAGATAAGGACTCACAATGGAACTGATGGAACAGGAAGGAAGGAGGGCAATGGAGGGGGGAGCCATTGAGCCTGTGCTGGGTAGAGGAAGGTATGGGGGTGGGAGTGGAACGTGCCCGCGTAGGAGAAGAGAGGTTAGATATCTTACATCTATCCCGTCTTCTGGTTCCACTTCCAACCTGAAGGTATCAGGTGACCATATCAGCGAACCTCACGGGCCACACGGTGCTGTTGTTGAATGCCAGGTCGGTAAAAATAAGACCGCCCTCATTCATGATGTCATCCTGGATGAGGGTGCCGACCTGGCATGCATTACTGAGACCTGGGTGGGAGAGGAAGGTGGGGTTCCCCTCTCCCAACTCTGCCCACCTGGGTATTCAGTCCAGCACCAGTGTCGCCCGGAAGGTCGGGGAGGGGAGTTGCTATAGTCTATAGGAGTTCTATCTCCTTGACCAGGCTTCCTGTCTCCTTGAGAGGAGGTTTAGAGGGCCTATATTGTATGCTGGGCTCACGAGACAGACTGGGGATTCTGTTGGTGTACCGCCCACCCTGCTGCATTCCAAAAGTCTCCCTGCCTGAGCTGACGGAGGTGGTCTCGGACCTGGTGTTGAGGACCTCCAGACTGTTGGTACTGGGGGACCTCAACATCCATGCTGAGGCTGCCTTGGCCGGGCGGCTCAGGACTTCATGGCCGCCATGACAACCATGGGGCTGTCTCAACATGTCATCAGCCCGACACATGAGAAAGGCCACACTCTAGACCTGGTTTTCTCAACGGGATTGGAGGATGGTGGTTTGGATGTGGAGGGGTTGGTCCTGACTCCATTGTCATGGTCAGACCACTTCCTGGTCAAGTTTAGGCTATTAGCTACTCCAACCCTCTGCAAGGGTGGGGGATCTATTAAGATGATCCGCCTCGGAGACTGATGGATCCAGATGGTTTCTTGAAAGCTCTGGGGATTATCCGTCTGATATGGTCGGTGCTCCTGTCGAAGCTCAGGTCACCCTATGGAATAGGGAAATGTCCCGGGCAGTTGACACGATCGCACCTAGCGCCCTCTCCCCTTGCGCAGAGCCCAGACGGCTCCTTGGTAGAGCTGCGGGCAATGAAGCAGGAGGGGAGACAGCTGGAGCGCAGGTGGAGAAAATACCGCTGTGAGTCCAATCGAACACAGCTTCATATTCTGTGGGAATTTGGCGAAAAGGCAATATTTCGCAAACCGTATTGCTTCCTCAGAGTGCCGTCCAGCAGAGCTGTTTCGGGTGGTCCAGGACCTTCTTCAACTGAGAAATACGGATGAGGTTCTGGACCACTCGGCAGCCCGTTGTGACGAGTTTGCTGTTCACTTTGAGGGAAAAATCGCTCAGATTCGCAGGGAATTGGACTCCACTATTGGTGCAGAATCAAGGGATGTGTCCAGTGCGCCGTGCTTAGGTCCAGTATTATTGGATGAGTTTCAATTATTGAGACCCGAGGATGTGGACAGGGTGCTTGGATCTGTCCGTTCTACCACCACTCTGCTCGACCCTCCCTTCCTGGCTAATTGAAAGATCTGCCAGGGGTTCCACCTGGGTCCAGGAAGCTGTAAATGCCTCATTAAGAGAGGAGTGGTCCCTGCTGCCTTAAAGGAGGCAGTAATTAGCAAAAAAAAACCAACCTGGACCCAGGGCTGGTGGGTAACTACCGGCCAGTAGCGAACCTCCCTTATTTGGGCAAGGTGTTGGAGCGGGTGGTGGCCGGACAGCTCCAGGCGCTGCTGGATGAAACGGATTTTCTGGATCCATTTCAATCTGGTTTCAGGCTGGGTTTTGGAACAGAGACTGCCTTGGTCGCCCTGTACGATGACCTTTGCCGGGAGAGAGACAGGGGAGTGCAACCCTGTTGATACTCCTGGACCTCTCAGCGGCTTTCGACACCATCGACCATGGTGTCCTTCTGGATAGGCTGGCCAGGTTGGGAGTTGGAGGCACTGTTTTGCAGTGGTTCCGCTCCTTCCTGGCTGACCGTGTCCAGAAGGTGGTGCTGGGGGACAGTTGCTCCGCCCCGTCCCGTCATGGGGTTCCTCATCAATACTGTCTCCCATGCTGTTTAACATCTACATGGAACCACTGGGAGAGGTCATCAGGAGGTTTGGGCTGAGGAGTCAGCAATATGCTGACGATACTCAGCTCTACCTCTCATTCTCCACCAATCCAGGTGAGGCAGTTTCTGTCCTGAACTCGTGTCTGAGCCAGATAATGGACTGGATGAGGGTTAATAAATTGAAACTCAATCCAGACAAGACGGAAGTGCTGTTAGTGGGTGCTTCGCCGGACAGGTTAGAGGGCCACTTCCCTGTCTTGGACGGGGTTGCAAACAGGGTCCGCAGCTTGGGGGTGCTTCTGGACCCTGGTCTAACTCTGGAAGCCCAGGTGGATTCGGTGGCCAGGGGCGCCTTCCTTCAGCTGCGAAAATATACCAGCTCCGCCCCTACCTAGACGAGCAGAGCCTCATGACAGTTACGCATGCGCTGGTAACATCCCGTATTGATTACTGCAATGCGCTCTAAAAGACGGTCCGGCGATTGCAACTGGTTCAGAATCGAGTGGTGGGGCCGCCAGAGATCACATCACGCCGATTCTACATAACCTGCATTGGTTACCAGTTGCTGCCCGAGCCCAATTCAAAGTGCTTGTCTTGACATATAAAGCCCTAAACGGCTTGGGACCTAGATACCTGAAGGACCGCCTCCTTCCATATGAACCTACCCGGCAATTAAGATCTAGCCAGGGGCCCTCTTGAAAGAGCCATCCCTCAAGGAGGTGAGAGGGATGGCTTGTAACAAAGGGCCTTCTCGGCAGCTGCCCCTAAGATGGAATGCCCTCCCAAGTGAGATCCGCCTGGCGCCAACATTGATGACATTTCGGCGCCAGGTAAAAACCTTCCTGTTCCAGAAGTTTTTTAATTGATACAACATAGACTGGGGTCCTTTGATGGCAATTTTAGTGATGATTTTAGTATAAGGTTTTGCTGATGTTTTAATTATTTATTGATATTTTATGTCTTAACTGTTTTAATTCCTTGTTGTAAGCCGCCCAGAGACCTTTGGGTAGTGGGCGGCATATAAGCTGTAAAAATAAATAAATAAATAAAATAAATAAATAAACTAGATTCTGATAAAGAATGGGGATTCTTCTCTTGTGCATTTGCCTTTGTTCAACACATTGTACCTTCCCACTCATCACCGATGGAAGAGCGGAATGTGCTTAGGTACTTCAAGACAACCCATTCTCCGACAAAGAATAATTGCTTGAGCTACTATTCACTCTTGTTACACGTAGCTGTAGGCATAGTAGGAGGTGAACGTTGTAAGAATTTGTTCTGCTTATTCAGAGCAAGGCGGCAGAATTGGCTTCTAAATTAGGGTCTGCAGGTTCAGGGTAATCAGGAGAAAGCAAGACGGCCAGGAACGGCAGTTAAAGATCCAAAATGGAAAACGGTGGAGTGTGTTGACAAATGTAAGCCATTTGCATTTTGGATGAATGAAGAGTGGGAGGAAAGCCTGACAATAAAAATCGGTGTAGAGGTGGCCTGGAGCAGCTTTTGATGAAAAATGTCACACGCACTGACAATGCAAATCTGGATTAAAGAACCGTACCTTGTACAACACTACATTCTTGGTTTGGCACAGAATCACGGGCATGAAGGCAGGCTGCCACGGGAAAAATTGGCTAGCAATTCAAACAGGGATTTATAACCAAGAGCTAAAAATGTCTTGGCTCAAGAAGGAGACAGAGGAGAGTGTTAAAAGGGAATTCATACAGGGCAGGAAGTAACAAAAGGCGGAAACCACTGTGCAAAACAGACAACACAGGTTGTTACAGCTCATCATTCCAGGCAATAAAAGAAGGAACATTGCAAAACCAAGGAGAGCAAGTCAACTTCCAGAACTCTGTGGCTCCCATTGAGTTAATCCATCCCTCCATCCATCCCTCCATTCATCCATCCATCCCAGTTTTCAGGACTGATTTCCTTTGGCTTTGCATGGGTGGGGCCCATCTTCTTGGAGTTGTAACCACTGTATTACTTTAGCCATTGTCCCCAGAGAGAGACAATGTTTCTGCCAGCTCTCCTTTCTCCCATCTTCCAAGAGGCCTAGCTGTAGAAAGAAAGAAAGAAAGAAAGAAAGAAAGAAAGAAAGAAAGAAAGAAAGAAAGAAAGAAAGAAAGAAAGAAAGAAAACCTTATAATAAAACAGAGGCCTAATCTGTCTAAGAGCTACCTAGATGCCCTAAGCATATCCGATCTTGCCTGATTTCGGAAGCTAAGCAGGGTTAGCCCTGGTTAGTACTTGGATGGGAGACCTCCAAGGAATACCAGGTGCTGTAGGCACCTGGGGTAGGAACTGGCAAACCAGTCCAGTATTCCTGCCAAGAAAACTCCATGGACATGGAGTCACAAAGAGTCAGTCATGATTGTAACGACACAACACACACAATCTGTCTAAGACTAAACAAGAATGCTAGCACCCAACAGTGTCACATCCATCCATACCTTGTGGAACTGCTCAGCAGCTCAGCTGTTCATGTCTCTGTCCTTTGAGTCCAAGAAGATATTATAAAGAGTTGACAAAATGATTTGGAGACAAGTCAGGAAAGAAATCGTTCCGCACAGAGTGGCCTCGCTGCCCGATGGGCAGTATAAAAATCCAGTAAATAAATAAATAAATAAATAAATAAATAAATTCTTCCCCCCTCCACCCCCACGTCCACACCCACCTTGAACTGTTGTATCATAACCTCACATTTTTCACCAAACAACCGTTTTGGCTACCTTGCATTGTTCTGGTTCCCTCCAAAATGCCTGGTGAGCACCTATCTCATGCTCAGGACTTCACCTATGGTACTGACCATGTGAAATGTGAATCAGTGCCTTTTCTCTCAGCAATGCAAAGCTCCCCGTTCCTTTCTCCTCCCCCCTGGCAAAACCCCAGCTAAGCCAAAACTCACCAAAAGGAAGTCCCCCTCACTGCTAGCTAGGACCCCAATGCTGAGGTACACCATCACCAGAACAAATGGCAGAGCGCTGACAGCTGTCACCACATCTTCTGGCAGGGAGTTCCACATACCAGTGATCTTCTGGGTGAAATGTACTTTTTCTTATTTCTTTGAGATCTAGCACCCAAAAGTGTCATGGAACACCTCCTTGTTCCAGTGTTGTGCAATAGGGAAAGCAGCTTTTCCTTATCTTTTGTCCACACTGTGTATGATTTTATAAACTTCAATCAGGTCACATCTTAGACACCATAGTTCAAGCGTGAAGAGGCCCAGCCATTGCGGCCTCAAACGGTAAGGAAGGTGTTCCAGTCCCTGAATCATTCTGGTTGCCCTCCTCTGTACTTTTTCCCATTTCCATAATATCCTTCTGGAGGTATGGGGACCCGAACTGTACACAATACTCCAGATGGGACCTCACCATAGATTTATAAAGAGGCAAAATGATACTTGCTGATTTATTTTCTATACCCTTCCTAATGATTCCTAGCACTGAGTTTGCTTTTTTCACTGCTGCGGCACACCAGGTTGACACCTTCATTGAGCTGTCCACCAGGACACCAAGGTCCCTTTCCTGGTTTGTTGCAGAGAGTTCAGACCTCATCAGTTTATAAACGTAATTGGATTTTTTATGCCCCATTGTGCATCACTCTGCACTTACAGAGTTCCTTCGGCTGGTGCCTTTGCCCGAACCTTCACAGCTGGCTGTTCTCCCTGGAGGCACAATGCAGAATCAAACTCCCAACCTCTGGCTCTGCAACCAGAGACCTAAACCACTCAGCTATCCAACCAACTTTAGTCATTACTTGCCATCAAGTCAGTTATGGTGACCATTTCCAGAATTTTCAAGAAAACGTGTACTCAGATGTGGTTTCCCCTTTTTCCTCAGGCAACCTGGGACCACGCAGCTTGCTCAAGGCCACTCGGGCTGGTTTTTCTCTCAGTTGGGAAATTGAACCCCCAACCTCTGACTTCACAAACTGAGTCCTAACTCAATTGTACACAAATCTAATGCACATATCAGCACCTTTTTTTTGCAGGGGGGTGGGTTGATATGTAGCTGGCTCATTCTATGTCAGGCTGATTGATGCAAAGCAGCTTTTGCCTCTTGTATTCCTTTCACCTTTTCTGTCAGGAGAGCAGGAAGAGCTCTCTGTTAACAAATTCAATAAAAGTGAACAGCTACCCTGCGTCTGTGTGTGTCCGTGAGTGTTCCTTTGTGCGTGGAAGAGACAAGGAAAGCTGCATATTGATAAAGCCCGGAACATTATGTGTGGATGCAGGAAGACTACAAAGTAGAGATTTATGGCAATAACAAAAGGCAGGTAGAGAAAGTGCTTCCATGACGCTCTGACTGACATTTGTGTTTCAACTGGAGAGTAACATGTAACAAACGCACTTGAGGAGATCAGGCAGCTGGGAGCTGGGCTCTCCAATATTTGCTTTCTATTGCTTTCCATTTGAGACCACACCAGCAAAGTGTGCTGCTTATATACCATCCCATAGAGTTTAAAGCACTCTCTCGGCAGTTTACAATTTAATTATGCAGGCTACACAATAAACACCCCACACTCAAGTAAGAGTTGGATACTCAATTTATTGACCTCAGAGGGATGGAATGCTGAGTCAACCTCGAGCCATCTACTTAAGCCTGTCAGGATCAAACTCCAGTTGTGAGCAGAGTCTTGACTGAACTACTGCAGCTTAACCACTGTGCCATGAGGCTCCGTAGCAGCATGAACCATCCGACTAGCACAGTAGATGGCGGGTGGCAGCGGCAATCCTCCGTCGCTGCGAGACCGCGTGCTTATTTTTGATTTTCTTTTTTCTTTGTTTTGTTTTTTATTTTGTTTTTAATCCGATGTGGGCCTCCGCCAGTGTCTTTGGGGCGTCCTGTCTCCCTCCTCTGGAAGCAGCAAAGGTGGGAGCCGGGGCTATGGGGGGAGGAGGGGGAGGAGGCGGTGCATGGTTTGGGGCGGCGGCAGCATAAGAGCGACAAAGATGGGGGCCGGTGCCCAGAGGCAGCGTCGCCGTCAAAGGAGGAGAGGTGGGGGCCGAGGGGATGGGGGCAGGAGGCAGCCTTGGCAGGGGTGGTCAAGGAGGGGATGAGTGCACTTTCAAAGTGCACTTTGTAAAGATGTCTCGGAAAAAAGGCGCGCTTTTTTTTTTTTGGCCTTTTTTCCGGACCTCTGGAACGGATTAAAATGGTTTCCTATTCATTTCAAATGGGAAACCATGTTTCGGATAACGACTTGTATTGGATAACGACTAACCTCGGAGAATGAATTAAAGTCATTATCCAAGGTACCACTGTATCAGGGAGCTACTCTGCCAGTGCCTCTGGCCTGGCCTGTCTCCTGGTCAACGCCAGGTCGGTTCATAATAAGACTCCTATCATCCACGATGTCATCGTGGATGAGCGAGCCGATCTGGCCTGTATCACTGAGACCTGGGTGAGCACAGAGGGAGGGGCTTCTCTCTCCATGCTGTGCCCTCCCTGGGTTTCAGGTCCAGGGGGCAGGCAGGTCAGAGGGTCAGGGGGTGGGGTGGCCATTGTTTACAGGGATTCCCTTTATATTAGCAGATCTGCGGCATTGGTCTATCCTGGGTTAGAATGCCTTCACTTATCGGTGGGTCAGTGAGATAGGTTTGGTATTGTGCTGGTGTACCGTGCTCCCCGGAACCCAGCCCAATCCTTTCCAGAGATTACTGAGTTCGTCTCAGCTGCCCTGTTGAGGTCCCCCACACACCTTTTTGTGGTTGGGGACTTCATTGTGCATGCTGAGGAGGAACTTTCAGGAGCCGCTCTGGATTTCATGGAGTCCATGGCCTCCATGAACATTTCTCAGCATGTTGTTTGCCCCACCCATAGTGCAGGCCATACCCTGGACCTGGTTTTTACCTCCATGTCATCACACTCTTATCTGAGGGTTGGGGACATTGTTCCCCAACCTGTCATGGTCAGATCACCATCTGCTAAAAATTTCCCTGTTGATCGCCGCCCCGCCCCACAGGGAGCGTCGGCCCCTTGTTTGGGCTCACCCCTGAAGGCTCCTGGACCCTGCTTGGTTCATGGAGGCCTTCGGGGAGCTTACAGGTGGACTGGCTGACGATCCGGTTGAAGCCCTGGTAGATAGGTGGTACGAGGGCTGAGTTGCAGGCGATGAAACAAGAACGTAGGAAGCTTGAGTGCAGATGGAGAACGGATCGGACGGCAGCGAATAAGGCTGCACTTAAGCAGCTGACCAGCCGTTATGTTCACGCTATCAGGGAGGCTAGAAGAGCTCATGACCCCCTGAGAATTGGTGAGGCCTCGAACCGCCAGGTGGAGTTGTTCCAGGTGGTTTGAGACCTCTCCAATCCTGGTCAGCCTGGGCCTATTCCTAGTGAGTTCACTAGTGAGCAATTTGGAGCCTATTTTAGATCAAAAATTGAGGCCATCCGTTCTGATCTTGACTCCGGTTGTGCTAATCCCTCCTCCCTTATCCCGGGGGCCTCACCCCCTCAGCCTCCCTGCCTGGTCGAGTTTGGGCCTGTGCTACCAGTGGAGGCCTCCAGGGTTATGGCTTATTGGCAGCCGGTAGCTTTCCCTTTTGACCCTTGCTCAGCTTGTCTTATTAAATCCACCGGAGGGAACATGCTGGAGTGGGCTTCTTCCATCGCCACCGCTTCCTTCAGGGAAGGAATCTTTCCTTCTCGCTTAAAGGAGATGGTGGTAAAGCCCACTTTAAAGAAGTGTGACTTGGCATCAGATGATTTGGCCAGCTATCGCCCAATTGCCGTTGTTCCCTTCCTGGACAAGGTTGTTGAGAGGGTGGCCACTGTCCGGCTTCAGTCATACCTGGAGGAAAATCATATCCTGGATCCCTTCCAGTTTGGGTTCAGGCTGCTTCATGGGACTGAGACTGCCCTGGTCACTCTGCAGGATGACCTCCTCAGGGAGGCTGACAGGGGGTGTTCCTCCCTGTTGGTCCTCCTTGATCTGTCAGCGGCCTTTGATACTGTTGACCACAGTAGCCTGCTGGATCGGCTCGCCGAGGCGGAAATCGGAGGTTCAGCGCTTTGCTGGCTCCGATCCTTCCTTGACAGCCAGTCCCAGCGGGTTCAGCTGGAGGATGAGTTGTTGGCTCCTTGGAGGCTTCCCTTGTGGGGTGCCCCAGGGGTCGGCAATCTCCCCTATGCTGTTCAATGTTTATATGAGGCCGCTGCCGGAGGTCATCAGGAGATTTAGAGTTCGCTGTCATCAGTATGCTGATGATACGCAGCTCTATCTCTCCTTTTCTACATTTGCAGAGAAGGCAGTACGCTCCCTTGATCTGTGCCTAGAGGCGGTCTTGGAATGGACCAGGACCAACAGGCTCAAACTGAACCCGGAGAAGACTGAGGTTCTGTTTTTCGGGGCACACTCGTCCAGGTACAATGGCCCCCTCCCTAGTCTAGGGGGAGTTTCCCTCCAGCCTATGGACAGGGCCAGGAATCTGGGTGTGGTCTTGGATTCAGCCCTCTCCCTGGAAGCTCAGGTGATGGCGGTCCCAGGGTTGCTTTTTTCCACCTCCGCAGGATTGCCCAGATCCGCCCGTACCTCAACGACTCAGTCCTCCCTGAACACAGTTGTGCAGGCCCTCGTGATCTCGAGGATTGATTACTGCAACACACTTTACATGGGGTTGCCCTTGACCCTTGTCTGGAGACTCCAACAGCTGCAGAATACGGTGGCCAGACTGGTGGTGGGTGCTCATAGATACGATCACATCACCCCAGTTCTGGCACGCCTGCATTGGCTGCCTGTGGTTCTCCAGATAAGGTTCAAGATCCTGGTTTTGGTTTACAAAACCCTCCACAGCTTGGGTCCTGAATACCTGTCAGATCGTATCTCCCAGAGGTCAACTGAGGTCAGGCCCACTAGAATGTCGCGGGTGCGCTCACTTAGGGTGGCCACTCCTAGGGAGGTGTGGAAGTCGGTTACGTGCAACCACGCCTTCTCTGTTGTGGGCCCCTTGTTGTGAAACCATCATCTGAGTGAGCTGCACCTTGCACACTCCCTGTCCACCTTCAGAAAGGCTTTGAAAACCTTGCTTTTCAGGGAGGCATATGGCGACCTTTAATCTAATCTAATTCATTTATTTAACTCATTTTTTTTCTTTCCTCCTGCCCCCAGACGCATCTTGCCGAGGATTTTCCCCCTCTTTTTCTTTTTATATTTAGTTGTTTTTAACTTGTAAACAGCTCAGAGTTCTGCCTGGAAGATGGGCAGTATAGAAATGAAACAAATAATTAATAACAATAATAATTAATAAATAAATACTATTTTCTCATTAAGATAAAACTCTGGTCCAGTTTGAGGGGAGCTGGTCCCAGAATACCAGTCCTCTCCGGGGTGAGTGGAAATCTGGATTACAACTGCTCTCGATCAGTGTTCATGGAACAAGGGTAACTTTTGATCTCTTAAGGCTCAAGTATTTTGAATCCAAAGTGATCAAGGACAGAAAAAAGCACTCATGGTAACTTTCCCCCCCCCTAAAAAATCCTTTTTAAAATTCTTTCCCATTTGCAAGGTCCATGTTAAGTAAAGAAAGGGATCACATGCCACAAACCCATCTAGATCTGTCACATTTGCTATGTGCTTTGAATCGGCTTTGCTGTGGGGCAGGCACCTCCTCCTTCCATGGCTTGGGTTGCATGCATATTCTAGCCCCCACCCAACACCCACTCACCCACGGCCTTCCTCACTTCCTTGTGCTGATCTTTCTTTCCCCTTCATCCTACTGTGTGGCATTCTGCGTTGCATCAACTTCTCATTCTGCATGTGGTGCGGGAGAATGTTTATTAATGAATAATTGCATGAAATATTCACGAGCTGGTGATATTGAATATTTTAGTAATATTTTGGCATGAATAATGTATAGCATGCAACGAACACTATTTATTAAACATTGACTTATCTTATTGCCTCTGCAAGGGGCTGGATTGCAAGCCCCATCCTCTGAGTTCTTCTATGCCTCCCTTAATGCTCATTCCACCCATAAACAGCTTCCCATTTCAGCCCACCGGAACTGCTTAAGAGAGTACTGTTGCTAGGATAACCATGATAAGCTGTCACAGTGACGCTGGTCAAGGGTTCAGTGGGGAAGGCTCAGCCCACAGGTCTCCAGTAGAGGTGGGCACAAACCAGGGGAATGTTGGTTTATCTTGGCTTACAGTTTGTCAAATTTGATCAGCCTACTCTCTATTCCTTCCTCCAAGTCATTAATAAAGATATTGAATAGCACCTGATCCAAAACAGAACCCTGGGCCATCCCACTGGTCACATATCTCCAAGCGGAAGAGAGGCCATTTATGATCACCCTTTGGATGCGATCAGTCAACCAATTACAAATCCATCCAACAGTAGCACTATCTAGCCCACATTCTACTAACTTCTTAGCAATAATACCTTATCAAAGGCCTTACTGAAATCTAGATAAGCAATATCCACAGTGTTCCCCTCATCCACCAGGCCTGTAATTCTATCAAAGAAAGAGATCACATTGTTCTGGCATGACTTGTTTTTAAGAAACCCATGTTGACTTCTGATAATGACAGCATTGCTAGTTAAATAATCACAGACTGCTTAATAATTTATTCTAGGATCTTGCCAGGAACTGAAGTCAAGCTGACTGGGCAGTAATTCTTTGGATCCTCCCCCTCCTTTTGAAGACAGGGACAATATTTGCCTTCCTCCAGTCTATGGGGACTTCTGTTCTCCAGGACTTCTCAAAGATTATTGCCAGTGGTTCTGAAATTACCTCTTCCAGTTCTTTTAATATCCTTGGGTGTGATTCATCTGGCCTAGGAGACTTAAATTAATTTAATATTTTCAGGTATTCCTGTACTACCACTCTACCTATTCTATGTTGCAATTCCCATCTTACCTCATCTACTCTTTGTGCCAAGGGAACTGTATTTTTCTTTTTTGGAGAAAACTGAGGCAAAGAAGGTGTTGAGTAGTTCTGCCTTTTCCTTGTCTCCTGTTAGTAACTGGTTATCATTGCCACACAGAGAGCCTATTATTTCATTATTTTTCCTTTTGTTGTGGACATAACTAAAGAAACCCTTTTTACTATCTTTAATCTCTCTGACAAGTCTAAGTTCATTTTGTGCTTTAGCTTTTTTTACCACCACCCTGCATATATTAGGCATTTGCTTGTATTCCTCTTTGGTTCATTCCCCATTTTTCCATTTCCTGTTCTTGTTTTTCTTTATACTTAGCTGGGTTGAAAGTTCTTTAGTAAACCATTGCAGTTTCTTTAGACATCTCCCATCTTTTCTCCTTGTTGGAACAGTTTTAGATTGTGCCTTTAATATCTCACTTTTAAGGAACTCCCATCCATCTTGGACTCCCTTCTCTTTCAGTCTTTCGGTCCATGGAATCACAGCCAATAATTCCATAAGTTTACAAAAATTGGCTTTCTTAAAAGTCCAGGATTCTTGTCTGACTATGCTTAGCTTTACCTTCTAATTTATAACAAATTCCAAGAGGGCACGGTCACCTTTATCTACACCTCCCACCACTTCGACCCCCTTTACATGGTCCTCTCTATTGGTTAAGACCAGATCCGAAATTGCTGTTCCTCTTGTTGCCTCCTCCACCTTCTGGACCATGAAATTGCCTTTAAGGGCATCAAGGAGTCTGTTGGACCTTGCATTCTTAGCTGAGTTGGACTGCCAACATATATCAGGATAGTTACAATCTCCCATTAGTACTACATCTCTCCCTTTTGACTATGTGACCATCTGCTCACAGAAAGCATCATCCCCCTTCTCCGGCTGACTTGGGGGTCTATAAACAGTGACATCTCTCCCATTTTTCTCATCCTTAATTCTCACCCAAATACTCTCAACATGCTTTCCCTGTTGTATATCTTGTATTTCTTCAGCAGTATAAACATCGTAAACATATAAAGCCACACCTCCTCCTTTCTTACTAGGTCTGTTCCTTTGAAACAGGTTATACCCTCCAATCATAAATCTCTTCCCGCCAGGTTTCAGTGATGCCAATTATGTCATATTTATTTTGCTGTGTTAGGAGTTCCATCTCCTCTTGTTTGTTTCCCATACTCTGTGCATTGGTGTAGAGACATTTGAGGCTGTGTATGTTTCTTAAAAGCAGTTTGCTTAACCTGTTTTTCCTCACACTGATGGTCTGTAATACTCCTTGTCCTGCTCCTACTTCAACATTTGGGCTATTCCCCACCCCTTCTGGATCTCTACCTTTAAGAAATTTTTCTCCCTCCCCCTGATAACTCAGTGTAAAGCTCTCATCAAATTTTCAAGCCTCTTGGTAAAAAGATTCCTTCTAGCAGTGGTGAGGTACACGCCATCCTCACCCAATAGCCCATCCGAATGAAATATCAAACCATGGTCCAAGAATCCAAATTGTTCCTGCTGGCACCATCTCTGAAGCCAATTGTTCACCTCCACTATTGTTCTTTCACTTCATAAGCCACGTCCTTCTACAGGGAGGAGAGATGAGATTACCACCTGTCCACCCAGATCCTTCAGCTTCCTACCCATCTCTTCATATGCCTTTGTGATATCCCAAAAGCTGCATTTTGAACTATTGTTAGTTCCTACATGGACCAAAAGAAAGGGTTTAGAATCAGTGGGCTTGATGAGTCTTGTCAGTCTCTCCGTTACATCCAGAATCTTGGCTCCAGGGAGACAGCAGACCTCTTCAATTCTACAACTGATTTTGCATGAAGGATTCCAGTTACCCTTGACATAGCACCCCAAGTATTTATAAGAGGATACTCTCTCAATTATATCACTGCCAATCTTGAGAAGGTTCTGGTTTTTTTACTGATACTGTAACCCCCCCACCTTTTCACGGTTCATACACTGCAGTCTTGGTATAGCGTGGGACTGCAGTATATGAAACAAAGGCCCCCTGGGGTAAGGTGGATGAGCCTGTTTCTGTTCTCCTGTATTTACCCCAGGCCTGGCGCTACCCCGAATGAACCAGAAGTGAATTCCAGATCACCGGAAAGCACTTCTGAGGCCTCCAACAGGCCCCAGAAGCCCATCAGAAGCCCATTCAGGGCAGCGCCAGGCCTCAGGTAAGTCTAGGAGGCCCTGCAGCCTCCATGACCCAGCATCTGCATATTGCAGATAGGTGGGGGTTACTGTAACCTAAACCTAAAGCCTCTTTGCCCAAGGTTATCTACCCGTTCCACACAGTCATCCCAGTCCATGAACCTCCAGTTAGCCACTTTGAAAGGAAATCATCCACCAGAAGTAGGACCTTCTTTGCTGTGGACCCAACACTTTGGAATCAACTCCAGGTGGAGCCACACCTGGTTCCTGCCCTCCCAATATTTAAAAGACTTTTGAAAATGTTGCTTTACAGAGTGGCCTCCTTTGGCAACTCTGCCAGAGGTGTTTCTCCTCCTGCTTTTTCTGTGAACCACATTTTATCTTGCAAAAATGCCTCTTGGAGTCCATTGGAGTGCTTGTTTTACTTAATGTATGCCCACTGTGTTTTCATTGTCTGGTATATTGCCCATGTGTGTTGTGCCATCACAGTTGTGAGCGGCTCTTCGTGACTCCATGTCCATGGAGTTTTCTTGGCAGGAATACTGGAGTGGCTTGCCAGTTCCTACTCCAGGCGCCTACAGCACCTGGTATTCCCTGGTGGTCTCCCATCCAGGTACTAACCAGGGCCGACCCATGGGGGTGGCATATAAATATTTGAATGAATGAATGAATGAATGAGTGAGTGAGTGAGTAAATGAATGAATGAATGAACGGACGAATGAATGAATGAGCATTTGTCCTCCTGCCTAAAGACCTGGGGAAGCAGAGTAACTTCCTGTCATTCTTTCTGGAATCTTAAGACCGAGCAACCCTACATAGCTCAAGAGGAAAATCCTGCATTTCTCTGAATGAAACAGAAAAAAAATACTCCCATCCAGTTCTGATTTGGCATATTGCTCTCCATCTGGGTATCCCCCATGTCGATTCTCTTCTTTTCTTTTCAAAAAGAAGCATGAATTGTCATGGAGCATGCCAAACGGGAACAAAGAGCCTACTGGGACAGTATCTCTTCAAACCATCAAGGCACTCACCCACTTTTCATCATCCAGTTCTTTGCTGCCAGAAAAAAAGATCATATCCAAGGGTCTGCCCCAGGACACTCATATTTTCCCTTTATTTCTGTCTTCATGCCCCTTTGGCTAGGATAATAAATTATTCCTTTCTGCTGCTCTTCTGACATTTCCCCTTCTTTCTTTCCTCCTCTTCCTCTTCTTTAGTGACTTAATAAAAAAAGCAAAGAAGCATAAATCTGCTTTAGAGGAAATTATTATTATTTTCCCCTTCAAAAAAGTAATAGAGAGTCGCAACAGTCAGAACAGGAATTAAAGCAACAATTCAAGTTCTCTTGAGCCTCTGCCTTTAAGGGAACTGGCACCAAGAGACTCGTATGAGGGAATCTTCCATATTGCTACCAGAAGACACATTTCCCCGCTTTTAAATTTAATAACTTAATCTGATGATTTGTTGTTTCATTTCCTTTTTCTTTTTATTTGTTCTCCGAACCATGTGGCTCCCTATTAAATGCATAATTCAGGTGCTTGCAGAGGCACAAACTAGGCTCATTGCATCCCATTCAAAAATGCTACCACTTTGAGGGGGAGGGGCGGGAGTGGGTGGTCCAAAATCCAACAGATGAGAACCCTTTCCAGATTTAGCGGGAAAACTCTCAGGCCTTTAATTGCTAGAAACAGACCCGGAAATGGTGACCCTGAGCCTTAAAGTGCAACTTGCCCACACCTGGAGTAAATGTGTCATCACAATAGGTTCAACAAGGTTTTGAACTTGAAACGTAAGCTGTTTTACCCAAGCCCCCTTTCTGCCACAACAGCCCACAGTGCCATTGGGCAAATGCTGCTGATGGGAAAGCAATCAAGCAGACACATGTGATTTGGATGTAATAATGACAGATTATGAAAAGGAAGAGGCACTTGAGATCCTATTGCCAATGTCTAGCACTGGAGAACTAGAGATGGGCATGAAGCACAACGAAGCAGTTTGTGCCAAATCTCACGTGCAGCACCCACTCACCATTACTGGCGCGCTGCCAGGGGTCCTCCTTTGCTGACACCATGCCAATCTGGGAAGGAGTTCAGGCTGTCCTTCCCCACTGCTGTCCACTTTTCAGCAGTGTGGGGATTGTTCTCGTCCCACTTCGTGATCGAACTGGCCAACTGCCTGAGGAGGCTGGGAAGGGCAGCCCAAGCTCCGTCTGGGACAGGTGCACTGCTGGTGAAAGTGGCATGCCAAGGATGGCAAGTGGGCCTGCCAGTCAAAGAAGAAGTTATGCCACTAATGAGATTTGGCATCAACCATGACATGCCCACCTCAGTTGAGAACACCAAAGAATGTAGAGGAAGATCAATCAATGAAGTGACCCTTAGGAAAGACAGAATGGTTTCCTATTGGCAAAAATGTCAGACCCGGGTGTATTTTGTCCCCTTATCTAATCAATCTGTCGGCAGAACACAGCCTATGGGAAGCTGGACTAGATCCAGATGAAGGAATGAAAACTACTGAAGAACAACAACAATGATATGTGGATGACACCAACTTAACTGGCAGAAAGCAGCACTGCCTTGACACAAGTTTACGTGAAGGAAGAGAGTGCCAAAGCAGGACTTCAATTGAAAATGAAGAAGACAACATTTGTGGCCACATGTTGTGACTTCATGTTGACAATGAAGAAACTGAAACAGTGAAAGACGTTATATACCTTGATTAAATCCTTGACCCAAAAAGAGACTGAGACCAAGAAATCAGAATGGCAATGCAGAAACTAGAAAAGATTATCAAGTGTAAGGATGTGTCATTGGAGACCAAAACCAAGATCCTCCATATTCCTGTATGAGCTGTGGGAATGAAAGCTGGAAAGTTATGAAAGCTGACAGGGAAAAGATTGATTCCTTTGACAGGTGGTGCTGGAGGAGAGCTTTGTGGATACCCTGTACTGCCAGAAAAATGAACAAGGGGATCCTAGAGCAAACCACACCTAAACTATCTCTGGAGGGGGAAATGTTGAAACAGAGACTGGCCTACTTTGGCCACATCATGACAAGGTAGTCTGGAAGTTGAGTCATGGCTACTGGACAGCTTCATCAGTCTGAATACAACTAGTGCAAGTCATCCATCTTATAGTCAGCTTTGACCTCTTGTCACCCTGGTCTGAATTAGGCTCACAAGATGAACAATGGCCTGAATAGGCTCGTTAGGGAGACAATAGTATCCATAGCCTTAAGGTGAACAATGGCCTAAGGTGCTGAAACCTATCAAGAATGGGTTGTTAGCTATGGCCTTGGTGGTGAAGGCTTTTTGTTTTGTCTGGGTACTTTGGAAAGCACACCCTGATAAGTAGAGATAGACTATGCCTGAGGCCGCCACCTCTGTTGAGGGAGGGGGTTTCTATGCTCACATGAATGGCTTCCCTGACTCCTCTCTCAAACCACCTCTCTTCTTTGTCTAATATGTGTACATCCTCATCTTTGAAAGAGTGCCCTTTGTCCTTCAAATGGAGGTGTACTGCTGATTCTGGTCCTGAGCTGCTATCCCTCCTATGTTGGGCCATCCTTCTGTTTAGGATTATCTGTTAGGATTCTCTGGAAAAGGCCATAATGTTGGGAAAGGTGGAAGGCAGCAGGGAAAGAGGGAGAGCCCATTACAAGATGGGCTGACTCTCTAATGGAAGTCACGGGCTTGAGTCTGCAGAGCTGTTGAGAGAGAGGACATTCTGGAGATTGCTTGTATGGGATTGCCATGTATTGGGGGTGACTCCACGGCACAGAAAAACAGCACATTTCTTCAAAGACTAATGTCTGCACCTTTGAAATTAACCAGGGTTAATGTGAAGGGCAGCTTCTTAGGATTCCAGAAGGGGATCCACCATGACATTGCCCTCCTCCCTAGATTTCTGTCTGCCCCCCCTTTGGAAGAGTCACCCAACAAGCCATATTCCTTAAAATCATAGAATTCTAGAGTTGCAAGAGACCCCAAGGGCCATCCAGTCTAATTCCCTGCCATGCAGGGACCCACATCAAAGTACCCCCCAACAGATCCAGCCTGTGCTTAAAAAAGAAGAAGGAGACTCGACCACCCTCCTTTGTGGCAGCACATTCCACTGCCGAACAGCTCTGTCAGGAAGTTCTTGGTTCTCCCACCCCACCATTTCTGTCTCGTAGAACTTCCCCCAGAAAAACGCACAGTGGTTAAATGCCTGTACTGCAGGTGAAACTGTGCTCACGACCTGGGGTTCAATCCCAGATAGCAGGCTCAAGGTTCACTCAGCCTTCCATCCTTCCGAGGTCGGTAAAATGAGTACCCAGCTTGCTGGGGGGGGGGGCAATGTGTAGCCTGCACACTGTAATTAAAATTGCAAACCACCCAGAGACTACTTAAAGTGGTATGGGGCGGTATATAAGCAGAACACTTTGTTTGTTCATTTTTAAACCCGGAGGTTTCTCTCAACCCTGCCTCCATTTTTGACGTGGACAGCTCCATTCAGAGATGAGGGATAAATCCTCATGTTCTTCCTACAACTGCCTGTATCCCATAAGTACCATAGCCAGAGAAAGCTCTGGGAGAAAGGCTAGTCAAACATGGGGGATGGATTCCCCGTAGACATGAGATCAGAGAGCTTTAAATTATTCATTTCTCCCAGCACGTTTGAAGCTGCTTTGCATCTACTTGGACCCAGCTTGGGAATCGTCGCTCTAAATCTTTTAGCAACCACAGGACAGCCAGGGATCATTAAAGGTACCTTGGGACAGGAGAGTCAAGCCACAATGTTTCCTATTTAAATTACTGTTCCTGGCTATAGTATTTCCCACAGAATTTCTTGTCCTCTTTCTCTGGAAGTCTTGGGTTTGTTCTAGTTGCTCAGGTCTGCTGAGGTTTCTTGAATTACATTCCAAGAAGGAAAGATCCCCAACAAGGCTTCTAGACAGACTTTCTCAGGATTGTCCCAGCACGGGGTGGACAAATTCCCCTTTAAATGCATGGGTTTTTTGTGTGTGATGTCAAAGGCATATGAATGTCCATACTCCATCTACCGGTCCCAGCAGGTGTCAGACCCAGAACTGTATCTGCTCCAAAACCTTTTATTTAATTTTACTTATTTATTTTCATTTGAGTCTTTCTCTGCCCTTCTGGTAGCTAACTGAGATGTAGATGCTTTCAGCTTGTGCTATCTGCAGTTTATCAAACTAGTTCAAAGCCAGCACGCACACAATGCCCCCTTGCTTTGCAGATAAGGGCTTGGAGGTAAAATATATACAGAGAGAGAGAGAGAGAGAGAGAGCAACATGTTTTCAATTAGCTATTGTTTAGTAAAGTTGCTTCCATGCGTGCCACATGTGTCCTATATCCTCCCCCCCCCCGTGAAATCTTGCAATCCACTTCAATCCACTTAGCTCTCGATAAAATATAATCTCTTTCCCCAAATATAATTAATCCAATTTGGTTTAAGAGGGATTAGCTTTGCTCTTGGCCTTCTTTTGATGGCAACACAATTGTTGCCTGCCATGTTTTGGGTTGCTAAAGGGACGTGAGAATCAAATTGGAATTTTTCTGTGGACAAAAAAAGTTCTCAGGTCTTTCCCCCGTAGCAGGAGAGCTCAGGTTTGTTTGCGTTATGGGGGTAGACCTCTCAGCTCGTTAAATCAGCTTACCACTGGAATGCAATCTATATTTATTGTTTTAATTCACATCCATTTTTCTCCCCATCTGTAGGTTCCTCGTACTTCCTAACAGCACAGCAGGAAAATGCAACACCTACACAACTGAAATATTAAAAAGCACAATAAAATCTCAGTGGCCAACAAGAGAAGCTACTGAAATACACTAGACACCAGAAATTGGAATAGATGATGGCTGATAAGCTATATTAGCCACTCTCAACCTTTTTTTTGGGGGGAGGGAGGGGGACGGACATAAACACAATCTGAAAGAAAGATAGACTGAATCAGGATTGCATAAATTGCATAACAAACCTTACAGGGTGGTGTGAGAAGAATTGTTTTCAGTTTGTGGGCCCCTCCAGATGTGCCAGCCCCACCCCCACCCCAGGGGACCGTATGGACCTCACTGTGTATGGCTGAACTAAACCACTAACTGTTAGAGTGGTACAATGATGGAACCAATGACTTCAGGTGGTGATGAGTTTTCCAATGCTTGGAGGCATTCAAGGGAAAGCTGGAGAACCATCTGTCCAATATACTTTGATTTGGATTTCCCACATTGATCAAGAGGTTGGAGGTGATGGCATTCAAGGTCTACTCTAACTCCATGGTTATATGACAAAGAAAGAGATGCTACTGCTAGTTACTTTATCCATAACCTGTTTTTATGGGACTGACCTTCTGAAGGATCACACATGGTGTCTGAAGGTGCACCAGGACCCAGCCATCTCATGAGGTGCCCAAGTGATGTTATGATAGAGCAACCCCCCAAAGAGTTCAGGCTGGGATGCTGCTTTTTTTTGGGGGGGAGGGCATCAGATGAACCTCAAACTCAACTGAATGAGAAGCCCAGAACCACATTGTTCCCCTCTCCCACCCCAACACCCAAAAATAAAATTTATGTTTCAAGAGCAAGGTATTAAAATTCCAGGCCATGCTGCAAACACTCACCTCTCAGACACATGTTCCATCAATTATTGGACTCTGGTCTACATCATCATCATCATCATCATCATCATCATCATCATCATCATCATCATCATCATCATCATCATCATCATCATTTATTAACCACACAGCTATCTACGCTGGATTTTGTATTACCAATCACTAGTGCTTCCCAAGCGTTTAGGACTATGTGATGTATCGGCAAATGATACGAGCAGATCCCAGTAAGGTGGCTTTCAGCATCTGACTGATGATGACTTTGTCCACTCCAATTTCTTCTAAATACTTGCTTAGCTCATTAGGCACCACACCCAGCCTGCCGATTACCACTGGGACCACCTGTACCGGTTTATGCCAGAGTCTCTGAAGTTCAATTTTCAGATCCTGATATTGGGTAATTTTTTTAAGTTGTTTCTCAGTGACACTACTATCATCTGGTATAGCAACATCAATGATCCACACTTTTTTCTTCTCCACAAACACAATATCCGGGGTATTATGTTCCAAAACCCTGTCTGTCTGTATTTGGAAGTCCCAAAGGAAATTTGCTTGCTCATTTTCAGTCACTTTTTAAGGCTTCTTCTTCTTCTCCTTCTTCCTCTTTCTTCTTCTTCTACTGGTGAACACAGTTGTCAGGTGTTAAGGTGGAGGTGGCCTTCTCCAGTGATTGAGCTCTTTCTAAGAACCTAAGATGACTGGAGATATTTTGCAGAATATATGTTGTTCATCATCATCATCATCATCATCATCATCATCATCATCATCATCATCATATGCACTATAAATGAAGTGGGGTTTTCTCCACAAAAACTTGCAATTTGTTTGATTATTAGTGATCCAAGGAAAGGTGTCAGCCACTCTTACATTTCAATAACTTAAGAGAACCAAACAGCTTTTACCTTGTTCTTTCTGGCCATATTTCAATACTGTTGGACCCCAATATCTGTGGGATCATTATCCGTTGGTTTACTTATCCATTACTTACTTATTACAAAATATTAAGAGAAAAAGCAAAAAAAAAAACCTTTCCAATAAGGACATTACCAGAATTGGCCACTACAGAGAGTGATGTCGAGCATTTATACTGTTCCCTATAATCCGCATTTTTCAGTATCTAGGCGGAGGCTTGGAACCAATCCCACATAGAGATGAGGGTGCTGCTGTACTTTCCAATGCCTTTTAAAATAATACTCTTCTGCAGTCTTTAAATTCTGGGATCTTTCTGCTAATTTCACATGATGGGGTTTTAAGGCAGTGAGTGCAAGATTTACTGTATATTTTATTGGCCTGCTTTCCTTGACGGGAGCTACCTTGACAAGATTTACATAGAAGATTGGCCTACAAAATGCAGTGCAAAAATAAAGGAAGGGATATATTATCTCAGCTTTCTCTTGAGCAAGTTGGCCATTTTCCCAGAGGGAACAAGACCAAGCCTTTGATCCGCCTGAGCGATCAGAGTTTTCCCAAAAGGACCTGCCTTTAATGCAACAACAGCAACAAAAAGAAACCCAGAAGCATCCCTGTCAAGCATCCCTCCCCTTGCAGAGTTGGTTGCTCTTATTCTTCTCCCACTCTTCTTTCTTTGGTACATCTGAAGATCCCCAAAGAGTCAAGGCTGTAATGTGAACACTGACTGGTCCAGCTGATATTATGCAGAATCAGAGAACAAATGCATTGGAAGGGGCCATCTGCAAGCCACAGGGCTGGTGACCAGGGCTGGTGCTAGGTTTTTTTTTGCACCCTAGGCGAGGGGTGGGGAGGTGAGGTGGGGGGGGACAGTGGGTGGGCAGGGGTGCGGCAGTGGGGTGGCGGGGTGGCGGGGGATGGCGACGGGTGCGGGGGCAGATGGTGACGGGCATGGGGTGGGGGCGATGGGCATGGGGGCGGCGGGCGGACGGTGACGGGCAGCTGGCAGGCGGGGGGACGGACAGAGGTGGCCAGCAGTGGGGGGGGTGGGGTGGCAGGCTGGCCAGCATCCTCTCTCCATTTTGGCACCCCTAGGCAACTGCCTAGTTCACCTTAATGGAAGCGCCGGCCCTGCTGTCGACCATGGGGACTGCCAGGTCCGTTCTCCACATTTTTGTTCTCTGTTGAGGCAAGGCTTTCCTTTGAATATTTATTAGTGAAGAATATATATGTCATAGATCAGTGTTGTTGAACCTATGGCATGGGTGCCAAAGGTGGCACTCAGAGCCCTTTCTGTGGACACCTAACATCTCCCCTTTACAGCCACCTGTATTCAGGTTAAATTGCTGTATTGGCACTTTGCGAAAAAATAATGGGTTTTGATTTGCAGTTTGAGAACTCCGGTCTCTAAAAGGTTAGCCATCACTGTCATAGATGGTCTCTGGAGGCATCTACTGGCCAGTTCTGATATTGCATATGAAAATATTTTTTTTCCTGTGGTTCCACCCTCCCCCCCTTTTACCATGTTCTCTGTACTGTATGGGGTTAGCTATTATCCGTGGTTTCCACTATCTGTTGGGGTTTGGACCCAATCCGCAGCAGATATGGAGGTCTTACAGCAGTTGCTTTTCAGTAGTTTTTAAAAATGTGTTTATGCATTCCTGCATATGCTCAGTTGTTACTTTGGAATTTTCACCTTAAAGCTATAAAAGAGTAACCCGTTTTATTATTCAATGGGAATAGTGTGTGTGTGTGTGTGTGCCCCACATATTGTGTTGTGTCAGTGAATCTTCTGTAATAATAATAATAAGCAGTAATAATTATTGCTATATTACTCATTCACTCTGTGTTCTCTTTTACGACCCCCAGCCAATGATCTGGGGCCAGACTTCCCTGACATTAGTTGACAATTCCCTTCTTTAGGGGCACCTTGGGACTGAGCAACATTCCCAAAGCCACACAGGCTGCCTTTACTCACAATAAGAACATTGGGGAATCCGACTCCCACCCTCTGGCTCTGCAACCAGAGCCTTAAACCACTAGGGGCGTTTATACACGACCCCTAAACTCCAGGGAAAATGGCTCCCAGCTCCGGAGCTTAAAAATGTTTACCCACCAGCTCCGGAGTTAACAGGAAATTAAGTGTGACCCCACCCACTTTAGCGCGTCCCAGCGCACCTTTCAGGTACCTGCTATTTGGAGGTGAAAATTATTTGATCCGGTGTAACGATAGTGAGTGCGGGGCTCTCCTTGCTTCTGTTTGTTGTTTTTTGGCTCGCCCCTTTTAGAGCTACTTTTACAGAGAGGAGAGGCAGAAGGGAGGTGAGCAGAATGCTTTTCTTTCTCTTTTTCTCCCTCCCCTCACGCAGCCAGCAGCCAGGATGTGTGGAGGGGGTGGGAACGCAGGAAGAGCGATGAACCCCTAAGATCTCTGGTCCGAATTTAAGTGGCCAGTGGATCTTAGGGGTCATGTAAAAAGGCCCTAAGCTATCCAGCCAGCAAATCAGTGTGTGCTGTCAAGTCAATTCTGACTCCCCCCCCCCCCAGGATTTTCCAGTCAAAGAATACTCAGATGTGGTTTCTCATTCCTTTATTCCAAGTTTGTCCTTGGGCTGCACAGCTTGCCCAAGGCCACCCAGGTTGGCTATTTTCCTGAGAGGCACTGTGGGGAATCAAACTCCCAACAGCCAGAGTCCTAAACTACTGAGCAACGGTAGCTGCAGATTCCTTATGTCATGATCTCAGTCCCTTCCTACTGTTTAAAAATACCATCAAGACTTTTCTAAACTGGATCTAGAAGACACAGCTCTGCCACACTGTGAAAATGGATCAGCAACTCCCTGTGGAAATACTGAGAGTGATGATGCTGTTTTGTTGTCAGGGGCATTTGTGGAGCAATGAGAGCAGCCTCATAGGCAGAGAAGAGGAGGCCATCAGAGAATCACACCCTGGTTGAAATCCTGTTGCACTCTCACACAAAAGGTGCCACTTTAAGTACCAAATTGTAGTAAGTTACAAAATCTCCATAGGGGCAGGGTCTGTTGTGGACCAATTTATGTGACTCAGTGTGTGACAAGTAATGTCTATGGAGATGTTTTAACTTCTGTTAATTCAATTACACTTTAGCTTAACTTTGCAAAAGGATTTTGGCTGCTGGAAGGCAACCTCCCACCCCATCTGGCAATCTGGAGTGCTCCTGCCCCACATGGAAGTCCTAAAATTTCTTCTCAGGAACCAATTTGAGTGGGACGGCATAGTATTTCACTGCTAAAGCTACTCAATGCTTAGGGTCACCACTTGGCTCAATCAACCAATGGGAGAGGTGTAATAGCAGCACATTCTTCCACATGACAGAAATAACCAGAAGCCTTCTCTCCTGCTAGGGGTTTCAGCAGGCTATATCAACCCGTTGTACCTTGCGGCGAACTGAGCTTCCCCCAGCTTGATTGGAAAATGACCCATGGATTATTACTTTTGCAATTTACTTCAAAAGGAGGTGGGTGCAATAGAAATAAAGCAGGTAAACTGACACATACACCCTTAAAAAGCAAAGCAAAACCAAAAGCAAGGCATCTAAGGGTGCTTTTACATGACCCCTAAAATCCGAGGCAAAGGGCTCCCAGATCCGGAGCTTAAAAATGTTTTCCCACCAGCTCCAGACTTTAAAAAAATTAAGTACGACCATGCCCATCTAAGTGCATCCCAGTGCACTTTTCAAGTACCTGGCCTCCAGGAGGTAAAAAATCTTCCGATGCGGATTGTAAAGCTGTGAATGCTGGGCTCCCTCGCCTTTTTTTTTTTTTGTCCCCGCCGCTCCTTTAAGTGTCAGGAATCACAACGACCAGGCTGCTGGGGCAGCTTCGACCGGCAGACCAGCAGACGGAGGTGAGCCTGCATTTTTCTCTCCCTTTTTTTCTCCCTCCCCTCATGCAGACAGGAACAATGGAGTGCGGAGGGGTGGGAACACAGGAAGAGCGACAAAACCCCACGATCTCTGGTCCGAATTTAAGTTGCAGGCAGATTTTAGAGGTCGTGTAAAAGCGCCCTTAGTGGCATTTTCTGAACCAATTAGTAAAAGCCCCCAGGCCATCCAAGAGAGTTATTGATGAGAAGTCCGACAGACCGGGGTTTGACTCCTGAGGTTGGAAATGTTCATTCCTGAGGTGAAAGGCCTGGCCTACCAGGATATAGCTGGTGGTCGTGAGGAAGCGCAGCCAGATGAACAGTGGCAGGATTGGAACTCGGGAAGCTACTTTGAAACAGTAATTTGTTACTGCTGATATTCCAAAGTCCCTCCAGATAGTTCCCTGCTGAGAAGGTTAGTGTTTTTGTTTGTTTGTTTTCTTTCAAAAATAACTCTTGGGTCCCCAATGTCTCAAAAGCAACAGGCAGCGTAACACACCCTCAAACGACACAGCAGCTTTTGTGGGTTTGCAAGGGGTAGAAGCCTCTTCAGTCAACCCCCTCCCCCAGTCAACCTGGCTGTTTCTGCTTTGTTGGCACTGCTGGATCAGCTGCCATGAATCCTGCACTGCAGGACAGCTGGCCAAATAGCCATTAAAAGCCGTTAAAAAGAGGAAGGACTAGAGGTCATGTCTAATTGTTTAAGCCTTTCAGTTTTCAAAACATGAATTTTCTGATTTAAGACATTCAAGGACTGGAGTCCCTCCCCCAGATTTTTTAATGGCTGTAAAATTCCTTTTAGTTACATAGTAGAAAAACAGAGACTCACAAGGGGAAAATAGCTACAAGTTCCCCAGATAGTCCACCCCTTTCTCAGTAACTGGCAATAGATCCACCCTCTTTCTCAGTAAATCAGGGAATACAAACAATTGGGTACAGTAAATCAAAAGGGACATAATCAGAAGAATCAACATGGATTAATAAAAACATAGATAGAAACTAGATAGATAGATAGATAGATAGATAGATAGATAGATAGATAGATAGATAGATAGATAGATAGATAGATAGATAGATAGATAGATAGATAGATAGATAGATAGATAGATAAAATAGAGCAAAGCTCTATTCTTGATAACTGAGACATTTGAAGGAGAAATAATAGAAATGTTTCATTACTTAGTTGGAAACAGATCAACAGCAAACAACCTACTTCAACAGACTAAAGAGAGGGAAAGAGCACTCAGAAGAGAGGAGGGTCTCTCATGGAATTCAGAAGTGTTTGGGAATGATTGGTTAGTGCTGGTTAGACTGACAGATACCCCAGCCCAGAAAAGAAACCTCATGGCGACACAAACCACAGACCACATGTGAGGTTGTAAAAACTCTGTTGTTGTTGTTGTTGTTGTTGTTGTTGTTGTTGTTGTTGTTGCTGCTGCTGCTGCTGCTGCTGCTGCTGTTGCTGCTGTCGTCGTTGTCGTTGTCGTCGTTGTCGTCGTTGTCGTTGCCGTTGTCGTTGTCGTCGTCCCCCTATGTGTGGACTGGAGGTCCAGCAAAGCAACAACCACATTGTCCAGCTAAGATTTGGCCTCAACATGTCATTTCAAAGGGAAATTTTAAAAAGTTGGAGCCTCAGTGCTGCTGGGCTACCATCATTCACAACCGAAAGGCAAGAAATTCAAACAAGCACTCAAAGATTTATTAACCTTTATCTGCTAGCTGACTCCTGATTCGGCTTCTAAACTCACGGAGAGCAGTATTTATCAGCTGGGGAGAAAACACAATCCAAGACAAGCATACAAGCCATCTGTGACAGATAATAATTCAGGGGCGCAGGGAAACCTACGGAGTCTGGTGTTTCTTGTTTCCTCACTCTGTTTGCAAAAGCTTTGGCCCTTCCCTGGGCCTCATTTAATTTCTCTGTTTGTCAGGCTTGAGCCATTAATTTCTGGCTGGAGATTTGATTGGCAGAGCTGAAGCAGCATCAGGCAAGAGGGGTGTGTTTGTGCTTGTGTGAGGCTTTTCTCTCCCCTTTTCTCTCAAGCGGAGCCCAACTTGGGGAAAGCAACCTCGGAAAATCACTCTTTACTAAGAGTCCAAATATTAACTCCAGGAAAGCTGTGTTTTGCGCTGCCGCTGCCCGGATGCCTCTTATATGTGGAGGCAAGTGAAAGAAGGATTTGTGTGTATGAAGAGATAGTGAACAGAGCTGTTGATGAAGGGATCTAAATAAAACCTTCATATGTATATAAAGATCATGGCCACCGGTCCCATCACCTCCTGGCAAACAGAAGGGGAAGAAATGGAGGCAATGACAGAGTTTATTTTCTTGGGCTCCTGGATCACTGCAGATGGCGACTGTAGCAACGAAATAAAAAGATGCCTGCTTCTTGGGAGGAAAGCAATGGCAAACCTAGATAGCATCCTAAAGAGCAGAGACATCACTTTGCCAACTAAGGTCAGGATAGTCAAAGCTATGGTTTTTCCAGTAGTGATGTATAGAAGTGAAAGCTGGACTATAAAGAAGGCTGATCACCACAGAAACAATGCTTTTGAGCTGTGGTGCTGGAGGAGAGTCTTGAGAGTCCCCTGGACTGCAAGGAGATCAAACCTATCTATCCTGAAAGAAATCAAACCCGAATGTTTACTGGAAGGACAGATTTTGAAGCTGAGACTCCAGTACTTTGGTCACCTCATGAGGAGAGAGGAGTCCTTGGAAAAGTCCCTGATGTTGGGAAAGATGGAAGGCAAAAGGAAAAGAGGATGGCAGAGAATGAGATGGTTGGACAGCGTCATCGATGCATCCAACATGGATTTGACAAAACTCCGGGAGGCAGTGGAAGATAAGAAGGCCTGGCGAGCTCTGGTCCATGGGGCCACGAAGAGTCAGACATGACTGAACGACTGAAAAACAACAACAAAATGTATATAAAGATTGATTGATCGATCAATAGATAGATGATATTCCACATTCTGCATGGCAGTCTTTGGGATTATATATGGCAACTTTACTTTTTACTGTTATTTTGACTTTTCCCTATTCTCTCCTTTTCATCAAACCCCTCTCATGGCTGCTGCATAAAGGACACACACAACCTTTGCATATGTTTCATCTGTCATGGAATTATAGTTTTCATCTGTCACTTTCTGAAGTGACAGAAAGAGGGAGTCAGGGTCTCAGAGAGGCCTAGCTCCCTGGCCCACCACTGGGATTATTTTCTGGCATCTCATTCCATTTGAGGTCCTGCCTGCCTCTGAAACTTTGACAAAACGGGATCACTGAATTGGGTCATAGATTACAACAAATCAGCACAGTTCCTTGTTTTTTTCTGGTTCGTGGTTCATTTCTGCCCATCTCTAATTCTGACATCTAGAATTTGGGGTGAAAGCCCACAATTCTCTGCTATTCTACTGAAGTGGGACAGAAAATTCTACATCTTTCACTAAAATCCTCAGATTCCCTGCAATTAATCCATATAGCAACAATCATGCTGCAGTGATCTCATGGATATAAACAAGACTCTGGAACTCCCTCCCACTAGAGGCCAAGCTGCCCCCCCTCTTTGCTCTCCTTCTGCAGTCGGTCAAAGACCTTTCTCTCCAGGCAGAGTTTCCCTGCCTGAATGGGGGCCAAGATGCGTTTTTAAATGGATTGTTGTGCCCTATTGCATTGAATGTGTTTTAGTGTTGCATATGTTTTTTGTGCGGTATTTATTTGATTCTTTTTAGTGTTTCTCTACTCACAGGTGTTAGCTTTAAATATTGCTTTTTATTGATGTACACTGTCTTGGATCTTTTTTATGGAAGTGTGTGTGTGTGTGTGTGTGTGTGTGTGTGTGTGTGTGTGTGTGTGTGTGTGTGTGTGTGTGTGTGTGTGTGTGTGTGTGTGTGTGTGTGTAGGGTTCTGCTTCTAAAACCAACAGATTTCCCAGATTATCTGGAAGGTGAGTCATGGCAACTGGGCTTATTTTTCTTGAGAGATAGAAACGTTTCACTGCTTTATTGTATTCTAGGTAGAGCGTGGCGCTCCAACTGGGATTGGGTAGATGCTGCAGAAAAGGAAGGGCACAAGAAAGGACTCAATGCCTGGCCCCTGCCTGGCAGCTGTCAGCAGTCAACCCTCTGGAGGACTTCCTCTGAGTAAATACCACCACCTGTCATCCGACCCCCAGCACACCAATCTACTGCTTTGTACTCCAAATTTTATTTTTTTAAAAAGAACACAGACTGGATCAATTGCGTTTCCCTTCCCTGTATGCACACGAGAGGAACAGCACAACGGCAAGGTTGAGTTCAAACAAACAAATACAGCCCTTACATAATATGCTTTCTTGCTGCCACTGGCTGGCATTGCAATGTGAACCTTGGGAAAGCATTGAATGAAGAAAGTAGGACAGCTGGTCCCTTGCAAACATCTTTAGTGTGACGGGAATAGAGGACCCTGTTCTAAGGACAAGGCTCAGGGGATGGCTCAGGAGATGTGGAGCAGCCCCACCATGCATAGACTCCTAGCATCATGAAGTTGGAAGGGGACTACAAGGCCACCAAGCCCAGCCCCTTCTCCATGCAGGAATCCAAATCGAATGATATCTGCCCAGTGGTTGTCTAAATTTCTCTTGAAGTTTTGCATTCATACATACATACATACAGATTTTCTACATCCTGAGAAAATCTCTCTGCATCTTTCATTCTCAAGAACAGACCACTTGGGTAGAACTGGGCCCCCAATTTTTCTACCTAGTACCTTTCATGTGCTGTGCCAGGTTTCAGGTTTGGAAAGGTCTAATATAGGGCAAAATACTAGAAGCAAATGAAGATGGAAGGCGCCCATTTTGTGCTTCAATGTTAGGCTTTGGGGGAACCTCTACATCCTCCAACACAAATGGTTCTTGCTTCTCCATGCCTCCAAGAATGAGGAGTAGAGATGGGCATGAAACGAGCAATTTTTCATTTTCATTTTCGTTTTTTTGTTTTGTTACGTAACGAAACGAAAAATGAATTTTGTCTCCAAAATGAAACAAAATGCACCGAAACAGCAGAAATTTTGTCGTGCATTTCGTTTTTGTTGTGGCAAATACATTGAACTGTAATGAATGCTAATGAAACAGCAATTTTTCATTTTCGTTTTTGTTTTTCGTTTCGTTATGTAATGAAACGAAAATGAAATTTTTTGCAAAAAATTCACGAAAAACAAAAACGAACCGAAACGGACCCCTAAACGACAAACAAAACACCATTTTTTGAGTCGTGCCCATCTCTAATGAGGAGCTGTTTCTCATCGATAGCAAAGCATATCCATCCAAAAGGGGCAAGAAAAAAAACATTGTTTCACTTTCCTGATTTAAACCAGCTGGATGGTGTGGTAGGACACATAAGTTATAAATAAACTCACTGGAGCAGAAACGCTAGGGGTAGAAAGTTAAATACACAGTTCTCCTTGGTCCTGCTTGATCTTATTGAAAGGCTCACCGTGCAATGAATTCAAACCTGAATATTGGTTAGACTGGCTGTAGCTGCTGTAGGGTGATGATGAGTGACTCACCACTGAGGCATATTACTAGGCTCTGAAGCAGGCCAAAAATTCCTGCAGGCTCCTGCCACCGTAATCCCCCTCTTTGCTTTCAGACCTGGGATCAGACATAGGTGAAACCAGGGATGTTCTTGAAGCTGATCCTGCTTAGAAAAATAATCAATATATTTGCTGGTGGAGTACAAGGAGAATGTTGCAATGGCTGTTTGAAAAGCGATTTTGGCTCTTTCGTGCTTGACGTCCTGAGAAAGGGAGGGCGGAGAGCTCTTCGGAAATAAATCAATATTCAGAAAACTGTGGGCACTCTGTCCACTTAGAAAAATGGAATATGCTATGGCAAACTATCAAGATGTTCAGATCCACCTCTTATAAAGAAAACTGTTACAAAATGTTTTATAGATGGCATCTTAGCCCCCATAAACTATCTAAAATGTATAATTGTTCAGGTAAATGTAGGAAGTGTGAGCAAGAAAATGGTTGTTTCTACCATATGTGGTGGACTTATAAAAAAGCTAAATTATTCTGGAATATGGTAATGAACTTACTAGACACTGTGCTGAAGGTCAAGTTAAAATACACACCAGAATTATTTTTGTTAAATATTATCGATAATGAGGTAACATATGATGAAAAATATGTAATTAACCACATTATTGTAACTACCAGAATTTTGTATGCTCAACTTTGGAAGAATTCTGAAATACCCTCAAAAGATGCTCTGAAAGGGAAACTATATTTGTCTACTGAAATGGACAGACTTTCCAGCCACCTGAAAGGAGAAGATGATGTTTTGACAAGAAGATGGCAAGAGTTAACAATTGTCTTAAAAACTTTATAAATGATGTTTGCGTTCTGTGATTGTTATCAATGCATAATGACTCCCCTTTCCTTATAAATCAATAAAATTATAAAAAAATTAAAAAAGAAATAAATCAATATTGAAATGTAATTGCATATGATATTCCTGGAAGATCCAGTAAGGCCACGGGGAGAAAATAAGTTGCTGAATGATAGCACCTGGAAGAGAAGATGAGGGTGTACGAATCCCCCCCTAAATTCATGGCAGTCTTCATATTTAGGAATGGGGCAAATTCCTGGAGATTAGTCACTGCTAGAATATACCCATAGACCCAAAGGGGTTTACATAAGCACTGACATACCCAAGTTCCATTGGATCTAGTGAGATCTTCTCAAGCTGGGAGCCCCAATTTCATTTGCCTCTTATGGGAACATCAAGATGAGGGTGTAGGGTTGGCCTCCCAATAATGGTTTTGTTGGCGACTTCTCCTTGGCCCATTGAGATGTCCCAAAGGGAAAGAGAGGCTGCAGCCAAGAAACCAAATGAAGCCTGAGACTCAGAAGGGCTGCAATGAATGGATTAGAAAAGATTGTGAACTGTACGGAGGTGTCACAGGATAACAAGACCAAAACCATCCACACGCTTGTGTTTCTGATCACCCTGTGTGGGTGTGAAACCTGGACAGTTAAGAAAGGGGATGGGGGGGGTCAGTTGAAATGTGGTGCTGGAGGAGAGCTTTGCAGATACCCTGGACTGCCAAAAAGGCAAATAAGTGGGTCCGGGATCAAATCAAGTCAGAACTCTCCCTGGAGGCTAAAATGAGGAAACTGAAGCTGTCCTCCTTTGGACACATCCAAAGGGTGTGTTGGCACTCAATCTGCCCAAGGAATAAGGTCACCCTTGCTTAGAAAGGAAGAGGGCTCAGAACATTGAGAAATGAAGAATGTTTGGGGTTCTCTGATACATATCTTCACCAAATCTATGAGGGTTCTTCAAGCTTCCTCTCATGCGGAGAAACAGGGTAGTCCAATAAATTTCAGAAGTGCTGAGACCCACTGTAGGCTAAGATGGACTGCACAAAAAAGTTGGATCCTTCTGCTTCCCCTCCCCACCCGAAGAACATCCCACAAGCTAAGAAAGGATTAGACAACTTCATGGAGAACAAGGTTAGCAATGAATGTCACTATGGATACCTAAGGACAACCTCTGGATTGACGAAAGAGACAGGATATCTTTCAATGCCATTGGCAGGGAATCATAAGCAGGTGAAGACATCTGCTTGGGAATACCCTGAAGCAAATGGTGAGCCACTGTGTGAGGCACAATGCTGGACTGGATGGGCTGTGGCCTGTTCCAGCAAGGCTGTTCTTATGTTCTTATTTTCTTATGACCTGCCAGGCTGCAGAACCAGGCTACTATAGTCCAACCACCAAGGGCGTAATCTACCAGACCAGTTGTTCAAGTCCAGATGACCGATGACCAAGGCCAAGGGGTTAGGCAAACCAGAGTCAGACAAGCCAATATCAGGAGCTAGAAAGAGCAAACCAGGGTAGAAGGCGTCAGGAGGATCCCGGAGCACAAAGGTAGATGAGGCAGGAGCAGGTAAGTGACAGAACTGGGGCAGGAACCCAGACCAAGCAGGAGCAGGAACCACTATGGGGGTGGCCTAGAAATACAAACAAACAAATCAACAAACAAGCTGTGTTGCTCAGGCCAAGGCTTGCAGGTTTGCACACAATCTTAATGAGTGTTTAATTTTTTTTTTAATGTGATACTTCTACATTTTTTTAAAAAAAAAACTGTTGCTTAATCAGATAGCTCAGTGGGTTAGTCATCTGGGTGTAGAGCCAGAGGTTGGGAGTTCGAATCCCTGATGCACCTCCTTGCCAGGAACTGGACTCTGTGATCCAGAGGGTCCCTCCCAGCTCAGCAGTTTTAAGATGATGATAATGATGATGATTCAGTCTATCATTCCCTCCCTCCCTCCCTCCCTCTCATCTATCTATCTATCTATCTATCTATCTATCTATCTATCTATCTATCTATCTATCTATCTATCTATCTATCTATCTATCCCCCTGGTTTGCCAACCCCAGAGAAGAGGAGAGGTGGATGATTCCTTTTCCACTGGTGTCCTTCAAGCAACTGGGTTCCCACTGTGTTTCCTACCTCAGTTCTAATTGCTGACCTACATTTTAACCCATTCATTATTATTTACTCCCAAGGGTATGTGTGTTTTCCCTCTGTGCAGTTCCAGGGTTCTTTAACCAGGCAACACTTCCAACAACTCAAATTGTTCCATTTAATCAAAAGGCCCTGACTCTGAAAAGAAGAGGCAAGGTACTATTAAAGGTTAGTCATTGCACTATTATTTTTAATCTCCATCTCTACAGTCATTGTAAATCAAGATGTTTCAAACCTAAAGGCCCCCTGAGATCCCCTTTCAAAGATGTTTTTCCACTACTTGCTTGATAGGCTTCATAAAATATGAAAAACAGCATAAATTTATCTGCAGGCTACTAAGCAGGTACACATGTGCACATTGGCTCAGGCCATCCTCCCTTCCATGGTGGTTTCTGTGGGTTTGTGTTAGAGCTTCCTCTTTTCAAATCATCAGTTTCTCTTCATTTTTATTATTATTATTTAAATCATAGGAATCCCCCCCTAAATTCATGGCAGTCTTCATATTTAGGAATTGGGGGGGGGGGATTCCTGGAGATTAGTCACTGCTAGAATAGACCCATAGACCCAAAGGGGTTTACATAAGCACTGACATACCCAAGTTCCATTGGATCTAGTGAGATCTTCTCAAGCTGGGAGCCCCAATTTCATTTGCCTCTTATGGGAACATCAAAGTGCAATGGCAGAAAATCACAGAACATCAAGACATTTCTGACATGGTGACCCTTTTCAAGGTATTCCAGGTAGGGAATACTCAGAACCTCCTGGGGCTGTGCACATCACCTGAGGACACACAGGCTAGTTATACATGAAGGAAGCACCGCGAGGGAATTGAACTTCCAACCTCTGCTTTCACAGCCAGATAGCTAAACCGTTGAGCTATCCAGGTCATTGTGGTGGCAGATGGTGACACCCCCTCCCTCTTTTCGGGACCAACATGCATCCATTCTGGGTTTTGCCTATTGGTTACTGGAGCTACCCGAGCCAATTCAAGGCACCCAGCTCTCATTGACAAAATGAGCAGAGAAAGATTTATTCAAGTGCTTAGAAATCCACATACCATATTCTCACCACAGAGAGGAAAGCACTTCATCTTCCATAATTTTATGGGTATTTTGTTCTCCAACACCAATAGACAACAAGAACTTCACTCTCCACTGGTGCTTCCCATGTGGATTAGGATAACTGGACAACCAGGATCTCGATTTGCATAGAGTTGAGGTTCCTAAATTTGGGTCTCCAGATATTCTTGGACTAAAACTCCCAGAGGTCTTCACCATAAGCTGTGCTGCCCAGGATTTCTGGGAATTGTAGTCCAAGAACACCTAAGGTTGGGAACCATTGATATAGACAATCTCTTGGTGTCCACAGAGGGTCTTCCCTTCAGCCTCATTGCCTTCCATGCAAAGAATGGTGGCAAAACCCAATACAGGGAAGGGTGGTATTTGAATGCCTTCCTCTGCCCATGGAGAATGCCCATGGATCCATGAAGGGCAAACAGAGGTGCAGCTGCCTACATGTGTGTTGGCTTTTCAGCTCCACTGTGACATTAGGGGTAATGGGAAAAGCCTGCTCAGAAGGTGTCCTGAAGACGTGAACAGATGAGGGCTTCAGGGATATAATTACCATAATCTTGATGTCTGCAGAATTCTGGAAGTTTTAGTCTTAACAGCCACCATTAGCATGCTACTTTTTTCTCCAAGCATGAATTTTCATCTGAGCTTGATGTAATTTAAAGAGGCCTCATATTCACTTCTTGGACAGTTGCATTCCATAGCCCCAAAACTCACATGGAAACCACATTCTGATGAGTCTGTCAACCTTCTCTAGCAGAAACACTTGAAAAGCCCAGTGAATTTTTCATGAAA
The DNA here is from genome assembly GCA_029282475.1 of Phrynocephalus forsythii. Taxonomy (NCBI): domain Eukaryota; kingdom Metazoa; phylum Chordata; class Lepidosauria; order Squamata; family Agamidae; genus Phrynocephalus; species Phrynocephalus forsythii. The sequence goes on along the minus strand of JAPFRF010000016.1, from coordinate 5,956,699 downwards.
GATGGAAGGTGCTCTTACTGTCTCTGTTTATTGGGTTCTATCCCAGTTTTTTTTCACTGAGCTCAAGGAGGTCTTTTGGAATTAGAATCATAGAATCATAGAATCATAGAATCACAGAGTTGGAAGAGACCTCAAGGGCCATCTAGTCCAACCCGCTGCCATGCAGGAACCCCATCACAATATTTCCGACAGATGGCCATCCAGCCTCTGCTTAAAAACCTCCAAAGAAGGAGACTCCACCACCCTCCGTGGCAGCATATTCCACTGCCAAACAGCTCTAACTGTCATGAAGTTCTTCCTAATGTTCAAATGGAATCTCTTTTCCTATAGTTTGAAACCATTGCCCCGAGTCCTAGTCTCTGAAGCCATGGAAAACAAACCTGTTCCCTCTTCAATGTGACATCCTTTCAAATATTTAAACATAGCTATCATATCCCCTCTCAGTTTTCTTTTTGAAAGGCTAAACATTCCCAGTTCCCTAAGCCGTTCCTCATAAGACATTTCCTCCAGACCCTCAACCATCCTGGTCGCCCTCCGCTGCACCCGCTCGAGGTTGTCAACATCCTTTTTAAATTGAGGCACACAGAACTGGACACAGTACTCCTTTCCCAACAGCCCTCTGAAGGGGGTCAGTCTGACAAACTATGATTGGTGAAGATCATGGTTCAATGGAGATTGATTTGACCAATGGATCAATAGATGAATAGATCAATTGATTGGCTGGTTGATTTGGTTTGGTTTCTTTGCCACCCAACCATTGGCAAGGCCATTCTGGGTGGTTTACAGTGATTGATACAGAAGTGCATAATAAATTACAGTGATTGATACACAAGTGCATAATAAAATTCAAATCACACTAAGTAGAAGCAATGCCAAAACATTACATAAAAGATGGATTGAAAGGGGGTTTGCACACTAAAAATAAGGTGGCAGTGCTGATTGTTTCAGCTGAATATCCATGCACTGTTTATGATGTTCCTGTAGACCCATGTTATTAAACACAGTTTGAAGACACCCTGTTAGGGGGCCAGGAGTTCTGCCAGCTCTGAATGTGAATCTCCTAAGTCCTAGTTCACCTTTGGAGATTTCAGGAAGCCACGTGAAAGAAACTGCATGGTGCACATGATGGGTAATGTGATATAATGGTTAGAACCACTACAACACACCGCTTCTTCTAGGCACCACTAGAGAGTCATTCCAAGGATATGCTACTGATGGTTTTCTGTGAAGCCAGAGTAGACCATCAGCAGCTTTTATAGGATGTGGGGGGACCTGATTGATCCTCATGTGCTACTTGAGCTGTTGGGGTGATAGCTACAGCACCATCTCCTGAATATTCCGTGCAAGAAAGAGGAACACATTACAGTATTCAGCCAGCTGTTAACATTGGCCCTTTGTACATGACCCCTAAACTCCGCTGCAAATGGCTCCCAGCTCCGGAGCTTAAAATTGTTTCCCCACCAGCTCCGGAGTTTACAGATAATTAAGTGCAACCATGCCCACCTAAGCGCATCCCAGCGCACTTTTCAGGTACCTGCTCTCTGGAGGTGAAAATTCCTGATGCGGATGTAAAGGAGTGACTGCCCGGCTCTCCTTCCTTCTGTTTGTTCTTTTTTTGCCCCCCGCCCCTTTAAGAGATCTGAATGCAGTGCCGGGAGGGCAGAACAGAGGTGAGCGGCATTCTTTTCTTCCTTTTTTTCTCCCTCCCCTCACGCAGCCAGCAGCCAGGAGTGCGGAGGGGGTGGGAACGCAGGAACAGTGACAAATAGAGATGTGCACGACCAGAAAAAATGACGTTTCGAGTTGTCGTTTGTCGGGGCGGGTCTGTTTCGGGTTGTTTCCGTTTGTCGCAATAATTTTCAAAAAATTGTCATTTCCGTTTGTCGTTTGTCGTTTGGGTTGGGGTTGGGGTAAGTGGGCTCTGGGAGCCACCTCTCTGGGTGCCTCTGACGTCTGACCCACTAAGAAGGGAAGGGAAGGGAAGCGTAACGCGAAGCCGCCGTGTACCATGCATTATTTACATTATGTTACGGTGGGGGGTAAGTGGCAGAGACACCTCTCTCTCTGGGTGCCTCTGACTCACTAAGAAGGGGAGGGTACTAGCATACTGACGTACAGGTTAGGGAATGGGATAGGGGTAGGGGATAGTGGGCTGTGGGAGGCACCTCTCTGGGTGCCTGTGACCCACTAAGAAGGAAAGTGTACTTGTGTACGGATCTGGGTTAGGGTTGGGGTTAGGGTAAGGGCTAGGCTTAGGGTTACGGTTAAGGTTAGGGTGGGTTAGTGGGCTGCACCTCTGGGTGCCTCTCTGACCCACTAAGAAGGACAGTGTACTGGCGTATGGGTTAGGGTTAGGGTTAGGGTTAGGGTTAGTGGACTTTTTATGTCCTCTGGCACATCCAGAAGCCTCGGTCAAAACCTGGCCATGCGATTGGTGGAATGGGTCCAAAAATTTGCATGGTCCCATCCCATGGCCAACCCATCATTGCGCAGGTGTAAAAAAATAAAAATAAAAATAAAAATAAAAATAAAAATAAAAATAAAAATAAAAATAAAATCAATGGAGACGTTTTATTGCAAGAAAAACCCACTGCTGCTACTATAAAAAATCAGGCATTTAAAATACCTAATTTTCAAATGTTTCTGTGGTGCTTTGGTGGGTTTTTGGACCACGATTTAAAAATAAATATTGTGGTCGCCATTTTGGATCCCCCCCCACCGCATGGCAAATGGAGACGACGAGGATACTCCCCCAGCCTGGTACCAGCAGCCCAGGACAGGAGAGGGGGGGAAGGCCGGGGATCCCCCCAGAAACTACCCCTCTCTGGTAGGTGCCCTCACTGAGGGAGGCATATTTTCGCCTGCTTTTTTGGCCGGGAATTGGGGTTGTTGTTGTTTTAACTTTTTTTCTGTGCTGCTTTGCATCGCGCGATCGCCGCGATGCCATGAACGACAACGAAAAATCTGACCCAATTTTTCTTTTTCGGTTCGGGTTCGAGCTGGAGCGGAGTAATTCTCGTTACCGTTACCCGTTATGTAACGATGACAAGAACCGAAAACGGAAACGAGAATTTCGCCTCTCCGTGCCCATGTCTAGCGACAAACCCCTAAGATCTCTGGTCTGAATTTAAGTGGCCAGCGGATCTTAGGGGTCGTGTGAAAAAGCCCATTGTCCAGGAAGGGAGGCAAATGGTCCCATTGCTTTTGTTTGCCAACACCTTACAAGAGGAATGTCTGTCAGTGTGGAGAGGAGCTGTGAGTGGAGTGGGAAGAATTATCCAGTGAAGATTCTACCCCACCATAAACCCAACTATAAGGGCTCCCAAAAAAGGTGATCCCTTCCACCATTCAAAATTCTAATCATGGGCCTTGCTGAATTCTAGACTGGAGTGCTTTGGAACCCATCGGTTTCCAGTTGACTTTCAAGGATCAGATCTCCTGTTTGTTCAACAGCAACAAACTTTCAGAGTTTTATAGGGTCATAAAAACAGTACAAGTCCTTCCATTTACAGCCTGTGTATAATTTACTTGGGAAGGTTTGCTCTCTAATGGTGCAGCGCAAGTGATTTGAGTTCTATTAGCTGGAAACATTACATCTACATTTTCAGGATCCTCATAAATAATTCTGCTGTGTCTAAAATAATAAATAAATGCCCCAGCTTGAACTGCTATATAAGCAAGAGAACAATCACCGGGATAAAGCATAAAGAAAAAGGCAGCCGCTGTTCAGACATCATTGTGATGAATCAAGCCTACACTGCTCATTATGGGGTCTTCCAGTAATGTGCTTGGACCAACAGAGGCAGAAATATTAATAATTATGGACTGTGGCAACTCAGAAAGTTAACTCTCTCTGATTTTTTTCTTATTGGTGTGATTGTTTATATATGTCTTCCTTGTCTCTGTTTGCCTCTGGAGGTTTGACATCCTAAACTCAGGCATCTGTGTCCTATATAATATTATTTTAAACTAGACTAGAACACTGCACAGCCATGGAATGAGAAAGCCACCCCAAGATTTGGTTTGATTCCTTAGCTTGACAACTGGTACTTCAATGTTTGGGCTAACTCCTTTATAAAGCTTCATATTTCAAGGAATATTGCATGATATTAATATAATATGGGTTTATTTCTGCAGGAGGAAAAATCAATACTTAACAGCAATTCACATAAAAAGTATACTAGAGGGGGGGGAATCTAGGGGAAAATAATTAAAGAAATAAGTTAAAATGTAGGATAAAATGAGAAGTCAGAAAACAGCATTTAGGTATAGCCAAACAACAAGGAAGCTGGGGTGAGATTGGGGTGGGAATTAAAGCTCTTTTTAAATATGCAAAATACCTCAATCTATTTTAAATATCATTCAGGAAAATATATGGCAAGGCAAAAAAAAATCCACCTCAACTTTCAAAATCATTTTCACTGGGAAATGGAGTGGGAAATGAATCTTGACTGGTTCTGTAGTTGGTTGACTGGTTTATTGATTTTCTGGTTCACTGGTTGGTTGGCAGATTCCATTGCATCTTCCAGTAATATCTGTTTGCATATCTGCTGCTTTGGAGAACTCAGTATTCATGTAGCACAGGGGTGTCCAAAATTCAGCCCTCCAGATATTTTGGACCACAACTCCCAGAATTCAAGCCTGTGTTGCCAGTGACAAAGGACTGTGGGAGTTGTGGTCCAAAACATCTGGAGGGCCAAAGTAGCATCTCAAAGATGAGCTAGTTTTTAGGTGCCATAAATGTCCATGTGAATGAGCACACTTTGGTTGGGATGGAATGTCTGTGTCTCTGGCTGGAATATAAAACTGCTGGCAGATTCAGTCCCTCAGCAGAAAGTCTAAGGGCCTTTTTACACGACCCCTAAGATCCGCTGGTCCCTTAAATTCGGACCAGAGATCTTGAGGGTTCATTGCTGTTCCTCCGTCCCCACCCACTCTGCACTTCTTTGTTCTGTCTGCGTGAGGGGAGGGAGGGGGAAAAAGCCTTAGACAGGGACAAAAGAATGCATTCTTACCTCCGGTGCTGGTGGAGGTTGCTCTGACCTCCTTTTCCTTCCTGGTTCCTCTTTAAGGGGCGGAGGCAAAAGAAAAACAACAGAAAGAAGAGAGGAGAGCTCAGGCACTCTCCGCATCAAATATTTTTCACCATCAAAAAGCAGGTACAATAAAAGTGCGCTGGGTCGTGCTAAAGTGGGCAGGGTCTCACTTAATTGTCTGCAAACTCCGGAGCTGGTGGGTAAACATTTTTAAGGTCCGGAGCTTGCAGCCATTTGCGGTGGAGCTTAGGGGTCGTGTATAAACGCCCTAAGATAGCCACAGTTTAAAACCAGATCTTTAAAAGAAAATATGAAGTAATTAAGTCTACTACCACCATCGTCATCTTAGAACTTCAGAACTGGAAGGGGCCCTATGGAAAATTGAGTCCAGCCCCTATCAAGGAGGCCCAGTGAGGAATCGAACTCCCAACCTCTGGCTCTGTAGCCAGAGACCTCAACCACTGAGTTAGCCAGCAATTCTTAATCATAATATTCAAACTGCAGAGTTGGAAGGGACCATGTGGGTCATCTGTTAATCCAACATTTGTGCCTGTTTCCTCTGGAGACAGAGATTGCAAGCACAGAAGGATTGCCAGATTGTTCAGAAGGGATATAAACAAGCCATCTATGATCTCTAGATCCATGATCCCTAGATGTCCATGCAACGAAGTAGAAGACACCATACAGCCAGTTATTCTCATCAGTGCAAGATCTCATCCAAAATGCCAAGACGTATTTCATCCTTTCACTAATGTGAATGGGCCTCCATTTTTAGTTGCTGTTGCACACAAGATGGAGGCAACCAATGATTTATTGATCTACTTAACAAATGGAAAATTGCAATCTGGTAGGTAGAGCATCTGACTCAGTAGTAGAAATGGATGACTGGATCAAGCAGTGATTCTCTTGATATCACAAGTTGGGAAGTGAAACATTCTTCTGGATCTGCTCTTGGCCTTAGGGCCTTTATACACGACCCGTAAACTCCGCAGCAAATGGCTGCAAACTCCGGACCTTACAAGTGTTTTCCCACCAGCTCCGGAGTTTGCAGGAAATTAAGTGTGACCCCGCCCACCTAAGCGCGACCCAGCTGCACTTTCTTGTACCTGCTTGAGGCGGGTGAAAATCCCCAGGTCCGGATTTAATCTGGTCAGTGCGGGGCTCTCCTGGCTTCTGCTTGTGTTTTGTTTTTATTTGCATCCCACCCCTTTAAGAGAAGAGGTGGGAGGGAAAAAAGCAAGCAGAAGAGAAACGGAAGAGAAACGGAAGAGAAACGGAGCTCCGGGAAGCTCCTCCAGGTGAGCTGCATTTTTTCCTCTCTTTCTCTGGTGGGGAGGAAGGAAGAGCAACGAACCCCTAAGATCTTTGGTCCGAATTTAAGGGGCCAGCGGATCTTAGGGGTCGTGTGAAAAGGCCCTTAGATGGCCAAGTAGAAAAGTCCACGTGACAGCAGGTGAAATGGCCAAACTGCCATTTAATTTATTTCTGGAGAAGGCAAATTTATTGATGTGGAATAGTCACATGACATCTGGGCTACTGCAGTGTCTTCTATGCAGGGGCTGCCACCGTGTTTGGAAGCATCACCTTTTCCAGAATGGACTTCTGGCGCTTTTAAATATAAGTGGAGATGAGGCCCACATTACAGGACTGCTGAAGTGACCGCCATAGCAAGTTAGCTAAAGAGATGTAGACCAGTGTTTTTCAATGGCATTGTTTCATGAAAAAAATCACGCACACCACCATTAGAAAATGTTAAAAAAATTAGCTCTGTGCCTAAACTATAATAAAGTAATTCTGAATAGGAATCAAATAAACACAAAGAAAGTATTTTATAATTACTTTATTATGAAATAGTAAGTAAACAGAAATATGAAAAATTATAAAATGCTTTATTCAGTGCGCAACCTGGGCCTGTTTGGCTGAACACAAAGCTGATATTCTTCAGCTTTTCCAACGGCACACCAGGCAACATCTCGCTGCACACTAGTGTGCCACGGAACAGTGGTTGAAAAACACTGATGTAGACAATGGCTCCTAAATTAAGTTGGGGGTCTGATTTAAGAGTTTTAATGTTCATCTGCAAGCCCCTATTTGGCCTCAGTCAAGAATATTTGAAAGACCAACAGTTTTTCAACATGAAGAAAACAACGAAGGTCATCAACAGACTAGAGATGGGCACGACTCAAAAAAATGGTGTTTTGTTCGTCATTTGGTCGTTTAGGGGTCCGTTTCAGTTCGTTTTCGTTTTTTTGGTGGGTTTTTGCAAATTTTTTTGTTTCGTTTTTGTTGCGTAATGAAACGAAAAAATGAAAACGAAAACGAAAAATTGCTGTCTCGTTAGCATTCTTTTCAGTAGAATGCATTTGCTGCAATGAAAACGAAAACCACAGCAAAATTGGTCGTTTTCGTTTTCGTTTTCATTTTGTTTTGAAAAACATTTTCATTTCGTTTTTGTTGTGTAACAAAACGAAAAAACAAAAACGAAAACGAAAAATTGCTCGTTTCTTGCCCATTTCTACAACAGACTATATGAAGGTCATCAACAACATTGAGGACCTCAAAACCATGGTTGATGTAGAACCCAGAGAGGTTTTTTTTTCAGTGACTGGGTCTCCTAGACTTGGACCTTTCTTATCCACAGGGATCATGTTTTTCCTGATGCCTTCTTCCACTGTTTAAAAGCCATATTTCACAAGAAAGCTGCTGGCTGCCTGTGATTTTAAAGAACTTTGCTTGATAGATTTTTACTGCCATTCTTATGGCTTTATGTTTCTGTTTTTGCTGCTCAGCTTCTTCTTGTAAGTAATGATGTTCTAGTGTTGATTGTATCTTGATTTTATGGTAGTTTAGTTTTACCTTTGAAGATTGTGCTTCTTTGGCTTTGCGAGCCTTCTTGGAATTTTCGGAAAGGTGTTAAGTCCTTGTTGAGTCTTGGGCTAAGGCTAATCCTTGCCCCTTTTTGTACGCCGGACCTTTCTTGCCAGTAAAAGTCAGATGCGAGAGAAATCTTTATGGTTGTTGTTTATTGAGCCCAATAAAGCACAGCCAGACGAACCTGCCACCCCAAAAGTTGAGGGAAAAAGCCTGCCCCGAGGTGACCCCGGCATGCCGTTTTATGCCCTTGGTTGACCATCCCCTGGGAGGTGTCAGGCAGGTGGGGTTTGGGAAAGGTGGGCCAATGGGGTCCAGGGGTTGGGTCAGGCTGACCATCCCCTGGGAGGTATCAGGCATCCCCTGGGGTCCAGGGGTTGGGTCAGGCTGACCATCCCCTGGGAGGTATCAGGCAGGTGGGGTTTGGGAAAGGTGGGCCAATGGGGTCCAGGGGTTGGGTCAGGCTGACCATCCCCTGGGAGGTATCAGGCAGGTGGGGTTTGGGAAAGGTGGGCCAATGGGGAGCAGGGGGTGGGTTGGGTCACTTCAGGTAGAGAGGGTTTTACACTGATAGGGGGGGGAGAGAATGGGTGGCAGACAGGATGAGGGTTTCCAGGTGGGAGAACAATGGGTGGTCGACATATAATACAGATACACATCACACCAAACTGGGTAGGGTTGCAAATACAATGGATGGGATGAGCCATCCATGATAAGTGATGGGGTGAGAATAGAGGGGCAGAGCTTCCCATGGTCCAGATGAAGACAAAAGACTTTGATGTCCAGGTGCTTGAGCCGGAAGCTGGAGGGCTAAGCAGAAAAGGTGCCCCATACAGCACATTGTCTCTGTGGAGGAAGGGGAAGATTCCCTCTGGCAAAATCCATTCAAGGGAACCAAGCAGTTTGAACTGGTTTTGCCATGTGGTAAGGTGACGATCCTTGATTTGAAATGGAGGTCACTTCCCCAACATGGAGGCAGCACGTACCCTTGTCCAGGCCTTGAGATACGTGAAGGAAGAAGGAACTGGGAAAATGGAGGGGTCGGGGATATTACTGGAAGGAAGGGAGATGAACGACACAGAGGGGAGAGGTGGAGGAACCTTTATTTCTGGAAGAGAGAGAGAGAGAGAGAGAGAGAGGAGAAGAGGAAGAAGGGAAAAGAAGGAAAGAGAAAAAAACTTCTTGGTGCCTTTTTGGCTGTGCAGGGAACGATGCAGTAATGAAAAGGGGTTAATATGAGATGATCCCCCATCCCACCCCCAAGTGTGCCAAGGTCTGGTCTACTGGGAAGTAAGGGGTTGTCCCATTCCCCCTACTTTCCTGAGGCTCGGGGGGGGGGGACATGTCCAGGGAAACAAAGTATCAAATCCACTGTCAATCACCTTTGTTACCAAGCCCATTCGCTTGTAGGGAAAGTAACCGGAGCTTCTCAGCTATTTCTCTTTTTTTGGGAGGTGGGGAACGGCTGGGTCGATATGGACCAGGGGTTTTTTGCATTGTGCTTGTGACGATATAAAGGATTGCAGCCAGATGTGGGGGTCTAATTTTGTCCTTGCCTATTTGACATGTGCTCGTAGGAGCGGGTGCAGGCCTGCCTTCACAGACATGCGTCTGCTCCCAATTCACACACACACATGTGGTTGTTTTCTTTGTGTCCTCCACACTGTTTTATCTCAAACTGAGCATGTTATATGCTCTTCTAATGTATGTGGACTACAAATTCCATCACTTCTAATCATAGCCAATGATGAAGCAAGAGGAGATTCACACAAACAAGTATCCAAACAGAAATGTCAAGAAGTTATCACAGCAAATTAGGATCCAAAGCCCTCACAAAGTATATCAACAGTGCAAAAATACAATAATGTCATCAAAGCAGAAACTAGTAAAAACATATGAATCCAGAAACAGCCAAATAGAGGAAGCAACACAATAAAAAACCAAATGAGTTTTGACTTACTCTTCCTCAGTGAAGTGAAGAATAAACATATCAGTTTAAAACATATTTTAGTAGTAGTGTTGGCATTATATTCAGGGTTCAATTAGAATAATAGAATCATAGAATCATAGAGTTGGATGAGACCTCAAGGGCCATCCAGTCCAACCCTCCCTCCCATGCAGGAACCCCCATCACAGTATTTCTGATAGATGGCCATCCAGCCTCTCCTTATAAACCTCCAAAGAAGTAGACTCCACCACCCTCCATGGCATCATATTTCACCGCCGGACAGCTCTAACCATTTTCCTGTAGTTTGGAAACCATTGCACCGAGTTCTATTATCTGAAGCCATGGAAAACAAGCCAGTCCCATCTTCAATATGACATCCTTTCAAATATTTAAACATGGCTATGATATTCCCTTCCCAGCTCCCTAAGTAGCTCCTCATAAGGCATTGCTTTCAGACCTTTTAACCATCCTAGTTGCCCTCTTCTGGACCCATTCAAGGTTGTCAGAATCCTTTTTAAACTGAGGTGCTCAGAACTGAACACAGTACTCCAAGTGGGGTTTGGCCAGAGCAGAATAGAGTGGTAGTATCATTTCCCTTTTCAGACATGTCCAAACTTTGGCCCTCCAGATGTTTTGGACAACAACTCCCACTGTCCTTTGCCATTGGCAATCTAAGCATAGAATTCTTGGAGTTGTGGTCCAAAACATCAGGCGGGCCAAAGTTTGGAAATAGACACTGTGATTCTTTTTCAAAAAAGTTGTTGTTGTTGTTGTTCAATCATTATAACATTTTACATTTCTCAGTTAATTTTTACAAACAATTCCAGTTGTCATTCACCATACTGTCTGGGTGTACTTTGTATTAATTACATCATGTCTCATTACTACCTAATTCATTATTTCTTCTCTCAAACCAATCATAAAATCTATTTCATGTCAAGTAGCACTGAGAGTCCCCTTTTTCTTTAATTCTCAATTCCATCTCAGCACAATCTAAGATTTTTTTTGTAATATTATTTCCTTCTTAGGTATGTTTTCATTTTTCCACATTTGGGCCCAGGCTATTCTAGCGGCAATCAAGATATGTACTATAATATATTTATTCTGTATACTAACATGTTCTGGCATAATTCCTAGTAAAACATTTCTGTCTTAAAATCTATATTCAGCTTAGTTATTTCTTTTGAGCCATCTATGTATTTTAACCCAATATTTCTTTGCCCTCTCACAAGACCACCTTGAATGGTAACATGTCCCATCATGATTTTTAGACTTCCAACATTTGTTAGACAAGTTTGTAAACTTTTTTTGCTAATCTAGTTGGTGGTAAGTGCCAATGATAAAACTTTTTTTTACAAATTTTCTTTATAAGATGTTGCCAGAGTTAATTTGCTATTCACACTCCATAACTTTTGCCATTTCTCTAACTCAACATCTTGTTGTCTCTTTGACTTGCTCATCTTCCATTTTCAAATCTAGCAGGAGGTTATAAAGTTTTCCAATTAAATTATCTTCTGATAGTTGTAATATGTTATCAAATGGAGGCTGTTCTTTATAAAATCTTTGTGATTTGAGATCCTCTTTGTATGCTGATTGGATTTGCATAAGTGACCACCATGGAAATATCAGTCCTTGATTTGCTAGTTGTTAAGTTTTCAAGTTCCCTTCTAGATCTTAAAGATCATTATATGTTACAATTTTATCAAAATTTATGAGATTTGGAAAAGTGAATGCTCCTAGCAAAGTGACCCATCTTGGAGTTTTCATGTAAATTCTGGTTTTAATTTACATGAAATTAGGGAATTTCTTATCAGATTATTTTGGAAGTATTTATGTGCTTTGGTTTTGGAAGTATTTATGTGCTTTGGAAGTATTTTGGAAGAATTTCTTATCAGATTATTTTGGAAGTATTTATGTGCTTTGGTTTTTCCATACCACAAGAAAGCATGCCATCTTAGCTGTCGATCGTGTCCTTCTAAATATAATAGTCTTTTGTCTCTCAGAAGTATCCATCCCCTTAACCATGTTAACACACAAGCCTGGTAGTACATTATCCAATCTGGTATGCTGAAATATCCTCTTTCTTCTCTTGCAACAATTTAGTTTTAATCCTTACGTTTTTCTTTAACTATACATACTTTAAAATAGTTTTATTCAATTCTTTGAAGTACTTTCTTCCTAGTTTGATTGGGATAGACAGTATGCTTCTGTTGATGCAACCAAGAATCGCATTGGCTTTCTTGGCCGCCGCATCACACTGCTGACTCATGTTCAATTTGTGGTCCACCAAGACTCACAGATCCCTTTCACAGGTACTACTCTCCAGCCAGGTGTCTCCAATCCTATATTTGTGCAATTCATTTTTTTTATCTTGATGCAGCACCCTACATTTCTCTCTGTTGAAATCCATTCCGTTAGTTTTGGCCCAGCACTCTAATCTGTCAAGGTCTTTTTGGATTTTCATCCTGTCTTCTAGGGAATTAGCAACCCCTCCCAATTTAATCAGCATACTCTTGATTCCTTCTTCCAAGTCATTAAGAAAGATATTGAACAGCACTGGACCCAGAACAGAACCCTGGGGTACCCCACTAGTCCCCTCTCTCCATGCTGAGGAGAAGCCATTTATGACCACCCTTTGGGTGTGATCAGTCAACCAATTACAAATCCACCTAACAGTAGCACTATCTATCCCACATTCTTCTAATTTCTTTGCAAGTATACCATGGGGAACCTTGTCGATGGCCTTATCAAAATCTTGATAAGCAATATCTACAGCATTCTCCTCATCCACCAGGGCTGTAACTCTATCAAAGAAAGATTAAACTAAATTAAAACAAAGTTTCCACAAGCTGTAGATGGCTGTAGTCACTAGATTGGCAGTGGGCAATTTCCAGAGGTCTGGGGCCTACACATTTCCATGTCTTCACGCAATCCTGCCATGCGATTCTCAGTAGACAGTTATTTTTCTTAGGGAGGAAAAAGTATTTTTTTAAAAAAAAACTGGAAAGCTCAAATTTAAAATAAAACACATGCAACTAATGGTTGCTTTAAAAATATAAAATAAAATAAAATCCCAGTCCTAATTTCTACAGTTCTTTAGCGGCTTTATCTTTATTTAATTATATAGTTGCCTTGAAACATACTCTTTAAAGCTGTGTTTGCTTTCAGTTTGTTGCGGCCAATGAGAGCCAGGCAGCATCCATCACAGCAGGCATTGCACAAGCCTGTTTGCAATGAAGAAATTTCAATAATAAATCATCATTTTTGATTTGACAGTAAAGGAGGGTGAGTAAGGATATTCTTGATAGGTGTCCCTGGGCACAATTTTCTGCAGAGCAAGGCATTTTATAAATAAAAAAATTGTTCTCTCTGTGTTCCTTAATTGAGCCACGTGAAGTCATCTTTCATTGCTTCAGTTAGGAAGGGCCACTTGACACTTCTGCCTGTTCCATGCTCATGCTTATGTGTGGATGAGCTAACATGGATGGCATGCCCTAAAGATGCAACTTTTGACAGAGAGAGCAGCTAATTTTTTTCTCCTGAGACTTCTGAGAGCTGTCCATGGTTCTGAATGAGCTCCAACTATTTTCTCTAGGTTTTCACCTGAGACTTCTAAGAGCTGTCCATGGTTCTGAGTGATCTCCAAATGATCTCCTTAGAAAACTCATGTGCACATCAGACTGAAATCAGGGGCAGATTCACTATGTCCATGGAATCAGAGTGGCCAGTCTCCCTATTGTGGGTTTTGGTTTTTTTTTTGCTCATTTGGTCCCAAATACAGTAATTTCTGCTACTTGGGCATGGAGAATCCTAAGTCAGCTAAGGAGATGTAGTCATCTTTGGTATGTATGTGATTATAGAATTATAATAATCTCAATAATATTAGAACTGCAGAGCCAGAAGGACCTCTGTCTACTAATAAGTCCAGCACTTGACAAGAAAGCACAGTGAAGAATCAAACTCCGAAACTCTGGGTCTGCAGGCAGATACCTGAACCACTGAACTGTCCAGCAGTTTAGGATAATGGAGTGGGAAGCAGCTTTTCTCAAGTCCTGTTGATGATGGGACAATTTGGAGGTTTACTCACTCCCAGAGTTGCTGTGGATCAGGAATAGCATAATGACCTGCAACTACAATAATAGAGTAGCCCTTGAGTACCTCTGGGCTGTGGGCTGGCTGTGCTTTCCAAAGTACCCTAGATGGGTATTATAAAAATTTAAACCCATCCATCCATCCATCCATCCATCCATACATCCATCCATCTGTCCGTCCATCCGTCTGTCCATCCATCCATCCATCCATCCATCCATCCATCTGTCCGTCCATCCATCCATCCATCCATCCATCCATCCATCCATCCATCCATATGGTAATAGCAAAGTTTAGGAGCAATGTGGCAGCACACAGGTGTAAGGTCAGGGCATGCACCTCCATTCTTTTCTAGCTGGCTTCCAAACTCCTTGGCCCAGCAGAAGGATGAATAAACATGTCTGGTGCTTGATCAGGGTTAGCAAACCAAGAATAAAGCCCTCCTGGTCTCCCTTCCTGTTTGAAGCCAAACAGGTGCTGGAGGCCCTTGACTCTGCCATCAGTTCTGCCTCACTTGATGATGATGATGATGATGATGATGATGATGATGATGATGATGATGATGATGATGATGATGATGATGATGATGATGATGACAGCAACAATGGTTTTTATGACAACAACAATATTTTTTTTTATTTATATGATACCCATCTGGCTACAAGCCCACTCTGGGTGATTTACAATAAGTCAAAATAATAATCAACATCATCAAATAGTGCAACCTACATCAAATGGAAACAATATAACTTAAACCAAAATGTTTCACTACTCGTCATCTGACAGACTGATGAAGCTCCTTGGGAGAGTAGCAAAATGTTTTGATAGCACAAGAAAAGAAGTCCAGTTGCCATCACTCAACTTCCAGGTAACCTCACCTGAATGACTGAGAATCTTCACAGACTTAAATTTAAAATGCAACCTAAGAGAACACTAACATTTGGCAAAAATTTTCAAGAGGGTGGAGGCAGCTGGGAACAGGAGATTGTTGAACTGATCACACAGAAGGTTGCCGAGTCAGATGTGACTTGATGGGCCAGAACAAGAAAATCATCTTAATCATCACCACCACGAATAACAACCACCCAACAACTGGCTGGAGGAGGAAGAGAAAGAGGCAATCTCTTTGGACAGAAATCTTTCTGAGATACGTAGGGTATTCGTAGTTTGCTTCTAATCAAAAGCACTCGTTTTAGTCATCACAGAGGGAAATATGAGCCTTCCTAGAGTAAGCAAAAAGGCAGAAGAGAGCAACGCAGCAACACAAACGCTCCCATCTAACATTTTATTATATTTCAAAGGTAATTATGAATGCTTCCAAAGGGTAAGGAGGATGCGCCAAATCTCACAAAGCAAAGCAAATTTATTCATGAGCATCAGCTCCACAAAGCTGCCTAGGCAAAAGCAGCCTCTCCATATTCATGGGGATTATTAAATTGGAAGGGTTTGGGTTTTTCTCCCCCCCTCCCAACAGGATTTGAGAAGAAGAGGTCAAGTGGGGAGAAAATTGGAGGGAGGGATGATTCCATCTGATATAACTTCCCCCAACTCTTGGAAAGCCTTATGCCGAGGGTAAGAGGAGAAGCGCTCTTGGAATGGTGGTGCCATCACTGCCTAAACAAACGAGAATCAAGAATTACGTCAGCATCCTTCCTGCCATCAATGTTGCCTTCGGAAATCCACCCAGACCTAGCCTAAAAGTTTGACCTTCAATAACATGCCCATTCAGACTGTTTCAGCAACACCCCAAAACTTCAACCAGGTACTATGTAGAGCTGCAGGATGTTTCTTCTATCCTAAAAATGGGTGCTATGAAACGTATCCCTGTAAATGTATTAACTTTTTGTCATTGGGCCTTTTTCTTTTGGGACAGAGAGTTCCAAGCTGTTTTTTTCTGCAAGCAGTGATACCAAGATACCATATTATTCTTCGTTTCCATACCACTAGATCAGTGTCTGCCAGATCTGATTTGAATTGGATTCTTACATGGGGCCTTTTCACACGACCCCTAAGATCCGCTGGCCACTTAAATTCGGACCAGAGATCTTAGGGGTTCGTTTCTCTTCCTTCCTCCCCACCACTCCGCACCTGTCTGCTGAGGGGAGGGAGGAAGAAAGTGGGGGGGGAAATGCAGACTCACCTCGGAGAAGCTGCCGGAGCTCCGTTGTGCTGATTCCTTCTCTTTGTTTGCTTTTTTTCCTCCCGCCCCTTCTCTTAAAGGGGCGGGAGGCAAACAAAAAAAAACAGAAGTCAGGAGAGCCCCACACTGACCAGATTAAATCCGGACCTGGCGATTTTCACCCTCCTTGAGCAGGTACAAGAAAAGTGCGCTGGGTCGCGCTTAGGTGGGCGGGGTCGCACTTAATTGTCTGCAAACTCCGGAGCTGGTGGGGAAACATTTTTAAGCTCCGGAGCTTGCAGCCTTTTGCAGCGGAGCTTAGGGGTTGTGTATAAACGCCCATGGAGAGCAGGAGGGTGGACATGATGGTCTTGTGGGCCCCATCCAACTTCGTGATTCTAGGAACTATGAGTTGAAAAGGGAAAAGTGGTGGCCCTCCTTGTCAGTAGGTTGGTGGAAACACTGAAACTCTCTGATTGGTTCAAGAAATGCAAACACGCATCCAAAACAGTCTCTCCGATCCTAATCACAATGCCCAACTACAATATACAAGAATTCTTATGAGATCAAGAAATATCCCACCTGTCACTGACTACAAGTTTTCTCCATCCCCTGGTTCCAGAAAGTTAATATCCAAAGATCCCACGATTCTACGATTTGTCTTGGTGAAATCCACTTAGTTCTGGAGGACTTCCTCTCTGCTCACAGGCATCAATAGACCAAGGAAGGACTGTAAGTCTCCCTGCAGGGGAAGCACCAAAGTCACCTGGCCCTCCACAACATCAACACTTCTGTTTTAGGAACATGTTTGTCAGTGGCTCCACTGCTTGGAACCCGATGCGTGCCTTGCTGAAGCACCATGTTGAAAAGTTCCTTGGGAAAACAGAACAATCTGTTAAGTAGTTAGAGTAATTAGAGCAATTATTTGCCTGCACTTAGCTGGGTCGGTGCACTGGAAATGTGCCTAAATCTTCATTATAGATGCAGTTTGGTCTGCATGGGGAACAAATGTCAGTCCTGTCATCTGCAATGAAAGCTCAGAGAGCCATCTTATGAGAGAGCCAAAAACAGCAAGCCAGGGGACTGGATGGCCTGTGCTCCACAGCTGCCAGTGGGGAGTTGATTCTAGGCAGCAGGATGAAGGGCTGCAGCCCCTAAAAGGCTCATGGGATAGTTCCAGCAAACCTTCCATATCCCTCTCTGTTCCACTTGATACACAGGACCCATACCTTATGTGTCCAAGGTATTCCCTTTACAGCAGTGAAAAAGGTCCTCATCACTTGAAATGGAGGGATCATGTTTCAATAGAGATGGACATGAAATGAAAAAAGAAATGCTGTTTTGTCATTTCATTACATACATTGTTTTGTCATAAGACAAAATGGTAGAATGCGTTTTGTGACAAAATGAAACGAACCATCATGTTTGGCTATAAAAAGAAAACAATTTGTTCTATAGGCACCGGATTTGGTGGGTAGCTTCCTTGGACTCGTCCCTTTAAACTCTCCAAATTTGGAGAGCTTTGGGGTTCAGGGGGCTGAGGTATTCAACTCCAAATTGGGTCACCCCAGGAAAAATCATTTATAATTAAAGGACCCACTTGAGGAAGCTCCCCCATGGAGGGTATTAAGTGCTCACCTCAATTACAAATGATCTTTTCCATTTCCCCCCAAATTTTCCAGATGCTCCTGTGGATACTAATTTTTCCATCCCCCCATTTCCCCCCAAACCCCACCAAATTTAGTGCCTCTAGGACCCAGGGGAACCATTTTATAGAGTAAAGAATTGTTTAATATTGATTTCATTCCCATTCGCGCTTCTCTTTTGTGAACCAAAACCAAACCAAACAAAAAAACCCACATATTTTTGTGTCCATCTCTACTGTACCACCTCTTTTCCTACCGACCAGTGAGACCTTGCTTGCCATCACTACTACCAATCTTTGAGATTGCAGCATCACCACAGTTTTGACCCACCTTCACTGGTTTTCCGTGGTATCCTTGATAAGTGCAAAGTCCTTCACAGTTTGGGTCCACATTACTTGTCAGAGAGTCTTTTCTCCAATGTCATTTTCCCACCCACCAAATCATCACAGGTGAGGCTCCACTGCTGGCTAGCCTGAGGGATGCCCATAAATCATCTACAAGAGGCAGGACCTTCTTTGTGGTGGCCCCAGACTTGTTGAAGGAGCCCCAGAGGAGCTTCTCTCTCACACACACCCCCGCTGATATTTAAGAGGCAACTGAACACATGACTTCTCAAGGAGGCTTTCTATTCTAGCTGAGTTGAGCTGATCAAACATTTCCATCCAGTCATTGTCATTGTTATTTTTCATTATTTTCATTTTTTAAAATTCTATATTAACTCTGTTCCATCACTTAGGTGGTTAGATTACTATATACTTTTTACTACATTACTCCATCCTGATTATGTGTGTTTTATGGTAAACTGGCCAGAGCAGTGTATCAGCACTAATGAGAGTGTTATACAAATTAAAGTACTAAATTGATTGATTGAATTGATTGATTGATTGATTGATTGATTGATTGAATGAATGAATGGATGGATGGATGGATGAATTTTCCCATATTTCTCTTTCCATCCTGGCTCAAGATAGGGGACTTCCAGCAGGGTAGACAGTCAAAAGTCAAACTAAGAAGGACACACACAAAGCCAACAAGAAAGTCAGCTGAAGAGTATCTAAAGGAGCATTTGGAAAATGAGTCAAAAGAGATAAATGTCTGCCAGATAGTTTGACGAATCAAGTAAAGGTAAGCCAAATCAAAGTCAACTATCACTCCAGGGCTGAATGTGACAGAACCCCACAGCCAGGGGTGTGTCATTTCAGAGCATCAAGGAGCCAAGGAGCTCCAGGCATGGTGATGCAGAGCTGAACTTGGGTGAAGGAAGTGGACAGGTCTTAGTCATCCTTTTCAAGGGCTCAGAATGCTGGACTTCAATCTCCATTGATTCCAGAGTGGTCTGCTTGATTGGGGATCAGGGTTGATGCTTGATGAGCACTTTCCAAGCTGGCATGGCAAGGATCCTCTTTTTCTTTGCCAGAGTTTGGACTGCTGTGCCTTGATGCCACCTCTTCCTCACCTCCTCTGGGAAATTGGCTTATTTTTATGAACATATATCCTTTTTTTCTTGAGCACCAGGCAGCCTACATGGCTGTTTGCTCTCCCCACTAGATCTTCATAATGATCCTGATAGGGAGGTCAGACGCTCATCAAGTGACTTTGGTCACCGAGGCTCACTCAGTGAATGTCATAGCTCAGTGGAGACCATAACCTGGCAGTCCCAATGTGTCACTCTAATTACTACACCTTATTAACCTCTATGGGATGGGGTCATAACTTTTGTAGAATCACACAATTTGTCAGGTCCAACTACTAACAAGGAACACCCTGTGGCTGGAAAGCCAGGAAGCATCTAGGACACTGGGGACGAATTGAGGACCACTGCTCTAGAAACTTGGGTCCACAGATGTTCTTAGACTATGACTCACAGAGGCTTTTGCCACTATCTGGGCTGGCCAGGATTTCTGGGTGTTGTAGTCCAAGAACACCTGGTGCCCCAAGGTTGAGAAGCAATGCTCTAGAACTTTGGAGCCTCAGATGTCCTTGGACAAAACATTTTTGCCACTAGCTATGCTGGCCAGGATTTCTGAGAGTTGCAGTATAATTCCAGCTGAATGGCTGAATAATTTGACAATATTGCTCATATCCCCCCCACCCATATTTTGGATGAGCAAAACCCTTGAGATTCAAAACTTGCAGATTTTCTTAACTTGAGCCTCCAAATTATCCCCCCCCCACACACACACACTACTTTGGTCGAGGGCTCTCCCTGTGCCCTAGATTTGTGATGCTCAACCTTGGGTCCCCAAATGCTCTTAGCCTGCCCTTAGTGTTGCGAGGAATCTGTTATAAGAGAAGATTCTATGAATCTAGACCAAGTCAATGAGCTAGCAGTGGCTCTTGGCTCTTGCCAATGATTCTAAACCATTTATAGGTCCTTTTCACACGACCCCTAAGATCCGCTGGCCACTTAAATTCGGACCAGAGATCTTGGGGGTTTGTTGCTCTTCCTATGTCCCCACCCCTCCACACTTCCTTGCTCCTGTCTGCGTGAGGAGACAGGGAGAAAAAAAGAGAGGAAACAATGCAGGCTCAACTCCGAAGCCGCCCGGAGCCCCGTTGTCGTCCTGATTCCTTCTCTTAAAGGGGCGGGAGGCAAAAAAAATAAATAAAACAGAAGCGAGGAGAGCCCAGCACTCACTCCATTAAATCCGCATCAGGGATTTTCACCCTCCAAGAGCAGGTACCTGAAAAGTGCGCTGGGACGCGCTTAGGTGGGCGTGGTCGCACTTAATTTTCTGCAAACTCCAGAGCTGGTGGCGAAACAATTGTAAGCTCCGGAGCTGGCAGCCATTTGCGGCGGAGTTTAGGGGTCGTGTACAAAGGCCCATAAAGGCAGCCCGCCAGCCCAAAGAGGATTAACTTAAACATATGTCACTGTGGCCAGATCACACAGCTCCAGGTGAGCAGCCTTCTCCCATAGCCAGCACTCTTAGATGAGACATTGATCCAGCACAGAAGGCAGAAAAGAGATTAACAGTGAAGCTTCCAGCACCCAGGTGCAGAGCAATTGTGTACGATACTCATCCCCAACTCCTTGCAGCAGCCTGTCTCCCTGGCAAGAGATGATTATAACATTACTTTTCAATTTGATCTTGCCTCCTGCTAATTGATCGCAGGGCTCTGTCTGTGCGCTCCTCTTCGATGGGCAGCCGACCCGACGGAGCCGCCGCTGCCAGTCACAGCCAACGTGCTGAGTATGTTGGCATCATAATGACCGTCGGGTCTTGAGCAGCAGGAGGCATCCTTTAAGATGGGGAGTTCAAAGTACTGCTGGAACAGAATGGCTCCTTTGGAAATTCAGAGGTCAGATGTTCTTCAAGAACATATCAGGAAGGGTGTTTCCCCTTGTGAGGAGCACAAGGGAGAGGACCCCAAACAGCAGAGTGTGCTGTCCGATCTCCCCATCAACCAAGAAATTCAGGAGGCACACATGGTGGTGGAGAGCTTACAAGGGATGAATGTGAAGGAGGAAGGGGGTGTGGAGAGGGGCCTGCAGCCGCTGGAACATCTTGTGAGGTCTGAATGGGGACCACTGTAGAAGGTTTCCTCTTGACAGAGGAAGAGAAAGATGAAAAAGCACATATGCGGGAAGAGCAGGGTGCAGGAGATATAAAAGAGCCGGACACTGTTAAGGGGAGAGAGAGGGAAGGTGAGCAGCGGAAGAAAGAAAACGAGGGCCAAGAATGGAGGGTCTTCATGTTCCGAGTTCCAGTGGCTCCCTGGAAGAGGGCCCACTCCAAGGGAAGGGGACGAATCACCTCATTGGAGATGATGCCCAGTTGGGCTCATCACCCCTGCTGCGGGACCTTATGCTCGGGTCGGTGTGAGGGTTCAGCTTCTCTCATCTGCGATTCCGAGTCAATAATAAAGTCTGAGGCTTCTTGATAAGAAAAATCAAACGGGTTTTTATTTGACAACAACTCTGGAACAGGTAAAACAGGATCTCTAACTTGAGGACTTAACTGTGGACATGAATTCTTTACTGCATCTTGCGGCTCATTATCTTCATAAATAACATTAAACAAGGGAACTTGACCACTGGGTGACTTTAGAAATAATGGCGAGTAACCGCCCCGCGCCCCATACACTGGGTCCCGCAACACGGATGGCGAGCCCATTGAGCCACTGGGTTCGGAGACTTCTCGTTTCTCCATTCCTTCCTAAACTTCTCAGAGGTCTCTGGCCATCTCAAAGGTTTTACGGTTACTGACCACTGATATTCTTCACCTCGGTCTCCTCCTCATTTCTCATCCAACTCCTTTCGTCTCCTCTCCCTCTCTCTCAACTGCCTGTCCCAACTGTCCTCCTTTCTCTCACGCGCAGCAACGTCCCCTTTCCAACTGTCATTTTCCGATGCCCATAATCCCTCTGCCTCTTTTATGGTCTCTCGCGCACCAGCCCCTAACTCCTCGCGCTGTCCTTCACCTGCCTCGCGACCCTTTATCTTTCCATCCCTCGGTGTTACAAAACTAATTGATGTTATCTCGCCTACTGACTCTGTTTTCCCTCCTAGGCTCAAATCTTTTAGTTCTTTTATATTCTCTTCATTCTTTCCAGACGGCACACTCTGGTCCAATGGCTTTTCTTCGTCTCCCTTCTCACAGTCGGGGACCCCATCATGATTGCGAGCGGTTTCAACACCTGCCCAGTCCGTGGTGACCTGGACTGGGGAATTGATTTGGCATGTGGACCTGGTTATGTTGGACTGTCCCTTTGACATGGTTGGACCTGAGGAAGTGGTTGTCCACAGTAGTATGCATCTGTTAAGAAAAGTTAGTCTGTTTTCTTCTACGACGGCATCTCCAAGACATCATTGGGAGAGGGAGTGGTCTTGAATCAGAACCAACCCACTCACACCCCTTATATTTGATTCAGGCCTTTCCTATTCACCGTTCCATGCTGAATCAATGAAACCTAAGGTGATTTCCTTAAGGCTGAGGAGTCACCAGCCCATAGGTCACGTGTGGGGCATAGCCAGCCAGGAAATCTCTTTAACTCACCAGGTTTCCCTGCTGGCCCTGCCAACCTAGCTGGTCCAAAATGCAGCAGCCTATCTAGTGCTGTCTAGCACTGGTTATAGGGAGACTGTCACTCCTTTATGACAACAGCTTCAATGGCTGATGGTCTTTCGTCAGGCTCTTTTCAAAATGCTGGCCATTACCTAGTTATTCGGAGGATTGTATCATTCCATGTGAGCCCTCTTAGCTTTCCAGACCTTCTGCAGAGGCTCTTCTCTCAAATCTACCACCATCCCAAACTCATTTAGGAGGACATAAGAACATAAGAAGAACATAAGAACATAAGAAGAGCCCTGCTGGATCAGGCCAAAGGCCCATCTAGTCCAGCTTCCTGTATATTTTATTTATTTATTTATTTATTTGTTAGTCTTATGCCCCGCCCATCTTCCCAAAAGGGAACTCTGGGTGGATTACAATAAAAAAATAGGTAAAACAGAAGCAAACAAGTAAAAAGGGAGCAAGATGGCGGGCATACCCAAAACAAAATAAACGTGGGCAAAGGAGAAGAAAAAAAAAGAAGAAAACTCAACAGAAAGGTCGCCGAACGCCTCCCTGAAGAGATAAGTCTTCAGGGCCTTTTTAAAGGCGGGCAGGGACTCTGTCAGGCGCAGCTCACTGGGTAGGTGGTTCCATAGCATGGGGCCCACCACAGAAAAGGCGCAGTCACGCGTACGCAATTTCCGTGCCTCTCTGGGTGTGGCCACTCTCAGTGAGCGCGCCTGAACCAGTCTCGTGGGTCTGGTCCCAGTTGATCTTTGAGAGATACGCTCTGCCAGATACTCTGGTCCCAAGCCGTGGAGGGCTTTGAAAATCAAAACCAGGACCTTGAACCTAATCCGGAGGACAACGGAGAGCCAGTGCAAGTGAGCCAAAACTGGGGTGATGTGCTCGAATCGATGAGCACCCACCACCAGCCTGGCCGCTGCATTCTGCTCCTGTTGTAACCTCCGGACCAGGGTCAAGGGCAACCCCACAGTGGCCCCACCAGATGCCCCTGGGAGCGCATGAGACTAGATCTCTGTCTCCTGATACCACTCCCCTGCATCTGACCCTTGAAGTACCCCGGTTTTAAGCCTGGCGATTACACATCTCCATCATGGTTTGTAACCTGTGATTGACTTTTCCTCCAGGAATCTGTCCAATCCCTTTTTGAAGGCACCCAGGCCAGATGCCATTACCACATCCTGTGGCAGGGAGTTCCACAGACTAACAACACGCTGGGTGAAAAAAATATTTTCTTTTGTCTGTTCTTACTCTCCCAGCCCTCAATTTGAGTGGATGTCCCCTAGTTCTGGTATTTTGTGAGAGGGAGAAGATCTTCCCTCTATCCACTTTACTCATGCCCTGCATTATTTTGTACATCTCAATCATATCCCCTTGGTCTTTATTCCCAAGTCTGAGTTTTGGAGCCAAGTCCCAAGTCTGAGACTTTGGTAACAAGTACCGAGTCCAAGTCCAGCACTTCAGTACCAAGTCCTGAGTTCCAAGGCCCAAGTCTGAGTCCATATTAAAAACAAGTCCCCACCCCCTACCCCAAAAAAGGGATGGGTGAGTGCATTCCAAGTCATGAGTTGAGTTTGAGTCATTGAGAAAAACACAGTTCGGGTTCCCTGTTTGATTTAAGACCAACTTGAGAGCGAAACCTGTAAGTTAAATCTCCATCCCTGGTTGTTGGCATCTATTCCAGCAACCGGCCCCTCCATCTGTCTGTGTGTCTGTGTGTCTGTGTTTCTCTGTCTTTCTGTCTCTCTCTCTCTCTCTCTCTCTTTGTCAGACTCTCTGCTGGTCTCTCAATTTCTTTTTAAAAATGACACTAGCTTTATGCGGAGACGTTCTGAGTTGTGAAATCCTCCGCCGTAAAGATGAGTCCTTGCTGATTGTCTCTGTCTTTCATCAAGGACAGGAAATCTTGTGGGTACCAACAGACTCCTGAGAGACTCTCTTCCTGTATCTATCCCCTTGGAGATAGCTGTGTAGATGCCTTTGTTTTCCATTCTAGCCTGCATTCCACTTTCATTCTTCCTTGGTTTCAGCAGGGATGATTTCTGAAATTAAGCCTAGAACAGGAAAGTGAAATGTGTTATTATTCAGGAGATGCAGTGCTTTAAAATAAATGAAGATGGTTCATTCTGTTTGTGTTGAGGTGTAGGCTGGAGCATGTGTTTAGATTTGAATTGGTCATTTCTTTAGCTGGGGATGTAGACAATCAGTGGCACAGCAAAAGTGGGATGATTGTGTTACAGTCATCCCCTGCCATTTTGCCGTTCATATACTGCGGTCCTCGTATATCGCGGGACTGCTGTATATAAAGGCAAGGGTTCGTGGGCCTGTTTGGGGCCTCCTGCACTTACCCTGGGCCTGGTGCTTCTCCAAACAGGCCTCCAGCAGGTTTCCCGGGCCTGTTAGAGACCCCAGAGGTGGTTTCTGGTGAATTGGATATCCAAAAACCTGGAGGCGACTTCCAGTTCACTGGAAACCCCTCCTGGGGCCTCCAACAGGCCTGGGAAGCCTGTCGGAGGCCCATTCAGGGCAGCACCACACCCAGGGCAAGTGCAGGAGATCCCAAACTGCCCCCCAATCCTGACACAACCCAGCATCCGCATAACACGGATTTCCCTTTGCTCTCCTGTTAAGTCATAATTGGGCATAATGAAATATTTTACCATCACCCCAAAACTGTGCCCCATACCATGCACAAGCACCACACGAAAACCCCAAACAAATTGGAACTTTCCCATAGAAATAACAGGCAAGCTGCTCTGCAGTCTTTTCCCAACCTGAGCGGCACTGTTGCTGAACCAGGAGACCTTGATTAATTGAAATACAACATCATTCACCATAGACCCTGAAGAGCCTAAGCTACTGACTAAACTCCATACACACCTGGATTCTCCTTCTCCCCCTCCACTAGATTTCCCCCCTCTCTTTCTCTTGCCTTCCCCTCCCCGCCACCTTGAGCTAGAAGGGCACCCCCTCGATCCCCTCTTAACCTCTCACCCCACCATGTTTTCCTGGGTACTCCCCCCCCCCGCCGCTCTCTATGCTTGGGACCACCATCTTGGGCAAGAACCAGGGGGAGAGAAGGAGGAAAATGGTGACTCTTTGGCATGGCTGCATCTTCCAGAAGCGACTACACCAATCAAGGAGATTCCAGGGTGAGGGAAGAATCTCCTCATGGACAATAGGATTAATCTCAGCCAGGAGACTGCCAGGAGACCTCCCATTGTCTCTTTTCCACATACCCTGGAGAAACTTGTCTGATGACTTGGGACCCTTCTGTTGACTTTCCAGCCCTCCTATTGAATTGAAGATTAGCCAAACCCCTGGACAATGTGATTTTCTTCTGCCCCATTGTTTCCAACCACGGCTCATAAACACCTCAATGGCAAACATTAACCCAGCCACACCTGGATTATGGGGCAGAGACTGGGTAATGTTGCCAGCCCCAGGACCACCCCCAAACCACCCCAGGACCACCCTGGGAGACGCCCTGGACTGTCACCATTGGTGGCCTCCCTGAAGATCGCCACCTACCTATCCCAGGGATCTGTGTGCACTCTGTGGGAGGGGAGGGGGAAAGGTATAAAAGTTTGCAACCATTTTGTCTTGGGGGCAGAACACCTCTGCACTGTCCTGGCCGGGGTGTTGGCCTGCTGTTCTTTATTGAGCTCAATAAACACAGTATTTCTTCCTGGATCTCTCTCCTGTTGGATTCCTTATTGGGTCTTTGGGTTCCAACAGAACTCAGCGGGACTAGCCTTGCTGAAAACTCAACCCTCCCAGAGCCGAAATGAACATGCGAGACAACCAGATTGGGATAAACGTAGGGCAACCACAAACACCATTAAGAATGAGCATAACACATCACCGTAAACATCACCATAAACGTTACTGGAAGGAGGGGGCTAGCATAGTGCAGATATGATGTGGAAACCTTATAGCAGGTTAGGGTGAGACTTAAGCCCCCTAGGGGCCGCCACATGGTAAATGACACCCCCTAGGTAGGTGACAGCTATTTTGCCCCTGCTGGGCCATAAGGTGCCATCACGTGACCTGTCCCCGACCATTGGTTGTGTTCAGAACCCCTCCCCCGACTGCTGCAACCTCCTGGTCCTCAACACCCAGGTTTGGAGTTTATAGCTTATTATTATGATTTCTTCTTCACCTCCTGCTTATGCAATCCGCACTACCCACCACGGCCGGTGCAAGCTTGCTATGCACCATGCCCACCCAACAAGCTTCCTACCTCAGCTTGCACACACACACCCCCGAGCTCACCAAGGAAGATATCCAGTCCCTCATTGTTGAGGTGCACTCCGTCCGACCTGAAGAGCACCACGTTCCTCACACCAATGCCCGGGTGTCCAATCACTGCTCCACCGTTTTGCATCACGTATCGGGACACCTCCCAGTTCACACTCCTCCTGGCCCGATTTAAGCCCCCACATGACCCGCCCGGCTCCCATGTCAGCCTTGGGATGATCATTGACCATACTAGCTTGGTGGCAGGGAAGGCGTTTCTCTACTGGGAAAGGTCCCGAATGATTTCCAAAATGAGAGACTTGCCGGTTTGGTTGCCTATGTCGTTTTCCCCCACGTGCACCACTAATATGTCTGTCAGTCTTCCTTCTGCAAGCCTGGAGGCTTCAGGGAGGACCTCCGCCCACCACATGCCCCACCTTCCATGCCATTCTATGAGTGCTGCTGCGCCTAGCCCCAGATGACTCCCCCAAGGTGACCTGCGTGCGTGCCTCGCTGCCCAAGATATAAAAGTGTGTCCCAGGATCAGGACCCTCAGCCTTCCCCTGTCTTGCCCGCTTCCTGCAACGAAAGAATAGTCAGGTGAGGTACGCAGGTTATAGCGAAGGTAGCGGGTGCACATATGCCTTGTAGCGCTGAGACCTCCAATGACCAATCCTTTTGATGCCCTCCGGACTGTAACCCAACGCCGCCGCAGTCGGAGCAGCACCTATGCAGAAAGAATGTGTGGCAAACCTAATACCCCTTACACCCACCGGCTCTAAGGCTTCAGACGTGACCCTCCAAAATTGGTATCTGGTATTTATTTATTTATTTATTTATTTATTTATTTATTTATTGGGCTTCTATACCGCCCATCTTCCCGAAGGAACTCTGGGTGGTTTACAAAAAGCTGATCAGGTTCAGCCTAGTCAAACAGACTCACAAATGGTCAATACAAAACACAAACAGTTTAAAAACAGAGTATGCACCCCTGGCATAAAGCTGCAGTAACTAACTAAACTGATGGCGGGGGAAAAAAAAACTAAATTAAGTCACTGAAGGCCTCATGAAAGAGCAGGGTCTTTAAAGCTCTGCGAAAGGCCGGCAGGGACTCTGCAAGGTGCACTTCGCAAGGAAGGTGGTTTCACAAAGTCAGGCCAGCCACTGAGAAGGTTTTCCGGGTCTCTCTGGGGGTGGACACCCGAAGCAAGTGCGCCTGCGACATCCGCATTGGATGGGCTGAGGTTGATCGCTGGTCTCCCTCTAGCCCCCTTGTAATCAGCTGGGCAAAGGATGAGTGGCAGGCGTCTCCTGTAAGCCCTGGTGATCTTGGGACAAGGAGGGAAGGGGTCTGCAGAGGAAAGGGTCTTGTTAAAATGCTTCTGGGCTTTCTCTTTTCATCAGCATGTTTATAGATGAGTGGGTGGCAGGGTAGATTAGATAGATAGATAGATAGATAGATAGATAGATAGATAGATAGATAGATAGATAGATAGATAGATAGATAGATAGATAGATAGATAGATAGATAGATAGATAGATAGATGCTTGCTGGATACATGCATACATGGGTGGGTGGGTGGATGCTTGGTTGCATGCATGCAGGCTGTCTTGTTGGATGGATGCATGCATGGACACATAGGGGGCTTTGAACAGGCTTGTCCTGGGAGGGGTTTCTTTGTCCCCAGCCTGACAGAGACACGCTGGCCAGCTGCCAGGCTGGACAATCAGGCATTGCCAGCACAGCTGGTGAGATTGGCCAGAGGCTGACCACTGCTCAGCTGACCCCTAGGAATAGCCTCTAGGTAAGGGGCTAGCAGCCCATCAAAGGGGTTTTGGTTTTGGATCCAATTTGTGTATTAATTCATCAATTTAATGAACTTCTGATGAAGCATTGTCCCGACCTGCCCCCTTTGTCCTCATTTACCCTTTGCCTACCTCACAACTTACTGATGTGACAACTCAGGCTTCTACTTCTCAGTTTCAAGAGCAGCGACCAAACCTTATTGATGGAACACCACGGGTTTCTGCCTCCCAGGCCTTGACTAATATGTCTACCCCTTCGTCTGCCCAGGTTTCTGCTATACCTGCCCCTACAGCCAGGATCAGCAGAGGTGTGGGGACAGAATCTGCCACACAGACTATAATCGCCATGGGTGAGTCCTCCTGCACCTACACACCACAGCCACCCATACCACAGCAAGCAATCATTGGCCCTGCTCCTTTGTTGCCTTGGACATTGGAAAATCGCCCCAC
This sequence comes from Phrynocephalus forsythii, assembly GCA_029282475.1. NCBI lineage: Eukaryota > Metazoa > Chordata > Lepidosauria > Squamata > Agamidae > Phrynocephalus > Phrynocephalus forsythii. The sequence continues at coordinate 5,927,474 of JAPFRF010000016.1, read as the reverse complement.
CCCTTCTATGCTGGTGGGAAACTCAGACCTGGTTACAAGGCTCTGGCTTACAGGAGAGACCCTTGATGCTACCAAAGGCACCCCTGAGGCCGCACATGAGTCCTGGACCAGCTGAAATCTACTAGCAATGCTGTGATCTCCTTCAATGGCATGTTCTATATGGATCAAGCCCTCCCATTTGGGTGGTCGGTCTCATGTGCTGCATATGAAGCTTTCAGTACCTTTTGGAGTGGTGTGTCAAGAAACACTCCGGCTTATGTCAGGTAGTCCATTATCTTGATGATTTTTTTTATTTTCAGGTAGAGCAGGCACTAACCACTGCCACACACTGCTTTCAACTTTTGCTCATGTAGCCCAAGACCTCGGGGTACCCCTAACAGAAGAAAAATCTGAAGCCCCAGCCATTACCCTGGCCTGTCTGGGTATCCAGCTGAATACCATATGCCAAACTAGTCACCTGCCCATTGAAAAACTGGCAGCCTTGCAGAAACGCATTATGGCCCTTCTGGTCTAGTGCAAGGTATCACTTAAGCAGCTCCAAGAAATAATTGGACACCTAAACTTTGCTTGTCAAGTGATTGCTCCTGGCAGGGCCTTCCTCAGATGTCTTTGCATGGCCACTGTCGGCCTTAAGAAACCACACCACAGAGTGAGACTCTCCTCCTCCCTGAAAGAAGACCTTTGTGTCTGGTTGGCTTTCTTACACAATTTCAATGGAGGTCTGACTTTCAGGTTCACACGGACACAGCAGGCACATGGGGCTTTGGTATCTTCTGGCAAGGCAAGTGGTGCACCAGTGGCACTAGCCATGGCACTGGGTTTCCACGGGCATCACAAAAACCTCACCTTTTTGGAGCTCTTCCCCATCGTAGGAGCCCTTTGGCTGTGGTCTCTCACCTGGGCTAATTCCACAGTACTTTTCTGGTGCAATAACTTAGCCGCCATGTAGTCAATGCCTTGACCTCTAAATCACTCAGGGTTATGAAACTGGTGCAGGCCTTTATCCTGCATTGCTTGCAGTACAATATTGTCATTCATGCTAAGCATGTGCTGGAACTAGACAATGACATCACTGATGCCCTCTCCTGTCAACAGATGGCTAGGTAGTGCTAGGTTTTTTAAAAAGTGCCGATCAGCCCCACCAGCTGGCTGGTTGGTACTAGATTTTAAAATAGCACTGACTGGCTAGAAAAAAAAATAAAAAGAAAAATGAAACAAAATGAAAAATTAAATCATTTTTTTAAAAAAAATTGTTTCATTCCAAACGAAATGAAACAAGAACCAAAATGTCATATAATAAATGCCATCCACAAGTTATACAGTATTTACCTATTATTCTAAGGGATGCCTAATTTCAAAAGCCTTTTATAACTCAAGTTAGTAATTTATGGGCTATTATACAAGAGTTAAATTTGGTCTATAGATTTCACTTTATGTATAAAATTTCCTATCTATACCTAACTACCACAATTTGTTTAAAGGCCCAAGAGATTAACATTTATATATATTTCAGGTTGGTCTTCCCATTTCCATTTTCAATTTCCCATATCATGACAATCAATTAGGATGGGCGCTGGCATTGGCCCCCAACTCCACAAAAAGCTATGTGGCCGCTGTTGCATTTGGCTCCAGTGCAGGCTTCAATCCCTTATGGCCCCCAACTAGTGACCAACTCGCTCAATTTGCTCTGCATCTGCATGACTTAGGCTTAGCACCCGGGTCCATCCAGGGCAGAATAGCCACAATGTCCTTTTATGTGAGGGGACATGGCTGGGCCCCCATTCTTCCGATTTTTGAGTGCAGAAAATGATCGAGGGCTGGTCCAGGAGAGGGGCAGGCTGCCAGACATTAGAGCCCCAATCACTCCCGAGCTCTTGAAATGTCTGTATGATATGTGGCCGGGCATTTGTTCCACTGATTTTGAAGTGTGCCTTTTCAGGGCTGCCACCTTGATTGCCTTCTTTGCTGCCCTTCAGATAATTGAAATCTGATTTGCCAGGACCCTTTCTGCAGAGTGCTGACATGGCGCTGTCAGCACAGGTAGTGACCCTTACACTGCGCAGGTCGAAAACCGACCAAAGGGGCAGGGACCAACGTGTGCTCCTGGGGCGATGCAGCAATCTCACACTTAGCCCAGTGAGAGCCCTTGACCAATACTTTGCAGGCCTGGGTGACACACATGGTCCCCTGTTCACTCACTGGGTCAACTCCCCATTGACTAAATACCAGTTTTGGTGGGTCACCAGCTCAGCGCTAGCCAGGGCAGGGGCCTCTGGCTATAATTTTGGCACACATTCATTTTGAATTGGCGCTGCATCCACTGCAGCTGTAATGGGCTTTGGTGCACAGGACATCCAGGCTGTTGGCTGATGGAGATCTCAAAAGCACCGGGTGTACATCAGGCCTCTCCCCAACCTTATAGATTGTGCCCAGAGCATGGGCCTATTCCTTGCTATTTGCATGCCACTGCCTATGTTACAGTCTATTTCGCTTTTCAGGAGCCTTGCGACTCATGCGGACATGAGTGCTGCTTGTGGGCCACAGCCACATCTTCTGGGCATCTGCGTATGCACAGCATTCAAGTTGGGGGCTGGACCTTGGCCTAGGAGCATGGGCGACACATGACTGGAGGGGGTCCCATGGAATGAGATGGGATGCATTCATGGAGTCTGCCTCCCAAGCCTCAAACTCCACACCCACTGCAATGTTGCTGATTCACATTAGTGGTAATTAGAGATGGGCATGGAACAAACATTTTTTTGTTTCTGTTACCGTCTGTCGTTTCCATTACGTAACGAAATGACAAATGAAAATTGTGATGAAAATGAAACGAAACGAACAGAACCATGAAAATTGTGGTCGTTACGTTTCGTTTCCGTTACTGACGATGCACAATGAAATGAGCTGTTTTAAATGTTAAAGAACGCCCTGGACATCCGTAAAAATGCAGCAATAATTATTTATATTGTCTGATAATACCTACCAGGGGGGTTGGGGTCCTTAAAACGTTTGTTTTTGTCTTCTCCCGTTGCAATGTATTTTTCTTTTCCCTTTAAAATGGATGTTGCCACCAGCCACAAAATGGAGGCAAGCCATGTGATGTGGGATCATGTTCAACCAATAGCATGCCCAGGTTGCAGACTGGACGGGCAGGTCTGGCAGCCACAGAGGGCATAAAAAGCTCTGGCAGCCTCCGTCCTCCTTGCAGTCTCTGGTGGGAGTTAGGGTGGGACTGCTGTCTCTGCGACTCTAGCTTCAGTCCTGCAGCCTCCTTGTGTGCATGCATGCTGCGTACCTCTTGGTGAGTACCCTCCCCTGCCCCGCAGTGCAGTCACTCTGTGGCTGCCTTGCACCCTGGGCAACGCCCTCCGCTGCCTTTGCAGCCTCCCTGCATACCTAGTCTATACTGTGTCTCTGCCAGTATCCATTTTTTTAGTGTTTTCCCTCTGGTCTGGGGCGTTGGGGGATGCCTGCACACAGAAATGCTTTAAGAATCGCGCAAAAAGTGGGTAGAAACGACAAAACAAAAAACAGTAATGAATTTTTTCAAAAAAATTCCCGACAAATGGAAACGAACCGAAACAGATCTCTCAACGACAAACAAAAAACCGAAATGCCATTTTTCTGTTTCGTGCCCATCTCTAGTGGTAATGATTCCCATGTCTCCCTGGCAAGTCCCTCATTTTGCGTGCCAAAGCTGACTTGCTGTGTTTACTCAGGTCCTACACACACATGCGAGTCCTGTGGTCTGAGATGTTACCCCGCCTCGTATGGGAAGGAGCCCAAGATCCTAAAATAATTGACTGGCTTGGAAATGTGTCAACAGACAGGTCGGCAACTTTGTTGGCCTCCACGGGGGCTCAGTGATCACGCATCATGCCATCTGGTATGGCAGGCCCCGCCTTTACCGGTCTGACAGGGTGCATCTATCTGATCTGGGCCTAGAGCTCTTTCTGTCGGACATCTACGGGGGAATCTGTGCTGATTTCCTCGGCTCGGAGGGGGGGAGGGGGCATACTACATAGCCCCGCTTCCAGTGGCGGTAAAGGCAAGTGGCGGTAAATCCCCTAGGGAAATAGTAGGAACTACGGCTTAGTACGAGGGCAGCCCTTAAATTCCCACATTAGGATTAGAAGTAGAAAGGACAATAAATATTGATTTATGACCAAGTACATAAAGATCGGCAAAGGGCTGTCCATAACTCTATTGCTGGAGGGGTACTGCCCCACCATGTAATACCCGAGTTTGTTTATGGGGAAATCTCCCCAGCACCACTTGTCCCATTCAGGTTCCCCTGTTAAACTAAACAGTAGGAAAAATAGTACAATACCATATTAATAAAGTGTGGCCCATTGTTAATCCCAAAACGTGTCTCGTCTCTTTATTTCGAGCCGGGTGGACAAGGGCACATAAAGCCTGCAAGCACATTCATGCAGAGGAACAGGCTGTTCTGCACATTGCTGGATCCTCTGTGGTTTTTTGTTTGAAACATGAAGCAGGCTCATGGATCTGCCAGATGGATCAAGTTCATACTAAAACCCTCATGGGTCATCGGTGCATATGAACAACTCTTGGAGCTGATGTAACGAAGGAGAGCTATCCTTCCTGCATTCCCTACTTGGGTTCTTCTGCCCTCTGTCCTGAACATGACTTAACCCTCCCATTTGTTTGCGATTTGACATTCACTCTGCGTGGGCATTCCAAGTTGCTGAACCTTCTCCCCACCACAGGCTGAGCTCCTTCAGTTAGTTCTGTAAAGACCAAAACCTGGAGTGAACTCATGGCACCTCCAAACTGGATGGATGGGCTGGCAAATTGGAGGAAAGAGGGCTTCCAGTCCCCCCTTTATGGGGATTCAAGAAGCCCCAGTGTCCTGGCACTCCATGAGGCAGGCAGTAGAAAAAGAGAGGCCACCGGACATCTCAAGCTGCTGCCTGGGATGTTATTATCCTGCAGATGGAAACTGACAGGATAAAGGCGACATATGGCCCTGATTTTGCAAAGCTTAATTGGATTATTGGGGCTACTGCTAATCCCCCGGGGAAGGCCTGCATATTGAAGATTAAGGCACTTTTCATGATCCGCACGACATGGTTGACTAAACAATGTCAAGGAAGCCGGTCCCTCAGCACTCTTGCCACCGATGCGCCGCTGTGGTGCAAAATTTAACCAGCTTTTCTCACCCTTCCCAGTGAATACGGATGCTCAGATTCAGGGCACTGTGCTGCCATTTTTCACCAGAGTCTCTCTTGAGGGATAGAAATGGTTTCATAGAACACCTGCTTGTGATGAATGGGGAGCTTTAAGCAGATTTAAGGAGATGTTTTCCGAAAGAGGAGCCAGAGAGAACAACACATCAAAGCTAAATGTGTCTCCCATGCTTCACCCCTCAGGTGCAAAGCCTCTCCCCCCACACTACCCTCAATGTCCTGCTGATGGCTTATTTTGCATAACATGCCTCATATTGACTCATAAAGTCAATGGCCTTGACTTTAGGACATTTTCAGGGACTGGCTGAAAACAGCTTTTATCCTAATCTGAACCTGGGCCATGGTTGCCCTCTCCTGAGGTCTATTGCAGCAATTCAGGGCCTTGGGAGTCTTGGGGCACAGAGGTTAAAATTGCTGTACTGCAGTTGAGACTCTGCTCTTGACCCGGGGTTCAATCTCAGGTAGCCAGCTTGTCATTGAATCAGCCTTCTATCCTTCTGAGGTCAATTAAATGAGGACTCAGATCATTTGGGGGATGTGTAGCCTGCATAATTAAATTCTAAACTACCCAGAGAGTGCTTTAAGCATTATGGGACAGTATATAAGCAGGACACGTTTGCTTTTTTAAATTATTTTTGTTTTTTCTTTGACAGCAATGGCTGTTGACTCCAGTTTTGAGAGAGCCATGAGTTTGCTCCGGGTTTTAGACTGCACTTGACAGCATTTGTCTATGATGTGGAATCATTTGTGGAGGCAAGAAATGGCACTTGGACAGCTTCTGTACCATGGCAAATTAAATCCCGGTATGCATTCAAAGATCTTCCAAAATACATGGAACAGGCATGCAGAAGCTCTCCACCACCACAGCAAAAAAACTGTGATGATTCATGATCTGGCCAAGCCAGAATCTTTCTACAGCACTCTGGTTGGAGGGCCCATCATCATCATCATCATCATCATCATCATCATCATCATCATCATCATCATCATCAACTTAGAACTACAGTGGTGGGAGGGACCCTCTGGATCAACTACTCCATCCCCTGCCAAGGAGGCACTGCAGGGAATCAAACTTCTAACCTCAGGTCTATCCTGTTTTTGCTGCCTGTAAAGATGCAAATCCATCTCGATTCTTGCAGAAAATGAGAAGATTTTTTCCTCCCTCCTTGCTTGTGTTCTTGAGGATGCTTCCTAGGGTCTTAGAGGAAGCACATCCTACCTATGAGCATTTAGAAAACTGTGCAGGGTAGAAAATCTGCCTGCATCAATTCTTCATTGCAGGAAGTGGTGAAAACCAAATGGGCAAAACACCTTTTTTTTCCTTTGCAAAAACAGGATACTTGCATAAGTAATCAAGCTTCACAAGCCATGGCTATTTTTAAAAAAATGAAATTACACTCTTGCCCTGGGGATTCGACTAAAACTAGCACAATTCTTCTGAGTGTGGCTTCAGAGACTCCAAACATGGACTTTGTGCAACCACATGCAATAATAAAATAATGCAGTTGGAAGGGCTCTAGAGGCCAAGTCCAATCCCCTACTCTGTGAAGGAATTAAAATCAAAGTAGATCTGGCAGGTGGTTGCCCAATTCTCTTCTCCACGTTTTCCAAGGTATCATCTTCCATTTATTGTTGACTTCATTGAGCTTGTCTTTCATGTCTCACCTTGCAGCTAACTCATTCTAGTTTCCTGACTTGTTTACATGTTATGATTTTCTTGGTCTTGATTCATTCCCTTTTGCACTTCTCTTTTGGGGGCTTCCTTGATCCAAGAAAGCCTTTGCAACGAAGACTGGGTGATCAAGAGAACTGTAACATCATGCCACCCTATGCATCCCCAAAACCACTTCTGGAGGGTAGAGAGCTTGTCGGGAAAGAGGAAGATGGTTGTCCTTGAGTAATGCCTGGATTCAGACCCCTGCCTACATTACAAAGAGCTTCCCCCCCTTTTAGCCCACTCCCATAGCAACAAACAGTGTTTCGTAGAAAGATTCCGCAAGCCAGAACACCTCAATTAAGTCTGGGTCAAGAACCACATCTCCTGAATACCAACGCACAGACTGGAATCAAACCTGCCATTCTTGGTGGCATATTGGAAGGAGAAAAAGCAGCAAGAACTGAGAAAGGAAGGAGCAGGATCTTATTCTGATAAGCTAGAGTGGTGGCATCCTGAAGTTGGAATTCTGACAGAGGGGCACATCGGCTGGAATGAGAACAGATTGGTGTCTGTTGGCAGGCAAGGAGTGGAAGAGTCGTGCTCAGTCTCATGAGAGATGAGTTGTTGTTTTTTTATTGCCCTGTTCATCTTGACTTTGGCCTCCAATCCTGGCTCCTATTAACAGGGGGCGTTTATACATGACCCCTAAGCTGCGCTGCAAATGGCTCCCAGCTCCGGAGCTTAGAAATGTTTTCCCACCAGCTCCGGAGTTTGCAGACAATTAAGTGCGACCCTGCCCACTTTAGCGCAACCCAGCGCATTTTTCATGTACCTTCTCTCTGAAGGTGAAAAAAATTTGATGTGGATAAGAGTGCCGGGCTCTCCTGGCTTGTCTGTTGTTTTTTTGCCTCCCGCCCCTTTAAGAGCTGCTTGAGCCGGAACCAGGAAGTAACGGGGCTCGTGGCAAGTTCAACCACACTGGCAGGTTAGTAAAGGCTTCTTTTGTCCTTTTTTTCCCTCCCCCCTCATGCCGACAGGAGCAGGAAGTGCTGAGGGGTGGGGACGGAGGAACAGAAACGAACCCCCAAGATCTCTGGTCCAAATTTAAGGGACCAGTGGATCTTAGGGGTCGTGTGAAAAGGCCCAGGGATACATATTTCCATGCACCTTTTCTGATAGGCTGCATTGTATGTATGCATGCATGCTTGAAATGTGTGCATTTTAATGCATTTTGATGGATTTGTGGATCCCAGAGCAAGCTCAGAACTATCTAGATTCTGGTCTCCAGGTTGTGCTTACATTTATCATTCTGGGAAATCATGCCGTCACACTTGAAATGTGAGCTCCAAGTGTATCTTCTTTGTCCCTGGTGTTGAAAGGTTTCCTTCTTCAAATATGCCCTTCCTACAGTTGAAAAAAAGGCGAATAATTCTTAATTGAATAACTCTTGAATAAGTTGAATAAATCTTGAATAAATCTTAGGAATGTTGTTGTAAACTGTTTCTGGAAGTCTCCACTTTGAAGGTTGGCTCAGTCTTCACATGTGACAAAGGAAAAATGGGATTACTTGGATGCAGGAAAGATTTTCTGTGACTACAGGGAAATTCAACCAATGCAGCATTTATGCCCCACCACAGAGACAAAAGAAGATCAAGCAAATGGTGTGTGAGAATGCTGGGCAGCCCATTTTTATTCAAGGATAGTCTAATTATTGTAATGTGTTTTTAAACATATTTTGATTTATTTTCTACCCTAAACAAAATAAAACAAATATGTTGCTTGTCTCCTGTCATGTTACAAAGTCAATCACAATTTCTCCCCAACATTTCAGCCTGATGTAATTCATATCTCCTTTCCCATCTTAAAAGAGCATACTTTCATACTTAATTTCCTTTCTATTCCATCCATATTCTATCTTTACTTACATCTATTTCCATTTAATTCAAAAGATAGAGATAGCAAAATACAATATTGAACTAGCCTGTCTGATCTTAACAATATACTCAATACTGATATTTAATTCTTCAATTAGCTAAACAACTAAGGATACATTTTAGCTGGCTTACTATATAGAGATGGGAACGAAACAATTTTTTGTTTCATTTTTCATTTTCATTTCATTCCCTAATGCAACAAAATGAAATGACCCATCAAAGAAAAACAAAATGAAATGAAACGGAAATTTTCATTTATTTCTGTTTTGTTTCATTTTTTGTTTTCCCGTAGGAATGCATTGCTTCAATGAAGCCAGCAGTCCCCCCCATGTGCCCAATTGGGTGGGGGAAAGCGCAAGATTTTAAAACTTTTTAAATTGTTGCCCCAGCCTTGCATGTCAGCTGATCGGCGCTTGGGGTGGAAACAAACAAACAAACAAATAAACAAGCAAATTGAATACAAATTGAAAAATTTCTGATCAAACAAACAAACAAACATGCTGACCAGGCTCCCATAGGTCAGCTAGTTGGCGGGGGGGGAAGTGCCAACCAGCCCTGTGTGCCAGCTGGTTGATGCTAGGTTAAAAGAAAAGTGCCGGCCGGTCCCCGGGCCAGCTGGTCAGTGCTAGGTAGTGCTAGGTTTTTTAAAAAGTGCCGATCAGCCCTGCCAGCTGGCTGGTTGGTGCTAGATTTAAAAATAGCACTGACCGGCTATAAAAAAAAATTACAAAAGAAAAATGAAACAAAATGAAAACTTAAATGATTTTTTAAAAATTGTTTCATTCCAAACGAAATGAAACAAGAACCAAAATGTCATATAATAAATGCCATCCACAAGTTATACAGTATTTACCTATTATTCTAAGGGATGCCTAATTTCAAAAGCCTTTTATAACTCAAGTTAGTAATTTATGGGCTATTATACAAGAGTTAAATTTGGTCTATAGATTTCACTTTATGTATAAAATTTCCTATCTATACCTAACTACCACAATTCGTTTAAAGGCCCAAGAGATTAACCTTTATATATAGTATATTTCAGGTTGGTCTTCCCATTTCCATTTTCAATTTCCCATATCGTGACAATCGATTAGGGATGGGCACAAAACGAGAAATGAAATGTTGTTTTGTCGTTTCCTTAGCTAATGAAATGAAACCAAACCAAACCAAACAATGAAGCAGCATTTCATTGCAGACAAAACAAAATGGCTTTTTTTGTTACTACAAACCATTTCATTTGCCTGTAAAACGGCTCCCTTACCTGATTGTGTTCCCCCTCCTCTGCTGCCGGAACCGCTGCCAAAGCCGGTGCCAGTGCTGGAGCCCCGCCAGCCAGCTGGAGAGTGTGAGCGGGCCGAGCGGCCCAGCCTAGTCCCACTGCCAAAGTTGCTGCCAGAGCCACCAGAGCCCAGAAGGAGGAGGAAGAGGAGGTGACGAGTAAAGTAATAAATCATTTCATTATTGTTTCATTTCCTATGATGTTTTTTTTTCCCAAAAGTTTGTATGAAATGAAATGAAATGAAATGTGGAGGGTGGATGAAACGGAACAAAACAAAGCCCTGTTTTTCCATTTTGTGCCCACAAGCAATTAATAGATTTGGACAATCGAAATACAGAAAACAAACTTATTACGTAATCAATTCAGTAAGCCAGAAATCCTCTTTCTGGATTTTCTCTTTTTCTGCTTAGGTCTGTTATCTTCATAAGTTGTTTTTCTATCTTGTTAGATGCTTTGCTGCTGGAAAGTTTCCAAGCTCTTCTCTCCTCTGTATCCACATCCAATAGAGCAAATGTGTTTACCTTCCTCGTTTCTGGATTTGTCTTATCCACAGGTTCATCCTGCACAGATCTTATTGTATTTGTCTGTAGATTAAGATCAGGTCTCTGTTCTGGATCTATCTCCTGAACAAGCCTAAATTCCCCTCTCTTCATGATTTCATCCTGTACAGCTGTTGTTGTTGTTATCTGTGGACTAAAATCTGCCCTCTGCACTTTCTCTGTACCCTAACGAAGATTAAAAATATCTCTATCTTCAGAAATTGGTTCCATCTGTGATGTAAGAATGTCTATTATTTTCTGTAAACCAACTAAAATTGTGTTGGTAAATTGATCTCTGACATCAATCCCCAGCTCCTTGTGTTCTTATAGCATACATCAAAGGGTTAATATAACGTTCTGCCTCTCAGTTTCCAAGAGGGTGCAGTATAGAAGCAGGAGGTTGAAGTGAAAAAGAAAAGAAAAGAGGCAGACAGCAGGGAGAGAGAAAAGATACTGTCCAGCAGTTTATTTTGAAAACACTAGAATCCAACCATTGTCCAACAGGTGCTGCCTCTCTTTGTCTCCCCTCCGAGGAGACTTACCCTTTTCACGATCCCTTTTATCCGGACAAATTCAGCCTGATAAGCTGTAGGGTTATCAAGTTGTCTATCCATGGCATAACAGGAACCAGAAGTCAAATTATTATAATGTTTTGATTTGTTTCATCTTCCATTTATTGTTGACTTCATTGAGCTTGTCTTTCATGTCTCACCTTGCAGCTAACTCATTCTAGTTTCCTGACTTGTTTACATGTTATGATTTTCTTGGTCTTGATTCGTTCCCTTTTGCACTTCTCTTTTGGGGGCTTCCTTGATCCAAGAAAGCCTTTGCAACGAAGACTGGGTGATCAAGAGAACTGTAACATCATGCCACCCTATGCATCCCCAAAACCACTTCTGGAGGGTAGAGAGCTTGTCGATAAGCTGTAGGGTTATCAAGTTGTCTATCCATGGCATAACAGGAACCAGAAGTCAAATTATTATAATGTTTTGATTTGATTTTAATTTTACTTCTATTTCATGTACGCCAATAATTATAAATTGTGGAATGCTCTGAAAAAGAGAGAGAAGGAAGAGAGAGAGAGAAAGAAAGGGAAAAAAGCAAAGTGTTCTGCTTATATACTGCCCCACACCACTTCAAGTAGTCTCTGGGCGGTTTACAGTTTTTTAATAACAGTATGTAGCAAGCTGGGTACTCATTTTACCAACCTTGGAAGGATGGAAGGCTGAGTCAACCATGAGCCAGCTACCTGGGATTGAACCCCAGGTCATGAACACAGTTTTTCTGCAGTACAGGCATTTACCCACTGTGCCACAAGGCTGCCAAAGAAAGAAAGAAAGAAAGAAAGAAAGAAAGAAAGAAAGAAAGAAAGAAAGAAAGAAAGAAAGAAAGAAAGAAAGAAAGAAAAAGTTGATAAGCATATGTAATGCTTCTATGTAGTGCCTAGCATTACAGTAGGACCCCCTGTATGTCCTTTTCTAACTTGAGTTGACTTCGTGACTCAATTGAATTTAAATATACATTGGCTGACTGTTCAACATCTGGTTCAAGGTGAGAGTAGCAATAAGAGGTGGGTCAATGTTTTGAGTGTGAAGCAGAAAACCTTTAGGTACATGGAAGATAAGGATAGAAACTGGGCATACTACATGAATATGTAGTATGATAACTTATATATATATATTAGGAATGTATTCTATTCTATACATTAGCTACCTCTGGCCTTTGGGGGCACATCTCCCTCCTACAGAAAGAATTACTTATCCAGACCGTCTTTATGAATCAGATGCAGGACAGGTGCAGCATCTCCGGAACACTCTCCATTTGTCAGAAACATTGATTCCCAGCTTCACCTTTTGATTTACGTCTTTAATCAAGTGCACTAGACTGAAGTCAGTGGCTACCCAGAGCCTTTGCGGATTTCTCTTCTCCTTCTCCTTCACAGGCAGTGTTTTCATAGCACCCTGCAGATGACCGAGGGACTGCTGAAGCAGCAGGAGTGCCACCATTAAAAAATCACGAGAGGCCCCATTAACCTGGCTCACTGGGATGTCCACGTCCAATGATGGATTCTTACAACTTGGGAAGTGAAAGGAATTTGGAGTCAAGCCACAATCTTTTGGGAGGAGAATGCCTTCAAAAGGTGGACAATTAAGCTTGTTTGGTGGCCCATTCTTCATTTTCTATCCCATCTTTCCTTGGAAGAGTTTAAGGCAACCTTCATGATTCTCTTCCTTGCCACTGTCCCCTTAAGAACTCTGTGAGGTAGGTCAGGCTGACAAAGAGGTATTGGCTTTTCATTCAAAGAGTTTCGTGGCCATGTGAACAATCTAAACCTAAATCTCTCCAGTCTTATTCCAAAGCTAATTAGTAGACTGTAATGCACACCATATCACAGAAGAATCAAAGGATGTGTTAAGCGCATGTAATAGGGAATGTGTGTCTCCTCCTAACATTGAACTATATTTCCTAGCATCCTTCTCTACTGGCTGCCCATAACTGGAGTCAAAGTCTTGGCCCTTCTTATGGAGAAAGGCATGGTAAAAATACTTTAAATAAATAAAACCAAGAAATAATTTGAACACCTCAGACCTAAAAGGGCTCCAACTACTTCTTTTTATCTTTGAGAGCTGCTTCATCCTTAATCAATATTTGGCAGGAGTGGGAGATGCAGTGAAACACAGAATCATAAGAGTTGCCTTTGCTGTGTTCTTGTGTGAGTTATTCTTACTAGCAATTTTTTTATTTATTCATTCATTTCCATTAAATACAGCAAGTAGAAGGAGGGAAGTGCAATTTTGAAATTGGGTTTCAAAAATAAGAGATAAAATTGCTTTCATAACATCATGCTCCTCCTTTGTGCTGGGAACAGCTGTCCCTCTTGAATACAGAGAGGGACATTTGCCTGAAGTCCATTTTAGAAGAATTGACCAATGCGTGCAGCTCTGGACCTCAAAATGGGCCAAAATGGAACAGATCACAAAAGTCCCAATGCTAAACCAGTGCTTGCTGTTTTAAGCATGGAATATATCGCAAATACATCCACTGACTATTTGTTGACCAGGATGAGAGCAGGGCAGCATCGCATGAGGCTGGGAGGAGCCACCGGGCTGCTCTGGGCGATTAGAAAGTTATTTCTGAGCTCTTCCGAAGAACACAAGGGTCACGTCAAGTGACCAACACTAGATTAGAGGGCCTCCGAGCCCACCCTCCTCATCCAGGCTGGGGCTCCGCAGACCGAGCCAGATGGCTTGATTCCCAAGGCAAAGTCGGCTTAAACCACAGCAAGGGTTTGCAGTAAGTTAATGTGAAAAATCTCTCTTTAAATGAGGACAGATCCTCCTCAGGACTGTTGAGAGTTATTAGAGGAGGCTCCACTTAGCCTTTAATTCAACAAGCTCGGGATTTGCTTTTTATGTATGAGGAAAGCCCTCTTTTCACCCCAAATGGAAAGTTGTGAATTAACACTGCCAGGAGCAAAACAAAGGACACAACAAATAACATCTGCATAACAAAGCAGAAGAGTTCCTCCTTTGGGCTTTCCTGGTGATTAAACCTTATAGGGGGGAGGAGGGTGAAAGAAGAATGGTCCAGGATGGGAAATACCAGAAGTGCCTCACCAGAAAAGTGAACAAATGAGGATGCCAATTTTCATTAAGTAAAGCTGGCCTTATTCATGTCTATTGGCTGGAGAGCTCAATGGTTTAGACTGCTCACCACACAGACAGAGACTGGGAGTTTGATTCCACAGTGTTCTGAGGCCACCCTGGGACAATGCAGCTTGCCTGAGGTTGCACAGATGGGTATCTTGCAGGGTGACCAATGCCATCCCCATGCCATGACATGACCTGAACCCTGGCGGAAACAGATCGTGAGCATCTGTATTGCCCAGGCGCCTCTGAAGCTGGTCCATCACCACTCTCTCCAAGACCTTGCTCATAAAAGATATATCGGCTTTCAATTTAGTCGGACAAGTTCCATTGTTGTAAAGCTCTATAAGTCAGGACTGAGAAAGTTTTTTCTTGATATCCAACCAAAATTGGGCTCCCTGTAACCTGAGCCCCTTTTTGTGCATCTTGCACTCTGGGATAACTGAGAACAGATCCTGCCCTGTCCTACCTCTGTAGGGCAGACTTTCAAGTCTTTGAAAAGTGCCATCTTCTCTCCTCTCGGTCTCCTTTTCTCAAGGCTCAACATGCCCAGTTCTTTTGGTCTTTCCTCCTGTCCCCTGATCATCCTTGTTGCCCTCCTCTGAACTTCTTCCAGTTAGTCAGCATCCTTCTTGGAGTGTGGTGTCCAAGATGATGGGGACAAAACTTCTACCAATGGGGACAAAACTTCTACAAATGCAAGACAGGCTGCACTGAAAATGGAGGAGACAAAGCAAAGCTCACTGGGGCCAGGGAAAAAACTGGCTCAATGTCCCATACACTCTGGCTACCATATTTTTTTTTTTACATCTTGCAGGAACTCTAGGCCTGTTAGCAGTACAGCCTGTCCTAATGGGAGGTGTGGAGGGATTTCGCTTTATTAAACTTAGGATTTCAGGCAAAAGTCAAATGCCTAATTCCCAAAGCCTCCGATCCGCTTATGGAACATTTGTTTCTAATGTCATTTCACTTTTCAGTTCTATTTTAGATGTAGCCAGCAGCCAACTTCTGTCCCCAAGAGCTCTCTAAGCAGACCGTGACTCTCAGACATATCCCAAGGTAGCACATAAGGGGAGGCGAAAAATCATTCAAAGCCATGCCTCCCTCAAAGCCGGCTTGCCAACCCTTCTCATGCCTCTGCTTACTGATATAACAATATTTTGTAAATGATGCTCTCCTAACATGGTTCTCTGTATGTCCAGAATTCAGTGCACTGTTTGTTTGACTGGTGTTACTAGAGAAAGACAAAAGGAAATATCTTCTTTAAAAAGGAAAACAGAAAGTACAAGACAAGAATTCAGAAACAGAGAGATGGCTGGGATAAAATATGTACACATGCATGACATCCATCCTAATAGACTCAATATTAGTCGAAGCTTCCTACTGCACTACCAAATATAAAACACTACAATATTTGTACAACACACTGCATAAAGGTAAAGGTAAAGGTTCCCCCCACGCATGTGTGCTAGTCATGCCCGACTCTAGGGGCAGTGCTAATCTGCGTTTTCACGTCAAAGAGACAGTGTTGTGCAAGTTCGTGGCCATGCGGCCAGCACAGCTACAAGGAAACACTGTTTGCCTTCCTGCTTTTTCTGGTGGTATCTATTTATCTACTTGCATGTGAATGCTTTTGAACTGCTAGGTTGGCAGGAGCTGGGGTTATCAGCGGGAGCTCACTCTGCTGCATGGCACCTGGGATTCAAACCGTTGAGCTGCCGTCTTTGCAGATGACTGTTTCAGTGCTCTAGTCCACTGAGCCACCATGCCCACACTGCATAGTCCAGATATATTTTCCCTCCTGAGCAGGTCACGTAAAAGCTTCAAAAGTGACCAGAGTCTTAACTCATGACCACATTGTTCTTGTAGTCATCTATTGCCTGGATTAGATGTGGGCATGAAACAGAAAACCGATGGTTCGGTTCATTCAGTTTCGGGCCCACACTCGGTTTGGTTTGGTTCGGTTAGTACAAATTTTTAAAACAAAAATTCGTATGAACTGAACCGAGTTGAACTTGTTCGGCTTACCTGGATGGCAGTGGTGATGATTCTGGCAGTGGCAGCAGTTGCCACAGCCATGGTCACAGGGGCCCAGAGGGCCCTGGCAGCGGCTGCACCAGATGGTGGGAAGCTTCACTGCCTCCTCCGTAGCCCCAGCCATGGCCGTGCCACACGATGGTGGACTGCACAACTGCCGCCTCCAGAGGCCCAGCACTTTTTAATTTTTTTCCCCTTGTTTTGCAGTTCCAACTAGAGATGGGCACGAAATGAGCAATTTTTTGTTTTCATTTTTGTTTTTTTGTTTCATTACGTAACGAAATGAAAAATGAATTTTGTCTCCAAAATGAAATGAAACGAACCGAAACAACAGAAAATTTGTCGTGCGTTTCGTTTTCGTTGCGGCAAATACATTGAACTGTAATGAATGCTAATGAAACAGCAATTTTTCATTTTCGTTTTTGTTTTTCGTTTTGTTACACAATGAAAATGAAACAAATTTTTTTAAACAAAACAAAAACGAAAACGAAATGGCCAAATTTGCCGTGTTTTTCGTCTTCGTTGCAGCAGATGATTGAACTAAAAAGAAAACAAACAGCAATTTTTTTTCGCACCTAAAAAACAAAAACAATTTTTTTTGCAAAAAATGTCACGAAAACGAAAACGAACCAAAACGGACCCCCTAAACGACAAACGACAAACGAAACACCATTTTTTTGAGTCGTGCCCATCTCTAGTGCCGACCATGCTGTGCTTTTTTAAAAAGGAGCCAGGTCAGTGATTTTTTTATTTTTTATTTTTTTTATATTTTTGCAGCACTGACCACACAGCCCCAGGGACTGGGTCAGTGCTTTTATTTATTTATTTATTTATTTATTTATTTATTTATTTATTTATTTATTTATTTATTTTTAAAAGTCACTGACGCCGGGGGCTCTCCCCCCCCCCCCAGCAACTGAATATCTAACAGATGTCTTAAAAATCATTCATAACTGCAGAAAGGCTTATTTTGTGTTATTTCTGCTAGTGATATTTTATTCTGAAGGTTCCTGCACTTGTTTATACTACAAGCTTCAATTGAATTGATCTGACTATCAAGTAGAGCCTATCACCCCACTGTTAAATGCCACATTGACTCCCACATTTTACAACTTTTTAACCAAACCATCACAATCTGAGTATTTTCATGCATAAATGTATAAAAATTTGCCATTTTATCACACACACTCTCTTTTGTCCGAGGAAGTGGATTTTATCCACAAAAGCTCACAGTAAAGTATGACAATTAGTCTTTAAGGTGGCACAAATTTTTTGTCTTGTTTTATTCATTCCAATATATATGTTTGCCTGCCATGAAATCTCTACCCTGCCCCCAAGTCAAATTTCATTACTGTTTTGTTCAGTGGTTCCCAACCTTTTTGGATGTGAGGCTCTCTTGGCTTACTACCCACTAGCCATGGCTGCTTTGATATGATACTTTGGGTGATGGGGAAGAAGGGAGGAGGAAGTCCAACCTGCATAAATATATCCACAGATTTCAAGGAAGTACTTTGGAGCATTTTGTAGCAACCCTGGCTAAGTTTGGTGGCATCCCAGGGCATCCCCCACAAGCCGTTTGGGAAACATTCTTTTTTTTTTTGTCCTTTCCAAATGTTTTCAGAATCATTTTTGTTGTTGTTGTTGTTGTTTGCCCTCTTCCAGTGTCTTTTCACTGTGTATAAGGACAGACCAAAAATAAAAACAGTCCATCTCAACGGGTAAATGTCCAGAAAGGCTTTCCTCTTCAAAACAAAAAAGAAAAAAGAAAAAAGAAAAAAGAAACACACACACACACACACACACACACACACACACACACACACACACACACACACACACACACACACCATCAGTGATTTGCAGAAAAAAGCATGTGTTCTGAAGAAGGTGCAAGGGTTTATGCAAAATGCATTTCTTCTCTCTCTCTCTCTCTCTCTCTCTCTCTCTCTCTCTCTCTCTCTCTGTGTGTGTGTGTGTGTGTGTGTGTGTGTGTGTGTGTGTGTGAGAGAGAGAGAGAGAGAGAGAGAGAGAGAGAGAGAGAGAGCTACTGCAAATCACACTGGGTTTTTTTATTTGTTTTGTTTTGCTTTGTTTGCTCTTGAGCAGGAGCAAAGAACATATTCCCCAGAGTGCTTTGATGGGTTTGCCACACCATACAGTGCCACACTTTCCCACGAAGGATGAGAAGTACCAAGAGTCTTCATCACACCCTTCAGCTTGGCAGCTCTCCTGTTGGGAGCAGTCAGCTTTGCTGAGGAAAATGTACTGCCACGTTTTATTGAAAATCTTGCCTGAACTTTTTTGGATGCAGTCACCGTATCCAATGAGACCAAAGGCCATTCCATTAACTTTCTCTTGCCTGCACCCAATCTGCTGCTAACCAACATCTCTGGATGAACCCTCATGGTCTTGTGTTAAGAAAGAAGCAAGAACAAGTTTCTCTATTTGGGAGTTTTGTAAATTTCTCCACTGTTTCCCCACAGTCCTCCTGTTTCCTTAAAATGAAAGGAAAATAAAGAGCCACCTGAGAAAGAAGGCACACCAGCCCTATGATTATTTTCTTTGCCCTTTTCCAATTGGGTGGATGTTCATTTTCACTAGGCTTTCCTTCCCGAGGTCAGCAGAAATATTTGCAAACATGTCAGAAGTTGGATGGTTTAGGCCTGAAGCAGGAACCCTCTGCCCTGCACAATAAATCTGGATTAGATCTGACCTCCTTTGAGTGCTGAGAAAACAAAAGCACATCCATCAATGAGATAGGGACTCCTGTGGGGACTGACAAACATCTCACTGCCTTTGGGAATTAATGTGTTTCAAATAAACCTATAGAAATCCCATGTGGATTCCAGCCAAGCACAGAGAGAGAGAGAGAGAGAGAGAGAGAGAGAGAGAGAGAGAGAGAGAGAGAGAGAGAGAGAGAGAGACCATTCAGTCTTTTACTCTTGGCAGAATGCTTCAGACCAATCAGGAAGAGTTAGACAAATGTTTTTTATTAGTGTCAAATAAATCAGGATGCATTATTTTTGATCCTTGCAGCCTAGTGGATATTTCAGAAAACCCTGTTATATACAGCTCACTGTGTGAGAGCTCTTTGTATTAGGCTCCAAGACTCCAAACAAAATTTGTTCCAAATCTAACCCCTTTTGTCCTTCTTGGGAGCACAAAAACGGTTCATTATTTTATAACCCACTACATTCAATCCTTGTTATTCTTAAAGAGGAACTTCTGGATAGAGAGATTTTCTCAGCAATTGTGTTTGTGTATACAAATACATTATATATGTATATTAAGGCTTAGGCATTAAGTGAAGATTCTATATTTTGTGTCTTCACTCCCTGTAGAATAGGCTGGGCAGCTCATATCTATCCTGTTATCACTCACCACTGGCTCCATTGTTGACACCAGGAATTAATTAAAAACTAACATATTCAAGTCAACCAAAGTGATGCCATGCTGAGTACTCTGTATTCCTTGTATCTATATATATGCCTTTCTTTTGCAATTTTTGGGTCAAATAAGTGGAACTAACCTTTGTCAGGGTCTCCAATGAATAGAGCGAATTAATAAAAACCAACAGATTCAAGTGAACCAAAGGGACGCCATGTTGAGCCCTCGGTATGCCTTTTATCTGCGCCTTATTGTGCTTTGTAATCTGTCTGAAACTGTTTAAACTTTATTGGAGTGGGTGCCTCGGCAAGAGTGAAAGAAAAGCCTGTGTTAAATGTTCATCCGTTTGTGTGTATTTGTAAAAAAGGATGGAATAGGAATGGCTCTAACAAAGAGTTACAGCTTGCCCAAAGAATGTTGTTGGTTGGTGAGGGGCGTTTCATGCTTTCTGTACTTAAATGTGTACCCTGCCTTTCAGGGCCGACACTTCCATTAAGGCGAACTAGGTAGTTGCCAAGGGCACCAAAATGGAGAGAGGGCGCTGGCCACCCTGCCCCCCCCGCCGCTACCCCCGCCGCTGGCCACCGCCATCCATCCCCCCACCGCCCACCAGCCGCCCGTTGCCAGCCACCCATCGCTGCCCATTGCCGTCTGCCCGTCGCCGTCTGCCCACCGCCCCCACCCCCCCGTGCCCGTCGCCGTCCCTGCCATCTGCCACCCTGCCTCTGCCCCCTCTGCCCCCCCCCCCGCAACCCTGCCCACCCACCGCCCCCACCGCTGCCCCCTGCCCCGCCCCACCCCCTGCCTAGGGCACACACACAAAAAAACCCTAGCACCGGCCCTGCTGCCTTTGTTAGTTGAGATTTTTCCTTCTGCTTCCTGGGAAAATTTCTCTTGCCCTTCCAGCTGAATAAGAGAATGGTGATTTGGATCGCTGCTTGTCTCAGAGGTTTTTGGCTAACTTATTCTGATACAAGGAAAGTTTGGGATTAGCTCAGACTCAACACCATTGCCTAGCACCAATAGCCATTGTAATCCAACATCTGGTTAATTGGACACTCCCTACTTTTGACTTTAGAGCCTTGGATTTGTCGTGTACAATTAGCATGCAAATTTCATCAGGCTCACATCGCACAAAACTAGTTGGGAAAAGTCCAACTAGTGTAAACCCTTAGGCTCCATACTTTTCCTGCATAGCAGGCCTGGAGATGGGAAGAAACAAGGGAATGGTTTCAACACCATAGATTAAGAAATGGTGGCATATAAACTGAAATGTATGTTCACTGGGTTTTTTCCAAAGCTGAGGTCCTAAGCAGGATGTATCGGGAAGTCTGTCCACAGTGCTTAGTAAGATTACTCCAGAGGAAATCTCCTGCATTTCACATTGCAAGTGCGAACGGATTCCAGCTAGCAGCATTTTTTCCTGGCTGGTTCCACAACCCGCTGCCAGGAGATTTCTCTTTTCTATCAACTGTAAATCTTTAAAGAATTATTCACAAAAATAGTTATTATTCATTTCAGCCTGGAAATAGAAGTGTTTCTATACCAGGATAGGAAGAAAAGGCAAGTTTGTTTTGAAACCAATGCTGTCTATTGGCAGGCTGGGGGGGGGGGGATATGCCATTTGTGATCCCCAGGATTTGAATGAAATGGATTCTCTGTCTAGGACTCCCAGGGGGCTCTAGATGTGAAATGTATGCATAGACCAGGCTGGCTTGGGTAGCACAACAAATACAGGGAAACGAGGCTTTTAAAAGCAAACAGGAAAGTGCCCTCACAAGTAGCTGTGAGCTTTCCCTGTAGGTTCATCTTTCTGGTTCCTGCATTTATTTAGAGGTCTCCTTTCCAACCTATAGAAACCGATCCAAGGTAGTCAACAGCACTTTTAAAACCCGGTGAATGCTATAAAAACTTATTGGCATGCAGTGTTTATATTTATTTACTTACTTACTTACCTATCTCTCCCTATATTGAGCCACCTTTATCATGAACCCAGTGCCATATTGGGTCACATGTTGGTTTGTCCAGAAATTTAAGGATTCTGGATCAAAACCAGCACTGAGCCCTGCCAGTTTAACATCATGAATGTAATCTGATAAATTCACAAATTTCAGGATATCTTAATACAGGCCTGCCCAAAGTCCGGCCCGGGGGCCAAATCCGGCCCGTCAGGCCATTCTGAGTGGCCCGTGGCTGGCTGGCCCGCCCCTCCCTCTCCCTTCTTTGCCCCATGTTTTTGTTTTTGTTTTTAAAAATCTTCCGCCAACACTGACACTGCTGGGAAGCTCGGGCGGCTGGGCGGACGGGCAGTCTGCCGCCACTGGCACTGCAGGGGAATGTGTGGGGGTGGGCTGGTGGGTGAGCCGTCACCACCACTGGGGAGTTTGGGGGATGCAAGGTCGCATAGATTGTCTCTTCCAAGGGGCATCCTGTGGCCACGGCTTCCTGTGCTTCCTTTGGTCCCCACCTTCCTTCTTTCTTCCCTCCCTTGGTCCCCACCTCCCTCCCTCCCTCCCTTGATCCCCACCTCCCTTCCTTCCTCTCTTGGTTTCTACCTTCCTCCCTCCCTCCTTCAGTCCCCACCTTCCTTCCTGCAGGTCGGGTTGCAAGGGGCCAGTGGGTGGGGCTTATGGGCCAGTGGATGGAGCTTGCAGTGGGCTGGCAGGGTTGGGGAACAACCGGCCCCTGACACATTCTCAGCCACCAAATCTGGCCCTCCTTACAAAAAGTTTGGGCACCCCTGTCTTAATACAATCACAGCCAAATACCACCTGTAACAGAGGTATCCTGTGGGGTTACTGGGAGAGACAGGAAGCTGGACGAGATGGCCTGGTCCAGCAGGGCTCTTCTTATGTTGTTATGTTCAGCCAGACAGGAAAAAGACTGCAACTCAGAAGAGAATGTGCTCTACAGTCCAGGAATCACACCATGAGGACAGGTGAAATGTAAAAATGACAGCCCATTAGAAATGGGCACGAAACGAGCAATTTTTCATTTTCAGGTTTTTTTTTTCATTTTGTTACACAATGAAAATGAAACAAAAGTTTTTTTAAACAAAACAAAAACGAAAACGAAATGGCCAAATTTACCGTGTTTTTTGTTTTCATTGCAGCAGATGCATTGAACTTAAAAGAATGCTAACGAAACAGCAATTTTTCATTTTCGTTTTTGTTTTTTCGTTTTGTTACCTAACGAAACAAAAATGAAATTTTTGCAAAAAAATGTCATGAAAACGAAAACGAATCGGACCCCTAAACGACCAAATGACAAACGAAACACCATTTTTTTGAGTCGTGCCCATCTCTACAGCCCATAGGTTGCACATGCCTCTAACATAGTATTTGTTGTGTCTTACAACTTCCTGATGGAAAAGAAGCCTGATAATCAATAGCTATTGTCCTTGAAACCTTAAATGGGGATTCAACGTCTAGTAACTGCATACTTTCAATTGAAAAAAAAAACACCATGGGGGCTGGTACTGTTTCCGTTTGTTTGTCAGTTCTCTGGACTAAATAATAGACCTTTGGTCTGGGCCAGAAAGGGCTGCCTGTGTTGTATTTTTTCAGCTCTGTGAAACATATCTGGGGATTTACAATTGCTACTAAAGCTGGCTGATATAATCCTCGAGGCATGTCATGATCAGGTCCACTTGACTGGAAACTTTAATAAAAGGCCGCAGAGAAAGTAGCTCTGTCTGCAGCCCACCAGGTAGGCAGACGAACGCCTTTTGTTTATCCAGTTAATCTGTTTGATTGAATTCCCTCTTCCCACCTACATCTAAACATGTTGGCATTTATTTGGGAGGGACAAGGCAGGGAAACCTCTATCAGGGAAAACTAACAGTCTTCAGGGGTTGTTAACCTCCTGTTCGTTTTGAAAGGAATTCAGTCCCCAGTCAAACAAAAAAGAAATAGCAAACACTTCATAATTTATAATACCAACCTTGGTTCTCACATGATAGACTCTGGAAATGTGAGGCAATTTCAAGGTGTTTGGACAGCGCAATGGCATAGTGTTGTTCCAGATCACCGTCCTTCTCTTCTGTGTACCTAGTGGAATTGGCTTCTCTCAGTAGAAAAATGCATAAATAAGATGGCTGCCCACTGCTTTCTTCCACTCTCACCATGGTCTCCTTTCTCTCCCACCTCCTTTTCCAGTTCCATCAGTGAGAAATGAATCACCATCTCCATCCTCTTAGAACTCAAGAGGAATGTTCTGTGGTTTGGCTGGTGGGATGGCGGTCATAATGGCAGTTGCTTCATTGTGAATTCAAGGCAAGTCAAAGGGTGTCCTAATGGTCAGCTTCCATGTTTGTTGACTTGGTAAAACAAACCAAAACCTGGGCAAGGAATGTAGGAAGAAATTGCATCAATCTTCCTTAAGATCACTAGGTTTCTCTTCAAACGCTGTGTAAGCCTGAATGCTGGAATGAAAGGAATGAGATGTTCCCTACCCACTTACCTTTCAAATTAATTAGTCCTGGGCCAATGCGTGGCAGCCTTTTTTATTGTTTTCTAGGTACAGAATATTCAGAAGTGAATTACCATCTGCTCCCTCTGGAAATGGTATAAGTTCCCAACATTGGGTGACTCAGGTGTTCTTGGACTGCAACTCCCAGAAGCCTTCACCACTAACCCTGCTGGCCTGGGTTTCTAGGAGTTGCAGTCCAAGAATATCTGGAGACCCAAGGTGGAGAACTGCTGCTCTAAGGCTCTGAAGCTTGCCCAAGGCCAAGGGAGCACAGTGTAGGATTGAACTCCCAACCTCTTCCTCCACAGCCAAGTGTCCCATCTCAGTCCACTGGAATGCTAGGCTAAGTGTAACTCAAGAAGAAATGCAAGGATATAAACCAAGTGAGTTTTGTTTTCTTCAAGTGTGGAGAACAGGTTTTGGGATTGAACATCTTTATATTTAATTCAAGAGTGATCTTTGATGGTCCAAACCACATATAATGTAGGAAATCTATGTTCAAATTCCTCAAGTTTTCCAAGACTTTCAAGCAGCTGTGTCATGCCTTGAACTGTTAGGAGGTGGCAGTGCAGGCACACATTTCACCCTTCCTTTGGGTGGCCACGTGTCTTCTTGTGTGGAGAGTCCTCCAACTGAAGAGGACCACAGGATAAATACCAGCTGAAAGGTCTCCTCCATTTGAAGAGATGCCCAGCCTAATGCTGGGTATCTCCATGGTTAAATAACCATAGGGAAAGATAACTGGAGATTGGCAAGTCACAGTGAATATCTGGGCAGAAGACTCAGCAGCTGGCACACAGATCCTGTCATCACAGCCAGACCCATTTGCTTGAGACCCATCACTCACGAGTCAGCACCCGAAGTACAAACCGCCAGAAGTCCGAGCAAGCAACCAAAATCTATTTTTGCTCAGTTTGCAGCTGAGTGATACATCATGACTATGTTGTGGTCTGGAAAGTGATACATGAGAAATCTGCCCTACCAGTATCTGAGTAGGAGGTGCTCAGATGTGCATTGCTGAATGACAAACAGGCCCATTAGCAGCATTTGACAAGCATAGCTGTTGTCTCCAGTGCACTTTGCTTGTCGAAACCTGGTTTGAACCACTTGACCATCCATTGCTCCATCTTCATGGCATGAAAATGTCTGGAGCTGCTTTGCTTAGCCAGACAAAATGGAAGACCATGGATCAAAATGGAAGGCTGGCCTTCTTCTAAATACTGGGTCCAACCATTGGGACATTAGAATCATAGAATCACCATAGGGTTGGAGGGGACCTTGGAGGTCTTCTGGTCCAACCCCCTGCCCAAATCAGGAGACCTCATACCCTCCTGGACAGATGGCTGTCCAATAGTGACAAGAATGTAGATTTTAGTGAGTATCCTTGTCCTTCCTAAGGCAGCCCTATGATCTGGATGGAGAATACTCTCTGAATATTAGAAGCTGCAACAACATGGCTCAAATCAGGGCTTCATCTGAACGCTTTTGGTTGACTCCCTCTAAAACTTGTGCTTCTCCATCAAGTGATTGCAATGTTTTTGCTCTGGGCTAGAATGGAATTTGCTCACCAAAATCTGCCCTGAGTTTTTAAGAAAAGCCATGGAAGCATGATGCTGATTGATGGAGAACGCTCCTCAGATTTTAGCAAACCCATTTTTGCACAAATTAAATGCCATCTCAGCTATTCGATACTTCATCACAACATTTAATTATAAGAAAGTTACCATCTGTGAAATAGTATCCAGTAATACATAATGGTACAATTTCCCTTGCATCTACGTGAATTTCATATTGCCGACTCAGCAAAATAATCAATTATCTAGATGCAGTTATTTCCTCTCTTTGTCTTTAGATGGCGTTCCTTTTAACATTCTTATTTTAAAAAGGGTCTTCCACTCCCTGGCCCGTATTCTCTACAGGTAGTTGTGTGTTTTGTAATGCCTTATTTGTTTTTTGAAAACCAGAATTTGGCACTGGGTAAGGAGCTGTCTCTCAAGCAGAGATGTTTGCAACCAGAACGAGACAGATACCATTCCCTGGGGGTGGGGACCTTTCCTGGCCTCATCATTTTTCAAGAGGCCATAATGGATAGACTACCCAGTTCTGCAAGCTCATCACCTCTCCTGAGAATGTTTAGAAGCATGCATTTTCCTTCAATTCTTTCCCCAGCTGTTTTTCATCTGGAGCATGCAAGCAAAGCACCCCAGCTGAGAGCTGTTTGTACTCCACCAGCTCCTTCCTGTCACAGCTACTCTGCCTTCAACAACCACCTTTCTGCTAACTAATAGCTTAATACCCCCACACAATGGCTGCCTCACAAAGCATCCGTAAGAACAGTGGTTCTCCCTTTGAGGAGGGAGAGGGATCACTCCTTAATGTATTCCTCTTTTGTTTGGGGTCCTTTGGACCTGAAGAGGCTGCTGATTCGCCTCTGATTCAAGGCATCCCATTTGGTGACAATGGCAGCGATGGAGGGATTAGCTGTCCCTTATCTCAATTCACATGATAGCAATGCCGGCTGATAAGGCCCTAATCTGCAAATATAATGGGGAGGAAACACCCACAAAATCTGACTGGAAGCAGATTTCACATGCCTTTAGGATGAAATGGGTAGAGGGATTTTGGTTAGGCTTGCAAACACTCATATTGTACCACTTTCCGATGTGGGCTGCAAACACTATGTCACTGGGCCAATTACCTTCTGGAGTCCAGCTGTGTTCCTAAAGCATGAAACAGGCTATTAAATAAATGAACGGGGGCAATGGGCAACTCCAAATAAATGAGCCCTTCAGCTTGCCATTGTACAGAGTCACAAACCATTACTGGAATTAGAAGATAAGCAGTTATTTCCAAGAAAATGGCTGTTTGGTGAAATGAAAGTCAAGCTGATATTGGTGGGTGAGGCGGAGGAGTGGGGTGGCAGAGGTTTGTATGAATACATCCATTGCTGATGAATGGTAGTTGAAACATGGGGTTGCCATTTTGCCTCCAGGGTCAGAGTGAGGCCAAGGTGGAGATCAAAACATTCCAGAGGGCAAATGGGCTATGGTTTCAAAGGAAGATATTTTAGGAACGTGATTTGAATTCTGCAAGCCCCATCTATCAAAAGTCCCAGCTGGTGCCATAAGAAGCCACAGGTAAGGCATACAGTGGGGGGAAAGTAGTGAGGTGTATGTATGTGATTTTCCCAAATGTAATGCATAATAACAAATACCGACTGCTGCAGGTTATCCTTCAAAGCAAAATAGATGGGAAGTGTGGCCCTGGGTGTAGAAAAACATTCCAGCTTAAGAATTTACACCAGTGGTTCACAGTGGGCACAGCTTATCTATTAGAATGGCTTTAAATTAAAAAAAAAAAAAAAAAGATCATGCTACTAATCACCACATTCTGTGAGGACATGGCACCTGAAGACGTTAGCTAAGAAATAATACATTAGTGCTGAATAGAGATGGGCACGACCAGAAAAAATGACGTGTTGAGTTTTCGATTGTCGGGACGGGTCCGTTTCGGCTCGTTTCCGTTTGTCGCGATAATTTTCAAAAATTTGTCATTTCTGTTTGTCATTTGTCGTTTGGGTTGGGGTTGGGTTTGGGGTTGGGGTTGGGGTAAGTGGGCTCTGGGAGGAACCTCTCTGGGTGCCTCTGATGTCCGACCCACTAAGAAGGGAAGGGAAGGGAAGCGTAACGTGAAGCCGCCGCGTACCATACATTATTTACATTATGTTACGGTGGGGGGTAAGTGGCAGAGACACCTCTCTCTCTGGGTGCCTCTGACTCACTAAGAAGGGGAGGGTACTAGCGTACTGACATACAGGTTAGGGAATGGGATAGGGGTAGGGGATAGTGGGCTGTGGGAGGCACCTCTCTGGGTGGCTGTGATTCACTAAGAAGGAAAGTGTACTTGCGTACGGATCTGGGTTAGGGTTGGGGTTAGGGTAAGGGCTAGGCTTAGGGTTACGGTTAAGGTTAGGTTGGGTTAGTGGGCTGCACTTCTGGGTGCCTCTCTGACCCACTAAGAAGGAGAGTGTACTGGCGTATGGGTTAGGGTTAGGGTTCGGGTTCGGGTTCGGGTTCGGTTTAGTGGGCTTTTTATGTCCTCTGGCACATCCAGAAGCCTCGGTCAAAACCTGGCCATGCGATTGGTGGAATGGGTCCAAAAATTTGCATGGTCCCATCCCATGGCCAGCCCATCATTGCGCAGGTGTAAAAAAATAAAAATAAAAATAAAAATAAAATAAAATAAAATCAATGGAGACGTTTTATTGCAAGAAAAACCCACTGCTACTACTATAAAAAATCAGGCATTTAAAATACCTAATTTTCAAATGTTTCTGTGGTGCTTTGGTGGGTTTTTGGACCACGATTTAAAAATAAATATTGCGGTCGCCATTTTGGATTCCCCCCCACCGCATGGCAAATGGAGACGACGAGGATGCCCCCCCAGCCTGGTACCAGCAGCCCAGGACAGGAGGGGGGGAAGGCCGGGGACCCCCCCAGAAACCACCCCTCTCTGGTAGGTGCCCTCACTGAGGCAGGCATATTTTCGCCTGCTTTTTTGGCCGGGAATCGGGTTTTTTTAAAACCTTTTTCCTGTGCTGCTTGGCATTGCGCGATTGCCGCGATGCCATGAATGACAATGAAAAATCAGACCCAATTTTTCTTTTTGAGTTCGGGTTCGAGCTGGAGCGGAGTAATTCTCGTTACCGTTACCTGTTACGTAACGATAACGAGAACTGAAAACGGAAATGAGAATTTCGCCACTCCGTGCCCATGTCTAGTGCTGAAGTGAGGTGCAAAATCTCATTTGTCTTGTTCTCATGAATGAAAAGGAAAAGCGGCACTGTTTTGTGTGAGACAGGGAGATATTTTCTAATGCACTTCATAAGTGGCTTTGTAGTTGTGAATACTTCTTTTGTGTCATTGGCCCAAAACTAATCATATGATCACATTGGCAAAAACATGTGGGAAATGCTGCAGGATTGGGAAAATTTGATTCACATTTTCCCCATTGATCACACAATGTGAAAGGCAGTGCAAATCAGTCCAGAGTCCCTTCCCCTATCCATAGAGCCATCCCCCCGAGGCTTCTACTTTATTTACATCAGATCCCTTGTATTGGCCCAATGCAGTCCTTCACTCTCCACTATTCCCCCATGGCCAGAATATGCTTTTAAAAACTACATACATCCAAGTTTGTGCTAGTGTTGTTGTGTGAAAGCACCTAGACAGTTCATTTAAAAAGAAAACAAAAAGAAAAATAAAGAGGAAGAAATTGCCATTCTGCACTTGCTTACAGCTTATTTTCTTCTGTAGGTGCACCTCCTGCAGGACTAGTAGAAAATTATAACAAGCTGCATACAAAGCTGTTTAGCCTATTTCCTCCTCTTTTTGTGTCATCGCTTAATGAGAGCAGTCTGTGCATTTATCTCACTGTATAGTCATGCTCTAACACAACTGCTACCTTGTTGCATGGACTTTTACAATTTAGGGGATTTCATTCTATTTGATCAGTGAGTCCACCATTCAGTCCCTACTCTGCTTGTGTCCTTTGCCTCCTGAAGAAGAAAGGTACTTGTTTTGTTTGGAAATGTTGTGCACAAATTTTGTTTGGAATTGTTGTGCACAAACAGCAACGACAAATGGCTCAAGCTGGGTATGAGAGATGAGAAATCTCACTGAGTTTTGCTGACTCTCTTGATATGCCAAGCCAGCTTGCGGCACAGAGAACTGTTTGCCAAGAATTCTTCAGAACCACAGCAGGGAATTGTAATAAAGATTGATGCAGTTTCATGCAAAGCATTGAAAGGATCAAATATCTCCCTGGTCCTCGAGTCAAGGTCCTTTTTGTGATATGCTTGCCTATCCATCTATGGATGAACCAATCTCTATATCAAGCTGTAATCATATCAAAAGATAGCAGCCAAAACCTTGTTTCAGTTCATGTGTAATAGTCCACTATACATGCAGTTGACCTTTCTCACCTTTTTGGGCAAAGGAGTACAAGCAAGTGGAAAGCGCCATTAAGTCCAGTGGGTGCTCTACAGCTCACAACACTGCAAGCCAGAGATTGTGTGCAACGTTAACTCTGAATAGTTGTCATATCCTACAATTCCCAGATTCCCAACAGGATAACACCATTCACCTCCTCCTCCAAAATAATAATAATACAATAAAAGCAAGATTTCTAGCCATGTGCTACATGTCCAGATTCACAACCAAATACGCTACTGATTTCATGACCTGCATACTTCAGAGTGCATGTTAGTACAAGGATCACATACACTTCAGAATGAGGTTATATTAATGGAACAAGAATATAAGAACATAAGAACAGCCTTGCTGGAACAGGCCACAGCCCATCCAGTCCAGCGTTCTGTCTCACACAGCGGCTCACCATTTGCTTCAGGGTATTCCCAAGCAGCTGTCTTCACCTGCTCACAATTCCCGGCAAATAGCAATGAGAGATATCCTGCCTCTTCCTGCAATCCAGAGGTTGTCCTTAGGTATCCATAGTGACAGTCATTGATAACCTTGTTCTCCATGAACTTGTCTAATCCTTTATTAAAGCTGTCAAGACTGGCAGCTGTCACCACTTCTTCTGACAGAGAGTTCCACAGACCAGTAATCTTCTGGGTAAAAAAATACTTTCTCTTATTTGTTTTGAGATCTAGCATCCAAAAGTTTCATGGCGTGCCCCCTAGTTCTAATGTTGTGTGATAGGGAAAACAATTTTTCCTTATCTACTTTGTCCACACTGTGTATGATTTTATAAACTTCAATCAGGTCACCTCTTAGACACTGTCATTCAAGAAAGAAGAGGCCCAGCTGTTGTAGCCTCAGATGGTAAGGAAGGTGTTCTAATCCCCCAATCGTGCTGGTTGTCCTCCTCTGCACTTTTTCCATTTCCATAATATCCTTCTGGAGGTATGGGGACCAGAATTGTACACAATACTCCAGATGGAGCCTCACCATAGATTTATTTATAAAGAGGCAAAATGACACTTGCTGACTTATTTTCTATACCCTTCCTAATGATCTCTAGCACTGAGTTTGCTTTTTTCACTGCTGCGGCACACTGGGTTGACACCTTCATTGAGCTGTCCACCAGGACACCAAGGTCCCTTTTCTGATTTGTTGCAGAGAGTTCAGACCCCATTGGTTTATAAATGTAATTGGGGTTTTTTGCCCCAATGTGCATCACTCTGCACTTACTAACGTTGGAGCTCATTTGCCACTGGTTTGCCCACTACCCCAGTGTCAAGAGATCCCTCTGGAGCTCCTCACAATCTCTTTCAGTTTTAACTACCCTGTATAATTTAGTGTTGTCAGCATATTTGGCTACCTTGCTATTTACTCCAACTTCTAGATCATTTATGATGAGGTTGAAAAGGAGGGGTCCCAGTACTGAACCTTGGGGGACCCCACTCTTTATGTCCCTCCACTTGGAGAAGTGTCCATTTTAGACATGGGCACGACTTGGCGAAATTGTCTTTTCCGTTTTCGGTTATTGTTTCCGTTACATAACGGAAACGGTAATGATAATTAAGCCGTCAGAACTTGAACTCGAACCGAAAAAAGAAAAATTTGGTTGGGTTTTTCATTTCCGTTTGTGGCATCGTGGCGACCGCACAATGCGAAGCACAGAAAAAGTTTTAAACTTTTTTTTTTAAAACCCGACTCCCGGCCAAAAAAGCAGGCAAAAACATGCCTGCCTGAGGCTTTGCCACCTACCAGAGGGGTGATTTCTGGGAGGTCCCCGGCCTCCCCCTCTTCTCCTGTCCTGGGCTGCTTGCACAAGGCTGGGGGGGGGTCATCCTCGTCGTCTGTCTCGCTGCATGCCATGTGGTGGGGGGGGGATCCAAAATGACGACCACAATTTTTCTTTTGAAATCGTGGTCAAAAAACACACCAAATCACCACAGAAACATGTGAAATTTATTTATTTTAAATGCCTGAATTTTTATAATAGCAGCAGTGGGTTTTTTATAGCAATAAAACGTCGTATTGATTTTATTTTATTTTATTTTATTTTTATTTTTTTAGACCTGCCCATTTGGGCTGGGCATGGGATGGGACCATGCAATTTTTTTGAACCATTCCACCAATGGCATTGCCAGGTTTTTGACTGACACTTCTGGATGCCGGCACCTTCCAGAAATCGCAGTCGGATGTGGATGTGGTTGAGAGAGGAGGGCTGGCTGCTGGTGCTGGTGTGATCCGATCGAGATTGAGGAGGGACGCTGGAGGCTTTAGGATTTAAGTTAGGCAGGGAGGGAGGGAATTGAATTTAGAAAATAATTTCTTTGATTCCCTGCAGCTTTGTCTGCTGAAGGGAATAGCAGTTTATTCATTATTTCTTCTCTGGCAGTTTGAGGATTTTTTTCTGATATTGGATAAAGGGGGAGGTTCGACTGGGAGTGGGAGGTGTGGATTTATTTTAAAAATATATTATATACTACCATTTATTTTCTATTTCCCCAACTTCAATTTGCTTGCACACACACACATTTGGGGTGCAAGCCAAGAACAGAACCTCTATCCTTCCTAAGTGATATCCTAACTGCCCACTCGCCCGACTGCCCGCGCCACCACCCGACTGCGGCCCGCGCCAATCCCCGCCCACTCACCAGCCCACGGCCACCGCCCACCCATGCCCCCCCGCCACCGCCACCCGCCCGCACCTCCCCCCCACCCCCTGCCCCGCCCGCCGCCTAGGGTGCAAAAACACCTAGTGCCGGCCCTGATTGTGGGACGCCCCTATGCTCTGGGAAGTCAAATTGTGCTAAATCGCAGTGGAAACGACAAACGACAAACGTAAATGACAAATTTTTGAAAAATTTCGTGACAAACGGAAACGAGCCGAAACAGACCCGATCCAACAAACGAAAACTCAAAACGTCATTTTTTCTGGTCGTGCCCATGTCTACTCCATTTAGTGCTACCCTCTGTTTCCTGTCCCTTAGCCAGTTGCTGATCCAGGACAAGACCAGTCCCTTGATTCCATGACTGGCAAGTATATTCAATCAAGATACTTTGGTGCAGGACCTTGTCAAAAGCCTTCTGAAAGCCCAGATAAACAATGTCAACTGGATCTCCCTTATCCAGGGACCCCTGGATTGTGGACCCCTACTTGTTAACACTCTTTAAAAATTCCAACAGATTAGTGAGCCATGCTTTGCCCTTGCAAAAGACATGTTGGTTCTCCTTCAGCCGTGCCTTCTCTTCTATGTGTCTATTAATTTTATCTTTTAGGATAGTTTCAATCTCTTTACGTGGGACACATGTCAAACTGACTGGTTGGTACTGCAGAATATGCTGCTGTGTTCTTTAAAGTGACATAAAGTCATGTGAGAGTCATGTGGTTTTGTATTTCTTTTTGCATTTGCTTTGGGTCTGAGAGAGAGGGACTGGCCTGTGGCTCTTTCACACAGTGAAAAAAAGAGAGGTGTTTGTGAGCGAAGGGTAAGAAGGAAGGAGAGAGGGAGAGAAAATAGAGACAAACAGACAGATAGACAGAGAAAGAAGGACTAGGCACATCCTCCCCTTCCTTTCATGCTCCTTCCACCTGTTCACTTGTCTCTCCATCCTTCCTTGTTCCAGCTTCTGAGGCACATGGAGAGTGTGTGTGTCGGGGGGGAAGAGAATGTCTGCCCCTATCCTTCCCTTTTAGGGTTCCTGAGCCCGCCCATCCATCCATCCATCCATCCATCCATCCATCCATCCATCCATCCATACATCCATACATCCATACGTACATACATACATCTATCCGTTCTTCCTTCCCTTGGCATTTACTGCTGCTGCTGCTTCTCCTACTGACCCCTCAGTTTACACAGAGAGAAGTTTATGGATGCCAAAACAACTGATATAAACTGCTTCCACAAGGGACATAAAATAAATGACCCTCTGGTAGATGAGTATTATACCTTGCTTTCTAATGACAAGATGTGCCTCCCAGGCTAAATAAATAAATAAATAAATAAATAAACCCATGCTTTCACTTACATCACAGACTGCCATTTTTAAAAACAAAACCTGATTCAATAGCAGTTCAAATTGTCAAATTTTCAGTGGAACCAGGCCCTCGATTTATGCCACCTGAACCCAATCAGATTCTCGCTGAAGTTTTAATAACTTTCAGATTAAGGATGGACAATATGTGGCTTCAGCTGTCATCAGCCCCAACCAACATATATGGGCTCGGTCCCACATCCCTTTAAAAGCAGTTTAAATTACTAAATAAACCAAGTCCAAAAATGCCGTCCCCACAGCCACCAGGCTTTTTGAAAAAAAAAAAAAAAGAAAACCCAGTAATGAACCCTTAAGCGAGGTTTCTGTGACTCACCTAGGAGGTAGAGAATTCTTTGCCTCGCTTTGAAAATCCAGCTTTTAAGGAGGCAGATGCTGTGGGACCACGCTGATGATCCGGGTTTCTTTTTCTTTTCTTTCTTTTTTTCTTTTTCTTTTTTTTTTTTTTTGGCTATTCCTGGGGCTGATGGGCTGTGTTTTTTAAAATTTATTTTCACCTTCAGAGAAACAGGAAGCTCTATCTGGTCCTACAAGCATTAATTTCCCCCAGCAAAGTGGTCCTTTTTTTTTCAAATACTAGCGCCACCTGCTGGCCAAGGGGGCTGAACTGCACTTTAAAATTTTTAAAAACCAGGTTTTTACGTGAGAGCTCTTGTCCCACATTTAAATCACGTGATGGGCGAAGAGAAAAAGCCGGACCTTCAGAAGATCAGGATCGAAACCCAGGTGTGACCACAGCCTATAGGTGACACAAACGATCTCAAAACTGGCAGCCTAGATGGCACAAGTTGCCCTTGTAAAAACATGAGTTACAGCAACAAATTTATTTATTTATTTATTTATTTATTGCATTTATATCCTGCCCATCTTCCCAGAGGAACTCTGGGAGGCTTACAAGTAGCGATAAAGCGCAATAATCAAGTACAATGTAACAAACAACAACTAAACAGGGTAAAGCAATTAAAACAATTTTAAAACACATAATCACCATGGCATCGCCAACTAAGGGGAGGCGAATTACTTAGAAACAAGTATTGATGGCGGCCAGAAGGGAAAAAAATTAATTAAAGCTCGCCAAAGGCCTCACGATAGAGAAGCATTTTTAAGGCTTTGCGAAAGGCCAGCAGGGACTCTGCAGAGCGCACATTGCTCGGAAGGGTGTTCCAAAGTAAGCGGGTGCCACTGAGAAGGCCTGGTTATGTGTAAGCATCTTCCAGGCCTCTCGAGGGGTGGCGACCCGGAGCGAGTGCACTCGCGACTGCCGGACAGGTCGGGCCGAGGTCGATCGCTGGATGATACGCTCTGACAGGTAGTCCGGGCCCAAGCCATGGAGGGTTTTATAAACTAAAACCAGGACCTTGAATCTAATCCGGGATGCAACGGGCAACCAATGCAGGCAAGCCAGGACTGGGGTGATGTGGTCATAACGACGCACACCCGCCACCAGCCTGGCAGCTGCATTTTGTACCCACTGCAAGCGCCAGAGGAGAGTCAAGGGCAACCCCATGTAGAGGGTGTTGCAGTAGTCCAGCCTCGAGATCACCAGCGCTTGGACCACAGTTCTCAGAGAGTTGCCATCCAGGTACGGGCGGATCTGGGCTATCTAGCGAAGATGGTAATAGGCGGATCTGGTCGCGGCCGCCACCTGGGCTTCCAAGGTAAGCACCGGATCCAGAACCACACCCAGATTCCACACCCTTTCCGTGAGTTGGAGGGAAACTCCGTCCAAACAGAGGAGGGGGCCTCTGTACCCAGATGGCGAGTTCCCAAAGAACATAACCTCCGTCTTCCTGGGGTTGAGCTTGAGCCTGTTCGCCCTGGTCCATGTCAGTATGGCGTCCAGGCACCCATCAAGAGTCCGAACAGCTTCCACTGCAGAGGTGGAAAAGGAGAGATAGAGCTGTGTGTCATCAGCGTACTGGTGACAGCAGACTCCAAATCTCCTAATGACCCCAGCCAGCGGCCTTACATAGATGTTGAACAGCATAGGGGACAGAGACGACCCCTGCGGAACCCCACAAGGGAGGATCCACGGGGCCGACAACTCCCCCCCCATGCTGGACATACTGGGGACGGCCCTCCAAGAAGGAACGGAGCCAACTGCAAGCAGTGCAACTGATTCCCACCTCGGAGAGCCGATCCAGTAGGATACCGTGGTCGATGGTATCAAAGGCCGCTGACAAATCCAGTAGAACCAACAGGGTGGAACAACCCCTGTCGGCCGCCCGGATTAGGTCATCTTGCAGCGCGACCAGAGCTGTTTTGGTCCCCCGGTAGGGCCTGAACCCAGACTGGCATGTATCAAGGCACTGCTGCTCCTCCAGGTATGACTGCAGCCGGACCGCAGCCACCCTCTCGATGACCTTGCCCATAAACGGGACATTGGCAATCGGATGGTAATTTGCCAATTCGTCCAGTGCTAGGCCAGGTTTTTCAAGAATGGGCTTGACCATCATCTCCTTCAGACAAGAGGGAAAAAACCCCTCACCGAACGAGGCGGTGGCGATGGCAGAAGCCCATTCGGCCATGCTCCCGCCGGCAGCTTTTATCAGCCAAGCAGGGCAAGGATCGAAGGGGGTGGACGCGGGCCGGCAGTGGGCCATGGCCCTGGAGGCCTCCGCAGGGGTGACAGGCGCCAGCTCATCCATCCGAGGAGAGTGAGGCGGCCCAGCAACTGGGGATGGTGGGACGGGGCTTTTAAGGCCCGTGGTCTCTGCACTCTGTGTGCAAGCCAAAGGTATAACAGGTGCTGTTAGAACCCCCCCTTGAGGGTTTTTTAAAGCTCTTGTTTGAGCTTCTTAGTTTAGAGATTCTGCCAAAATCCATCTCTTTCTGGCTCAAAGAAGGAAAGTGCACTATTTGGATAGGAGCTACTAATTTGATTCCACATACAAGATATGGTTCTTTTTTGCCACATGCTATACTATTAAATTGACATATTTTAATGCATATAATCTGTGAACTGTGGGTTTTTTGTGCACAACACTGCCTATCTTGTCAATATATGAATCCAAAAATAAATAAAATAAATGTATTCATAGGGAGCCTCTAATATTTTCAGGGTTAGGGCCTCTAAAGGTCTTAATCCAGGCCTGAGTAACATAAATGAATCCATCACTACTCATTCCAATATTTTGTGTTCCCACAACCTGATCAGTTGTTAAAGGTCCACCCAGGTCTCTCTTTGGATCACATTCCGCTTCTTTGATTCCCACTGCAATGGGCACCCTTGGGTCATTTTCCCACATCACTGTGAATCTTACTTTCCCTCCTCCCACCCCTTTCATGTTTTTAGCTCACCTAATTGGCTGCCTTGCTCTCTTCCACTGAGCATTGTTAAGGAGAAGGTCCAGGCTCACCTCATTATCGGCACTTACCTGTGTCAGCTCTTTCTTCCAATCCCAGATCAACTTTACATTTTTTGAGTTGTGTAAATGGAAGTCAGCAAAAGGAGGGAACAGCTCCCATGAGGAGTGCTGGAAATCCTTGGGTAAGCAGTGCTGCCTCCATGTGTGTGTGTGTGTGTGTGTGTGTGTGTGTGTGTGTGTGTGTGTGTGTGTGTGTGTGTGTGTGTGTGTGTGTGTGTGTGTGTGTGTGTGTGTGTGTGTGTGTGTTTTGAGAGAGAGAGAGAGAGAGAGAGAGAGAGAGAGAGAGAGAGAGGATATTGGGATCTGTGTGGAAAATGAAACATGAGAGTCCCCCATGAAGGCTCTTCCCAAATGAAACACTCCCCTTCCTGCTTAATAATAATAATATAACAATAATATCTTAGCACTATAGAGCAGGGAGGGACCCTCTGGATCATGGGGGTCCAGTCCCTGCCAAGGAGGCACCATGGGGGAATTGAACTGCCAACCTCTGGCTCCACAGCCAGACATTTAAACATTTAAAGACATTTAAAGATCAGATTCTGTGCAGGTGTTCGTTCTGTCAAAAGATCAGATTAAGGCATGCTCTGGCCCTAACCAATGCCACGTTTAAGAGGCCCTATAGCACTACCAAAACCACAAACCCAAATAATAACAATAACAGACATTTTCCTTATAGATCATCTGCCCATTTATGGGTCCCTTGTGATTTGGGATGCCATCAGAGAGAGCCAGGTGCTTGAGATGATGGCAAATGGCTTTGACTTCCTCATATAGTGAAGCTGGTGGCTCTAAAGTCCAAAACCAAGGAATCACTGCAAGTTTAGGCTTAACCTAGGAACTATCCAAGGTGCTGAACTGATTGGCTGAACAGTGTTCACCTCTCTCCAATCCATTATGGTTTGTGTTTGTTTGTTTGTAGTTTTTTCCCACATCCATTTTTTCCATACAAGAAAAAGAAAATGGGGACCATCCATTTGTACAATACATAATAATTATTTTTTTAACAACCACTGGCACTGAGATGGAATATGATAGCTATGTTTAAATGTTTAAAAGGATGTCATATTGAAGAGGGAACAGGTTTATTTTCCATGGCTTTAGAGACTAGGACTCGTGGCAATGGTTTCAAACTGTAGGAAAAGAGATCCCATTTGAACATTAGGAGGAATTTCATGACGGTTAGAGCTGTTCGTCAGTGGAATATGCTGCCATGGATGGTGGTGGAGTCTCCTTCTTTGGAGGTTTTTAAGCAGAGGCTGGATGGCCATCTGTCGGAAATATTGTGATGGGGTTCCTGCATGGCAGGAGGTTGGATTAGATGGCCCTTGAGGTCTCTTCCAATTCTATGATTCTATTCTATGATTTAATTCATTCCCTATCTTGAAGATATGCCTCTTCAGAGGGCCCTTCCTTTCCAACCCTGGTTGAGCATATATATCTCCTCCCAGTTACAGTTATTGTTATCCTTATTTACAAAGTTTTTGTTGTTATTTTTAAGTTTGATTTTTCCCCCACTGGTGCCTTTTGTCTTCATGGGGATTGTTCATTGTATGTTTTTAGTATACTATTTTAATTTGATTGTGTGTTTCAGGGTGAACCACCCAGAGGAGTGCTGTGCCACTAATGGGTATGCTGTATGTTCAAACAAATAAATAAACTTTTTCTGAACTATTTACATCATACTTCACAAACATTATTTATTTTATTTTTTATTTTAGCATATATTTTACCCCATTTTTCTCCATGGAAAAAAACCAAAGGTGGCTTACAGTAACGAGGGATAATATACAGTCCAGTACAATTAAGACATGTTCAGCTATTGAGAACAGGGAATTAAGGAACATCTTGCAGCTACTACATCTACTACTATTACTAATGCTATTCTTCATGATATTTCAATGATTCCAGGATTTCTCTGATTATTTAAAAACTTCCCTCCAACCCATTTGTATTACTACAAATCCAAACTGAACTATCAGAATCCAATGGTTCTTTGGATGGTCCAGAATAAAACTGGAGCATTGACTGCCTTCTATCGAGATATCAGAGTGCCTTGAACTGTTGCTAAGGCATACATTTACTAGTAGGTTGTTAATCTTTTTGGGAAGGCTTCTACCATGCATCAAATGTGGGAAACCTATTAAAGATTATCTGTAAACTTCACTAGGTGTAGGATTCAGGTATTGGGTTCCTGACAATTTGCCCTGGCCACACCATTTCACGTGAGTTCTGAGAGAGCCATGAGGGGTTACCTGTTTGCTTTGAAGCCCAGATCAAGATGCTGGCCTTTACCTTCAAGGAAATGGGTTGATTCTGAAATTTCTGAAGGACAGCCTCTCCCAGTCTCAATATGCTTGAGCACTGAGATGATGGACCTTCCTACAAGGGTTCTACAAATTCATATTTGTCACCTTTAAAACAGTAGGATTGTTGGGGTGGTGGTGGCAGGTGGCATCTTTGTTTAGAAGGTCATTCGAACAGGAGGCTGACCTAGTGTTTTTGTTGCATTGGGTCCGTAACTGGATTTAAGTTAACACAGGGAATTTTTTTAAATGTACATTGAATGTGCCTTCTTAATCCTGGTCAAACTGGTTTAAAGCTCCTCACATAATATCTCATGGTTTGAATTGAATTTGCTCCATTGAATTTAATTTTATACATTCATGTACATTGTCCTAAAGACCTGCAGTGTGTGTGTGTGTGTGTGTGTGTGTGTGTGTGTGTGTGTGTGTGTGTGTGTGTGTGTGCGTGCGCACATG
This sequence comes from Phrynocephalus forsythii, assembly GCA_029282475.1. Classification (NCBI taxonomy): domain Eukaryota; kingdom Metazoa; phylum Chordata; class Lepidosauria; order Squamata; family Agamidae; genus Phrynocephalus; species Phrynocephalus forsythii. The sequence continues at coordinate 5,887,153 of JAPFRF010000016.1, read as the reverse complement.
CACGCGCACGTGTGTGCATGTGTGCTGACTTCTCTGTTCAAAGGGCTGCAGAGACAATAACCTTTTGAAACACCAGCTTGAAAAAGACACTCAGAAGCTGCCAAGTGCCAAGCCATCAGCAGTTGACAGTTTAATGCATCCTGCAGCAGCCCCAGTCTGTGTGAGTAATATACTTAAAAGAACCAGCCAGAATGAGGAAGGAATCGAGTGCCATAATTCAAAGGATAATTTAAGCAGGGGGTGGAAACAGTTTTGGTGCAGAAATCAGCAGATCTGTTTAAACAGGTTGGTGAGAAAACATGGGAGAACAAATATGCAGTAGTTAATTAGTTTTCTCCCCCTTCAACTGAAAATAAGCGATCTTTCAGCTATACTCACCGATTTCTTCCCATAATGAATTGAAAACTTTGCCTCAAATTCTTCCCAGTCCAAACACCCCCGAGGCCTTTGCTGTACCTTTTTGCTGTGTATACTTTGGGCGCTTTTACACGACCCCTAAGATCCGCTGGCCACTTAAATTCGGACCAGAGATCTTAGGGGTTTGTCGCTCTTCGTGCATCCCCACCCCTCCGCACTTCCTGGCTGCTGGCTGCATGAGGGGAGGGAGGAAAAAAGGGACAAAAGAATGCAGGGTTACCTCCGGTGCCGGTGGACGCCGCCCCGTCGTTGTGATTCCTTCTCTGAAAGGGGCGGGAGGCAAAAAAACAACAGCAAAAAGAAGCGAGGAGAGCCTGGCACATCCGCATTAAGATTTTTCACCCTTGGAGAGCAGGTACATGAAAAGTGCGCTGGGATGCGCTTAGGTGGGTGTGGTCGCACTTAATTTTCAGTAAACTCCGGAGCTGGTGGGTAAACAATTTTAAGCTCCGGGGCTGGGAGCCATTTGCGGCGGAGTTTAAGGGTCGTGTAAAAGGTGTTATGGCTGGGAGAAATCCAGAGGTGGTTTTGTGGTTTCCCACCAAACATGGCAAAAACCACACCCCAACCTTCCAGGGACAGAAAGGGAGCTAAGTCTTTAAATGGTGGAAGTCAGGCTACATTTCTCCTTGTGTGCTGAACTGGATAATTTAATCCCAACTACGACCATGGATTAGAAGATAGTGCTTGAGGGCCACTGAGTATAACCTGAATGGAAAAGACTAATATTCAGACTAGATCAATATTTTATGAAATGATGGATTATTTCACAGGCTAATCATTCACATAAAAGTGTGTTCCATAGAAATCGCAGTGAGAGGAAGATAAATGAGTGGGCTAAATTTCTGGTAAAATCCCTTTTAATAAACAGCAGTTTCTTGCCTTAAAAGTTTCTTCCCTTTTAAGAAACTTGCTGGGGTGAGTAGCTTCAAGTTCCCCAGAATCCTCCACTTTTTCATCAAATGGCCCTTAAGGTCTCAGTAACCCACTCTGAGGCATTTGTAGGAAAAGATTCCAGCTCTTTTGAAACCCAGTGGCCAACTCAGAAAACTGTCAGAAAAATGTTCATCTGAATAGATGGGATTTGTTTTGGTTGGGTTTGGGATATACTTTCCCCTCCCCTAAAATGATTACATTCGCTAGTTGAAATGTGCTTACTTTGCAGAGAAGCCAAGAAAGCGATAACCAGTAAAGTGGATTTACTGAGGAGATTTCACTATGATTCTGAGTTATGAGTATCATAATGGGCCACCAGCGCAACCACAAAACAATTGACTTGGTTGTTTTGCGTTTATGGCACATGGATGATTGAAACATCTAGCTGGGGGAAATATCTCTGCAACTTTGAAGAGCATAATGGGGGGGAATATGTTAAAAGATCTGTAATATTCAGGGGCTTTATCCAGAGTAGACATCTCCATCTCTGCCTAGATTGTTTCAGCTCTCTGCAGAAAGGAGAAGCATGATTCTTTCCAACTTGTTCCAGCAACGGAGGACTGTGTGTTTTTAAATATGGCCCTGAGGGACTTGTGTTGACAGTTCTTTATGTCAGTCAAACGCCTCCCAAAGAATTTGTCTTGCTAATATATATTAAATGTGGTTGTAATCTTCCACGCTATTGACAGCGTGTTAGACGTCTGCAGGGTGTAAGAGTAGCTTTATTGATGTATGGGCAGAATTTATTGAGAGAGAGAGAGAGAGAGAGAGAGAGAGAGAGAGAGAGAGAGAGAGTGTTCATTTTTCAGTTCTCTCTCTCTCTCTCTCTCTCTCTCTCTCTCTCTCTCTCTCTCTCTCATATTTTTTTTGTTTTCACCTATGAATGTGGTGGTGGTGATGGTGGTGGTGTTATGGCATCAAGTCAATTCTGCCTTTAAAGGGAAGCGTTGAGTAACTTCGCAAGAATCAATGGAGTTGTGTAAAGGGAATCATGAAGAAAAGACTGACTAGATAGCTGAGTGGTTTAGGCATCCAGCTGAAGAGCCAGAGGTTGGGAGTTCAATTCCCCCACTGGGCCTCCTGTGAGACGAGGCAGCCTGTATGGCCCAGGACAAGCTGCACAGTCCCACACAGTAAAGTGAAAAACCTGCCCCATCCCAAGACCCGAACTGGTGATGTCAGCATTTCCAGCTATTTACAAACACACCCAACCGCCTCCATGTATGTGACTTCCAAGTATGTGCTGAACCCTCACTTCATGAAAACAGTCTTAGGGTGCGCTGATTGGAAGAAAGAATGGAAGAGGATAGCCAATCAAGATTCACGAGGAAGGGCTATAAAATAGAAGGTTTGATGGGATGAAGGAAGGAGAGACTTAGAGAGAATTGAGAGAAGGAATTGGACTGTAACTCAGAAAAGGAGTTTGGGGTTTTCCAGCCAGGGATTTCAAGAGTCCCTCTAAGCATGGGGATCCAGACAAGAACTTGTGGGTAGAGATAACTTTCCAGATCTGGCAGACAGCCAGAGAAGGAGAAAAATGAGTTTCGCTGCTTGGCAAAATGCCATCACTTTGCCAACCCATCAATGTGCTAGTCTCCGCAATATCCTTTTTTAAAAAAAAAGCATCTTGTTTCATTGCTGAGGAAGAGGATGACTGGTAAAGAAAAACACTCTATGCAGCTTCCAGAACCGCACATAATCATGAGTGTTGGAGTTCCATCGACCTGTTTGGACTCTCTTACCAATTGGCTAATTACAGCCAATTTGGTTGCAATCCTGAGTTTATTTCAGCTTGTGAAAGAAAGAGAACTTGAACTGATTTTGAAGAGCTCTAAGTGACTAATGCAAACCATTGCCATTCAAAATATTGAAATACAGACCTAAACAAATACAGACCCAGACAAAGATGATCCCAGCACCTGGTTGGGCTTTCCCTCTGCAGTCGCTGACTTATTTGGCTACTATCTGATGCCAGAGCAACACTTGAAATCCTCATTACCATCATCTACTCCTGCCAAGAAAGCTCCATGGACATGGAGTCACGTAGACTCGGTCACGACTGTAACGACACAACACACACACACACACACACACACACACACACACACACACACACACACTGCTGCTACAGAGGTTGATGGTCATCTCTCTAGCACATAGGAAAGATATTCCGGAGATGGGCCGTCCTATGTTCCTTGGAAACCAGTGACTTTGATTTCATGGAGGGAGTCTACTCCAGGTTTTAATCTGAACTGTACTGGAGCTTTCCAAGGTGCTGAAACATCTCACTACAAATAAGATGAACAGTAAAGCCAGGAATGGATTCATGACCAGCATGAGATATGAGTGCACAGACACCAGTACCTCTATTTTCTCCCACATGACATCACTTGTGATGGCATGAGAAATGGCATGCCATCATCCTGCCTGTATTTTCTTCCATGACCTGTTGAAAGTTGCAGGGCTGCTGCTTGTTTCATTTTACAAGGACTGCACCATATCCTGGAGGTAAGATGAGGAAATGCCAGGCTGATAAGACTGATGAAAACACAACCTAATTATTTTGGAATCTGCCACCAACATGCTTTGTGATGTTCTCCAGCGTTCGTGACACTCCAGTTCCCATGTTCCTTAAATTATTCATAACCACATCAGTACTACAATCACAGTTATTGACTTGCATTCAATCACCAGTCCTTTTTACAAATGTATACACACACCCTACACCCAAAAGAGGTGGCTCTGGGGTTTTGTGGGATTTGGGGACCCATCATTCCCACCTTCAGAAAATTCCATGTTCTCTTATTTCATTTAAATACCAGACAAGAGCTAATTTCAAGTGCCAATCCATATATTGTCTTTCTCAGTTCATTCATTAATGCTACAAAGACTCAGGAATTGATGCTGTGGCTGGATCAATCCCGATCCCTGCTAATTAGATGAAGGAGAGAAGGGCAGTGAAGGGCAGGCCAGCAAGGCTAACGAAGCAGAAAGCTCATCATCACAAGGCTAATGGCTCCAGACCATCCAGGGTCCTGCTGGATTTTACCCTCCATACTTCCTTGTTTTGTAGGGCTCCCCCTTCTGCTACCAATATGACAGGGCCGAGCACAGGATAGGCAGTCTACAGGAGAGTGCAGTCACTTTGCACTCACTCATTTTATGCTTAGTGATTCTCTAGTTAATTCACAAAATAGAATCATAGCCTCACAGGGTTGGAAGGGGCCTATGAAGCCATCAAGTCCAACCCACCCAAACCACCCAGTACAGGAATAGGAATCAATGGATATCTTCCAGGTGGTATTCCAATTTTCTCTTGAATGTCTCCAGTGTTGGAGCACAATAATTGGTTCCATTGTCATACTGCTCTAACAGTTAGGCATTTTTTTCCCTGAAATCTGGCTTCCTATATCAGTGGTGGCCAAACTTTGGCCCTCCAGATGTTTCAGACCACAATTCCCACAGCCCTTTGTCACTGACAATACAGGTTTGGAATTCTGGGAATTGTGGTCCAAAACATCTGGAGGGGCGAAGTTTGGCCACCACTGCAACTTGAGCCCATTATTTGGTGTCCTGCACTCTGGGATGACTGAGAACAGATCCTATCCCTCCTCTGTAGGACAGCCTTTCAAGTATTTGAAAAGTGCTACCATTATCTCCCTCCACTCTTCTTTTCTGAAAGCTAAACATCTCCAGTTCTTTTTTGGGCTTTGGATCAATGAAAATGAACCCAGAATCTGATTAGATTAGGGGAAGTTTTGTCCAAACTGATAGCCTACTACAGTCATCATCATCATGTGCTGTGAAGTCAATTCTGGGTTTTCAGGGTTTTCAAGGTAGAAAATACTCAGAACTGGTTTACTCTTCCCTGCTTCTGTGCAGCTTGCCCAAGGCCACAGAGGCTGGCTCTTCTCCCAGGAGGTACAGTGGGGGTGGGGGGAAGTGAACACCCAACCTCTGGCACTGCAGTCAGAGGCCTAAGTCACTGATGTGTCCAGCCCGCTCACAGCTTACTCATAACTGTATAAATGCAAGTCTTCTCATTTTCATCCTGAGTTCTATTGGCTGCAGATGTCCTACTTAAGGCCATGGAGGGAGGGTGAAGACAAGAATGCCATTACTTTTATGCTGCTCAAAATAACTGGGTTGATGGACCCAGCTGGGTTTCACCCATTCAGATGCTAACAAGGGTACCCTTTGGGACCATTGGTGTGGTCTGAACCTCAACCTATCCCCCCACCCGGTTCTGTTTTCTGTCTGCATGCAGAAACCCCATGCATGCCCCTATGACCTGCCATAGCTATGGAGACAAATGGGAGGCCTCTAAAAGAATTATACTTATGCTCCAGCCAAGAGAAAGAAAGTGCAGATGGATGCTTTAATAGCCAGGCACACACACACACACACACACACACACACACACACACACACACACACACACACACACACACACACACACACACACACACACACACACACACACACACACACCAGGACTAGGTCATGTGGGAAAGGCCTAAAATATATGACCAAAAAGTTAATCATCAGTTTAAAAGTATTCCTACCATCAATTATCTCATAGCACATTATCATTACCATAAGAACAGCTGGCACTGGTATAGAAATAGTGCATGCACAGACCAGTTAAGTGTTTTTTTCCCTGTGGTTCCCTGCCCAGGAATTAGCTTCCAGTGCCATTTGCCTTATCTGGCCTGTATGTTCAAGAAGAGTCTTCCTTTTGCTTTTCACAGGGAGCCACAGCGAGATGACCCTGATGGCACACGGATGCAGCCATGTTACAAGTGGCACAGGATACATAAGAATTGGTACATGTCAAAGGAAGCCAGATTTCAGCTGAATACCAGGGAAAATGTCCTACATGTTAGAGCAGTATGAGAACAGAACCAATGACCTGAGGAGTAGCAGGTTTTAAAAAGTACGCCCAGCGATGGAAAGTATCAGGAAACTTCAGTGGGTCCAAAACACAGCAACCAGAGTATTAATTGGGGCTAATTATAGGGATTATATAACCCATGTTATAGCATCTCCACTGGCTGCTTATCCACTTCTGGGCAGTATTCAAAGTGATGTTTCTAACCTATAAAGCCCTAAATGGTTTAGGTCTAAGCTACAGTATAAAAAGATTGCATCTCCATCTATATAAGCCTCTCTGGGATTTAAATCATCAGGGGAGGTCTTTCTCTTGGTCCCATCACCTTTACAGGCGCATTTGATGGGACATGGGAGAGGCCCTTCTCTGTGGCTGCTCCTGGACTGTGGAACTCCCTCCCACTGGAGGCCATCCTGGCCCCACCTTTGCTCTGCTTCTGCAAGCAGGCAAAAACCTTTATTTTCATGCAGGCTTATCTGAAAATAAATACAGTGAACCCTCGTATAACAAATGGTTTGTATAACATAAAATCTGTACAACATAAAAAAATTCCGGAGAAAAATTTGCTTAAGAGAATCGCCTATGGGGTGAATCCATACAACATAAAAATAGTCACGATTAGGGATTACTCTGTTTTCAATGCATTCCTATGGTAAATTTGTATAAAGGAAAATTTGCTTAACAGAATTTCATTTGGAACGAATTAAGTCCTTTATACAAAATACCACTGTACATTGAATATATCTCACTCAGATTATAGAATGTTATCTAAATGGTAACCAAGTGGCTACTAACATAGTCTGAATACATATTATGAATGTCATTGTTGTGTCATTACTACCTTTAAAAATCGCTTATCAAATATTTATTTTTTTAAAACCCAAGGTGGTAGATTTATAAATCTTGTGATTTATGCCATCAGTGTGGGAGTTCCATCCATCCATCCATCCATCCATCCATCCATCCATTTATACTTCCTTCCTTCCTTCCATCCATCCATCATCCATCCATTTATACCTTCCTTCCTTCCATCCATCCATCCATCCATCCATTTATACTTCCTTCCTTCCTTCCTTCCATGCATCCATCCATTCATTCATCCTTTAAATGAATAAAATTCTTGCTTATCATTCAGCCATCAGGTTCTTAGAATAGCTTACACCTAATTAAAGCAATGAAATTAACAACAGTATAAGAAGGAAGTGTCACAATAAAACAGAAACGCATATAAACATTGCAGCAATAAAATGAGCAAAGCAAATAAAGAAGCTTTGCTCACTGGGAAAAGATTATAGTGATAAATCACTCCCTCACTGCCAATAGACCAGAGGCTTAAAGACCCCAATGCTGCAGGATTTTAAAAAAATATATACTTTATTTGAAATTTCCTGTTAGAATGCACCCTGTTTTCTTTGTAGGGAGAGCACGTTGTTTGCAGAGGCATAGCTGGAGCAGCAGGTTCAGTGTTTTTATTTATGAAGACAATCACCTCTGAAGGCACAAAAACAGGACACAATTGTTCACAGCCTGACAGGCCTTCTCAATTCTGGGATCTCAACCCCTATATGCGTGAAGGCTGGCAAAGCTATCAAGATCCATCAGATCTCTGTTTCCCCAGAGATTCTTGGACTGCAACTCCCAGAAATCCTAGCCAACATAGATAGTGGTGAAGGCTTCTGGGAGTCTGGTGACTCTTCTTCCACAGGGCTAGTGGATGCAATACAGGATTCCTGTCCAATATTTAAAGGATCTCTCCAAGGTGCTGAATTGCTCTGACCCCCATGAAATAGGAATAACCAGGTTTCTGGTGCTTAGCGGCTTCTCCAAGGGAGCGGCTTGGACAGTGGGTGAGCAGAATTCTGCCCCAAGTAGTCCCATGCTTTGAACCAGCTTTGTGACCCTCCTTAAGCTTGGATGCTTAATCTGGGATCCAAAGTGTGTTGGATACACTGAGCCTAGTTTACAAGGAAGGTGCAGACTGCAAAGGAGATGTGACCTTATGTTGGAAGCAGGTTCGTAATATATACATGTCTGCCACCAGAACTCTGTAGAGACATCATTACATTCCAGATAAAAATGCCTAAACTTGAATTCTCAAGAGACATAAATCTTCACTTGTCTCATTCATAGAATCTTAGAGTTGGAAGAGACCTCCAGGGCCATCCAGTCCAACCCCCTGCCATGAAGGAACCCCCATCACAGTATTTCCAACAGATGGCCACCCAGCCTCTGCTTAAAAACCACCAAAGGAGACTCCATCCCCCTCTGAGGCAGCATATTCCACTGCCGAACAGCTCTAACTATCATGAAATTCTTCTTAATGTTCAAATGGAATCTCTTTTCGTGTAGTTTGAGACCATTGCCCCGGGTCCTAGTATCTGAAACCATGGAAAATAAACCTGTTCCCTCTTCAATATGACATCATTTTAAATATTTAAACATAGCTATCATATCCCCTCTCAGCCTTCTTTTTGAAAGGCTAAACATTCCCAGCTGCCTAAGCCGTTCCTCACAGGACATTTCTTCCAGACCTTTAACCATCCTGGTTGTCCTCCTATGTACCTGTTCGAGGTTGTCAACTTCTGGTTTGCCAAAAAGCATTTCTGAGTCCTCCGACATGCCCAGAAAGGCCCTTGGAGGCCCCCAAAGTGCTTTCTAGTGATCCAGAGGTCACTTTTGGTTTTCCAGAAGTCACTTCCGGTTTGGTGAGAAGCACTTTTGGGGGCTCCGATGGCCCAGGAATGCCATCGGAGGCCCGTTCGGGGCAGTGCAAGGCCTGGGGCAAGTACAGGAGGCCTGAAACAGGCTTTTCCAGCTTACCCCAGGTGGCGGTTTTTCCCCATATACTGCAGTCCCACAATATACCAGGACTGCAGTATATGAACCAATAAAGGGTGGGGGTTACTGTACTCACTTTTGTTGCCAGCAGTTTAGACATTAATGGCTGTGTGCTGCATTATTTTGCAGGGACAGTACATTTACACTGTTACACAATCTGTATACTCACTGCTTCACAATGTAGCCAAGTGTCATTTCTTCAGTGTTATAACATGAAAAGATATACTAAAATGTTAACAAAATGTGAGGGGGCATACTCAATTCTTTCATATACTATATTTCTTAAACAGAAAAGTGGAAAACAAGATCTATTTTTTTGATGCAAAGTGAGCAAAGACACAAATAACACTTTAACACAAAGTGTAAAAAAAGAAAGAAATCACTTAGGAACCATCAGTCTTCATTGATTAGGACCTCCTTATCCATGGGAACATTATCCACTGAGTCACTTATCCACAGGCTGAAAATGCTAAATATATTAAAAGAATTCTATTAAAACTATTTTCATATATATTGCCAGAGACCATGCTATGAATATGTGCTAATTAAGAATGCACAGAACCATCTCTGAGGCCATTTCTGGTCATGCATGTGAAAATAATTTATTTCTTTTCCCCTCTCTTTTAGCATGGTGTATATATAGTGTTCAATAGTATCCACTGTTTTCAGTATCCATGGGGAGGCTTGGAACCACTCCCTAGAAGATATGGGAGTCCTACTGAACAGCTACACACATTTAACCACTCATCAATTTACTGCATATTAGTATGTGTGATATGTTGTATGGTTCATGTAGTGTTTGTGAAATTAAACATAAAGTTTCCTCTGGAGCAGCCATCCTCAAAGGGGCCTTGTGGGGGCTTCAGCGCATTTGAAGGGGGCCACCAATGGGAAATAATAGTTCACACACTGTGGAGATTCCATACCCCAATAGGCTCTGAACTCTAAAATAAGCTGACAGCACTGAGGCAGCCTAAGCCCTGGACAAACATGTCCAGAGAGCAAGCAGGGCACCCGGTGTGGTTAAGCTGACCTGGAGCTGACCTAGCTCAGGAGGCCAGGGGAAACTATAGCAGTCCCAGATATCAGATAATCAGGCTCATCTGGTCTGTGACCAGCCCGAAACTCCTTCCTCTCTCCCTTATCAATAAGTCCTCACTAGTCAACATTTCCTCCTAGATGAGGGTGTATACTCCCCCCACCAATGGAATTCATACGTGACTAAAGGCTATCCGTCCCCTTTCTTCCTCTATCCTATGGTCAATGATTATCTGTCAAGATATGTAAAATTTGATAAAACATATGTTATGTATATTTAACAGAATGTGTAAAGAGAATTGTAAAATGGAGGCAGTTAGATTCTGCAGTGTCATGATGTTAATTCACAAGTGTTAGAGACTAGTAATCACAGGCATGTTAAGTGATGAAGTGCAGGTGGAACTGATTATAACATCATGATTTGTAATGGTTAGATCAGATTGCATCAGATTGTTAATTAGTGATTGCATCAGATCTTATGAGTGCTGAATAGTATAAAAAGCACTAGCTTGCCATTTGTTACTGGGGACTGTTATGGTGAGAACAGTTTACCCCACACTCTGTTTGTCTGTTTGCTATATTGTATATAATGCTTGGTTGTTATGCTGTGTATATTTTGATGTATATATGAATATATGAGTTTTTACTCTATTCATTGTCATTGTCTTTCTGATAGACTAACTCTGCAAACCCTTTATATCAATACTGACATTTTATCTACGTTACTGCTGCACTGCTCTGTGTCAAGCGCAAGTAAATATTATTATATTTGTTGCTTAATTGCAAGTGTGATGCCTTGTTTTGTCACTCCTAATAAAGAGTCTCAGCCGGGCTAGCGAGAGAGGCGGCACGAGCTGATGGCATTTTGTCCACCCGGACCAATGTGTAGTCTTATCTTTCCCACAACACACCAGCTTATAAGGTATGCTGTGGGATTAATTGCATCCTGATTCAGTCTATATTGCTTTCCTCTTTTGTTTATGACCATGGCAAAAAAAACTGTTGAGGTGCATTACATCTTAAAATAGGTTGAGAATAATCTCTGTAAATTAAACTAATTCTTTTCTTTGGGTAGAAATATTAAAATCATGCATTGGGAGGGGGGTCAGGTCTAATTGAGAGGTGTGGTGGCTCAGTGGACTAAGGCTCCGAAAACTGTTGACTTCAAAGTCAGCAGCTCGGCGGTTCGAATCCCAGGTGCCATGCAGTGGAGTGAGCTCCCGCTGTTCACCCCAGCTCCTGCCAACCTAGCAGTTCGAAAGCATGTAAAATGCAAGCAGATAAATAGGTACCGCCGTAATAGGTGGGAAGGTAAAAAACAGTGTTTCCTTGCAGCCATGCCGGCCACATGGCCATGGACTTGCACAACACTGGCTCTTCCGGCTTGAATACGGAGATGAGCACCGCCCCTAGAGTCGGACATGACTAGCACGCATGTGCGGGAGGAACCTTTACCTTTACCTTTACAGGTCTAATTGAACACAGTGGTGTTTACATCCTTGGGTGCAGCATAGGAGTGGTGTAGGTCTTTGGCTGCAGAGCTAGAAGCTGGAAGTTCAATTCCTCGTTGTGCCTCCTTGACAGGGGCTAGATTAGATGATCCTGAGGGTCCCTTTCAGCTCTGCAGTCCTCAGATGACAATAAGGGTGATGATAACAGGAATGGGCAAAATGGAGCAGTCTGAATTCCACACTCCAACATCAGCTGAAAAGCTTTCCAATTTCAGAAGACCAGAATGTTGCAATGTGTTGACCCCCTACAAGCCTCACCTCTCATATTTTACAAACAATCATCTTCTTAATTGGTCAATAGGAAGCTCAAGAGAGCTTTTTCAACCATTTCAAAAATCGTTTCTGTAAGCAACATCTTGGCAATATGTAGGTCATGGGAATGGGCTCAGGATGGCTTTCCCCAACATCCAGAACTGGGCTTGTGAATCACCCAAACGTCTAGAACTTGCCTGCCACTTGATTAATCTGCAAATTACATTTAGTTTCTTTTATAATATGCTCTCTGTGGGTTTTTTTTCTTCTTCAAAGAGCAGCCGAATAACAGTTACAGGGTTATGGGAATATTTCCAGGCTTAATAAAGTTGCTGAGTCAAAGCCCCAGAAGCTATCGGACTTAAGAATCTGACTTCATAAATTTTGTGGGGGACGATTGGCAAGTAGGAAATCATTTTGAATAGAAAAGATGAGCAACGGAGCTTCTGGAAAAGCTTAGCAACACTTTTTGTTGCAGATGTCTGCCTCTGGCAACAGTGATGTCAGTGATGGAAAGACAGGAAGCCAGGAGGTGTGGTAAAAATGAGTATTAACATTTTTAACACAAGGGTGGATTATGATCCGCTATTAAACTTAATTACGCTTAAGAAGAGAGCAATAAACCTTTATGGAGAACAAGGCTGTGAATTCTGGATGTATTTTGTGATCCCTCAGGCCACTGTCCTGTCTTCTCAGTGACATTCCCTCTCTTTTCACTCTGGCAACCACCCTCAGATAGACAGAGAATTAACAGCCTACAAATGTTATGTTTTTAAATAGCAGTGAATTGTTACTACTAGAGATGGGCACGAAACAGAAAAATAGCGTTTTGGTTTTTCGTTTGTCGTTGAGAGGTCTGTTTCGGTTCGTTTCCATTTGTTGTAAAATTTTTGAAAAATTTCGTTACCGTTTTTCGTTTTTTTGTTTGTTGTTTCTACCCGCGTTTTGCATGATTTTTAAAGCATTTCCGTGTGCAGGCATCCCCCAACACCCCAGACCAGAGGGAAAACACTAAAAAAATGGATGCTGGCAGAGACACATTATAGACTAGGTATACAGGGAGGTTGCAAAGGCAGCAGCAGGCATTGCCCAGGGTGCAAGGCAGCCACAGAGTGACTGCACTGCGGGGCAAGGGAGAGTACTCACTGAGAGGTACGCAGCACGCACGCACACAGGGAGGCTGCAGGACTGAAGCTAGAGTCACAGCAGAGACAGCAATCCCACCCTAACTCCCACCAGAGACTGCAAGGAGGACGGGGGCTGCCAGAGCTTTTTATGCCCTCTGTGGCTGCCAGACCTGCCTGCCCAGTCTGCAACCTGGGCATGCTATTGGTTGAACATGATCCCATCACATGGCTTGCCTCCATTTTGTGGCTGGTGGCGACATCCATTTTAAAGGGAAAAGAAAAATACATCGCAATGGGAGAAGACTAAAACAAACGTTTTAAGGACCCCAACCCCCCTGGTAGGTATTATTAAACAATATAAATAATTATTGCTGTGTTTTTATGGATGTCCAGGGCGTTTTTTTTTAACATTTAAAGCAGCTCATTTCATTGCGCGTCGCCATTAACGGAAACGAAACGTAACGACCACAATTTTCGTGGTTCTGTTTGTTTCGTTTCATTTTCATCACAATTTTCGTTTGTCGTTTCATTACGTAACGGAAACGACCAACGGTAACAGAAACGAAAAAAATGTTCATTCCATGCCCATCTCTAGTTACTACAGTTGCAAGTGTCCCAAAACTTACTAACCCACCTTTTTTGAAGAGGTCGTCGTAGTTGGTCAGCGTGCAGACAAACATCAAGCAAAGTCAGGTGACACCTTTGGGACCAGGTGATTGATGCTTGTGTGAGCTATCCTGCACCACACACTCCCCACAATCTCTGATGCTAGAGGTGGCTACATCAAAGGAAGGCAAAAACTGAACAACAGGGAATCAGGCTTTCTCAGTAGTCCACCTCATTTTGTGGAACAAACTACCCATTGAGGGGCAGCAGGCTCCATCTTTCTCAATGTTCAAGAAATTATTCAAGACACAGTTATATCAGGAAGCCTTTAACGATGTCTTCTTACCTGCAGTCAAAACTCTATTCAAAATCTGAGGTTGATTCCTACTGGCTTTAATAGCCAGCTCAAGGTTGACTCAGCCTTCCATCCTTCAGTGGCTGATAAACTAAGTACCTAGCTCACTGGGAGTCTGTGGGGACAGTGTATAGCTTGCATAACTCAACTGTAAGCCACCCAGAGAGAATTTTAAGGGCAGTACATAAGCAGCACAGTTTGCTTTAAGGGATGCATCACCCAGAAAGATACATCAAACATGAAACAGAACAGGGAATGAGAGGAATCATGTCACTAAAATTTATTGGGGGAATTAAAACATCTCTTGCTATGTTACATTTCTGCATTAAAACAATGTGTTCTGCTTATATACCACTTCAAGTAGTCTCTGGGAGGTTTACTGTTTTAATTACAGTATGCAGGCTACATATTGCACACACACCCCACCAAGCAAGCTGGGTACTCATTTTACCAAGGTCGGAAGAATGGAAGGCTGAGTCGGCCATGAGCCTGCTACTTGGGGTTGAACCCCAGGTCGTGAGCACAGTTTTACCTGCAGTACAGGCATTTAACCACTGCACCACACTGCTCCTTACATTAGACTAGACTAATGTAATTTAGGTATAGTTTGGCAAATCAGAAAGAAAAAGAACTGATTACAAGCATCTGATTATTTGTCTGTGAAGATTCTCAGTCATCCAGGTGAGTTCATCTGGAAGTTGAATCATGGCAACTGGACTTCTTTTTCTTGATACAAATGTTTTGCTGCTCATCCAAACAACTTCATCCCCATGCAATCCATCTTGCTGGATAGTTCACTGGGCTGGACTAGGAATCAGGAGTTCAAGAAGACTCAGTCTGGGTAGCCTTGGAAAGCTGCATAGTAACAGACAACCACCAGACTGAGACTAGGAAAGAGAGAAGACAACTGGATCCACTTTCAGTGACCTGACGGACATCAGGATGAGGCCTAGACACAGTCCTGGACTGCTAGATGAGCAATGTCCTGGTCCTGAAGCTTTTAATGGGGATACCTAAGAACCAGAGAATGGCTCAATTTAAGGGGTCAACAATTGAATCTCTACAGCAGTATCTGAGAATTGAGTCATGACAACTGAGCTTTTTTTCTTGTTGGATTGAAATATTTCACTACTCTTCCAAGTAGCTTCTTCAGTCTGAGAAAAGTTGGTGGAAGGCTTCCAATTTATAGTTCACCTTGGTTTCATCCCAACCTGGTCTGAATAGGTTCGTTAGGTGGACAATGGCCTGAATAGGCTTGTTACATGTGCAATGGCCTAGGGCAGTGGTGGAGAACCTTTGGCATTCCAGATGTTTTGGACCACACAAAAAATCTGAGCCTAGATTGCCAAGGACAAATGACGGTTGGAGTTGTGGTCAAAAACATCTGGAGTGCCAAAGTTTGGCCACCACTGGCCTAAGGTGCATGCAAGTCCCACCTATGCAACCCGACCCAACACTTATTAAGCATGGGCCATTAGCTGTGGCCTTGCTGGTGGAGATGTGAATGACTCAACCCCTGGATAGCTTCACCTGGATGACTGAGAATCTCCACAGACTCTGCAACAGTAGACACCATGGCTACAGCCAACAAGAGCCAGACAGAGCACAGAAGGGCATTCAAGGACACAGTTGTGTGTCCTGCCTAGCTGACTGCCTACCCCCATCTTCGGCTACCATGTTATCCACAAATGTGATGGAAAGGCTATCCTATCACCTTCGGGGTTGAACTAAGAGTCAGTGATCAGCAACATGGGAAAGCAGAAAGGAAATACAGTACCTTGCTTTTGTCTGTTGAAGCAAATGGTCTGGTGTGCTCAGAGTGGCTGACAGGCTTATTTAAAAAAAACAAATCAAAACAAAACAATCAATAAAAATGCAAATGAAAACATGAACAAAAGAAGGCAGCAAGCACAAATTAAACACTTCCCAGGACAAATATTGCTGGCAAATTGAAATTAATGACTTGGTGGCTCAAAAGATATTCTGGAGATTCTGGAGAGAGAGAGAGAGAGAGAGAGAGAGAGAGAGAACTTCTTTGATTAACAAACGGCTGCCCAAGATGGGGGAAGAGCAAGTCTTCCAACTGTGGAGTTCCAGCACCTCAGAGAATGGTCTCAGCGCTCCAGGATTCAACTAACAAGGAGCTGGCTGGACTCACGTTTTTGGTCCACTTTGTGGTGGCCACAGAATGGCACACAAAAAAAACTGGTTACTTACCATAAACGTGGTTCTTCATGTGGTCCTTCGTGAAGCCACACAGATGGGTTACAGTGTGCATGCAAGAAGGTCTCAGAACTTTCTAGCAAGAAAAAGTAAGATGCTAGTCCCCTCCCCCTCTGTACTGTGCATGCCCCAGGTGTTCCTGCTCCCATGCATCAGTTTCCTCAAGCTGCTGCATGATAGTTGACATCGGAGGAAACACCTGTACTACCTTGGAGTCCAAGAGCACTCCTATATAGAGGGTTTCTTAAGCAGGGTGAACTTTAGATTTATCTAGGTTGGAACGAAGGTTTAGTAGGCAAAAATGTATATGTTCTAGAGATGGGCATGAAACAGAAAAATAACATTTTGTTTCATTTCATCTCGTGCCCACAGTGTTTCTTTTTGTTTTGTTTCCTATGAGTTATTTTTTTAAAAAAAGTTTGTACAAACTTAGATGAAACAAAATGAAACTGCTCCCTTGGGTCCTAGAGGCACCAGATTTCGGGACTGGGAGCCATTTTTAAAGGGGTCAAGCTGAGCTGTCATCGGCTGCTATACCCCTTTAAAACTGGCCCAGTCACCACCAGGGGACCCCCCCCCGGTTGCAACTGGGCCATTTTTAAAGGGGTACAGCAGATGACAGGTCGACTGGACCCCTTTAAAAATGGGTGGCTAGCCAGTGCGGGGCTTCCGTGGTGGCGACCCAGCCATGTTCAGAAGGGTCCAGTCGAGCTGTCATCAGCTGGACCCCTTTAAAAAATGGCCCTGTCGCCATTAGGGGATTCCCCCGGTGGTGACTGGGCCATTTTAAAAGGGGTCCAGCTGATGACAGTTCCACTGGACCCCTCTGAAAATGGCTCCCCGGCACCAAATCTGGTGCCTCTAGGACCCAGGGGAGTCACCCCCATCCGCCGCCCAGCTGAGAGAAAGCTGGAAGCCTGGGCTAAGAGGAGGAGGTGGGGGGCACCGGTGTGACTGCAGGGACCCACCTCCTCCTCTTCCCTCTCCTGGGCTCCGGCAGTGGCAGTGGTGGCAGCTCATTGCGAGTCCAACAGGTAAGGGACCCCTTTTACAGATGGAACAAAATAGTGCATTTCAATGGGGGGAAAAAAAGCTATTTCATTTCGTCTGTAACAAAATGCTTCCTCATTTTGTTTCATTCTGTTACCTAACGAAATGACAAAACAGCATTTCATTTTTCGTTTCGTGCCCATCTCTAATATGTCCCCTTGCCTGATGGCTGGATTCTGCCACAATCATCCAGCAGGATTAGACACAAATTCCTTTTGTTCTGAGGAAAGCTACTTACAGGAGCCATACACTTTGTAAAGACTCTTGGAGCTCTCGAGAGACTGAAAGGGAGGGCGGAGTATTCGAAGAGGTCCTCTCTGGTGGCAAATCTTAGGAAGTGATGATAGGAGGCCTGTGTGGAGATATGGAAATAGGTGTCCTTGAGATCGAGGACCCTGAGCCAGTCTCCCAGCTGAAGAAGAGTGATTGCCTTTTCTAAGGGCCTTTTTACACAACCCCTAAGATCCGCTGGCCACTTAAATTCAGACCAGAGATCTTAGGGGTTCCTCGCTCTTCCTCTGTCCCCACCCCCCTCCGCACTTCCTGGTTGCTGGCTGCCTGAGGGAGGAGAAAAAAAGAAAGAAAAGAATGCCGGTTTACCTCCGTTTTGTTCCCGGCAGCATTCAGATCTCTTAAAGGGGTGGGGTGCAAAAAAAGAACAAACAGAAGCCAGGAGAGCCCCGCACTCACTATCCTTACACCGGATCAAATGTTTGTCACATGCAAAAAGCAGGTACAAGAAAACTGCTCTGGGTCACGCTAAAGTGGGCGGGGTTGCACTTAATTTCCTGTTAACTCCGGAGCTGGTGGGTAAACATTTTTAAGCTCCGGAGCTGGGAGCCATTTGCCCCGGAGTTTAGGGGTCGTGTATAAACGCCCTAAGGTAATCATGCAGAATTTGGTGGGCAGGATGTAATTGTTGACCACTCCTAGATCTAAGAGGGGGTGAAGGCTTCAGTCGGACTTTGGCACTGTGAAGTAATGGCTGAAAGGTATGTCAGCATGGGAGACTGGGGTGCGCTTTTACATGACTCCTAAGATCCGCTGGTCACTTAAATTTGGACCAGAGATCTTAGGAGTTTGTCGCTCTTCGTGAGTCCCCACCCCTCCGCACTTCCTGGCTGCTGGCTGCGTGAGGGGAGGGAGAAAAAAAGGGACAAAAGAATAAAGGCTTACCTCCGGGAGACCCATCACTTCCTGGTTCCTTCTCTTAAAGGGGCGGGAGGCAAAAAAACAACAACAAAAAGAAGCGAGGAGAGCCCGGCACATCCGCGTCAAGATTTTTCACTCTTGGAGAGCAGGTACAAGAAAAGTGCACTGGCACCCACTTAGGTGGGCGTGGTCGCACTTAATTTTCAGTAAACTCCGGAGCTGGTGGGTAAACAATTTTAAGCTCCGGAGCTGGGAGCCATTTGCGGCGGAGTTTAGGGGTCGTGTAAAAAGGCCCTGGGTGGATTGCATCCTTTTCCATAAGCAAGGATACCTCTTGTCGAAGGCAATCGAACGCCGGAGTTATTGAAAGATGTCCAACTGGAGGTAAGGTGTGGAACTCCAGGAGGTAACTGTAGGTTAGGATGGACAAAACCCACTTGTCTGATTTTATTGCTTCCCAAGCGGAGAGAAAGGGTGGAGCTTAGAATGCCAAAAATTCTGTCTAGAATGACGATCCTTGTGACGCGATAAGGAAAGTTGTGAAGACTTTGACTTTTTAAAGCCCTGTTGTTCATAAGAGGTGGAGGAAGATGGGGTGGGTTTCTTTTGATGGGTGTGCTGAAAAAAGGAGTGGTAGAAGGGCTTCTTCCATTGTCGGTGGTATGGATACTGGTGCTGGGGGCATTGCGGAATGAGGTTCAGACGCTTTGCAGTGTTTTGTTTATTTTAGAAATCTTGCATTGACTCATTTGTTTTGGTGCTAAAAAGTCCTTCTCCATCAAAGGCACAGCGTTCTATTTGAGTTTTATTATCATCGGATAATAATGAAGCCAGGAATGATGGAGAAAGGCAATGGCAGCACCCAGAGCTTTTGTGGCACAGTTGGAGGAGTGACAAGCAGCCCTCATTTGTTTTTCCACCGCTGCCATGGATTCGTCATAAAGAGATAAGATTTCAGATCATGCAGACTTAGGGACTGCTTCCAAATGTGAGTGCAATCTGTCCAACCAGAAGTCGTTGATAGGCTCCCACGGCACCTTCGTAATTGGCAATTTTAAAAGACAAGGAAGCCGAGGCATAAAGATTTCTTTCCATGGAGTCAAGTTTACGACTCTCCTTCGAAGGTGGGATGGGAATTTGGCAGGACCTGGATGTTACCCGAGAGGAGGCCACTAACATGGAGATGTGGGGGGTGGGTGCTTGACTAGAAAAGGTGTGTCACTGTCATGCACCCTGTAAAAATTTCCAATCTGCTTAGAGACCACTAGAAGAGTAACCTTTTGTAAAGAGTCTTTAGCCATCGCCAGGAAAGATGGAATGATTCCTAGGTGCACAGTAGCGGTGGCATCTGAAGACATCTGGTTGTAAAAGTGGTCAGAATATTTTGGCGCAGGGTGATGGAGCGGAATATTCAAGGATTCTGTCATGCGCTCCACAAAGGTGGAGTAATTTGAGATCAAATCTGAAGAACAAAGAGGTGTCTTCCTCAATATCAGAATCTGGGGTGGTGAGATTTTTGGGGTTGTCCTCCTCATTAGAATCAAATCCGATGAGTCTCTTTGTGATAAAACCGACCACTGGGGATGAAAGGGTGGTGTGGGATCTGAATGTGAAGGTTCCGTGTGATGTACAAACCATTTAAAACCATTGAATCCGAGCACCACTAGATCTGAAGGTGATGGTCCCAGAGGTGATGGACCACTCTGGTGTCCAAATTTAATTTACGGCATCGGTATCAAGAGAGTTGTCAGTACCGAAGAAGAGCCTTTTGTTGCAGACTTTCATTCTGAAATGGTGGAGGGAGCCGCATTTGGCAAAAAGGGTTAATACAAGTATGAATATTTATGACTCTAATTTGAATAGCCAATCACAAAGCAGGTGGGAGTGGCTAAGAATGTTATATATGGAACATAATGGGTGATGGACAGTTCAGTTGGAGTTCAGTTCAGTTTAAGTTCAGTTTGTGTTAGAGCTGAGAGGAGTTCAGTTAAGAGAGCTGAGAGTCAAGTTTGATTGTGAGTTGGTCAGGTGGGACCTGCCACTGAAAAGGGTCTGGTTTAGAAAGGAAACACTTTATAAGATTTCATGTATGCAATACAATAACATTGGCTAAAGCTATCAAAATACTGATCATCTAATTGTAAACCAATAAATGCTTCATGTTTGTTTTAAAACTATATTACTTGGTGTGACTCTCTCTCTCAAATACATGCAAGTGTCCAGTGAATCTGGTGGTGGCAGCAAGTGAAAACCCAGTGTGTGAAAGGGGCATGTCACACTGCACGCTTTGATCTCTTAGGCCCTGGCTTGAGATCAGAATGGTGGTGCTTCTCATCCTTGTCCTTCAGGACAGCAGGCACCGGACTTAGAGAAAGACTCAGTGGATGAGTCGAAGTCTGCACCAAAAGCTGCTTGGGTGCAGTCTGGGCTGCTCGGCCAGAAATTGACGGTTTCGAGAGATCCAAAGGAATAGCCTGGGGGTGATGCAGATCTTAGGACAGATGATGAGCCAGAGAGGGCTCCAAATCAAAAAATGATGGAGAATCAAATGAAGGTTGCCGGGACGGAGAAGATCTGGAGTGGGAGGGTAACTCCGGAGGTGTCTCGATGCAGTTGAGATCTGTGGGCCGAGATGGAGAGTCTTCATCCATTCAGGTTTTTCAGGTTTCAACACCTTTGATTTCAGCTTGGGTTTCTTAGATTTTGATGAAACGTTCAGTGACAGTACCCGGCCTGGTACCCACTTGACGAGTTTGTCGGCCCTTTTGGGATGGAGTGACTTTTCAAGATGGAGGATGTTAAGGCGGTGTCACCTATTTTTCAGTGCCTGAGTAATAAAGCGGCTGCAGGAGGTAAAAGCCAAAGGGAGATGTTTTTCCTCCAAGCAGTAGAGACACTTGGAGTTGCCGTCTATGAGGGGAATCTTCCCCTCACAGTCGGTACAGATCTTAAAGGGGCCCTGAAGGACCATAAAACAAGTTAACAAAAAAAATAGTAGGGGGGATAAATAAAAATGGACTAGGATGATCACTTTGGAATCACAGTAAGCATGGAGACTAACGATGGTGAGACCATTTAATACAGTGTTTGAGGTGTTTGATAGGGAACACCCAGGACATGTGGATTAGGCTGAACCGGTGGATATTACCTATCTTGATTTTAAGAAGGCTTTTGACACAGTCCCTCGCCAAAGGCTGCTGAGAAAATTGCACAATCCGGAGATAAGTGGGCAGGACTTCTTATGGATTGAGAACTGGTTGAGATCCAGGAAACAAAGAGTAAGTGTCAATGGGCAATTTTCACAATGGAGAGAGGTGAAAACCGGTGTGCCCCAGGGATCTGTCCTGGGTCCGGTGCTTTTCAATTTTTTCATAAATGACCTGGAGACACAGATACGCAGTGAGGTGGCCAAGTTTGCAGATGACACAAAACTTTTACGTGTGGTAAAAAACAGAGAAAATTGTGAAATGCTCCAGGAGGATCTCTCCAAACTGGGGGAATGGGCTGCCAAATGGCAAATGCATTTCAGTGTAGCCAAGTATAAAGTAATGCATATTGCGGCAAAAAAAAAAATCCAAACATTATCTATCAGCTCATGAGCTCTGAGCTATCTGTGATGGATCAGGAAAGAGACCTTGGTGGATAGCTCCATGAAAGTGTCTACCCAATGTGTGGCAGTGGTGAAGAAGGCCAATTCCATGCTAGGGATTATCAAAAAGTGGATTGAAAATAAAACAGCCAACATTCTAATGCCATTGTACAAAATAATAGTAAGGCTGCACCTGGAGTATTGTGCACAATTCTGGTCAACGCATCTCAAAAAAAAAAAGAGATAGTAAAACTGGAAAAGGTGCAGAAGAGAGCAACTAAAATGATTACTGGGCTGGGGGACCTCCCTTATGAGGAAAGGCTAAAACATTTGGGGTTCTTTAGTCTGGAAAAAAGGCACCTGAGCGGGGGGAATATAATTGGGACGTACAAAATAACTCAGGGCATGAGTAAAGTGAATAGAGGGACACTCTTCTCCCTCTCACAAAATACCAGAACTAGGGGACATCCACTCAAATTGAGGGCTGGGAGAGTGAGAACAGACAGAAGAAAGCAGTTCGTTTTGTCGGAAAAGTTCACAAAAGTTTAGGATTGGCGAATAGTGAGGCACCATGCACCATTGTAAAGGTCACAGCAGCAAGATTATTATTTGCAAAGGACTGAGAAAGTGACAGTCAGATAAATATTGAAGAATGACATGGAGAACTGCGAGATGTGACAATCAATGACAAATTGGCTGCCGAACTGAAAGTAAGAAGAGGTTTAACAAAAAGTAATGACTTTTTAAAAGTATGGAATTTATGTTTTGAACACGTGTTCCAGAAAGAGAGGGACAGAAGAATCAATGTGCTTCTGGAGAGGAGATGGATGGGATGAAATGTAAAAATATTAAAATTAGAACCTAGCTCTGAAAATGAAGCAACAGGAGTAAGAGCAATGTATTAATGAAATACAGTGTGGAATGCTGTGGTTAATGTTGTGTTTGTCATATAAAGTAACGTGTGTTTTTTTTTAAAGGAACCACAAACCATTGGGAATGTCTGTTTTCCTGCTTTGTGCTCATCTGTACTCCACATGCCTTATTGGAATGGGAATGAAGCAAGGCCCACTTATTCTGTGATTGGAAATGCCAAGACATGGAAGCAGTGAGGTAGACCAAATTCCCCAAGCAGAGGGTAATTCCAAAATGCAGAAATGTCAGGGGAGCAATTTGCAGAAACCAAAACCATCAGATTTTTTTGAAAGGTTTTTTTTTTTTGAGGAAGGCAATGGACTTTGTTCGCCCTTGAGGACTTCAGAACTGTTCAAGATTCTACATGTCCATGAGAGGTAGATTGACCCAGTTGCCTCTAGGCTCATACAGTACATTACACCCTTGTGAGGAAGGGCCCAGATTTACAAAAGATCTAAAGAGTAAGCCATCCCCTCCCTTGGTCAAGGTGGAGGAGTATGAGACAGGATGCACACACTGTTGCCAGCAGAAAGAGGCATGGCCCTTTGGGAGGTAGAAGGCAGGAGAAGGAGGGGAAAGAAAGTTGGGGTGCAATGACGGGAAAGGGAGAGCCAATAGTAGATAGTAGAGATGGGCACGAAACGAACAATTTTTCGTTTCCGTTTTTGTTTTTTCATTTCATTACGCAACGAAATGACAAACGAATTTTGTCTCCAAAATGAAACGAAACAAACAGAAACACTGGAAATTTTGTCGTGTGTTTCGTTTCCGTTACTGCAATACAGTGAACTGCTTTAAATGCTAAAAAAAATCACAAAAAAATTGAAATTAATGGTAACGAAACAAATGAAACAAACGAAAACAAAAATGATTTTTTTGCAAAAAATCGCGAAAAATGGAAAGGAACCGAAACGGACCCCCCAAACAACAAACAACAAACGAAATGTCTTTTTTTTTTATTCGTGCCCATCTCTAGTAGATAGTTTTCTGGTGATGGCAGAAGGGGAAGACGATCAGGAGGATAAATGGGAGGAGGAGGTACAAAGAAGGAAGCACAAGGTTCAGGGGCAACTAGGAGATAGAGCCATTGAACAGACTGCCTTTGTGTACCTGAAAGGGAGGGGACCCGGGGGAAAGGCCTGCCTCAAGGAACAAGCAATGTCAGAACAGAAGGGTCACAAAGTCCAATGGGCATAACACCCTTATTGCAGAACAGTCTGCACTTGAGGAGACTCATGGACTTAGAGGTTTTTGGGGCATGCCCATCTTCAAGAAAACTTATGAGACCACTGGATTAGCATGTAACTGGACTAATATGTTGGCTGTTAAAAAACCTCTTTGTTACTGAGGAAGCAATAAGCTCTGAGGTTCCAGAGTAGATGAATGAAAGGTTGCTTTCTTCCTGTTTGACTCCTGTATTACTGGGGCCAAATTGGGAGGGGCCACCAAGGAAGAAAACTGAAGCTGACCCTATAATTTATTTGTTTTATTTATTATTTATTTTAGAGTATTTTTACCCCACCTTTCTCCTTGAAAAAGGGCCCAAAGCAGCTTACAGTAATGAGGAATAATATACAATTCTGTACAATTAAGACATGTTCAAGTATTGAGAACAGGGAATTGAGGTACATCTTACAGCATTAAAAGTCAACATTACATTGAAGCTACAAGAGAACACGGGCAGTTAAAAGGAGAGCAAAATTCCATGTAAAGGTGAGTGATGGAAACTAACATTGAAAACATAATGTCAATGTAAACCCATAAGGTTATAAGGAGTTATAAACACAAAGTCTATGTGATCCTGTAGATTCATATAAACGACACATAATAGGTAGACCCTCATTCAGGCAAAGCTTGCCTGAATAGAAAGGTCTATGCTTATTTCCAGAAAGGCATCAGAGATGGGGCAGTTCTGGCCTGTTGTGGGAAGGAGTACCAGAATCTGGGTGCCACAGCCGAGAAGGCCCTTTCATGTGTTCCCACGTGACGTACCTGTGAGGGTGGCGGGATGGAGAGGAAGGCCTCTCCTATTGACCTTGGCACCTGAGTTGGTTCATACTAGGAGGTTCAGTCTTTGAGGTAGCTTGGACCCAGGTCGTACAGTGCTTTGTAGGTCAAGGTCAGCACCTTGAATTGTGCCCGACAGCTGATTGGCAGTCAGTGGAGCTGCTTTAATAGGGGTGTAATGTGACCTCTGTATTCCGCCGCAGTCAGCAGTCTGGCTGCTGCATTTTAGACTTGCTGAAGTGTCCTGAGACTTTTTGGCAGTAGTCCCACATAGAACACATTACAGTAGTCTAGCTGGGACATCACTAGGGGATGTGTCACTGGGGTCAGAGCTGGTTTCTCGAGAAATGGGCATAACTTGCGTACTAGCCTTAATTGTGCAAATGTGCTCCTGGCCACAGCTGTGGCCTAGGCATCCAAGTTCAAGGATGATTCCAAGAGCACCCCCAAGCTGCATATCTGATTTTTCAGTTGGAGGGTGACCCCATCCAGTACAGGTTGCATCCCTATCCCTTGTTCTACATTTTGACTGACCAGAAGCACCTGTGTTCTTATCTGGGTTTAGTTTCAATTTGTTCATCCTCATTCAGTTCATTACTGCAGCTAAACACTCATGTAAAGTTGAGATAGTAGCTCCCTTATAATCTGGAGGTGATGAGAGGTAGAGTTGGGTATCATCAGCATACTGGTGGCACTTAACCCCAAAACTCCTGATAATTTCCCCCAGTGGTTTCATATAGATGTTAAATAACACAGAAGACAGAACAGAACCCTGAGAACTCCAGGGGTCTGGCTGTGGGGTCGAACATGAGTCACCTAATACAACTTTCTGCATTTTTTCCTGCAGGAAGGACTGGAGCCACTTTAATGCAGTACCCCCGGTTCCCATTTCAGAGAGTCGAGTCAGGAGGATGCCATGGTCTATAGTATCAATAGCAGCTGAGAGGTCTAGTAAAACTAAAAGGGACAATGATCCCCTATCCATTTCCCTGCAAAAGTTATCTACCAATGCAACCAATGCTGTCTCAGCCCCATAGCCAGGCCTTAAACCAGATTGAAATGAATCGAGGTAGTTTATCTCATCCAGAAACCTCTGGAGCTGTGAGGCCACAACCGACTCTAGGACTTTCCCCAAGAATGGGATATTCAATACCGGTTGGTAAAAAGGTAAAGGTAAAGGTTCCCCCCGCATATGCATGCTAGTCGTGTCCGACTCTAGGGGCGGTGCTCATCTCCGTATTCAAGCCGGAAGAGCCAGTGCTGTGCAAGTCCATGGCCATGTGGCCGGCATGGCTGCAAGGAAACACTGTTTTTACCTTCCCACCTATTACGGTGGTACCTCTTTATCTGCTTGCATTTTACATGCTTTCGAACTGCTAGGTTGGCAGGAGCTGGGGTTATCAGCAGGAGCTCGCTCCGCTGCGTGGCACCTGGGATTCGAACTGCTGAGCTGCCGACTTTGCAGTCTACAGTTTCGGTGCCTTAATCCACTGAGCCACCACACCCCTAGGTTGGTATTGATATTCAATACCGGTTGGTATTGATATTCAATACCGCTTGGTATATGTTCAGTATTGTTGGGTCTAAGGAGGGCTTTTTTAACACTGGTTTTACTATTGTCTTCTTTAAGTATGCTGGAATCCTGCCCTGTTGTAAGGAGACATTCACTACTCTTCTTAACTGGTCTGCCATACCTTCCCTGGCAGCTTTTATGATCCATGAGGGCCAAGGATCCAACACACATGCGGTGACCCTCATCTCCCCAAGGGTCCTGACCACATCATCTGGCTGTAGGAGCTGAAAGTCATGCATGACTTTCAGGGAGTTTCATTTACAGGCTCTGGGCCTATAGCAACATCCAAGGTAGCCCGGATCTGTTCGATTTTACCTGCAAAGTGTTGTGCAAAATCTTTGCAGTGCAATACAGAGTGGCCTGTGTTATCCACTTGAGGGTCAGTGTGTAGCAGACCCTCTCACTAGAAGTCAAACGGGAAACTCCCATTAAATGCTTTGAAACTCCTGTTAACTGATTTCAACAGAGGGAAATGTAGGGTGTTGCATCTAGGTAAAAAGAATGAATTGCACAGATATAGGATGGGAGATACCTGGCTGGAAAATAGTACCTGTGAAAGGGATCTGGGAGTCCTGGTGGACCACAAACTGAATATGAGTCAGCAGTGTGATGTGGCGGCTAGGAAAGCCAATGTGATTCTTGGTTGCATCAATAGAAGCATAGTGTCTAGATCAAGGGAAGTGATAGTACCACTCTATTCTGCTCTTGTCAGACCACACCTGGAGTACTGTGTCCAATTCTGTGCACCACAATTTAAAAAGGATGTTGACAACCTCGAGCGGGTGCAGAGGAGGGTGACCAGGTTGGTTGAAGGTCTGGAAGAAATGTCATATGAGGAACGGCTTAGGGAGCTGGGAATGTTTAGCCTTTCAAAAAGAAGGCTGAGGGGGGGGGGATATGATAGCTATGTTAAAATATTTGAAAGGATGTCATATTGAAGAGGGAACAGGTTTGCTTTCCATGGCTTCAGAGACTAGGACTCGGGGCAATGGTTTCAAACTACAGGAAAAGAGATTCCATTTGAACATTCAGAAGAACTTTATGACAGTTAGAGCTGTTTGGCAGTGGAAGATGCTGCCACGGAGGGTGGTGGAGTCTTCTTCTTTGGAGGTTTTTAAGCAGAGGCTGGATGGCCATCTGTCAGAAATACTGTGACGGAGGTTCCTGCATGGCAGGGGGTTGGACTGGATGGCCCTTGAGGTCTCTTCCAACTCTATGATTCTATGATTCTATGAAACCTTTTGACTAAGCAGTCTCTTGCTAGAAGGCCCTCTTTCCAGTTGAGGCAATTTCTCTTGGTGGCATCTCACTGCTACCTTCTCCAGTTGCCATATCTGCTCTTGGTCTTGGAAGTGGGTGTTCATTCATGGATTTGCGAGGCTTCAAAACCAACATAGGATCTCGCACCTTCTTGAAGACCACTTTACCTTATGGGGCAGAAGCTTCCCTGGACCACTGTCCACCTGCCTTGGATGGTAACATGCTGATGTTTTCCATTGCTTAGGCCAGAGGAATCAAGTCAGTTCTTGGTTTATGGTGATCCTTTGGGGGGGGGTTCTAAATGGAAGACACAGAGAAGCAGTTTCCCATTCCCTCCTTCTGGGAGTAGTTCTTGCCCAAAGCCACTCAGGCTGGCTCTACTCACAAGAGGCACAGTGGGGAATCGAACTACCACCCTCTGGCTCTGCAGACAGTTGCTTGACTCATTGAGCTATTTGGCCAGTACATCTCCAACAACTGCCCATCTGCTCATCCTGTTCACCCTACGGTTTGGGACCTTCTGGGAGTTGTTGTTCAAACAGACAAATTTCCCAAGCCCTGGGATTCGCCTAGCATGTCATACAAGTCCCGCCATGTCCAGAGAGAGTATGAAAGGGAAGACCGATGAGATCAGTTCAAGTGCCCTCCCCGAGGAAGATAGAAGTGTCTCCTAGGAAGGTGTGAGAGGAATCAGTCTTTTAACTTCACTGTTTTTTTTTTTAAAAAAAAAACCACCTACATCTCATTTGAGAATGGATAATTCATTTTTATGTGCAATCTAAAAGCCCTCCACACAGCCCCCGCTGCTTGTGCAGCTTGAGTGGGAGAACGTTTTACTTCTGTCCCGGAGGTCTTTGAATGTCAACTTTGGTCAGGTCTGACAATAAGTCACTTTATGGCTTCCCGGTGGAATTTTCTTCCACGGCTCTTAAATCCTCACTTCATCTTTTCATTTGGCTTCATTTAAATATTCCTTGCCAATTATAGGAGTTAATGACTTTGAGATGAGGGACAGACGGGAAAATGTGAGCGGGTGATGCAGTGGGGGATTGGTGCCTCTCCTCTTTATGGAGGTGGCGGCTGATGATTTCAAAGCCAGCAGGCTATTGAATCTACACCGGCTTTTGGTCTGAACTTTACAAGAGCTAACCAAGGTCCTGGACGTGTTTGGGGCACAAAGTTCAGCTCTTTAGAACAGTGGTTTCCAATATTTCAACTCATGGCTCCTTTGACTTACTGGCCACTATTTGTGGCTACCCCAATATGATACTTTGAGTGAGGGGGGAGGGGAGGGGGAGCCCAGCCTGCCTAAATACTTTCAAGGATTTCAAGCATCCCAGGTTCAGTTTGGTGCCATCCCGTGGTGCTGTAGTGCACAGTTTGCAAACCACTACGTTCCCCTACCCTACCATCTAAAGATGGTACCAAAAGCCACAGCGGATTCACAACCCCAGGCCATCCAAGCCACCTCTGGTCATAGCATCCAAGGATGTTCTGCTGCCAGGGTAATGCCTTTAAAGTTCATATTAAAATCTAGAGTGAATTCAAAACATTATTGACATCAGAATCCAGAGCCCCCACCAGTGTATATTGGTGGGTGCCTTTGGAGGAATTTAATGCTTGCATATTCCTGGAGAGAATTTACACGAATTTTACGCGAGTAGAATCCCAAATTATTCCACATGGAGCAGCAAACAATGAAAAGATTAGAGAGAAGACTATGTTCCCCCAACCCTGGGTTCCCCCAACCTCAACTGACACTTTCCAGGCAAGAATGTTCCAGCTGCAGCCCCATCAACCGATATGGAAGGAAACAGGCTGAAAATCTGAGAAGTCCCAGTTCTAGTCTCAGTAGGGTTTTCATGATCAGGTTTTCTACCATCAGCACCGTCTACTCCTTCACAATGAATCCCAAAGTCCTGGATGGGTCTGCTCCCTTTTGATAGGACTGTCCAGGGCTCTGCAGCATGGTATGGTTGGGCATATCTAAGAGACACGGAAGAGGCTACAGAGTGTGAGCATCCTTCTTGCGGAAATTCCGACTTTAATTATAAAAGCTAATCCAGCTCATGCAACTTTTAATCAAGTTGACTGGTAATGATACTGTTGATTGGACATTGAACCGCCGTTTTTTCCCCCATCTGTGCGGCAACACGTAGGGGGAAAGGAATATGAGCCTCTGAAATTCAATTACAATGAAAAGAGGTTTGGAGCCGTGCAGCCATTAAAACAAAAACAAAAGTAGACTATGGGTGATATCTTCATAGGCTGCTAGAAGAAAAATAAAAAAGTTGCTGAGCTTTCGAGAGCAAGCTCTCTTTTTTAAAGCAGATATAGAAGTCCAAACATGGTGAGGGATGTCATTTGCCAGGAGAGAGTTCTTAAAAGTTCACTTGGCAAGATGGACGCCAGGCTTCTTCTTGGATGACACATGGCAGCATGGTCTGATGAGGCCTAACCCCACCCCCCACCCCACCAGTGCATAGGGCAGAGCAATCAACTCTACATTGCTAGGAGACTGCGTGTTCTGTCCCATTTCCTTCTGAGAAGCTCAGCAAAATAACATGGATGGAACAACCCACCAGTTGTTGGTAAACATCTGGTGGTCTCTAAGGCCTCTCAGCTAGGAGATGACAGGCAACCAGTGAGGGCTTGGGGTGCAGCTACCTCCCTATCTAGTGCATCCTGGTTCTCAAACTCTTATTTGGCTGTGCTGTTCTCCTCGGTCTGGAATCCAGAAGGAACTCACAACTCAAGTCCAGCCATGGAATCATTTGAGTGAACCTAGCTGTGGGCAGACCAGATCCCCACTGATTTTTTCAGTAGGCCTACTTGAGTTATGACATACCACTAGATTTCAGTCATCTTCTCTCATTTGAATTGCATTTCTGATACTTCTATCAGAATTTTGTTCTCTGCCAACACTGGTCCCACACTGTGCCCACCTGTTCTGCGTTGCCTCCTTGCCGGAAAAGAATGGTTGGAAGTGGTACGCCTGCTCAGGGCTGGTGGGTTCATGCCATTCAATAGGCAGATAGCAAGCAATAGGGCATCCCTTTCTTGTGCCTCTCAACCGCAGCACCAATGGTTGTGATTAGACATGGGCACGACTAGGCGAAATTCTCGTTTCCGTTTTCGGTTCTCGTTATCGTTACGTAACGGGTAACGGTAACGAGAATTACTCCACTCCAACTCGAACTCGAACTGAAAAAGAAAAATTGGGTCTGATTTTTCGTTGTCATTCATGTCATTGCGGCGATCGCGCGATGCCAAGCAGCACAGAAAAAAGTTTTTAAAAAAACCCGATTCCCGGCCATAAAAGCAGGTGAAAATATGCCTGCCTCAGTGAGGGCACCTACCAAGGGGTGGTTTCTGGGGGGGGTGCCCGGCCTTCCCCCCCCCTCTCTTGTCCTGGGCTGCTGGTACCAGGCTGGTGGGGGCATCCTCATTGTCTCCATTTGCCATGCGGTGGGGGGGGATCCAAAATGGCAACCACAATATTTATTTTTAAATCGTGGTCCAAAAACCCACCAAAGCACCACAGAAACATTTGAAAATTAGGTATTTTAAATGCCTGATTTTTAATAGTAGCAGCAGTGGGTTTTTCTTTCAATAAAATGTCTCCATTGATTTTATTTTATTTTTATTTTTATTTTTATTTTTATTTTTTTACACCTGCGCATGCGCAATAATGGGCTGGCCATGGGATGGGACCATGCAAATTTTTGAACCCGTTCCACCAATCGCATGGCCAGGTTTTGACTGAGACTTCTGGGTGTGCCAGAGAGAGCATTAAAAGCCCACAAACCCTAACCCTAACCCTAACCCTAACCCTAACCCTAACCCTAACCCAACCCTAACCCATACGCCAGTACGCTGTCCTTCTTAGTGGGTCAGAGGCACCCAGAGGTGCAGCCCACTAACCCACCCTAACCTTAACCGTAACCCTAAGCCTAGCCCTTACCCTAACCCCAACCCTAACCCAGATCCATACGCAAGTACACTTTCCTTCTTAGTGGGTCCCAGGCACCCAGAGAGCTGCCTCCCACAGCCCACTATCCCCTATCCCATTCCCTAACCTGTACGGCAGTACGCTAGTACGCTCCCCTTCTTAGTGAGTCAAAGTGAGGCCCCCAGAGAGGTGCCTCGCAGAGCCCACTATCCCCTATCCCATTCCCTAACCTGTACGGCAGTACACTACTATGCTTCCCTTCTTACTGAGTCAGAGGCACCCAGAGAGGTGCCTCTGCCACCCCACCCTAACATAATGTAATGTAAATGTATGGTACGCGGCAGCTCCGTGAAACGCTTCCCTTGCTTCCCTTCTTAGTGGGTCAGACGTCAGAGAAGCACCCAGAGTGGTGCCTCCCAGAGCCCACTTACCCCAACCCCAACCCCAACCCAAACGACAAACGACAAACGAAAACAAATTTTTGAAAATTTCCTTGACAAACAGAAACAAGCCGAAACGGACCCGTCCCGACAATCGAAAACTTGAAACGTCATTTTTCCTGGTCGTGCCCATCTCTAGTTGTGATGGATCTGTTGGGAATAGAGGACGGGCATGGACTTTGGTTTCTATACACAACACCATGGGTGCCACACATGCCTTTCCCCCTTCCTCCCTGGTTGAATCCCCCCCCCCATGTGGCTGTTGGCATTCTAGGCCCAGTACTGCAGCCCTAGCATCTGGAAGTCTTGGGATGCAGTAGGGTGGACCCTTGAGAATAAGCCCTGTCAGGAGTGAAGACAGCTGTTTCAGCTGCCGTGTGTATTTTGATAACTATGTGCCACTAAGGCACCATGAACCCCCTTCAACCATCAACTGGTCCATGAACTGTGCTGGTCTCCTCTGTGTGTGCGTGCATGTACATGTGCATGCATGCGTGCGCAGAAAAGCACAGAAATATGGGCACCACTCACCCATTAAGGACACCAACCCTAGTACTTCCTGTCCTCTGGGAGCATCTTTGGATGGCACTTTTGCAATCTTGCATGCTGCCTCTAGTTGGCACGATTAGGAGGAGCCTTTCTGGGCTGGAGTGACTATCAATCTATGCAGCACTAACCAATTGCTCCCTCCTGGATTAAAAAACAGCCCCACCCCTCTGCTCATTGCTTCCCCCTTTTTGCAATCTGTGGAAGTCCGTTGTTGAAAGCAATCGCATTTGTCAGTTTGCTGTTGTTCTGTAATTAAATTTTGTTCTTCTTATTATTAATGCCTCAGAGTGAATTAGAGAGACTAGAAGTACCAGTTAATTGGGAAAAGGGTGGAACAACTTTGGGAAACTTGAAGCTATTCTGCTCTGCACTTCCACTGCATAGCATAGCTGTAAGAAACTAACTCAAAATGCAAAGTTCTGCCACAACTTTATGTAGGGGGAAAAAAGGATATTTTATTGCGGTTACAATCAGAAAAGGAAAAGAGGAGATAAAATGAAGTCTCCTGCTGTGGAAAGAGGTCCCTGTGCCTGGAGTGCCATGGGGTGCTATCAACAAAACAATCGGAGCAAACAAACAGAAAAAAGAGGGTGAACTGAGTGCCAGAGGGGGAAGACCCTTATCAGTCATATTAGCAGCAAAGGACAATCATCTCAGCCTGTCAACCCACATCCCACAGATGCTCCTGCTTCCAGTGAGTACTGCCTGTATCACCCGTTCCTCCCAGGCAGGGCCACTGAGGATCTTAAACCCAAGGGAGGCCCACAAGGAAAAATCCAAGAATTGGACCTTCTTGGCAGTAGCCCCTCACCTTTGGAATGCTTTACCCTCTGAAATTTGCCTGCCCACCTCACTGGGAACATTTAAACAACCTCTGAAGTCCCATTTATTCAAAGGAAGCCTTCCCAGAGGCTGGGCCATAATGGCAGTGTTGTACACACACTTCAATCTTTCCTACCACTCGGCGGTTTCCAATTGTTTTATCCAGCTTTCGTTCCATTCTGTTTTGTTTGATTTCGCTAGTCATCGTCTCATGGTTTGTACTGTTGCCAACCACCCAGTGTGGCCTTACGGCCAGATGAACAGTATAGAAATCCAATAGTGAACTAAAATAAATAAATAAATAAATAAATAAATAAATAAATAAATAAATAAATAAATAAATGCTCAACATCGGGGCAGGCCAGCTGGCCATTTCTGCAAGGGATTCTCTTTCCTCTCCTCTCCTCCCCACCCCACCCTTTTGCAACCCATCAGGGCAAAAGACTGGTTTCTGAGCTGGAGTTTCCTGAGAATTGTCTGCCTCCCAAGGGAGCCTGGCACTTGCAGGCAGGCCATCCAGCAGACACAAACAAGGGTGAAGAAGAAGGGGGGGACCTCAAATTCCCAAACATCTGGCCCAGATTATCTCATTTCTATCCGTCTTTTCATTTGCTCATCAAGGCGGGGGCTGCCTGGCTTAACGACTGTAAGCCTATCTAACCCTGTTAATACAACCATCGGGTATAATCGCCACCATGGCTCTGGTCCATCCTTCTTTGCTCTCTGCAAAATCTGGATTTGGACCTCCAGCAATGGTGAGGGGACCACCTGCCCCGTTTTCACAACCAGCTGGCGAGACACAATGTTAGAAGAAGCTCAGCTTTCCACCTTGTTCTTGGCATTAGGGAGAAAATCAGAACCTGCCAAGCTGCTCCTTGCCTGCTTTGAAACCAGGGGTCCACATTTAAGGTGTGTTGCCTTACAAACAGCCCACCTTTTCTTCTAAACTGCCAAGAGAGAATATCTGGAGGAAAAAACCTCCAAGTAACAACTGGATTTTATGTTCTCAATAATAGAAGAAACTCAGCCAGGGGAATCTCTTTCATCTGAGCTGCCCCGGGTGTTGCAAGAAACCAGAGCAAAATACTCTACAGCAGACAGCAGTATCTGTAGGGATTTGTGGATTACAACTCCCATTAGCATAGCCAGGGGCGATGGGGGTTGTAGTCCAGCAGCACCTTGATGCTAGCAAGTTATCCATCCCTAAACTACATCTGTGGTGAGCAAAACCTGCAGATTCAGGGTGGCTTCCCAGGTCCAGCAGATTTCCAACTTTTGATAGATCTTGTTCCTCTCCCTGGAAGCTCGTCAATTAGCTGTAATTAGCCCCCACACATTGAGCAAACCTTATGGGGAACAACATGCAGAGAGGATTCTGGCAAACAGTTGCTTCAAGTTACTCCAAAAATAAGAGTTGCTCTGCCGTGCCGCCCATTTGCTTCCATCTTCAGTCCTTATGAATGAGCAATCCTCAAAATGTCCATCCTCAACAACTCAGCTCTTGCAAACTCAACCCTCTGGTTTCCTTTAGGGAACCAGTCCATCTCATATTGGGGTCATGGAATCAGAATCAGAGAGTTGGAAGAGACCTCAAAGGCCATCCAGTCCAACCCCCTGCCATGCAGGAACCCCCGTCACAGGACTCCCGACAGGTGGCCATCCAGCCTCTGATTAAAAACCTCCAAAGAAGGAGACTCCACCACCCTTTGTGGCAGCATATTCCACTGCCGAACAGTTCTAACTCTCATGAAGTTCTTCCTAATGTTCAAATGGAATCTCTTTTCCTGTAGTTTGAAACCATTGCCCCGAGTCCTAATCTCTGAAGCCATGGAAAACAAACCTGTTCCCTCTTCAATATGACATCCTTTCAAATATTTAAAGATAGCTATCATATCCCCCTCAGCCTTCTTTTAGAGAGGCTAAACATTCCCAGTTCCCTAAGCCGTTCCTCATAAGACATTTCCTCCAGAGCCTCAACCATCCTGGTCGCCCTCCTCTGCACCCGCTCGAGGTTGTCAACATCCTTTTAAAACTGAGGTGCACAGAACTGGACACAGTACTCGAGGTGGGGTCTGACCAGCGCAGAATAGAGTGGTACTATCACTTCCCTTGATCTAGACACTATGGTTCTGTGGATGCAACCAAGAATCACATTGGCTTTCTTGGCCGCCGCATCACACTGCTGACTCATGTTCAATTTGTGGTCCACCAAGACTCCCAGATCCCTTTCACAGGTACTATTTTCCAGCCAGGTATCTCCCATCCTATATCTGTGCAATTCATTATTTTTACCTAGATGCAGCACCCTACATTTCCCTCTGTTGAAATCCATTCCGTTAGCTCTCTATTCCTTCCTCCAAGTCCTTAATAAAGATATTGAACAGCACTGGACCCAGAAGAGAACCCTGGGGCACCCCACTAGTCACGTCTCTCCAAGCTGAAGAGAGGCCATTTATGATCACCCTTTGGGTGCGATCAGTAAACCAATTACAAATCCACCTAACAGTAGCACTATCTATCCCACTTCCTACTAACTTCTTAGCAAGAATACCATGGGGAACCTTATCAAAGGCCTTACTAAAGTCCAGATAAGGCCTTACTAAGGTCTTCCTCTTTTCTTCCTGCCTTCCATCTTTCCCAGCCTGATGGTCTTCTTCAGAGAATCCTGGCTTCTCAGGATGTGCCCAAAGTAGACCAGCCTTTTTACATCATTTTCAAACTTTTCAGAGTCTCATGTTTTCCCTTCCAGCTTTCTTAACTGCCCAGATTTCATATCTGTACATGGCAATTCAGACTCACTGTCAAGTCAGACATAAGTCATTTTCCCCAATGACCCATCTTCCCTTTTTTTCTGAGGGGAAAGCTTGTTTTTCATATGAACTTGGACTTGGGTTTTGGGACTCAGTCTTAAACACTCTGACCCGGATTTGGGACTCGGAACCACTGATTTGCCAGCATTCCCGGAGATCAGAAACAGAAGTCTGTGGATGCTCTCTATTCTGTCTCCCTGTATATCTGGGTCAGGGAAGAAGCAATCCAAAGGAACCCAATAAATATTAAATGCCACTTACATTAAATCCTTCCATTGTCTGATGAATCTGTGACTGAGCAGTCCACAAAATGTCCTCAACCGCCCTGCCCAGACCTTGCCAACTAAAGGATGTGCCTTCCTTTGGGAAGTCAATCCATCTCGTATTGGTTCTTCCTCTTTTCCTGCTGCCTTCCACTTTTCCCAGTGTTTCTGTCATTCCCAGAGAATCCTGCCTTCTTAGGATGTGCTCACAGGAGGACAGCCTCAGTTTCCTCATTTTTGCCTCCAGAGGGAATTCAGGCTTGACAAAAATGACTAGCTGTTCTTAATGATGCTCCTTGTTACCAGTTATGTCTCACCTCTTCTGGGTGGTTCTCTTGCTCAGATTTCAATCCTCCTCCTGTTCTCCTTTGCCTGTTTGGGCTTCTAATGCAACCTCCTCCGTCTTCCTTGGCACCTCCTTTTATCCAAGCCCTTTGCCCGCCAGAGTAGCAGGCTAGGCAAAGCTAATAAAGCCAGAAGCCCCACAGAAAGAGGGGAGAGAGAGAGAGAGAGAGAGAGAGAGAGAGAGAGAGAGAGAGAGAGAGAGAGAGAGAGAGAGAGAGAGAGAGAGAGAGAGAGAATGAGAATGGAAGGAGTCATTATTACTTTTGTGTTTCTAGACCTGGAAGGGGATAATTTAGGAGTCATTAAAAACTAATTCTCTATAATATGACATTGAAGCACGGTGATAAAATGGAGTTTAAGCAGTCTCCAGCGGAGGAGTCAAGGTGATTAAGCTTTCAATCCATCTTGGTGTGTCTTGCACTATGGCCCATGAGCCAGGGCAGAAGGAAGCAACAGTCGGAAATAGAAGTGAAATTGGGATGGGTTAGGAAAGGGCTACCCTCCATTCTCCCTTTACGCTGGGGTGTAAAGGCTTGAATCAGACCCGAAGCTCTAATTTTAGCTCAGCACTGGGATTAATAAACCACTTCTGCCTACGTGATACCTGGGGAAATCCTGGAAATATTGGCTAGCCCTCAGAACTGAGATGACAGCATGTCATCATTCATTACCTGAACCCTGATTTCCTAAATGAACCCAGTCAACAGGGATTGCCTGTAGTTGGGCAGTGAAACCTCTATGGACAAGGGCATTATTACCTGGATATCTAGCAATGCCACTTGTTGCTGGCAGAAGATGTGCCACTGGGGAATCTCAAGCAGCAACCAGTGTTTGTGATTCCCAAGTGGCACATCTCCGGCCAGCGTTAAAGGTTTGAGGTCTGGCTTAGACAGGCTTTGGGTCTGCCTCAAAAGGAGCATGTTTGTATTTTTAGAGCTCTCTCTGTAGACTCTGACTATAATCTAGCCACTCTTTCATCATGTCAAGCTGTTTTGGTGTTCCATGGAATTTAAGGGAACCTTCCTCTGTAGTCAACATACATCAGATCATGGATGAAAAATATGAGCCTTCCTGCCTCGAACATGGTTGGATTTCATCTCTCTCCGTCTTCCTTGACTCCGTCCAAGCCACTGTTTTCTCCTCAGGCTGGACTTCTCAATAGGGAGGGGGTGGTGTCAAAAATGCAATCTGCTGGCAGTGCCAGAGACACCAGGCAAAGTTTTACAAGCACCTTCTGATGCCCTTTGCATGAATAAATCTGCTCTGTTCCTCTCCCCCATTTTAATGGAGTTGAGAGGCACCTGTGATAAATACCCAGTAAGAGGAGAAATACATGGCAGCCGGAGCCAAGGTTATGTTTATCGTAAATTCCTCCAGGCAGCTTTTTAAGTAAGGAGGTTCACCAGACAGGGAGATGTGGTGGGAGGAGGGCTAAGCTATGATGATGATGCACCTTTTCCCCCACACACGTCTGGATGTGATGATTTACTAGTCACCGTGACCAGGAGCCTTTCATATGATCTATGGTTTCATCCAAGCAGAAGCCTAAGGTGGAATATCAGATAGCCCTCCAGAAAGAGGGAGGCAAAGAACTACATTCTGGGCCAGCCGCCAAGAGGGATTTGCACGAGGCCAGAAATTTTTGGGGAGGAGATGTCGGCCACTCTCGGGGGGGGGGGGCTCTGAATCCCATGTATTAGCAATCAGACATTAGGGCGCTTCTACACGACCCCTAAAATCCCAGGCAAAGGGCTCCCAGATCCGGAGCTTAAAAATGTTTCCCCACCAGCTCCGGACTTTTAAAAAAAATGAAGTACGACCATGGCCACCTAAGTGTGTCCCAGCACACTTTTCAAGTACCTAGTCTCTGAAGGTGAAAAATTTCTGATGCGGATGTAAAGCAGTGAGTGCCGGGCTCTCCTCGCCTTGTGTTTGTATTTTTGTCCCCGCCGCCCCTTTAAGAGACAGGAATCGTGATGATGGGGCTCGGGCAGCTTCCACTGGCATGGAGGTGAGCCTGCATTGTTTTCTCCCTTTTTTTCTCCCTCCCCTCACGCAGACAGGAACAATGGAGTGCGGAGGGGTGGGAACACAGGAAGAGCGACAAACCCCCAAGATCTCTGGTCCGAATTTAAGTGACTGAGAAACTGACCTGAGACTTTGCCTTCACTTTTTAGAGAGGTAGGAACCACAAATGGGGGCTCGAATATTGGGACTCGCTGCCAAATCAGACCTAAGTCACAAGGGTGACTCAGCTTGGTTTTGTATTACCACCACCACCACCCACAATTTGGACTCAACTCTATTTTTCTGGAGGAAAATACTTGTTTTTACTAGGGACTCGGACTTGGAGCTTGGGACTTGGGACCAAAGGCTTGGACAGGGACTTGGAGCTTGGTGCCAAAAACTTGGACTTAGGACTCAGAACCAAAGATTTGCCAACATCCTTGATAGAAGTTCTAGGGGGAAAAGTTGAACAACTTTCATTAACTATTTCTGAGTTTGAAAATCTAATCTATTGATGTTTACATTGAGCAAAACGTTTAACACATGTTTGCTCTTGTTCTGTCATACTTCAGCATTCCATGAGAAGGGAACGTGCTTTGGAAAATACAACAATGCCGAGCAAAGTTGAAGGAGGAGAAAAAGGAAGACCAAAGGTGAGATGGGCTGACTCCCTCATTGAAGCCACAGGCTTGAGTTTGCAAGAGCTGAGCAGGGCTGTTGAAGACAAAAGATTTTTGAGGTTACTCATTTATAGGTTGCCATATGTTGGAGGGTGAAAGAGGAGAGTGAAAAAAATGGGCCAAAGCTCAACATCAAAAAAACTAAGCTCATGGCCACCGGTCCCATCACCTCCTGGCAAATAGAAGGGGAAGAAATGGAGGCAATGACAGAGTTTATTTTCTTGGGCTCCTTGATCACTGCAGATGGCGACTGCAGCAACGAAATAAAAAGACGCCTGCTTCTTGGGAGGAAAGCAATGGCAAACCTAGATAGCATCCTAAAGAGCAGAGACATCACTTTGCCAACTAAGGATAGTCAAAGCTATGGTTTTTCCAGTAGTGATGTATGGTAGTGAAAGCTGGACTATAAAGAAGGCTGGTTGCCGCAGAATTGATGCTTTTGAGCTGTGGTGCTGGAGGAGAGTCTTGAGAGTCCCCTGGACTGCAAGGAGATCAAACCTATCCATTCTGAAAGAAATCAACCCCGAATGTTCACTGGAAGGACAGATTTTGAAGCTGAGGCTCCAGTACTTTGTCCACCTCATGAGGAAAGAGGACTCCTTGGAAAAGTCCCTGATGTTGGGAAAAATCAAAGGCAAAAGGAAAAGAGGATGACAGAGAATGAGATGGTTGGACGGTGTCATCGATGCAACCAATATGAATTTGACAAAACTCCGGGAGGCAGTGGAGGATAGGAAGGCCTGGCAAGCTCTGGCCCATGGGGTCATGAAGAGTCGGACACGACTGAATGACTGAACAACAACAACATGTGTTGGAGGCAGCTTAATGGCACAAAACAACAACAGCATATTCCACCCCATGATTTTCCAATCAACTTTCATAACTGCCCAGCTTTCACACTCATTCAAGAGTTTCAATGATCTAAGTCTAGATAATCTTTTCTAATTCCTTCATTGCTGCCCTTCTGAGTCTCTGTCTTCTTCTGGTTTCTTGGCTGCAATCTCCGTATGGACTGATGACTAACCCGAGGTAGACAAAAATCTTCCAGTAGTTCAATTTCTTCACTGTCAACATTAAAATAGTTGTCAGGGAATTAGGTAGATTGAATGGGTTGTGTATGAATCTCTCAAGGAGAGAGGAGCAAGGATTTGTAGCAAGTTGTTTTTCAGCCTTTTGCAGGTGGCGTCTTAGTGCACAGAAGCACAGAGAGACTTAGAGTTTTTGCATATGGCTTCGTTTTAGAGCAAACGAGTTGTTAGCCAACATGGGTCCTATAGTTCTTAGGAGTAATGTGACTTAATGAGCTTTTATTGTTTTTATTGAATTGCTTGCATGGAACATACCAGATCATGTTTTACTCTTTTATTTTTGATTAGCCATTTTCCACTACCATTTTAAATGACTTCAATCTTTTTCTGTTTTTATATTTTATAATAAAAATCATCTTATTTACTTTGTTAGAAAGAAGATTGAAGTCCAGGGCTTCCAAGGTAGCATTTTCAAAAGTGCTGCCTGTTCCTCATGCAGGAACTGCCAGGCAGGCAGAGCTCAGAAGCCTCAATGATGAGGCGATGGAGTCGAGAGGAGGGCTTCAGATTTGTCAGGAACTGGAGAACATTTTGGGACAAGCCAAACCTGTACAGGAGGGATGGGTTGCACTTGAACCATGATGGGACCAGATTGCTGGCACTCAACATCAAAAAGGCTGCAGAGCAGCTTTTAAACTGATAACTGGGGGAAAGCCGACAGGAGCTGAGTGGCATCCGGTTTGGAACACCTCATCCCTGTGGAACGAGGTTGGAGAGGGTAGAGAACCTCAAAGTGATTACATGGTAGGTATTAGCACTGGGAGAATAATGGGATGTGGTAGTTTGTCTACTAGAATAAAAAGCTGCAGGGGGAAAAGAATGAAGAAGCAGCCATGCTTGGGTGACCCCACAGTACAGATGCTTCTACGTAAATGCTGGAAGCCTCCGAGGAAAGATGGGAGAACTTGAACATTTAGCAGCTAGGGATAACATTGATATAATAGCCATAACAGAAACCTGGTAGAATGCCGAGAACCAGTGGGACACAGCAATCCCAGGCTATAAACTCTATAGAAGGGATAGAGAGGGGCGGGTTGGAGGTGGAGTGGCCATCTATGTCAAAGAAGGGGTAAAATCCAGCAGAATGGAGAATGATGGTGGGTCTGACTCCACCATAGAATCACTGTCGGTTAAACTACCAGGTCCAAGGAGTGATGTGATAGTGGGGATCTGCTATCATCCACCAGATCAAAAATTTGAAGGGGACCTTGAAATGAGGAGACAAATCATGGAGGTGTCTAAGAGGGACAGGAGAGTAATCATGGGGGATTTCAGTTATCCCCACATTGACTGGGCCAATGTGAGCTCAGGACAAGAAAGAGAAACCAGGTTTCTCGACATGCTGAATGACTGTGCCCACCAGAGAACAGGCAACTCTGGATCTATTATTATGTGATAGGACCTGGTCAGGGATGTGAATGTCACTGAGCCTCTGGGGATCAGTGACCATGCTGCAATCTCCTTTGCCATGCATGTCGGGAGAAGAGTGTCAAGCAAATCAAACAAAAAACCCTTGATTTCTGAAGGGCAGATTTCTCTCAGATGAGGAAACTAGTTAGAAAGGCATTGAAAGGGAATGTAAAAAGAATCCAATCTCTTCAGAGTGCATGGAGCCTGTTTAAAACAACGGTAGTAGAGGCCCAGCACAAGTGCATACCGCAAAGAAAGAAGAGTTCATCTAAGTCCAAGAGGGTGCCAGCATGATTAATGAGTTCTCTCTAACAAACTATGTAGATTTCTCGTGGTGTCTGCAACCTTTGCACCAGGCAGGCAAGTCACCATACGTTTATCACGCACATCACAAATCCATCCCTCTGTAATTGAATCACCTAGTACCAGGAGCCTCTCTCCTGCAGCCTGTTCACCTACATGTATCTCATTAACTATATTAAGGGAGAGGTCTTCAGTTTGTTTCTGCTGTTTGTCTTCCTATATCTCATCAAGTATGATGAGGGAGAGATCCTCAGGTGGAACCAGTTGTTCCTCTGTGCATTCCTCATGAGATGTGATGAGGGAAAGAGCCTCAAATTGATTTTGTAATTTCAGACTCTCAGAGCAATCCCTTGCCCTTCTACTTCTTTGAGTCACATTCCTCCATGCATCTACCTGTTTTGATTCTTATTTTGCAAGTATTCTCCAGGCTGCGATCGGGTTCGCCCACCCTGCCCCCAACCCCAAGAAACAGCACACATTGTTTAAAAGGAACAACTGGGAACAACATCTCCTTGCAAAATTTCCCAAACCACATAAGGTGGAATTAATTTAGCTTTGAGTGGTGGTTTATTACTTGGCGAGTGGACCAAAATTTATCCCAGCTTTAGGAAGGGGATACCTGAGATTCACCAGCCAAAAATGATGACTTTCCAATACAGGCAACCTGAGTTGGAGGAAATGGGTTCCTTCAGGGACTTACCCTTATCCTGGAGGCTTAAGAGAAAAACCCAGCCAAATGGCAAGGGGTGGGGGAGGCAATTCAAAAAATGGTCACCCTCTAAACTGGTTGACACCTGGTCTCAACTCACTTGAAGCAACATACCTGGTGGATCACCGAGACCAGGAACATTTGGAGAGATGTCTTAACAATGTCTTTACCCTGTGCCTGATAAGAGAATTCCATTCATGAAAGCTAGTGCAGAATGTCTGGTTGCTAGTGGTCTAAACAAAGGAATCCCCTCTTCTACATTTGGCATATTCAAATGAGTTAAGACTCAAGATGGGGCAAATCGAAATGCAAATGTTCTGACAAACGTGGCAGATTTGTCAAAATTCATCGATATGAATATGAGATAGTGAATTCCCCATTTTTATTTGTCATATATGTCAATTTCTCACATATTTGTCAATGTGTTACATATTTGTTAATTCATCATAGTCCACTAGGCCCTTTTGTGTCTCCTGTGTTAGTCTGCAGCCTGCAGAAGTCCATCTGGAGCTCTGGACAACCCTGAGAGGGACCTAGAGATTCCTGGATTGGCATGGGAGGCAGTCTATAGCCCTATGGAAAGGGCTTTTTTCGGGGGGGGGGTCCCAGTTAACAGGCTTTACATGACTCAACGTTTCCTCATCTCAGCCAAGTAGCATCCTTTTCTTTTAAAAAATCATGACTCCAACAGTGACAGATGGCTTTGAAGAGGTCAGCAGCAACAATTACTTTTCAAAAGTAACTCCCCAAGCTCCGTAACGAAGTTTGAGGAGAAGCA
Source organism: Phrynocephalus forsythii (assembly GCA_029282475.1). NCBI lineage: Eukaryota > Metazoa > Chordata > Lepidosauria > Squamata > Agamidae > Phrynocephalus > Phrynocephalus forsythii. Next base: position 5,843,260 of record JAPFRF010000016.1, on the reverse strand, counting down.
ATTCTACATTGATCACCTCTGTGCAATTGGCTGGAATCGTGTACCACAGGACAAACGCACAAATCCAGACACCTGGGAATGCTGAATTATGCAGTTTTTCCACCAAGCTGATGGAAATTATGCCCACATTACATGATTAAGCAAATATTACTTGATTGTTTGATATATTCAATCCATCAAATTTAATTCCTCAGACTCCAGCTTTCTTAGGCATCAGCAGAATAGATGGCTACTTACTCCAGATCCTCCTGCTTGCTAGAAGAACAGACGCGGCCCTAAATTATTGCACTGAGGTGCAATAAAAGCCAAGATAAGGGAGGAGTTGAGTTTACAGGGTGGTGAGCACAGCATTAAAAGGGGGGGGGGACAATCTTCTTCTTACCTTAAAACCTCAAATAAGAGCAGGAGGTCAAAAGCAGAACCTATTGTAAAGGTTGATCCTAACAGGAATGCTCAAGTTTTCCTTTGATATATTTCAGTTAATAGGCCCAACACTCACATTTGAGGATAATACATAGACCTGAGCACTGTTTATCTCTCACTTTTTGCACCAACCATGATTTCCTGTCTCTCAGTTTTGCAATACAGCACTATCACAAGCTTAGGTTCGTGTGGAGTGGCATGCTTCATTCAGGGAGATGCATAGACCACAATGTGCACTTCTATGCAGATCGATGATGTGAAACTGACACAGACTGGAAGCAGTCCAGTGTCTTGATTCGGAGAGCAGGTTGACCAGATGCTTCCAGGAAGTCTGCTCCTCTCTTCTCCCACCTCCCTCCATGGAAGTTTGATGAGGCTCTTAAGGCAGCTGTTGACAGAGCATCTAGAATCAGCTAGGTACATGAGGAGGCCATGTAGTATGTGCTTTCCCACAAAAGCCAGCCGGAAGCTTCCGGAAAAGTCATAGAATCATAGAATCATCATAGGGTTGTAAGGGACCTTGGAGGTCTTCTAGTCCAACCCCCTGCCCATGGCAGGGGACCTCATACCATCCTGGACATATGGGTGCTCAATGTCTTCTTGAAAACCTCCAGCGATGAGGCACCCACAACATTGGGAGGCAAGCTGTTCCACTGTTTAGTGGCTTTCACAGCCAAGAAATTTCTCCTTATTTCCAGGTTGGTTCTCCCAAAAAAACACCCACAAATCTTTGGTCCTAGCATTCAAAGGTAACCATCCCTTGAGGTAAAGTTTAGATGCTCACAGAAGCTTAGGACATTTTTGCATTAGTTAAAAATTCTTTTTCAGGCACACATTAACAAATTTCTGCATCTTCACCAATTTTTATAAGTATGCAGAAGCTATTCCTTAGTGCTGGCCCTGGTAGGTTTCCAAACAGTTGCATACTCAACCACCTGAGTTTGCTGTTAGAGAGGATGATGACTAAGGGTGGAATGGATCAAAGACAGAGGAGGAGGATGACATGCTGAAATTGTGGCCTGCACAGCAAGATGTGAAGGCTTCTGGGAGTTATGTCCAGGAACATCTAGGAACCCAAGTTTGGGCACCACTGCTTTGAACATTAGTCCTGAGCAGACCACTTCCGTCTTTCAATTCTGCAGAAGTGATAAATAATGGTGTTACAGCTCCCAGAGTTCATTTCAGACTTCTTCCAAAAATTTCTCACATGGCTCATTTTGTAAGGGGCAATAAAAAAGCATGTGGGCAAGAGTTTCCACACTGCCCAAGCCACACGAACAGCATCTCTTATCCATGGCTAAGCCATTAAACCAACTAGACAAAACTGCAGATGGCATGACATTACATCTGGCTAAAGTAAAAGCTCTACGGTTTCATGGAGATTTAAGCAATGCTAGATATGGGGCCTGCTGGCTAGATGTAAAAGTGATATGCCAGTGTAGTGGTGAACATATGCTGTGGGCTAGGCGATCCAGTGTCTGTTGTTCTCTGTCTAGCACCCATTTTATGGCCCCAAGAGCTTGCTTCTTGTCTAATAATCCCCATGTTTGTAGTTTTTTAATCCAAGTTAATGAACCAAAGGGTAGATCCCTATCTTTTAAAAGGTAATATAACAAACAGAGTATGGGTATCTGTATTATAATAGATTTTTAGCCAGAATTTGGTTATTTGCAGCCAAGCTGTAGTTTCCAACAATGAAAAACGAGTCTCTAAGCAGAGAGCTGCATAGGGAACACATCTAGGGAGTCCCAGGATTTTCTGAAAAATCAGGGAGTGAATTTGTTCCACTGAGGAATCTATGGCCGCCTGCCAGACTGGAATGCCATATAATAGCTGTGGGATGATAATAGCTGTAAGGCTGCTGGTACAAATTGGTTACCTTTGGTGTAATGAAAGCGTAAGATGGACTGTGCCATAACTCTTGCTAAATTAACAGCTGATTTCCATTGTGGAACCCAGGACTGTTTGAAGTGAAAAAGGACACCTTGTTTAACTTGCTCTATGCAGTGTCCATTTATTTTCCACAGCATTTTCTTCCATGACCTGGAAAAGACCAGAATCTTAGATCTGTCGTAGTTTAGCTGTAGATTGTTTGTAGCAAGATACTCCACACAGCTGTTAAGCAACCATTTTAATCCTACCGGGGTATGTGTGAGAAAGTAATACCGCATCATCTGCATAAAGTAATAAGGGAGTAGGGTGCGACCCTAATTTTGGAGGATGGCCATCGGCATTCTCTAAGTGAGAGGCTAAATCATTTATAAAAAGATTGAAAAGGGTAGAGTCCTTTGTCAAAGTTCATGTGAGTCTGGGACTGTACTGTCCTTTTTATTGTTGTTCTTCTTCTGCTGCTGGAGCAAATCTGGTTTGCATGAATGGCTAATCCCATTAGAGATGGGCATGACTCAAAAAAATGGTGTTTCGTTTGTCGTTTGGTTGTTTAGGGGTCCGTTTCGGTTCGTTTTCGTTTGTGACTTTTTTGCAAAAAAATCGTTTTCATTTCGTTAGGTAACAAAATGAAAAAACGAAAACGAAAACGAAAAATTGCTGTTTCGTTAGCATTCTTTTTAGTTCAATGCATCTGCTGCAACAAAAATGAAAAACATGGCAAATTTGGTTGTTTTGTTTTCGTTTTCATTTTGTTTTAAAAAAAATTTCGTTTTGTTTTCGTTGCGTAACGAAACGAAAAAATGAAAACGAAAACGAAAAATCGTTCGTTTCGTGCCCATCTCTAGTTCCCATGTTACTCATGGCTGGGATCCTTGAGGGCATCCAATCTCACCTTCTAATGGTAGTCTCTGCAGTTGAGAGGTTGTGGTTTCTGCAGCGAGAAATGTTCCTTGATTGGAAAGCAAAAACGTGCATGGGAACCACTCTGCTGGTTGATGCTGCACACTGCTATTGCTGGCCATGGGAGCTGCGCTTCTATTGCTGGCCATGGGAGCTGCGCTTCTATTGCTGGCCATGGGAGCAGCCTCTGATGAGACCGGGGCTCCTCTGGTGTCTTCACATGCCTGATGAAGTCTGCACCTGTGAGGATAGGGAGAGGGAGAGAGGAACCCTACCTTTCTCCCAGGGTACATGTGATTGCACAAAGCCATTGTTACTTTATTCCTTCACTATGAGTGTGGGGTCTGTCTCCCCCTTTCTTTGTTTTTTAACATTTTGAAATTTGTGCAGGCTGATCTCATATGACCTGGGAGAAATTATTTTTTTTTTTTGGCCTTACTAGGTATTTGGGGACAAAAGAGACACAGTTAGTTGCATTCATACATTTTAAATCTTAAGCACTGTGGATTGCTTGTGCCAAAAATGTAAGGCACATGGACTTTGTAGTTTGTGTTTGCTTTCCACCTTGAAGCTGAGGCCTGCCTTCTTTGTCCTAAAGAAACAGGCAGTTAATGATTACTTAAGACTCAAGAGGAAATGCAAGCGCCTGGCTAAAAGTTGACCTTCATTTAGGGTATTTGTACACGACCCCTAAGCTCTGCTGCAAATGGCTGCCAGCTCCAGAGCTTAAAATTGTTTCCCCACCAGCTCCAGAGTTTACAGATAATTAAGTGCGACCACGCCCACCTAAGCTCGTCCCAGCACACTTTTCAGGTACCTGCTCTCCAGAGGTGAAAATTCCTGATGCGGATATAACAGTAGTGACTGCCGGGCTCTCCTTGCTTCTGTTTGTTCTTTTTTTGACCCCCGCCCCTTTAAGAGATCTGAATGCAGTGCCGGGATGGCAGAACGGAGGTGAGCGGCATTCTTTTCTTCCTTTTTTTCTCCCTCCCCTCACGCAGCCAGCAGCCAGGACTGCGGAGGGGATGGGAATGCAGGAACAGCGACAAACCCCTAAGATCTCTGGTCTGAATTTAAGTGGCCAGCAGATCTTAGGGGTCGTGTGAAAAGGCCCTCACACAAACACTTTGGAATGCCGTGTTCCCTGTTGATCAAAATCTCAACCACACCCCTGTCCTGATTTGGGGATATTTTAAGGTACCATCTAGGTTTTCAAAAGTTGAGGAATCTCCTGCTGGTAATGTGCATGTTGCGTTTCAATTCCTCCTCCCACCCCCAAATTCCTAGAGTTTGGAGGCTGGAATTGTCCCAGGGCTGGTGTTTGCAGTTGAACTAGGTCTGCTTTACCAGCCTCTGCTAACTCAAACTGCTCCTTTAAATAGCAAAGAGCCATTAGTCAAACAAAAGAAATAGCTAGAAGCTTCTTCAAACAAAGGAAGCAGGGTTGTTTATTATTATTATTATTATTATTATTATTATTATTATTATTATTATTATTATTATTATTATTATTATTATTATTATTATTATTAATTGAATTTCATTGGTGGTGGGAATTGAACTTCAGAGACTCTGGCATAAACCAGTACAGGTGGTCCCAGTTGTAATTGGCACACTGGGTGGGGTGCCGAAAGAGCTAAGCAAGTATTTAGAAGAAACTGGAGTTGAGAAAGTCACCATCAGTCTGCTGCAGAAAGCCACCTTACTGGGATCTGCTCACATAATTTTCTGATACATCACATAGTCCTAAACACTTGGGAAGTGTTCGACTAGTGATTTGTATTACAAAATCCAGCATAGTTAGCTGTGCAGTTGTTTAATAATAATAATAATAATAATAATAATAATAATAATAATAATAATAATAATAATAATAATAATAATAATAATAATAATAATAATAATAATAATAATAATAATAATAAACAACTTCAAAGTTTGGACTAAAGCCCAAAGTGAATTCACACATAAAGAAAGAAAGAGGCACCCCTTTTACTAGGCTCCCTGGATGGATGGATGCGCTTTTAAAAAGTCTTGGTTTCAGTTGTGATGAAAATTTACAAAAAATCCTAACACATATTATTTTTGGGGAAAGAACATGAGATTTCTTTTGGAGCAAAGAAAAACCAAGTCTGGGTAAAACTGAAATGGGCAGCTTCCCCACCCCCGCCCCTATTCCCAAGTCTGGGAGTCCTTGAACCTTCAATCTGTATTGATGTTTGTAGTGTTGAACTAGGATTTCATGGCTGAGTGGTTTATAAAGATGGGTACCAAACGAAAAATGAAACACTGTTTCATCGTTTCATTACATAACAAATTGTTTCATTATGAATCAAAACAATATGAATCAAAACATTTTGTAACAAACCGAGCAGAAACAGGGGAGGTTTCTCAAGCTCTTCCCTATAAGACCCCCAAATTTAGAGAGATTTGGGGTTCAGGGGGGCAGGTTATTCAACTGCAAAGAGGGTTCCCCCCCAAGCAGTAATTGGAAAAGTGCTGTGCAGTTAACACACTGGAAATAGGTCAATTTATTACTTCCCCTTGCTTAACCCTTATATTGCTGGCATGCGCCATGCAGCAGTTGTGCAGTTAGCTAAGGAGACCCTATTTGCAGTTGAATAACTCATCCCCCTGAACCCCAAACCTCTCCTAATTTTTGGTGCTGACAGAGAACAGCATGAAAAAGCCCCCATGTGATTTCCATTGTGCTAGATGCCTGCAATCTCTATTTTTGAGTACATAAAAATCTTGCCATCAAGAGTTTCTTGATATTTAGCAGGAATCACCTCAAAGTTGGACTGGTCTGGTTTGGTTCTTCCCCACTGGAGCAGCAGAAGCCCAACTTGCTCTGCTTTCCATGTGGCAGCCCATCACCTCTATGACTGTGGGGGCTTTCTAAGTGAAGTCCGAGCAAAACAGGATTAAGTGGTATTATTGCTTCTATTTCTGTGAAGACTCTCATTCATCCAGGTGAGTTTATCTGGAAGCTGAGTCATGGTGACTGGACTTCTTTTCTTGAGAGACTGAAACATTTTGCTGCTCATCCATACATCTTCATCAGTCTGAGGAAAGCTAGTTGCGAGTCTTCCATTTTATAGTTCACTTTGACCTCGTGTCACCCTGGTCTGAAATAGGCTCATAAGATGAACAATGGCCTGAATAGGCTTGTTAGGTGGACATTAGAGATGGGCACGAAACGAGCGATTTTTCGTTTTCGTTTTCGTTTTTTTGTTTCGTTACACAATGAAAACGAAATGAAAAAATTTTCAAAACAAAACGAAAACGAAAACGACCAATTTTGCCATGGTTTTCGTTTTTGTTGCAGCAAATGCATTCAACTGAAAAGAATGCTAACGAGACAGCAATTTTTCGTTTTCATTTTCATTTTTTTGTTTTGTTACACAACGAAAACGAAACGAAAAAATTGCAAAAACCCACCGAAAAATGAAAATGAACCGAAACGGACCCCTAAACGACCAAACGACAAACGAAACACCATTTTTTTGAGTCGTGCCCATCTCTAGTGGACATTAGTCTCAATAGGCACATTAGGAGGACAATGGTCCACCTTAACAACCTTCCAAACACCCATAAAGTATGCGTTGCTAGCCATGGCCTTGTTGGTGGAGGTGTGAAGTATTCTTGATTTGTCTAGGTATTGTTGAAAGCACAGCCTGATAAACAGCAGATAGACTGTGCACGAGGCCCCCACCTCTGGGGCTTTCAATTCTCACACGAATGCCTTCCCTGACCCCTCTCTCAAACAACTTCTCTTTTCTGTCTAATATGTGTACATCTACATCTTTGTATGAGTGCCCTTTGTCCTTCAAGTAGAGGTATACAGTACTGCTGATTCTGGTCCAGAGCTGTTGCCTCTACCATGTTGGGCCTTCATCCTGTTTAATTGCTGTTTAGTTTCTCTGCATTGCACTGCATATACTATATTGCTCCTTTTGTGTTTTGGTGTCAGGTCCTTTGGGTGGATGAGTCTCTGCCTTAGTGTGTTGGTGGATTTGGAGTAAACAGGGATATGATGTTTGCAAAAAAATCCTTTTAAGCTTCTCAGACATGCCAACCATGTAGGGAATTACCAGGTTCTTCCATCAGGTCTGGGTCTCAGGCTGATCCATTGTTCTTTTAGGATGGGACACTGCATTGTTGAAGGCCCACTTTGGATCTCCACAGGCCTTAAGTGGTGTCTTCAGGTGCCTGTCTTCCTCCTTCTTGGCTTCCGTGAAGGCGGGTATGCTCTCTGCACTGTGGCTTAGGGTCCTCATGACTCCTAATTTGTGTTGTAATGGATGGTGGTAGTCAAACAGTAAGTACTGATCTATATATTATATATTGCTTATATTGATTTTGATTTGGACACAGTCCAAGATGGCTCAGCCTATGCCACCTTGAGCTTCATTCATCTTGAACTTCTTTCCCCCTGCCCAACTATTTTATCGCTACTATTTTATCAACTATTTACCAAGATTTCTAGATTCTTTTGCATGACAGCAGGGAGAATTTGGTGGCTCTTCCTGCATAACTTTATGCAAACACATGCGCTCTACTGCTGCTATATCATCATCATCATCATCATCATCATCATCATCTTAAAACTACAGAGCTAGAAGGATCTTTGAAACCAGCCCCTGTCAAGGAGGTCCGGTGGGGAATTGAACTACCAACCTCTGGCTCCACAGCCAGAGACATAAACCAACAAGTTCTCCAGTGTGAGTGCCAGAAATCAACTGGAGTTGTTCCACTGTGTTCTTCTGCATTTTTGAAAAAAACTGCAATATGTACAGACTAACTGCATTACATGTTACTGCTAGGGCATTGATCTGACTCTTATTTTAAGATCCCCTTTATGCTTCTGGCCATCCTCAGTATGTGCCTTTCACCTTATGAAATGATGGATGACCATCAGAAACACCAGCTGCAATTCAGCAAGTCCTGTTTAAGAGCACATGATGGACTCCTAATGAATTGACCTTGTGTTCAGATCATCTTTTCATTAATCCTTGTGCTCAAGATTGATCTCTTTCCATTTCTACCCAGCTTGGATGGACAAAAGGATTTTTTTTTCAAGTGTTAATAATCACTTGATCTGTGATTCCAACCCCTTGGTCCAAAGCAGGTTGGTGGGCCGAAGGGAAGAATGAGAATGAGAATGGGGCTGGGAGATTTATGGAGAAACTGACACTCTTAGAATTGTAGAATCCTAGAATAATGGAGTTGGAAGACACCAAGTCCAACCCCCTGCGGAAGGCAAGAATCCAAATCAAAATAGATCTGACAGAGGGAGGTCCAATTTTCTCTTCAGTGCCTCCAGCATTGGTACACACATCGCCTCCCAAGTTCATGAGTCCCGTTGTCTTACTACTCTATCAATTAGGAAGTTTTTTTTGAATACTCAAGCTTCCTGTACCTAGAGCTCATTATTGCCCCAGAAGTGTATCAGTGATTAAGGGACAGTTGAGCTTTGCAAGAGGTATTTGATTGCAGCACCTACAGAAGAACCTGAGTTGAGCAGGAGTCATCTCTTAAATGTTACTTCCCAGAAATTGCTAGAGGCCAAGAAAGAAGAGGACGGCGCTGTAATGAAATGGTTGATCAAACCTGCTTTGTATCCCATAATTGGAAAAAGGGAAGACAATTCAATGAGGAAGTAAATCAAATGAATTGGATGAAATCCTGCCTGGTCCCAATTGAACAAGCCGCTTCCACAAGGGCTAGATCTCTGTTGCTAGGCAACTCACCACTTGGGAAATGGCTGTCCCTCTCTATTGCCCCAAACTGAAGGGGGTATTTTTCAGGGTTGCCAAATTCCATAGCCAACAGGTCCACCATTGACAGGCCATGTTGAGTGGCGTTGAAACTATGGTTCTAGAATCACAAGACCTTCCGAGGTGAAGAAAGGCAGCTAATTTTTATAGGATTATCATCTACGTATTATAAGTCTTCCCATCTTTTAGAGAAACCCAGTGATCAAGGAAAGTAGGAGTCATAAAACTCCATCATAAAATGCCGGTGTCCAAACCAAGATACAACCAACCCATTAACAAAGAAAAACGTATTGGTAATAAAGCTCATGAGACATGGCAATAGTTTTAGGCGTAGTTACTTAGAAGCCCCCTCTACCCAATTCAATTATGCCTACCCCCAACAGCACCCATGAGACCTCAGTTTTAAGAAAAGATCTTCCATTGCCCACAATTCAAGATTTAGCTTTTGATTTCTTACATAAACATTTGGATACAGAAGTGGCTGCATCCAAACTGGTAGCACAGAGCAGGAACTAAGGCTGTACACCCCATCTGACCTGATTCCAAATCAGAATAATTCGGGCCAACAGTAGATTTTACAGCAGGCCCATGATGAGAGCGGAAAATGATTCAGGAAAACATTGATGTTTTGAGAAATCAGACAAGTCTGCATTTATAATCTAATGACCCCCCAAAACACACACACACACACACACACACACACACACACACACACACACACACACACAAACACACACACACAAGCAAAACAATTCACAAATTACATAAAGGGGGGAAAGCCTCTTGCCATGCACTCAGTTACTTCCAGAAGTCAAGGAATTCCTACTTCCAATGACAACTCATCTGTAAATCTTTTTTTCTGCCTGCAAGCTGATAGAGATCTAGTGTCCTGCCCCAACTAGAGGACATCCCACAAAGAGTCTGATTGTCCAGGGCCAGATGACACAGAGGAAACTGCTGCTTCTGACACTTTTTTGGTCCCTCAGAGAAGGCTGCAGAACTTTCTCCTGAAGAGCAGGAATGGAGGCTGAAACTGGAGGAGGAAGAGAGGGGGCAAATCTAGAATCCTCTGAGTGTAGCTAAGATGGTGGTAGCCACACCATGCTTCCTTGTCTTTGGTGTGTTGCCTTTCAGTGGGTCACCCCGGTCAGTGATGTTTTGTGCCTTGGGCATATCTCCGTCAGATTCCCGTCTTTCTTTGTTGGCTCATGATTTTATTTATTTATTTATTTATTTATTTATTTTTGGTCCCAGGGCTCCCTGGGTGAAGCAGACTTCCAGACTGATAAAAGCTAGATTTAACCCTTGCTGGATTTCTGCCTACAGATTGCCCTGTCTGGAACTGGAAGGTGAAGTGGTTTGTCCGAACCCCTCTTTATATGCTGCTGTTTCTTTTTTTCTCTGTGTCTTGGGACTGCTTTCCCTGTTTGATTAGTTTTGCAAAAAAAAATGTTACTTGGTTGGGAAAATCCTGTTGGCATTAATTTATACTGACACAACCTGGATCAGGCACAGGAAACATTTAATTTAAATGAGTGGAGAGCTTTCTGTCCCTCTCTTTCAGATTCTCAAATGAATAACGAAGTTCAGTTTATTGCAAAGCACACGGGCCTTGGCAAAATACACAATATAAAATCAGCCCAATACAACACCAGATAAAATAAATTAAACTTCTAATCAAACTTACATGGATTTACATATCTAAGCATAAATGTTAATCTAATTATTAGTAATAATGACTAATTAACAATAACAGAAAGGATCCGAGTAGCAGTAATCTGACTGTCTATTTGGTTAGTTAGTAGTTGAGGGTACAAACTTTATTTTTATAAGAATGGAACTAAACCTCACCATTCAAAATGTAATAAACATATATGTATCTGAGTATAATACTCTGATCAGATCTCCCTGGGTACTGTTCTAAAAAAGATCTCAAAGGTCTAGTCTAGTCTGTATCAGAATCCAGGGCTCCCTGGATCTCATTTTGGCCTTAATGAAGCCTTTGGGAGCCTCAGGGAAATGAGGGTGAAGTATTTCATCATCATCACCATCACCATCATCACCATCATCATCATCATCATCATCATCATCATCATCATCATCATCATCATCATCATCATCATCATCATCATCATCATCATCATCATGGTGAAATATAATATAAAGAAGCCTATACCGGCGACAACCGAGCCTTATTTCATGTATTCGCCAATACATCACATAGTCCTAAAGGCTTGGGAAGTGTTCGACTAGTGATTTGTAATACAAAATCCAGTGCAGTTAGCTGTGTGGTTAATTAATTAATTAATTAATTAATTAATTAATTAATTAATTAATTAATTAATTAAATAATAATAATAATAATAATAATAATAATAATAATCATCATCATCATCATCACCACCACCACCACCACCACCACCACCACCACCACTGGATCACCATCAACATTTCCTGAACTAGTGAAGGTGATGAGGTTGTATTTTTACTTTTAAATGCCCCTCTCCCAGCAAATGCATTACTAAATGTTATATTAAGGCAGATTTTACAGGTGAGAGGCACCAAGACCTCTTGAACCCACCTGTCTGATGTTTGCTGGGGCCAATTCTCTCAGACGGGCCTAGTACATCTTCAAATATTAACCACTTCCAGATAAAAAAATTAAAAATGCAGCTCCGGTTTTAAGGCATTCTTTTCAAAGGAATCTGCACCTGAAAGGTGGTGGGAGGAATCCTCCTGAGGATTGGTATGAGGGCTCCCAGTTTCACACACACTGAGGGAAGGGGCATATAAATGCAATTAGAGATGGGCACAAAACGAACAATTTTTCATTTCCGTTTTCGTTTTTTCATTTTTTTGTTTTGTTACGCAACAAAATGACAAACGAATTTTGTCTCTAAAATGAAACGAAACGAACAGAAACACCGGAAATTTTGTCGTGCATTTTGTTTTCGTTAACGGCAATACAGTGAACTGCTTTAAATGCTAAAAAAATCACAAAAATTGAAATAAATGTTAATGAAAAGGTAATGAAACGAACCAAAACGAAAACAATTTTTTTGCAAAAATTCGCGAAAAACGGAAACAAAATGAAATGGACTCTCCAAAGGACAAATGACAAACGAAACACCATTCTTTTGATTCATGCCCATCTCTAAATGCAATAGAAGCAGAAATGGTTCAGATTTCTTTGCCTTGATTGAGGTTTGCATCTCCAGTGGATGAGATCAGTACTGAATCAGAGCCAAATGAAACTCACCAGCCAGAATCCTGTGGATTATTTACAGTGGTGCCATGTCAACTGTCACTGATTAATGTGGTGCTACTTGCATTCTTCACTCATACGAGTTGTAAGGCTTGGTGTACCGTGAGGGATGCAAGCCATTACTTAATATCTGGCTTGTGATGCATGTCATTGCCATTGTAAATAACCAGTAGCCTTCTGGGCCGAAAACAAGTCATGCCCAACTCATGGTGATCCTCAGAATGAGTGATCTCCAAATGGCCTTCCATCAGCTGCTCTGTTCAACACTTGCAAACTGAAGCCAGTGGCTTCCTTTAGGAATTCAGTCCATGTTGTATTTGGCTTCCTCTTTTCCTGCTCCCTTCCGCCTTTCCCAGCATGATTGCTTGGTGTTTTTTGTTTGTTGGTCTTTTGAGAATCCTCTCTTCTCAGGATGTTTCATCATAGTTGTCTACAGAGATAGTTCAGGCTTGGTTTGATCTAGGAGCCACTTGTTCATCTTTCTAGCAATCCTGGGTATCTACAAAGCTCTCCTCCACCCCCACATTTGAAACAACTTGTTTTTTCCTGTCAGATTTCTTTACTGTCCTGCTTTCACGCCCATACATGTTGATCAGAAATATAAGCGTGTGGATGTTCTTGGTCTTGTTACCCTGTGGCACCTCCTTAGGCTTAGGGCGCTTTTACACGACCCCTAAGATCCGCTGGTCCCTTAAATTTGGACCAGAGGTCTTAGGGCTGGGCTGCTGGCTGTGTGAGGGGAGGGAGAGAAAAAGGAAGAAAGACCGTGGCTCACTTCCCGTTCTGCCTCTCGCTCTTGCCGGCTCTTGCCCCTTCCAGTAGCTCTTAAGTAACTCTTATCTTAAAGGGGCAGGAGCCAAAAAGTTCACTATCGCAAAAAGAATTTTCACCTCTGAAAAGCTGGTCACGCTAAAGTGGGCGGGGTCGCACTTAATTGCCTGTAAACTCTGGAGCTGGTGGGGAAACATTTTTAGCTCCAGAGCTTGCAGCCATTTGCAGCGGAGCTTAGGGGTCGTGTATAAATGACCTTACTTGCTGATTTTTTTTTCTAGTTCCTTTATTGCTGCCTTTTTGAGTCTCAGGCTTCTTCTGATTTCAGAATCAGAATCAGAATCCTTTTTATTGGCCAAGTGTGGTTGGACACACCCAGAATTTGTTTTGGTAAAAAAATTCTTTTCATCTCTAAAAAGGAAATATAAGAATCATATATTCAACAATAAAAACACAGTACAACAATACAATATAACCTATTTTTAAAAAAGGAAGAAAAGAAGTAAAAATTAATTATTCAACAGTTTGATAACACTTGGAAAGAAACTATCTTTATATCTAGTTGTTCAAGTATGCAATGCCCTAAAACGTCACCCTGAGGGTAATAATTGAAACAGGTTATGTCCAGGATGTGTGGTTTTCTTGGCTGCAATATCCCTTTGGACTGACTGAACCAAGGTATATATAGTTTCTATCTCAGTATCTTCATAGTCAAAGTTGTGCAGTTCTTCTGTAATCATGATTGCTCTCTTCTTAACGTTCAACGGAAGTCGCCTTGGGATCTTTTGAGGAGAAAGTCTGTATAGGAATATTTTAAATAAATAAATAAACAATAAATAATTAGTTACCAATAACCCTAAACTTTGAAAGCCTCGTTATCACATCAGTGATTTTCCAAAGCAAGGAGGGTCACTCAGTTCCCCAAGGACTTTGCAGATGAAGTACTGTAATTACTTTCAATCCAGAAAATAGAGATGGACATGACTAAAAAAAAATGGTGTTTCGTTTGTCGTTTGGTGGTTTAGGGGTCCATTTCGGTTCGTTTTCGTTTTTGTGACATTTTTCGCAAAAAAATTCATTTTCATTTCATTAGGTAACGAAACAAAAAACCAAAAATGAAAACAAAAATTGCTGTTTCGTTAGCGTTCTTTTTAGTTCAATGCATCTGCTGCAATGAAAACAAAAACACGGCAAATTTGGTAGTTTCGTTTTCGTTTTCGTTTTTTTAAAAAATTCATTTCGTTTTCATTGCGTAACGAAATGAAAAAATGAAAACAAAAACGAAAAATCGCTCCTTTCGTGCCCATCTCTACCAGAAAAGGCTTTGCCTCTGTTTTAGTCACAGCGGAGCTGTTGTTTTCTGCAGGCAGCCTCTGAAAAAACCAGCACACCACCTCTAGCTCATTGTTTGGGCCTTAAAAATTAATAACATGGGAGGTTACTACTCCCTGCCACATGAAAGAGCATCGGCTTACCCATCTGTAAAGAACATCACAACCACCACCCTCAAATGACCTTGTTATTTTCCCACAGAGAAGTATATTTCTCCCGCTGCTTGAGCATGCAGGTCACCTCCTGAACAAACAAGCATAAGAGGAAGATGGCTAATGGAAATCGCAAGAAGAAATCCAAATGAACAGGGAGAGAGCAAACAACCAGCCAAGGGGCCTGAGCCTCCTTCTCTCTGGGCCACCTCCTCTCCTGCATTCTGCCAAGCAGTTGTAAGCCTCCAGATTTGATAGATGATCAGCAGAAAGATGCTCACCTCTCTACCCCTCTGGAATGGCTGGGTCATATCTGATGAGCCCCATTTGTTCTGTGCAAGCCTTGTCCCCACCAGCATCAGCGCCAAAGGTTGGTGAGTGATCAGAAAGAATAGCTAGTTTTATAATCGTGAATAAGGAGCCACTCATTCTCTTCGTTACATTCACCTCCCAACTAAACCTTCACCCAATGCCACCCATATGTTTGCTCTGACAGGGTAAGAAAAAGGGAGGGGGAGTTGGTGGAAAGTAGAGATAAGGTCTCTGGCTGCAGAGCCAGAGATTGAGAGTGGATTTCCCTGGGGTAACTCTTCTATTGGGGCTGGACTACAGGGTCCCTTCCAGCTCTGCAGGTCTAAGAGTATATGATTAGGAAGCAAAGTTACTGCTCGGCAGGTTTGGACTAATGTAGTGGAAGCTGGCAAGGCACTCCAGTATCCCTGCCAAGAAAACCCCATGAACAGAAACAGAAAACTAAAAGACATGACACTGGAAGATGAGCCCTTCATGCCGGAAGGCGTCCAACATGCTACTGAGGAAAAGCGGAGGACAAATACAAGTAGCTCCAGAGCTAATGAAGCAGCTGGGCCAAAACCGAAAGGACGCCCAGCTGCAGACGTGCCTGGAAGAGAAAGGAAAGTCCATTGCTGCAAAGAAATATATTGCATAGGAACCTGGGATGTGAGATCTATGAACTTTGGCAATGATGTCGAACCTTTTAGAGACCTAGTGCCCAAACTGCGATTCAAAACCCACCAATTTTTCACAAAGTGCCCATACAACAATTTAACCTGAATACAGGTAGCTGTGAAGGGGTGATGTCGAGTGCCCACAGAAAGGTCTTCGGGTGCCACCGTTGGCACCCATGCCATAGGTTTGCCAACACTGAATTAGGGTAAGCTGGATGTGGTCAAACGTGAGATGGCAAGAATAAACATTGACATCTTGGGCATCAGTAAACTTTAATGGATGGGAATGGGTGGATTCAGTTCAGATGACTATCACATCTACTACTGTGGGCAAAGAATCCCATAGAAGAAATGGAGTAGCCCTCATATAGTTAAAAAAGAGTGGGAAAAGATGTACTGGGATACAACCTCAAAAATGATAGAATGATTTTGCTACGATTCCAAGGCAGCCCTTTTAACATCACAGTAATCCAAGTTTATGCACCAAATACTGCTGCTGAAGAGTCTGAGATTGACCAATTCTATGAAGACTTACAACTCCTTCTAGAATTGACCCAAAAGAAAGATGTTATTCTCATCATAGGGGATTGGACTGCTAAAGTAGGGAGTCAAGTGGTCAAAGGAATAACTGGCAAGTTTGGCCTTGGGGTTCCAAATGAAGCAGGGCAATGGTAATCAAGTTTTGTCAAGAGAACAAGCTGGTCATTGCAAACACTCTTTTCCAACAACACAAAAGGCGAATCTACACATAAACATCACCAGATGGTCAATACAGGAATCAGATTTATTATGTTCTCTGCAGTCAAAGATGGAGGAGCAAAAACAAGACCTGGTGCTGACTGCAGCTTAGATCATCAGCTTCTTATAACAAAATTCAAACTTAAACTGAAGAAAGTAGGGAAAGCCACTGGGCCAGTCAGGTACAATCTAACTCAAATCCCTTATGAATACACAAGGACATCCGTGCTTCCCACCTAGACCCACACCTTGCTAGACTTCCTGGTTGCCAGGATGAGGTCATCTTGCATAACCTTTTGTTAGGCTCAGACAAAATCCACACTAGGCAGATTGCCATATTTATCAATTTGATAATCCAGCGTCACAGACCATAGCTACTTAACGGGCCTTCTGTTCTACACCTCTAAATATAGTTTGCTCACCCTGGATGGTCTGCAGTCATTTACGGCTGGACAAATACAATGGAAACATCCTCCTGCTCTCGTCCTGTTACAATACTTTTCCATTCCCTTCACACACCCCTTGTTCTTTTTAAGCGATACTGACTTGGGTCCGCACACTCCCACAAATGCGTGCTTTTATTCTCTATTGCCCATTGTCTATTTTATCTATTTATTTATTTATTTATGCCAATAAAGGTGATTGACTGACTGACTGACCTCTTTCAAGGGTTTTCATGGGTAGATAATTCAGAGAATGGAAGTCCCTTCCCTTCTTCCTGGGTTGCCCTGGGAGTGTGCAGCTTGCCCAAGGCCACCCAGGCTAGCTCTTCTCCCAGGAGCTCCACTGGGGAATTGAACTCCTGACCTCTGGCTCTGCAGCCAAACACATAAATTACTGAGCTATCCAACCAGCTCTCTCTTTTATGCGGATGTCAAAAACCCTTTTGTTTTATTATTTGACAAGTTAGGTAATGGTCTCTTTACCTAACTACTGGTAGATTGTCATCTGTAGGATATACACTGGCAGATGGTTCCCTGTAGAATTTACACAGATAGATTGTCCTCAGTAGGAGATAGACTGGTAGACTGTCCTCTATAGGATGTACACTGATAGACTGTCCTCCATAGGAAGTTGTTGACAGAGATTGGATGGTCATCTGTCAAGGATGCTTTTTATGATCCCTGCCTGAGCAGGACTAGATGATTCATGGATTCCCTTCCTTCACTACAATACTATGGTTACACTAATCTTCATTTGACTCTGTCTTTAAAACTGAAATTAAACCGAGTCAGTCTTCTTGGCATCCCCCACAACTAGAGCAACGTAATATCTGATAATTAGAGATGGGCACAAAATGAGCGATTTTTCATTTTCGTTTTCATTTTTTGTTTCATTACGCAATGAAAACAAAACAAAATTTTTAAAAAACAAAACGAAAATGAAAATGAAACGACCAAATTTGCCGTGTTTTTCGTTTTCATTGCAGCAGATGCACTGAACTAAAAAGAATGCTAACGAAACAGCAATTTTTCATTTTCGTTTTCATTTTTTGTTTCATTACCTAACAAAACGAAAACAATTTTTTTGCAAAAAAGTCACAAAAACGAAAACGAACCAAAACGGACCCCTAAACGACCAAACAACCAAACGACAAACGAAACACCATTTTTTTTTAGTCGTGCCCATCTCTACTGATAATCTAAACCTGTAACCCTAGGGCGTAGCTGAAGAATAGGCAAATACTTCTGGGATGCAGTTCCCATCATTCTGACTAAGGCTGATGAGAGCTGTAGGCCAGGGGTGCCTGGAGGGCTTCTCTTGTCGCTGTCCTGGGGTGGTGGTGGTGGTGGTGTCTCTCCCTTCAATGTGATTGCTTTGGTAGGTTTGCATGGCTGGCTGCTGGTAGAGTTGCGGGTGAGGAGGGGGAGAGACAAGGCTTGGTTTGCCTCGTGGATCTGCCCCTCTGTAAAGGAAGGCCCCTTCGGGCCCCCCCTCCTCCATGAAAGATGCTTTCCAAATGGGCAGAGGTCTGGCAGGCTCCTCTCCGTGGAAGGCAGACAGCTGGGTGCCTCCCCTGAGATGCTACGGAGCAGAAGTGGCCGCTTTCCAGGTGAGACTCCACGCCGTAGCAGTTATAGACTTGGCAAAGGAGGCATTTACAAGGCTTCTAGGAGATTGGAGAAATCTCACCCCCACACTACCCATCCCCCAGCCCGTGCTGGCCTCTTGCACCCTGGACGATGCACACCCATGTCTTCCTTGTCTGAAAGCAAGGCCCTTTGCTCTCTGGCTGCTTGGGAGGTGGCTGTCTCTTTCCATCCCACGGCCCAGCCCGACCGTGACATTTTCAAAGCAATTCATGTGGCGCGGCTGTCAGCTGGGGCCTAATCCTTCCCATCACACAATGGAGGAGAGGTCTGGAGAATGGAGCCCTGCACCCACCCCCTGTGTGTTGCTGTATCTCAATTGATGGTGGAACTGAAGTGAACACCTCTGGCGGAGATTGGCAGCAACAATTGTTTGGGGAGGGGGGATCTGAATGTTCAGGGCATCTGGGTCACTTTTTTCTCCCTTTCTGGTCAGCAAAAACACAGGACATCAAGCAAAATCCCTGACAGCAGTCTATCATGCATAAAGGAAAGGGAAGAAAAAGATGGATGATTCAATGTGCATCCAAATATTTGTTGCAGAGTGTTGAATACCGGTTAAATTTCTCTCACTACACAGCAGAAATCTAGGGACTCACAGAGCAGAGCTTCTTCAAGTTTCCCAGTTTAGTCTACCTCTCTTTACTGTCATTAACTGGCACTTACACTCTCACTCTGAGCCAATAAGAGAAAGACTGAAAGATTTCATTTGCTTACAGTAAACAGATAGCTGCTAAAAACAAAGCTGCTTTAAGTAACAGGCCTCAGCACACTCATTGATCTCAACTGGCTGACTGATTCCAACTGGCAAAAGAGAGGGAAGAAGGCTCTTAGCAGAGGCAGGGCTCTCTTTTTGAATTCAGAGCCAGGAGATAATTATTGGTTAGTGCTGTTAGTGATTGACAGTCACCCCTACCCAGAAAGATCTCTCTGAGCACACCTACCAGAGGCACAATTCATTATTGCAAAACTCCAATCATTTTCTGCTGATCTTGCTCTGCCCAGATGCAAACCTAGAATTTTGTCCGGTTGGGCCAAATAGAATCACAGAATAATGGAGCTAGAAGGGGCCTATAAAGCCATCAAGTCCACCCCCTCAAGGAATTATCTAGATCAAAGCAGGTCTGACAGATTTTCTCTTGACCTCCAAAACTGGAACACTCACCACCGCCCAAGGTCATGGGTTCCATTGTTGTACTGCTCTAACAGTCAGGAAGTTTTTCCTGATATCCAACCAAAATCTGGCTCCCTTTAACTAGGGCCCGTTACTGCAGTCTGGATAGGGGACAGATCCTGCCTCCCCCCACCCCATATGACAGCCCTTCAAATATTTGAAAAGCTCTCTCCTCTCTCTCCTCGGTCTTGTTTTCTCAAGGCTAAACATACACAGTTCTTTCAAGCTTTCCTGGTATAAAGCTTGCTTTCCAGTCCCTTAATCATCCTTGTTACCCTCCTCTGAACTTGTTTCAGTTTGCTGGCATCCTTCTTAAGAGCATGGTGTCCGAAACTAGACACAGTAGCCTAGAAGAGGCCAAAACAGTGCTGAATAGAGGGGGGGGGTGAGCATTTTTCAGGATTCAGAGACTATATTCCTGTTAATCCAATTTGTGACTACAGATCAAGGTCATCCATGGAACTGCAGGGTGGTGGGGTGGTGGGGAGATTTGAGTCTTCTGACAACAGGCTCAGTAGGCTAACCTCTACACCACTACTGCCTTCTTTCCCTTTGAGAAACAAGCAAAGAATGCCTGTACACACATGTAGACCCAGCACAAAACATGGATGGGTTGTTGTTGTTTAAAAAAAACACCATTGCCTTAAACCTTCTCATCCTTGCACATCTGTACAACAAAGTTGTGGCTAACATCATCCTGTGTGATTTGAGAGTAATAACTAACGGCTTCTAAGATCTTCATGGAAACAAACAAAGCTGGGTCCCATCATACCTTTGGGGGGAAAGAGCTTGATTCTTATACCTTTCAAAATATGTGTATCTAAAGATGGGACGGTTCTGCTGAAGCCCCATAGAATCCTTCTCCTCTTATTTATTTATTTATTTATTTATTTATTTATTTATACCACTTATATGCCACCCACTACCCAAAGGTCTCTTGTGCTACAAGACCAAAAGTCTCTTGTAAAGATCAAAGGTCTCCTGTGCTCCACCCTCCACATTTCCTATCACGGTGCATGGGAAAGCCAGCCTGTCCCTCACACATCCTGTCCTTGAAATTTGTGGGAGGCCAGTGTGGCATTCCAGAGGTGTCCATGAGATGTACCAATGATATGACTTCCTTAAGGTGTTCAAAGAAAACAGAGGAGATGTTTTACTTATGTTGCCATGCTAGACACTAGCTTTTCCCTGGCTTGCCAGCCCTGCCTCATCTCTGATGTCCTTCCAGAAACAGGCAAAGACCTTTCTCTTCAGGCAAGCTTTCCCTGAATGATGGACTACTATGTGTCTTTGATATGAATCTATGGGTTTACATAGTATTTGTGTTTATGACTACTTATAACCTTGTTGCTTTAATATAATGTTTGTCTATTAATGCTGTAAGATGTTTCTCAATTCCTTGTTCTCAAATACTTGGACATGTCTTAATTGTACTGGACTGTATTAGAGATGGGCACGAAACGAACATTTTTTCGTTTCCATTATTTGTTATTCGCTCCGTTATGTAACGAAATGAATAATGAAAATTGTGATGAAAATGGAACAAAACGAACAGAACCATGAAAATTGGGTTCGTTACGCTTCGTTTTCGTTAATGGCGACGCGCAATGAAATGAGCTGTTTTAAATGTTAAAAAACACCCCGGACATCCATAAAAACCCAGCAATAATTATTTATACTGTCTGCTAATACCTACCAGGGGGGTTGGGGCCCTTAAAACGTGCATTTATGTCTTTTCTCAGATTGCTGTATTTTTTTTTCCTTTAAGGGGAGTTACGGGACAGCGACCCAAAATGGCTCCCAGATGCCTAATATTGATTTCTTGGGTATTAAAACGCCATGGACATCCATAAAAATGCAGCGATAATGCGATAATTGTTTGAAATTATTACCTACCAGGGGGTTGGGGTCCTTAAAACGTTTGTTTTTGTCTTCTCCCATCGCGATGTATTTTTCTTTTCCCTTTAAGGATGACAAAATGGATGTCGCCACCACAAAATGGAGGCAAGCCATGTGTTGGGATCATGTTCAACCAATAGCATGCCCAGGTTTCAGACTGGGCAGGTCTGGCAGCCACAGAGGGAATAAAAATCTCTGGCAGCCCCTGTCCTCCTTGCAGTCTCTGGTGGGAGTTAGGGTGGGATTGCTGTCTCTGCGACTCTAGCTTCAGTCCTGCAGACTCCCTGTGTGTGTGCATGCGTACCTCTCGGTGAGTACCCTCCCCTGCTCCACAGTGCAGTCACACTGCGGTTGCCTTGCACCCTGGACAACGCCTGCCGCTGCGTTTGCAGCCTCCCTGCGAACCTAGTCTATACTGTGTCTCTGCCAGCATCAACTTTTTTTAGTGTTTTCCCTCTGGTCTGGGGTGTTGGGGGACGCCCACACATGGAAATGCTTTAAAAATTGCGCAAAAAGCAGGTAGAAACGAAAAACGAAAAAACGAAAAAAAACGAAAACAAAAACGATTTTTTTCCAAAAATTCAAGAAAAACGGAAACGAACTGAAACGGACCTCTCAACGAAAAATGAAAAACCAAAATGCCATTTTTTTATTCGTGCCTATCTCTAGACTATATATTATCCCTCATTACTGTAAGCCGCCTTGGGTCCTTTTCCAAGGAGAAAGGTGGGGTAAAAATACTCTAAAATAAAAATAAATAAATAAATACTAGGCTAACTCCATGCTGATGCAAGTCACCAGCTTGAGGACAATTCACATAGCCAAGGTAAGGATGGTAAAACAGGTCACGTAGGGCCACTTAATGGATGGGAGACGTCCATACAAGGGTGCCTTGGATTCTGGGAGGCCAGAAACACAAGGCATAAATAAAGCAAAGCAAATTGTCTGCTTATAACTGCCCCATAGTGCTCATTGGATGCAAACTGACAACACATAACAGAAAGACATGGGCATTGGCATTTACTCTTGTGTGCCTTGTTGAGTTGCAGGTCTTCACATATAAGAAATGCCAGTGATAACTCCTTAAGTTAAGCCCATTTGCCATTGAGTTTTACACAGTTTGCTTTGTTCTGGCAGGTGTAACTAACAGAATTTTGGCCATTGTGACATAGCCAGAAACATGGTGTAGTGGGTAAAGTGATGGATGAGCCCAGAGTTCAAATCTCTGCTCAGCTACAGAAGTTCACTGGTGGAGTGGAACTGGTAGAGCCATCCCTTAAATATCTTGCTTGCCTAGAAAGCTCTAAATGGATTGTTATACATCAGTTTTTACTTGATTGCACAGCCACCAAGGACATCAATGGACCCTGGCCATTCCCTTGCCCTTCTGCAAACAGGAGATCAACCTTTCAATAGGGGTTTACTCTTGAGCAAGTGCTGCCTTGCACAAGGTTCAAAAAAGCCCCATGGCTTACCTAAGACAGCGCTGTGTGCAGAGGGGAGAGAATTCCAGCTGACAATGACTTGGATTCCCATCATCTTGAAAGGAACTTGGACAGTCTATGGACACACACACACCCCTGGCTGAATTAAGGGAGAGGATGCTGCAAGACCTTCTGCTATCTCTCTCTCACACACACACCGCCTTTAACCTGACAAGCAATTACAGACTCCAGGGACAAAGTCCAGTTCATCTCTCTCCTGCCTGCCCCCTCTCTCTCTCTCTCTCTCTCTCTCTCTCTCTCTCTCTCTCTCTCTCTCTCTCTCTCTCTGTAAATGGACCAGTTAGGGCCCGAAGAGTTACAGGTGGATGAGTTTTATTATCCAGAACATAATTGAACAGCAGAGCTATCCTGGTACCTAAATAGAATTTATACTAGTTAGACAGGTACCGAGACTATTAAGAAAATTAGTTGGGTGCTTTCTGATAAGGCAGCACATTCATTACACATGGCAGTAGAATTTGCATCTCGGCAAGGCAGAGCGTGTGTTTGTGGGGGTGAAGGCTCTTCTGTTTGCATTGGCACTCTTGCGTATGTCTGTGCGTATGGCAAGCTCTGTTCAAATTCACGTGGAAGATTAAGAAAACCATCCTTTATCTCTGACAGCTGATCACACCTAGAAGGAAAATAAAAACCATGGTTATGAGGGGAGTCACTTGGTCTGGTTGCAATTTTAAGATGACTGAATTGAGAACGGGTATTTGACCCTTCATAAAATAAACTTGTTGGCCTGTCACTTTTTCTGCAGGGTTTGCCAAATAAAATTACATGATCTTGCCTGTATTTTCCATCACCCCTCTGACTGTACACTCCTGCCCAAGCCAGATCTTCTAATTCCCCTAAAAATTCCTAAAAAATTCCTAGCTCCTCCACCACAACATTTCCTTCATCTGCTGAGAGTGTGAACTAAAGTTACTCCTTTCCCATTTCAGTAACTGTGGCCATTCAGGATGAATTATTTTGGAAGTCATACCTGCAGATAGTATTTCCCAGTCTTGTGTTTACAGATGTTCTTGGATGACAGCTTCCAGAAATGGTGGCCAGCACAACTGGTGCTGAAGGCTTCTGGGAGTTGCAGTCCAAAAACATCTGGGGACCCAAGGTTGGGAACCATTACTCAAAAATCCAGAGCTAACCTCTAGCCCCATCTAGAGTAGACCCACTGAATCGATTGATCAACTTATACATTTATGGGATATAAATCTCATTTCTGACATGCGACTCCTGTAGTTGATACTAAGGGCCTTTTCACACAACCCCTAAACTCCGCGGCAAATGGCTCCCAGCTCCGGAGCTTAAAATTGTTTCCCCACCAGCTCCGGAGTTTACAGAAAATTAAGTGCGACCACGCCCACCTAAGCGTGTCCCAGCGCACTTTTCAGGAACCTGCTCTCCAGGGGTGAAAAATCTCTGATGCGGATCTAACATAGAGAGTGCCAGGCTCTCCTGGCTTCTGTTTGTTGTGGTTTTGCCCCCCCCCGCCGCCCCTTTAAGAGATCTGAATGCAATGCCGGGAACAGAGCGAGAAGGCAGAACGGAGGTGAGCGGCATTCTTTTCTTCCTTTTTTCTCCTTCCCCTCACGCAGATAGCAGCCAGGAGTGCGGATCTCTGGTCCGAATTTAAGTGGCCAGCGGATCTTAGGGGTCATGTGAAAAGACTCTAAGAGTTGGAACTACACCTCCAGATGCAGCTTTTTTTCAGCTGCACCTCGTGTTCAGCTACCATGACCAGAATAGGGTCACTTATATGGCCCTGCTCCCACCTATTTCTCCTCTGCATAGAATCATCAAATTTTATGGCTGCAGATTCAGGTGACTGCTATGCTTCTCTGGATCTGCAGGAAGAAAGAAGTTTCTCATTACTAGAGGACCAGAAGCATTAATTTTAATGTCTTGTTACAAGAATCCCATGGATTGATGAAATACAGGATGAAGAGAGTACTTCATTGGACAGGAAAACAAAAAGAAACAGGGTATATTCTTAAGAAACAGAAGCTCTCCTTTCTTGGGCATATAATTCATTGTGACCGATACAATACACTGAAATGCATCATCGAACAGAAGATTGAGGATAAACATGGAAGAGGTGAAGACAGCATTAAAGGAGAACAGCTAAGCCACATAAGATAGGTGGAGATGGTGGTAGCCAACCTCAACAAGTGAGATGGCACCCAGAGAAGAGGATGAAGAAGGGGAAGGAGGAGAGAGAGAGAGAGAGAGAGAGAGAGAGAGAGAGAGAGAAGACTAATCAGCAAAAGTTCCAATAATGGGCACATATTCCATTTAAGTCTGATAAGCTGTGAGATGCATACAACGTTGCATACACTAAACTTCCATATACATTCAAACTACAGTACACATATGAAACCATATGTGGCATTTATCTCTTTGTGGTGAATAATTGATGAGATGTGTCTATGTTGATTGGTTGTTTGTTGACCAATGGGAGACTCTGGGGCAGGAGCCTGAGTAGTTTTAAGGTTCAGCCCGGCACTGATTAGCTCAAAGAGGAACTGACTGAAAGACTTACACTTACTGAGAAAGTGATAGATAGGGAACTTACGTTGTCTGAGAGACTGAGAGAGTCTGAGAGAGAGAGAGAGAGACAGGTAGGGTCTGACTGAGAGACAGTTAGGGACTAGAGAGAGAAGAGATAGGATTTTAGAACTTCTGTGAGGAAAACTAAGTGATGAGTAGACATGGGCACGACTTGGCGAAATTCTCGTTTCCGTTTCCGTTTCTCGTTTCCGTTACGTAACGGAATGAAGAACGACAATTACTCTGCCAGAACCCGAACTCGAACCAACTAAAGAAAATTTGGGTCTGATTTGTCGTTGTCGTTCCTGGCATCGCAACAATTGCGCGATGCCAAGCGGCACAGGAAAAAAGTTTTAAAAATAAAAAAACCCCGATTCCCGGCCAAAAAAACAGGTGAAAATATGCCTGCCTCAGTGAGGGCACCTACCAGAGGGGTGGTTTCTGGGGGGGGGGTCCCCGGCCTCCCCCCCCTCCTGGGCTGTGCAAAGTGCGCATCCTCGTCGAGTCGCCAACTCAAGTGGCGCGGCAGAGAAAAAAATTTAAAAAAAAACCCGATTCCCAGCCAAAAAAGCAGGTGAAAATATGCCTGCCTGAGTGAGGGCACCTACCAGAGGGGTGGTTTCTGGGGGGGGGGTCCCCGGCCTCCCCCCCCTCTCCTCTCCTGGGCTGCGCATCCTCGTCGTCTCGCCAACTCGCCATGCCATGCAGTGCGGGCGGGGGAACCAAAATGAGGCGACCGCAATATTTATTTTGAAATCACGTGGTCCAAAAACACACTAAAGCACCACAGAAACATGCAAAACTAGCTATTTTAAAACTGCCTGAATTTTTTCAGTAGCAGCAGTGGGTTTTTCTTGCAACAAAACGTCTCCAATTTATTTTATTTTATTTTATTTTTATTTTTATTTTTTCACACCTGCGCAATGATGGGCTGGCCATGGGAGTGGACCATGCAAATTTTTGGAGCCATTCCACCAATTGCATGGCCACTTGACCAGGTTTTGACCAAGACTTCTGGGATGTGCCAGTCGGGCATAAAAAGCCCACTAACCCTAGCCCGAACCCAAACCCGAACCCGAACCCGAACCCATACGCCAGTACACTGTCCTTCTTAGTGGGTCAGAGAGGCACCCAGAGGTGCACCCCACTAACTCACCCTAACCTTACCCATAACCCTAAGCCTAGCCCTTGCGCTAACCCCTAATCAGTAAGCCAGATGTGTACTTGCATTGCACTACAGCAAGTACACTTCCCTTCTTAGTGAGTCACAGCAGGCGCCCGTAGGGGTCCTCTCTCACTTCATTCCCCAGCCCAAGTGCACCGCAGGCAGTGAGTCACAGAGGCACCCGAAAGAGAGGTGCCTCTGCCTGCTGATACTGCAACTTAATGTTATGTATATCCAATTGGCTATGCATGCCATTTTGTAGCGGGCCAGAGGAGGCACCCACCCCAGAGAGGTGCCTCCAGGAGCCCGCTTTCCCTTCATGGAGGGCCAGAGGAGGCACCCACCCCAGAGAGGTGCCTCCAGGAGCCCACCCCCCCAAAAAAACCAGTACTAATGACAAACGAAAAACCGACAAACAAAACGACAAATTTTTGGAAAATTTCGTGAAAAATGGAAACAAGCCGAAACGGGCCGGCTCCGACACACGACAACTCAAAACGTAATTTTTCCTGGTTGTGCCCATCTCTAGTGATGAGTGTCTGTAAACTTAAGAACAGGGTGTTGTCTGTAACCTACCTTTAGTGTGCTTGAGCTATATTCTTCCTTTTGTTTATACCTAAACATGTTACCCTTTATGAGTTTGATTCTATTTTGTAAAAAATAAACTTCTTTTATCTTTATTCATGTTAAAATCATCCTGAAAGCATTAATTTCCTAGAGAAGCGACTTGGTGGCAGTGAAAGAGAAAAATTAGAAGCGGTGCTTTTCAATAGCCTGTGAAAGGGCTGGGTGCAAAGCATGGTGACACTATACCATACACAAGCCAAACACAAATTTAGGACCTACCCCCCTCCATCCTCCTTAAAGACAGGGCTTGGTGCAAAGGGATTGATGTGTGTGTGGCACATGGCCAGAACCCCCAGTGGGGATTTATGCCAGCTTCAGTGTCATTGAATTAAAAAAGGAGAGTGAATTGCTGTCAATTAATGACTGCTAGTATCATTAGTCATGGGCCTATTTCCACAACTTGGCATCTGATTCGGAATGGAAACAGCAACTTGTTAATGAGTGGTTATTTGCCACTCCCATTTATGTAAGAACATCTACTGGGACATGAAGGCACAGTAGGATATTGCTAAATATATACTTCAGAAACAGCATGACTTGCACAAACGCATCCCGCAAGCACAAATATGATTTTGTAGCTGCTGGGTGATGACCAGTTCGCTATAACTTGACAAGGTCCCATGGCATCATCTTAAAGGTCCGTTCTCCCAAATCTACTAGGAAGCGGTTGACCTGGTGACCATCTGTCCTGCTCTACTACTCGATCTATTTCTTAGAGTCTGTCCCACTTGGTAGTGGGGTCTACTATTCTGGTTTTTGCCTTCCACTTGGTACAGTTGTGGGCTAGGTCCGGGTGAACCCAGCACAACTTCATGTCATTGTCAATGGTGTTCATCCCGCACTGTTTTGGTCATCCCCTCAGTCAGTGTACAACCTCAAGCATCATGTGCAGGAATTTTTTTTGGTCCAAAGTTTTTCCACTAACGAGTGCATAACCCAGCTTTTCCACTAACGAGTGCATAAACCCATTTGCCACATGGTTTGAGTGGCACTTTGTCCGTCAAGTGTCAAAAGAGCCAAGGATAAATGAAAACCAGCTCCCCCATGCATGCCTCAGTCTCTCAGTATGAAGTTTTTTTTGGGGGAGGGGTCGGGGGGAGAAAGAGGACCCTATCACTGACTTGCATTCAATCATCCTGCCAGGACTTCCTGCCATTATTCATGATGACAGAGGAGCTGAAATGAAATGACTGTTTCTGTCTTGGATACAAAGACAGGGATGGCATTTTATGGGACTTTCCTCCTTGGGCAGAAGGTTACTGTTGACATTAACGGCAAAAGCTGAACCTTGAAAAGTTCAAGGGTTGGGCAAAGCCAGGCTTTCTGTTTGCTAGAACAGATCCATCTAGAAAGTGGTTATTTAATTTTCTCATCTGCCTTGCCTGTGGAAGAGCCCTGGCATATGGGAAGTAATTCAGGATGAAGAGGTTGATGGGGACTTCTTGACTTTTATCTCCTTGATATATCAATGCATCCTGTAGGGAAGCAGTGGGGTTTTTTTGTTCTTGGACAAGAAAAAAAAAGAATTTCTTAATCAGCAGCATAATTAGCAAAAAAAAAAAAAGAAAGAGAGGGGGGAGGAAGGAAGGAAGGAAGGAAGGAAGGAAGGAAGGAAGGAAGGAAGGAAAGCATTTGCATTTTGTACAAAATGTGTGTTTTACTTGAAAAGACCTTTGGGGTAGTTCCCCCCTTTTCATTTTATAATCTTATGCACAGTGAAAACACACAGTGAATGTGCAAGTGGTTTTGTACACAACACTTTGGGTGAAGTGGCAGAAAGGGTGGCAGTAAGTCCTGCCTAAGTAATACTTTTGCAGATTCCACAGCACCACTGGCTGAGCCTGGTGGCACCCCTGGACACCAAGGCATACTGTTTGGGAAGCAATGGCTACAACTGTTCTAAATATGTACATTTTACATGGATGTACTGCTGGCAATCTAGCACAGGCTGCTCCCCCTGCCCATCTGAAGAACGGTTCACCTGAGATGCAGGGGTGGGGTATATTACTAGTAGAGATGGACACGAACAAAAAAAAGGCAATTTGTTTGGTTCAGTTCATTTTAAGGTTCGGTTCGGTTTGTTTTTAATGAATTTTTTAAAAAATATTCGTTTTGTTGGTTCATTTTGATTTGTTATTCATTTTTTCCTTCAAGCGCAGACCGCGCGGCCCCTGGGGCCAGGTTGGTGCTTCGTTTTTTCTCTCTCTTTATTTTGGAGCGCCGACCCAGCCACCCCTGGGGCCGGGTCGGTGGTCCTTTTTATTTATTTATTTATTTGGGGGGGATTAAAAGTCCCCCACTGGGGCTTTTTGGGGCACTGGCTTGCCAGCGCCTTAGTGGTTTTTTTAAAGCACCAACTGCACCCCCCCCGGGGCCGGGTCGGCACTCCTTTTTAAATTTTATTTTATTTTATTTTCAAGTGCCAACCGTGTAGCCCCTAGGGCCCGGTGGCACTTGTTTTTATCTTTATTTTATTTTATTTTTATTTGCATTTTAGAGCACCAACCCAGCCACCCCTGGGCCTGGGTCGGCACTCCTTTTTATTTATTTATGTTTATTTTATGTTTATTTTATGTTTATTTTATTTTATTTTATTTTACTGCTGACCACTGTAGCACAGGCCAGTCAGCTCTTTTTTTTTTTAAGTTTTGCGGGCCCGTGGGCTGTTTCTGTGACCCACGGGCCAGGGATGGTGCTCGTGGGCCGGTATTGGGGCCCACGTGCTGGATCTTTTATTTTATTTTATTTTATTTTAATTTTATTTTTATTGTGTTTTTTTTTACTGCCAACCACGGCTGCCTACCAGCTGTAGTGCGGACGGTCAGCTTTTTTTCTCCCTGGACACCCCCTCCCTGCAGCCAGGAGGACCCACCGGACCAGGAAGGACTATCCAGGACCACCAGCAGCAGAATCAGGTAGGAGACACCGTAACGAAACAAAATGAAATGGAAATTTCCGTTTCATTTTGTTTCATTTCATTTCTTAGAGCAGGCAATTCGTTATTTGTTTCGTTATGTAACGAAACGAATAACGAATAATGAAACGAACCAAATGTTCATTTTGTGCCCATCTCTAATTACTAGCTCCTACTGAAAATGCAACCACGATCCAGCACCATCCCATGTAAAACAAGCACAGGAGAAAGCAGCCGTGGCCTTTACTTAAAGGGTGGAATCTATAAGATGTTGGATTGCTACCCAGCTGAATTCTATTGACATTCAAACTCCTTGCTGGCTTTCCTGCACAAAATCTCTCCTCCGGACAAAGCCTCTGCATCAGAGGGGCCCTTTTGGCCAGCTCCCTCGATTGATACGAACAATAATCTGTTCTCTCCATCCTTAAACTGGGGTAAAACACTTCCGCACAGTGAAAGCTGCTTAGGAATAACATTTAGCCTGAAATGCTCATCTAATGACTAATCCAAATCATTTAGGCATTAATAAAATGGACAAACTCATGGTTAATACTGAGCATCAGGAGAGAAGGGTTTTAACATCAAGCTCTGACCAATTGAATTGCTGATAAAACCAGGTCCAGAATCCAATCAGTTAGTTACACTAGAATAAGTAGAATAATCAAGTTGAAATACCATAGTGAAAGAACTGCCAATTCCACCCTTCATTGCACAACAAATCATGCAGCCGGAGGGCAATGAGAAATAAAAGGAGTGACTTATTAATTAGAGGCAACATGCTGCCATAACTGATGCAGCCACACTAAAATCAAGTGTTAGCAACTTGTAGGATTTTATCCAACACTGCAGTTTTGGTGTAATTTTTAAGTCTAATAATAATAATAAACCTTTGAATACTTCTCTTTTCAACTCTAAAAGTAATAAAATAATAAACCAAAAGAATTGGAGCTTCACAATGGAATAAAGTCCAATGGACTCTGGATGTACCCAGATGGAAATATAGCTCAATGGTAGAATATCTGCAATGGGACTGAGCTGTAATTCTCAACATTTCCAGATAGGGCTGAAATAAATCCTGCCAAAATCCTTGGAAAGTCATAACTGGCCTCAACTCAGCAGTGTTGAGGCAGATGGACCCATGCTCAAACTTTTTTTCAAGAAGAAGAAAAAAAAAAGAAGATAGTTCGATTAAAATGGGCATTTTGCCTCCCAGCCTAGATGTTGGGAAAGATTGAAGGCAAAAGGAAAAGAGGACGGCAGAGAATGAGATGGTTGGATGCAACCAATATGGATTTGATAAAACCAATATGGATTTGACAAAACTCTGGGAGGCATTGGAAGATAGGAAGGCCTGGCGAGCGCTGGTCCATGGGGTCATGAAGAGTCGGACATGACTGAACAACAACAACAACAAAGATGCAAAAATGTAGAGGGATGCAACGGGACCAAGAAATTAAACAAAATTTATTTATTTATTTTTTTTATTGTTAAACTTGTATCCCGCCCATCTTCCCGGAGGAACTCTGGGCGACTTCCAATGGACAGACCAAGCAATGGTCGTCAACACAAAATACAATAAAAACAATTACAATAAACAATAAATACAGTAACAGACAACAGCAGATAAAAATACTTCTGGCACCCTTAGCATACCAACTGAGAGGCTCATTAGCCATACATCTTTCTTCCGAGGAAGTGGGAATGGCGAGTGGTGGGGGGGAGGCTTTATTCTTCTCTTTTATCAAATAAGTTGTCCTAATAAATGCATTAACTTGTGATTTGTGTTCTGTTTATAAAGAGGCTGAACTCTTATTGCTTAATATGACAACAGGTGTACCATTCATTCTCTTCCTAGCTGGCAATTGAAGAGTTGCTGGTGCAATTCTCAGGCATGTGCAGACACACACTTGTACAGGCTTGGCACAGGCTCAATAACTGCAGCAGCAACTCTTCAATTGCCTGTTAGAAAGAGACTATTACACAACAAGATTTCATCCAGAGAGTTCCACTTGCAAAGCATCGTCCTCTCCTGGAACTCCACAAGAGGCAAGACTCCAACTTTTGAGACTCCCCCTCCCCCAATTGCCTCTTGCAACCCATTCCCTCAGCCCAGGAAGGGAAGGAAGCAATTTGCCACAGACCCTCCAGATTACATTTAAAATGCAGTTTGGGGTGGACTGGGGGGTAAATGTATTGTTAACTAAAGCACAACATGACCCACATCTCATTTGCAACCAGCGGCCCAGGGGCTCCTTGATCTCTACCCATATACATCACTGTTCCAATTTGGTTTAACCTTGCCAACCTGAACCACACAGTAATTCTTGCTCCCCAGCCTCACAGTAACACGAGCAGGATTTATAACACACAACATGTCCTCCAGCAGCTGTAAAAAGAAAATTTGGGGGCACACCATGATTTCTCTCTCACTGTCTTCCCTTCCAACTACACACCCTTACCCCAGAGGTGGAAGCGCCAAACGGTTGTAAAGATGGACAACCTTAATACTTACAAAAGCCTGCAGACATTTCCCTGCTTTGAGTTCCCGTGCTTTGGGTGCCTACAGGCAGGACGTTTGGGTGCTGCTTGTGTCTGTAATTTATTGTTTTTCCTGATGGCCTTCTAGACCCTTTTCAGGTTACTTAAAGGCTGCCAGAGGCAGGGCAAGGCTGAGGTCAATGCACCTTTTTCTTACAATATAAATCTCCAAGCATTTGTCAAATGGGTGTGTGTGTGTGTGTGTGTGTGTGTGTGTGTGTGTGTGTGTGTGTGTGTGTGTGTGCGCGCGCGTGCACACACACACACACACACACACACACACACACACACACACACACACACACACTCTCTCTCTCTCCAAGCTACCCAACTCCTTGGCAGGAGAGGCAGGGACAATGGCTTGTTTATGGTTTTTAATTTTTAGCCTAGAGCTGCACAGGGGCTTGGAACTGGTAACAATGAATTAAAAACTAATAAAGCACAGGCCTAAAATTGAATTAAAGGGGCTAAGAAGGGCTGTTCTAAGGAGGGAGGAGAACCGAATGCTCCCTTTTCTCAGAAGGGTTATGGATTTTCTTTAAATCCACTTAACCTCGGATTCAACCTGTGAACATGTGGGATGGATTGCCTTCCCTACCGGGTGTGTTCAGCTCTTTCTGGGCACAACCACTCTGCCTTGTACCTTATTTAGGAAGCAAAGGCCTTATTTCAAAGTGGGAAGGGAGCAATGCATCATTCCAGGTTTACAGGGACACGAGCTCAAAAAGCCTAAATTAGAGGTGGAGATGAAACAGAAAAATGGTGGTTCATTTTGATTAGTCATTCATGATTCATCAATTAATCACAAAATATGAATTTATGATTTGGGGTATGTTTAGCCTAGAGAAAAGAAGACTGAAGGGTGATATACTAGCAATGTATTCTTGAAGACTTTCACGGCTGGGATCTGATAGCTGTTGAGAGTTTTTCAGACTGTTTGCCATGTTCTAGAAGTTTTTCTTCCTGATGTTTTGCCAGACTCTGGCATCTTCAGAGGGCAAGGAGCTCGGGGAACTAGGAGTTCTCTCTGTGCTCTTGGGTATGGGGTGAGTGAGACTGTGAGGTGTTACAGTTTTCGGAAAGAGGGAACTTGCCCTATTCAGGAGAACAGGTGTTAGTCGTTGTATTGTGATGGAGGGATTAAGAAGTTTCACTGCCATTGGGGTGGCTGTGATCCATCTCTGTGGTTGATAGGTGTCGTTAGCTGTTCTATTAATCTGTGAAGATTCTCAGTCATCCAGGTGAGTTGCTCTGGAAAGTTGGACTGGTCTGGTTTTCATGTTCTAGCACAGAATCTAGAACATGAAAACAAAGAACATGAAAGGCACTGTAGACTAAAACAACCAGAAAAATCAGCAGTAACTGAACACACCCTGAAACAAAACTGGACTTGAAATCCTCTTCCAGGACACAGAAGTACTGGACAACTCTACCAACCACTATGTCAGACTACACAGGGAAGCCATTGAAATCCACAAACATAAGCACAGTTTCAACAAAAAAGAAGTCTAAAAATGAACAAAGCCTGGCTTCCAGTACTGAAAACTACAGCCTGCAAAAGATCAAAGTTCAATGATTCCCACCAAGCCACAACCACCAGTGATCGGTTCACACAATAGAACAGCTAACAACAACCATCAGCTACAGAAAATGATCGCTGCCACCCCTGATTGCAGTGAAACTTCTTAATCCCTCCATCATAATACAATGACTAACACCTATTCTCCTTCATAGGACAAGTTTCCTCTTTCCCACAACTTTAACGCCCCACAGTCTCATCCATTCTATACCCCAGAGCACAGAGAGAACTCCTAGTTCCCTGAGTTCCTTGCCCTCTGAAGATACCAGCCACAAAGTCTGGCGAAGCATCAGGAAGAAAAATATCCAGAAAACGGCCAACACGAAAAACTCACAACAGCTATCAATATACTAACACTTTTCAAACATTTGAAGGATTGTCATACAGAGGAGGGCAGTATCTGTTCTGGATCATCCCAGAGTGCAGGACACACAACAATGGGTTCAAATTAAGAGAACCCGGCTTTCGGATGAATATCAGAAAAAACTTTCCAACTGTCAGAGCAGTATGGCAAGGTAACCCATGACCTCAAGAAGTGGTGAGTGCTCCAACACTGGAGGCATTCAAGAGAAATCTGGACAAGCATCTGGTATATATCCTTTGATGTCTATTCCTGCATGGAGCAGGGGAGTTGGACTTGATGGCCTTACAGGCACCTTTGAACTATGATTCTATGATTTTTTTCAATTACATCAATTATATCAATTACAAATCAATTACAAATTGATTTGTAAATTCATTTTTTACTTTAAACCCTTATTAAAGGGTCCTCAAGGCATCTAGAGATACCTAATTTTCAGACTTTTTAAAAATTTAAATGTATTTATTTATTTTATTAATAAAAGGAAAAGACAAAAGACAAAAGAATCATTAACATAAAGCAATATATGCCCAGTTCAAAATTCAGGAGATTAAGATTGTTTTGTGTTAGCAGGCCTACAAAAGGACTGATACCATGTGAAAGGGAACATTGTCTCCAATGGACAGGCCCACTACTACCCTGTTTGGAATGATGGGATCTGTAGTCTGACACTTGGAAGGACACCAGCTTGGAGAAGGGCAATGCTCCCATCTGACTCTCAAATACAAATGTAATTTGGGGTTTTGAGTGTCAGGAATACAGTAGGTAATTAAATGTGAACAATTGTTTGAGCCACCTCATCTGATTTGAAAAGGTGATTAGTTTATGTCATCTCTGTTGCAGCTTTCAAAGGATCAAAGCACAATGGGGCTGGAACGATGTTGTCCCTGTGAACCTCACAAACAATCCTGCCAGATATGTAGCTTTATACTCAGGCTGGAGGTGGAGCATTGAGCCATGGTGAGGAAGAAAACACATCAGTCCAAACCCTCAGTGCCTCAGCCAAGGGGTGGCCACTGTTTTCTGTACTGCATGGAAGAAAGACTCTTGCCGTGGCTACTTTTCACTTCCACTTCTTCTCCTAATGGCCCCTTACTAAGTATTTATTTATTTATTTATTTATTTATTTATTTATTTATTATTGTATTTATATCCCGCCTATCTTCAAAACGAACTCTAGGCGGCTAACAACAAGCAAATATACAGTGTAAGGCAACAAACAAATCAATACAAAGTAAAACAATTAAACAGTTAAAACAGGCACACCCTATCATCGCCAATGGCGGTGAGCCTAATGACTAAAATCTAATCAATCTGTCTATTGAAGGTGGGGAGGGAAAAAAAATTGAGAACTAGGTCTCGCCAAAGGCCTCTCGGAAGAGGAAGGTTTTTAATGCCTTCCGAAAGGCCAGCAGAGACTCTGCAGAGCGCACTTCGCTAGGGATGGTATTCCAAAGAATGGGGGCTGCCACAGAGAAGGCCCGATTCTGCGTAAGCATTTTACGGGCCTCTCGTGGTGTGGCAACCGGAAGCGAGTGCGCTCGCGACTGCCGAACAGGTCGGGCCGAGGTGGATCGCTGGGCGATACGCTCCGACAGGTATTCTGGTCCCAAGCCATGGAGGGTTTTATAAACTAAAACCAGGACCGTTAATCTAATCCAGGCTGCAACGGGCAACCAGTGCAAACGGGCCAAGACTGGGGTTATGTGGTCGTAACGACGCGCACCAACCACCAGCCTGGCCGCCGCATTCTGGACCCGCTGCAAACGCCGGAGAAGAGTCAAGGGCAACCCCATGTAGAGCGCGTTCCACCTGCAATGGTGACCCTTCTGCTTCCTTCCGAGTCTTTTAAGAGAACAAGATTAAGTCATCAGAATGACTGAGCAGTGGCACCAAGGCAGAGGGGAAGAATTTCCCATTCACTTGCCGGGGGAATCACTTGATGTTTTCCAGATGAATGGAGAGAGAGACTCCCCATCATCACCCCACGTCCAGGATTTTGTTGCATCTTGGCACAGGTAGTAGAGCTGGAAGGGCCATCTTGTCCAATACCCTACATAGGTTAAGGAGAAAGCAACTCAAATGTGATGGCTGAGGATGAGATGCTACATCACAGATGTACTTGGATTCTAGTTGGCATCAACAGCTGGATTTAGCACAGTTTGTCCAGCTAAATATTTCCTCTTTTCTACTCTAGAGCAGTGGTTTTCAAATGTCCAGTCACCAGATGTTCTTGCACTAAAACTCCCAGAAGCCTTCAACACCACCTGTGCTGGCCAGGATTTCTGGGAGCTGTACTCCAAGAACATCTTGCAAACCTCTTCTCTAGAGTAAGCACAGACCTCAATGATGTAGATCAGGCCCAAACCTTCCTCCTAGTTTTTACTGAAAATTCTTTCTGTGTTCTCCTTTTAATGCTCATGGGGCAACAGATAAAAGATGAATGAGCAAGACAGTATCTCTACTCACACAAACTGTCTTCAACTGAGATCAACACACTTGACAGGGAAAAGAAGTAGAGGTGAGTTCTTTTGGGGAGGGATTGTTGTTTGTTTGTTTTTGCCTCAGTTCACTTTTAATATAGAGTGCTTCTTGATTTTAAGCTCCTCTGTTGCAAGGGTATCAAAGGCTCTCATGATGGATGCCTAAGGACAACCTCTGGGTCGGAGACATCTGCTTGGGAATACCCTGAAGCCAATGGTGAGCCACTGTGTGAGACAGAATGCTGGACTGGATGCGCTGTGGCTTGTTCCAGCAAGGCTGTTACGTTTTGGTTGAAAACATCCAGACTGTTAGAGCAGTACAACAATGGAACCCATGGCCTCAGGTGGTGGTGAGCACTCCAATGTTGGAGGCATTCAAGAGCAAATTGGACTGTTACCAGTTTTTACAGATTATTTTGAGTCCGTGCTTGGCTCGGAACCAGTGTCCAATAATTAAATTCAAATAAAGTAAGGAAGCGCAAACACTGAACTGTTCAAGTCTGATTTATTAAAGCAAAGCCAAAAGCAGCAGTCAGTGGTCTCACCCTGGATGGTGTGAGTGAGCCCTGAACATTTGTTTAACAACAGTTTTATACATTCAAACCAGTTCAAAGTTTCCCTCATTGGTGGGTCATTGTTCACAGTTGCATCCAATCTCCTGTGCCATCAAGCTCTTGATGGTCCAAATCCTTGAGTCAATGTTCCATAGATTGGTGTCCCATTGTTCAACGGGGCCCAGTCTGGCAGAGACAGGGCAGAGACAGGGAATGTGGAACTCCAGACAATGAGACAATCTCCTGTCCCTCAGGCACAGTTTACCTTGGGGATAATCCCCTCATCCAGGTGTTCTGCCACTTCCTGGAGTCATGTAATGTATTCCAGTTCCTATAATTTATCTAGCTAGAATAAATGTTTTGGAGCCTGATTCCTCATGGTATCAGGACAATCGTCTACCTTGATTTGAATATCTGTATTGAGCAGGGTGTGGGACTCGAAAGCCTTTTAAGCCCCTTCCAACACCATTATTCTAGGGTTTCATGCTTATGTGGTCATCATAGGGAACACCCTTCTCCTTAGTAGCTAGGAACCATCAGTTAGTGGTTAAATGCCTGTAACTGCAAGTAAAACTGTGCTCACGACCTGGGGGTTCAATCCCCGGTAGCAGGCTCAAGGTTCACTCAGCCTTCCATCCTTCCGAGGTCGGTAAAATGAGTACCCAGCTTGCTGGGGGGGAGGCAATGTGTAGCCTGTACACTGTGATCAAAATTGTAAACCGCCCAGAGACTACTTGTAGTAGTATGGGGCGGTATATAAGCAGAACACGTTTGCTTTAAGCAGAACACTTTTTAAATGAGTGGTTTCCCAATCTTGGGCTCCCAGGAGTCCTTGGGTTAAAAAAAAATCACAGCAGCCTTCACCACTAGTAGTGCTAGCCAGGAATTTAAAGAGTTGCAGTCCAAGAACATCTGGAGACCCAAGGCTGGAAAACCACGGAGCTAAACCACAGTCTTGGATCTGCTTGATGACCCTAAAGACATGAAGATGGCTTTGCATTCCATCAGGGACTAAAGGGGTAAAAATCCAAGCCTGAAGGCTGCACAATGAGATACTAAGCACATCCGCAACACCCATTTGGAGACTTTAAAAAGACAACCCCTAGAGTGAAGCCATCTAAGTCGAAATGGGGGAAGTAGCAGATGACCAGAAAAATAGAGAATGCTGCAGCTCCACCCCAGTGATTCTCCAGCATGCCCACATTGAAAGCATTTCTCAGCCTAGCCCTTTCTCCAGCCCTCTGCTTGTGTTCATAAAAACGTTGAAATCTGATAGTGCCAAGCAATTTCTGGTTGCAATAATGGCTGTAACTTAGGCAAGGGAACCATAATCACAGATGCCATTAGCAGTGCCATTCTGTTTGGAAAGAACTCCAGCCCATAAACATATAAAACCGAGAACTTCTTATTATTGTGTTTACTACACAAAGCAATTTAATCCAAATGAACCTAGAGATTCAGCCCTCTCCTCCATCTGGGCCTAGAGAGCGAGGGGGGGGGACTCTGAACAGAAGGAAGCAATCCCAGACCAAAGATTGGTGGCCCCAAACCAAGCGCAGAGTCATTCCCTAGGCATGTTGTGTTGTGTTGTCCTATGCCAGCTTCAAAGGAAGTTCAGCCAGAGCTGAGCTGGACCAGAAAGATTGCCAGATGCCACCCTACAAAAGGGAACGGGAGGCCAGCAGAGCAGCATATCAGCCTAGTGTTGATGCCCTATTCAGAGGTGGTGAATAGAGATGGGCACGACTCAATGGGTTAGACTCAGATGGGTTAGAGTTGGTGGTCAACGAGATCAACAGTTTTGTCTTGATAGTACATGTCCTCTTCTCAGGGCTAAACTGCATGTTAACGCCTGACCTGCCACAAGCAGCTGAAATCTCACTTGTATTCCCGATACTTGGTTCGAGCAGAACTTGGTATTCAAGCCATGGTATTCGCAAACAAGGCAAGTGTATTTACCTCTCAACAACTCATCAGAAAATAAAGCCAACTAATACACAAAGGAGGTGAAGCATGGAAAGCTTTTTCTGTGATGATCAGATGCCTTTCAGGGCTCCAGTTGTTTTTCTCTGGCTTCCCATTCTTAGCTGTCAACAAATGCTGCACAAGCACAGAGGCAGTGATAAGGTTTCAAACAGCCTAGGCAGCCAGCCAAGTATGCCCTACCATCATTGCCAGAACCAAGAGTACCCAGGGTTCAATTGTCCAGGATTCAAATCCAGGAGAGACTGAAGTCCCATGAGGAAGAAACAGAAAGCACAATGGGAAGCAGGCCAGGCAAATCACAGCAAGGAGGAGACAATTCTGGCAGGTACCAGCTCAAACTATAATAACCACCTAGTCCCATCACTGAGGCTTGTGCTGCCAGGGACCTAGATTCCAGGGCCCTGGCAGATTCTGCTGCTGCTGGTAAAGTTCCTCTAATGGAAGCTCCACCCAAAGCTCAAGTGTGGCCCATCAGTCCTTAGAACACCCAGTGAGCATGGAGTGACTCTCAGAAGGACCATTTCCTCCAAGGAGACCCTGGGCAAATTAAGACACCGCTTTCAAAATGAAGGCTGAAATGGGGTGTGATAGCTATGTTTAAATATTTGAAAGGATGTCATATGGAAGAGGGAACAGGTTTGTTTTCCATGGCTTCAGAGACTAGGACGCAGGGCAATGGTTTCAAACTGCAGGAAAAGAGGTTCAGTCTGCACATTAGGAAGAACGTCCTGAGACTCCTGACAGCTTCTTTGGAGGTATTTAAGCAGAGCCTGGATGGCCATCTATCAGGAGCACTGTGACGGGAGTTCCTGCATGGCAGGGGGTTGGACTGGATGGCCCTTGAGGTCTCTTCCAACTGTATGATTCTATGATTCAGTGTCTGCAGCTTGGCTCTTACCTCTTCCCAGCACCACTCTGGCTGGCTGGAGAGAGGTCCAACTTCCTTGTCATAACCTGGAGTTGAATGTCCTCCACCTGCTGTCATCCTGAGTAGAAATGGGCACAAACCTTGGTTTAGATCAGACATGTCCAAACTTCGCCCCTCCAGATGTTTTGGACCACAACTCCCACAGTCCTTTGCCATTGGAAATAAAGGCTTGGAATTCTGGGAGTTGTGGTCCAAAACATTAGGAAGGCCGAAGTTTGGGCATGCCTGGTTTAGATGGTGCCATATGTTCCCTTCCCCTGCCTTCCTGGCCAATGAGCCACTCACCAGTCAGAGCATGCTCCTCCTCCTCC
The DNA here is from genome assembly GCA_029282475.1 of Phrynocephalus forsythii. Classification (NCBI taxonomy): domain Eukaryota; kingdom Metazoa; phylum Chordata; class Lepidosauria; order Squamata; family Agamidae; genus Phrynocephalus; species Phrynocephalus forsythii. The sequence goes on along the minus strand of JAPFRF010000016.1, from coordinate 5,802,392 downwards.
TCCTCCTCCTCCTCCTCCTCCTCCTCCTCTTTCGTTGTTTGACCACTCCCCGGCAGGAACAACGGCTTGTCTGTTTCGCCTCTTTATCTTAGTGGGTGACCACCAAAGGAGGAGGAGGAGGGAAGCCCATGCTCCTGCCAGGGATTGATCAAACAGCCGAGGAGGAGCAAGAGAGGAATGCACACCAGCTAGTGAGTGGGGGATTCAGCTGAGGAGGCAGGGGAAGGGAACATGGCACCTGTGGGGCTATGCATATGAACTGGCAGAAACCTCCAAACCAGGGTTCATGCCCATCTCTAACCCTGGGGGATCTTAGTCCCCAGCAGCAACTGAGATGTCCTGCAGTCCCAGGGGATTTGATTTCTCCTTTCTGGTGAGGAGGGGTACCGTCATTTCCCCTTTCTGAAGTATAGCTTATAATTTGACCCCCAGAGGTTGGGCTTCTGCCCTCCCCACCCCAATAATCTTACCCAGACTAACATGGCTCCTTCAGACAAAGCTCAGCCTAAACTCCAGGTATAATTGCCCTATCAAAACAACCCAAATAACCCTGATGTGACCTGACAACCAAGTGTTTTCCCCCCCCTGCAATATCAAGCTCTCTCCAGTGTTCCCTTTCACCTTCAGAGCTTCCAAACAAATCGCTAATCTGGACCAGATTACCCCACAATCACCCAACTGGCTTTGCTGATACGTCTTGGGGGTGTCGATGCCAGCTCTCCACCTACTTTCCAGCACAGGTACAGTTTTCCAGCTGAGAACCTCACCAAGGTAGAGAAGGTCCCCAGGGAGCCTTTCCATCTAACTTCCCTTTCCTTTGCTTCCTCCTGTCACTCCTGACAAATTATTTGCTTTAAGATTGTTTTGGTGATGGATCAGTTTTGGATGGTTATGGAACCAAAACGGGGTTACACCACACGGCTGGAAATCCTTTCACTGCTGATGGATTGGTAATTGTTTTACCTCTGAGCACCCAGTGAGCAGTTGCTTCTCTGAGAAATAATTCACATCCCTCTCTCTTTTCCCTTTCTCGCTGACATGTAATGACACCCTGTACAATACAGAAACATAACAATTAACAGCCCATAAAGCACCTGTCAAGAGTGGCTTTCCTACAAAAGCAGGAAAGGAAGAAGTGTAACAGAGCTAGCTAGATCATGCTGATACCTGACACACTCCTACATCCTTTAAAAACGCAGGCAAACAATGCTTTGGGGTTAGAGAAGCAAATTTGGCCCTCTCGATCCCTGTATGGGTCCTGCCCTTACCAACCCTGATACTGATATGGCAGGAGGACCAAACCCATGGCACTTCCCTTGGGGTCAAGCTAGACAACAGAGTATGATTTCTAGTCAAGTCCAGGCATCACTTGAAGGCTATTCCCAAAGCGGGGCAATGAAGCCACTGAACTACACTGTTCAGGGATGATTAAGGACCTAGACGCTGGTCAGCCATTTATACTGTCTGCAAATAATTCAGTAGGTTAATCAGTGTTACTAAAATGCTTCACATCTCTGGTTTTTTTTTTTCATGCCCATTGAAAAACGGCGCCTTGTAGCACAGCTCGTGAAACCAATCCTTGCTCGTTGGAAAAACCAGAGGGCTTCATGTTCTGTGGTGCTCCGGGCGGCTGGATCCAGGCTACAAACGTCTCGTAAAACAAAACATTCTCCTCTTAAAAGCTCCCGACTAGGTCTCATACAGGGCTGTTTTGGCTGGGTTCCAGCCTTCCTGCAGTATTTCCAATTTCTCTATAAGATTATTATTTTGGAGGGCCACTCGGAAGAAAATGAATCTGCTTCCACCCCATTCAGAGTTCTGTAAACAGTGGCAATCCTCATTGGCCTCTCCATTGTGCCCTGGAGCTCACAGGGCATTGAAGGAGGTGACTGCCATTCCCCATCATAAGCATAATGAAAACTCTGTGGTAAACCTTCCGCAGTGCATGCTCCCTTTGATATTGCTCTGAGAAAGTGGGACATTTCAGAAATTTCCTCTGGTAAAGATGTCCTCTGAGAAATATCAGCTTCACTTTGGTCTCTATCCTCTCTGTTGGAGGCTGGTGACCCCAATTCCACAGCACTGTTCTAGCTGCTGTGCATCTCTGTCTGAAGGGTAAAGGAAATATCCAAGGTGCTCAATCCTATTTGGGGATAGGATTCAGGACCTTAGACAGCTCCTGAGGTATTTCATTTCGTTTTAAATATTTTTTTTTCTCTTCCTTTTTCCTGAAAAGGACCAAACGGCAGAATCCCCCACCACCACCTAAATTAATTAACTTTTAACAGTATAAAATAAGATAAACTTACTGTTTTTGTAGAATTGATGTGGCTGAATATTGTTTTGTTTTAGGTTTGTTGTAAACTGTCCAGAGTGGCCAATTGGCCAGATGGGCAGTAAATAAATAAATAAATAAATAAATAAATAAATAAATAAATAAATAAATAAATAAAATTTAATTTTTAACATTTAATAATAATAATAATAATAATAATAATAATAATAATAATAATAATAATAATAATAATAATAATAATAATAATTTGTTTGTTTGTTTGTTTGTTTGTTTGTTTGTTTGTTAACCGGCAGATTTTCCCTTGGAAACTCTGGGCGGTGTACAACAAATAGCAGAAACAACTTACACAAAAAGAACATGACCGTCAATGAAACAAATCCAATATAAAAGTATAAAAACAACAGCAACAATAACACCAAACAAACAAAGAATCTGGCAAGACAAAGAGCTGGGACAAACAAAGCAGCCATCTAACAACACATAATTGTACACTCAGTGATCACCAAAGCTTTCCCTGAAGAGCTCTACTGAAAGCAAATAAATAAATATTCCTAGCATTTCAGGCTTCAAAATGGAGGTGTGCATTGTGACCTCATCATTTTAACAAACCTGATCCTGCCACTGTATTGAAGCTTTTATTTCAAATAATATATGGTTCTGGAAGAACAGCTTCCCACTTTGTAGTATGTTTTCCTATAAATATTCAATGACAGCCGATAGCGAGCAGAGGAGGAGGAAGAGGAGCTTATGTTTTATGACAGAACTTCAGAAGAGGCCTTTTTTTGGAGAACAAAATGGCAGCAGCCGCCCTGAAAGGAGCCGGCTCAAGGTAAAGTACTGATCTCCAAGTTGTGTTTGAAGAATGGCAGTTCAGCCATGCTTCCTTCGCCCCCAGGACCTAGTGCTCATTTGGAGATACAAACCATCCCATGGCTCATTTCTTTACACCAGATGGGAAATCTAAACAAATATTTCTTCTTAGGGCAAGAAGAAATACACAAGTTGTATTGTTGTTGACTTAAATACCCTAGTGCTAAAGCAGACTCTGGAAAGTTAACACCAAAATTATGCAAACAGCCATTTGCCCTCCTCCCAGTGAGCTGGATACTCATCTTGCCAACCTACCAGCCCATCAAGTCCAACCCCCTGCTCAATGCAGGAATGCAAATCAAAGGCTATCTGCCAGGTGGTTGCTGTGAGGAAGCAGAACAGAGAAAAAAGAAAACAGAGGGTGCGCCGCCGTCTGTGGATGAAAGGAGAAAAGAACAGAAGGAGAAGGCAGAAGATGGAAAAATAGGAGAAAGAGCAGAATGGGAAGAAAAGCAGGAAGCAAGTGTAGGAAAAGAGAAGGAGGCCTTTTGGGTGGGAGCCCAGGGGGTTAGTGATATAGATGCGGGAGTAATGATTGACAGGGAAGAGGAGAAAGGTCCGTGCGCGAAGGGAGAGTCACGAGGAGAACCGGTGGTAGAGGTGGAAAAGAGGTCGTTAAAAGACGTTGGGACCCAGACGTTGGGGAGAGGAGACAAAGAAGGGACATATGAGGTGAAGGTGGACCAGGACTGGACATGGGTGGTGGATGTCCATCCATTATGATGGCCAACCAATGTCCTGGCCATGAGAGGGAGAGACAGAGCTCTGATGAAGGAGAGAGTGTGTCCGGTGGCACAGTGGGCATGCCACCCCTCTTGTGGAAGCCAGTGCTTCGGTCGGGGAATCTCCTCACTAAGAACCTTCCCTGAAGGAATGTCTCAACCCCCATGTTTGACTCCTCTCATAACCCCGTTCTCGTTGAATGTTGATGTTGAAGAAACCGAACAAGCAATAGACATGAACCCGTTAAGCCCAGAAGTTGTGATAATAAATAAACGTTTATTAAAAAAAATGAAAACAACAGAGTGGACATTCTTCCTTGCACCTCGGAACCACGGGTTGATAACAATGAACCCTCACAGTTGCCCAAATTTCTCTTGAATGCCTCCCGTGTTGGCGCACTCGCCACCTCTTAAGGTCATGGGTTCCATGGTTGTACTGCTCTAATAGGGCCTTTTCACACGACCCCTAGATCCGCTGGCCACTTAAATTCGGACCAGAGATCTTAGGGGTTTGTCGCTGTTCCTGCGTTCCCACCCCCTCCGCACTCCTGGCTGCTGGCTGTGTGAGGGGAGGGAGGAAAAAAGGAAGAAAAGAATGCCGCTCACCTCCGTTCTGCCATCCTGGCACTGCATTCAGATCTCTTAAAGGGGCTAGGGGCAAAAAAAGAACAAACAGAAGCAAGGAGAGCCGGGCAGTCACTACGTTATATCCGCATCAGGAATTTTCACCTCCAGAGAGCAGGTACCTGAAAAGTGCGCTGGGACGCGCTTAGGTGGGTGTGGTCACACTTAATTATCTATAAACTCCGGAGCTGGTGGGGAAACAATTTTAAGCTCCGGAGCTGGAAGCCATTTGCGGCGGAGTTTAGGGGTCGTGTACAAAGGGCCAAAGTTAGCAAGTTTTCCCCTAATGTTCAGCTAATAGCTGGGCTCTCTTAACTTGAGCCCATTGCTCTCTGGGATGATTGAGAATAGATCCTGCCCCTCCTCTGTAGGACAGCCCTTCAAAAAATTGAAACGTGCTCTCCTGTCACCCTCAGTCTTCTTTTCTCCAGGCTAAATATTCCAGACAGAATGCTGCAATCATGTGTACAGAGTGATATCTTACCCTCTCTTTTTTCTGTTAAAGCAGTGCCATTATCAAGGGGACAGTGAGGTCGAAACTTTTAATTATTCCTGACCAAAGTGTTTTTCCTCCTTTCAAATGAGCTTGTTAATTTCAACAAGCCTTTGGTGCCACTTTCCCACTGTTACACTGTGGTTGCATTTTGTTTTGGTTCAGTTTTTTTGGGGGGGGGGGGGCTGAGGTTAGTTTCACAAAACAAACCCTCCCTCCCTCCGGGCAGGAGGAAATAATTTGCCTGCAGGTGTCATGTGCTCGTTCTCTGGGAGGACATTCCAGGTGTTTCTCAAGCCACCGCAACAACCAAATTGCCAACCTGAGATTTAAAAGCGAACAGAAGCCTGAGTGCTGGACCTCTGCAAATGTCATGGTGGCATGTAGCATTCTGATGGGCCAGCAGGGCCTACCAATTTATACTCCTCCCTTGGAATGCCCAGGTCAAAATACCCCCAATCACAACATCTCTAATTCAGCCTCTGGATCAGGGGGTCATTAGGACCTTTCAAGATAATGGCACTTTATGGAAAAGACTGTCAACCTTATGGAAGAGAGCCCTCAAAGAAAGAATTGATCTCTGTGTGTAAATTGTTTCTGCTTCAGAGTTATGTTTTGGGAGGCATAAGAGTTGTACCTGGATTTTTAACTACACGGAGGCCCAGCACCCCTAACCCCAGCATTGTGGAAGGGAGGTATGTATTTCCGAATGGCTAAGTTGGTTGATGCTGATCTGACATAACTATGCTTACCTGAGAACTGTACAGGATCAGCGTAGGCCAAGGGGACATACATAGACACTGTGATCCACAGAGCCTCTTCCAGGGAACATTTCTTCCCAGGTGTGAGATGGGAAGGTCTGTGGTTGGATCAAGAAGAAAGCATAGGGCTGCCAGTGGTCATCACCAAGCTGGTATGCGTCAATTTCAGAACGTCCGTCCAAAGACAGCATTGCTAAACATAGTTAAAATTGTCAAATAGAAAAAGAGGTAAAGGATTTGATTATAATTATGGTAACATCTGCCAGATTAATAATGGCAAAAAAATTGGAAAGATAATAAGAAATTGAGTCTAGAGGAATGGTATGATGAAATGTGGAGTTTAGCCATTAATGATAAACTGACCTGCAAACTGAAAATTTAAAAAGGGATGGTAAAAGAAAATGTTTTTAATCAAATTTGGTACAAATTTCTGGATCATGTATTTCCAAAACATAAAGGTCATTTTCCATCTGAAAAATCAATTCAGATTTGGAAGGAGACCGGTTGTTTAAGATAAAACATGTAATTGTAATCCTGAGGGTGGAGGATAATTAAGCACAATATGTTGTGACGTTGAGGTTACAATGGTTGTACCGATTCAGGACAACATCATGATAGCCCTTGTTGTGTTACGAATCACACGGACACAGCTTCAGGGTGAAAGATCTGGTGCTCAGGCAGCATTCCTGTTCGTCTCTCCATCAGGGTTCCATGGGTGTCCTGGTGTGTGATGTGTGTGTGTGGGCTTGCGTGTGTGTGATGATGCTCCTACTGCCTGAGCAACCAGTGTTTTATTGATAAGAGAGGAACAATAGATACAGGAAGACATCCCTCGGTGGGAGGGGGAATGCACGCCTTATCTGCAAGACCAGATAATGATGAGGACCCGGGGGAGAGGAAGCTGTGGGGTCAAAGGTGATGTCCTGACATCCTGTTATTGCCCCTGGTATCTTGTTTGCCATCCTGTTTTCCTCTGGCCTTCTTGCCTACATCAGCACATCCTGGTATCTGCTTCGTTCCTGGGGACTGCTGGGCAAGCAGCCCTCCTAGGCCTTCAGTTTCCTTTGTGCTTGACCAATGTTGGGGCTGAGAAATATGGGCAATGATATTACCACAAGCCCTGATAATATCTCAAGTAGCCCTTGGTCCAGTCCATAAAGGACTTTGTCTCAGAAGCAGGGAGGTCCAATTTAGATAAAGGAGAGGTGGTAGTGGTCCCATAATGGGACTAACGGCAAAGTTTGGTCTTGTAGTGTTTATTTCCATCTGCGGTAGGAAGAACCTAATAAGGTGGTCCATTTTTGGAGATCTATGGACTCCTGAAAGTTCTGGAGTATTTTTCACTAGGCAGACTGGATTTTTCTTCTAAGGTTCAACCCACTGTATGAGATGGCAGGCTACAACACCCAGAATTGGGATAAGGTAAGATGGGCAGAGAAACAATAACAATAGATATTTAATAATGTGACTTGACACCACAAGTCTCATGACACTGCAGCAAAATGTTACAACTGGATTTCAGTAAAACAATGCTGTCTCAGAACTGACAGAGAAATGATGTTTTGACTGGAGTCACCTTCAGTGGTATAAAAATAAAAAGTCATAATAAGTAGGCAACAGACCAAACCATACAAATTATCACTAAACCCATGGGATGCATGAGAAAGAAATACAGAATCAGGTAAACAAGAGCATGTTATTTTTTAAATATTAGACGGATTGGCTGGCTTCTTCTCCCGATTAACACAAATAGCAACTATTTTAAATATAACATGCTAAATCTAAGGTGTCATTTTCCAAGCTCAGAAGGGGAGCCTGAAAGGATGTTTGGACTGCCAATATGGAGACCAAAAGAGAATGTTCACTCTGAATTACTTGTTTTGGAATATGAATCCTACAATGTATAAAATATTGAGCATAGAATAAGAAAAGTTGGGGTTGATTGGTCCACCTCTTTTTGGCCATCTGAGAGATGAACACTCCATCACTAAGTGCCAGATGTTAGAACACTGGCACCCAACCTTGGGTCCCCAGATGTTTTTGGTTCAAAGCTCCAAGAAACCTTCGCCACCCTCTATACTGTCCAACAACATTTGGAAACCACTGCTGTAGAACATCTTAAGGCAGAGGTCCCTAACCTTGGTTCCCCAGATGTTCTTGGATTACACCCCCAGAAATCCTGGCCAGCACAGCTGATGGCGAAGACTTCTGGGAATGGCAGTCCAAGGACATATGTGGACTCAAAGTTAGGAGTCACTGTACCAGGTGGGAGCTTGTCTATCATTTCTGGATGATCTCCAAGCTTTTCCAGCCAATGGAAAAGTAATTGCAAGGATATTTGGGCTTCTCTGTTGTCTTGGAGGGATGCAATAGTGCCAACCCCTGACCTTGAACTGTTTTAATCTGGGCGCCAGCAGTAGTGCGACAGAATCAGTCTCAGTTTTCTCAGTGACGCAAAAGGACCATGTATGTGCTTCTCTTACTTGTTTTCTTTGGAAGTTTCAAGAGCTAAATATTCACTCACTCTGCGCTCATATGTGAGGAGGAAAAATTAGTTTCTCTCTCTCTCTCTCTCTCTCTCTCTCTCTCTCTCTCTCTCTCTCTCTCTCTCTCTCTCTCTCTCTCTCTCTCCCTCTCTCTTATTTTGCCTGTGAGACAGTAAGACTATTTCCAATAGCTCAACACTAATATAGCTATATGTGCCTACTTTCCTACGTCCCTTATAGCTTTTTGTAGGCAGTTAAAGACCTTACAGGGAGGCTTTTTGTGAGCGGCCACAGCTGATAGTTTTGTCTCCCTACCCAAATTTACCCAAAGCTTTAGCTTCTGCATTTTTGTGGCACCATCTTATCTTTTTTGTCTTGTGTTATGTTTTCTGCTGAATGTTATCTTACTTTATGTTATTCTATATTATGTTTATTGTAATGTCTGGCTTCCTGTCATTTGTAAGCAAAGAGTAGTGTGTATGCTCTAGCCAGGTGTGGTAAATATAAAAATAAATAAATAAATAAATGTGTGGAAATGACATTTCTAAAAATTTTACTGTAATTGTATAATGTTTATGGTAACCGTGCATCTGGTAAAATGGTACAATTGCAGTACATTTCAATAACCTCTCCCTTCTCGCGTGGATTTTTTTTTAAAACAGAAGCGGCTAATGGGTTGTTTGTACTTTGTGATCAATCCCGCAGTCCCTCTGTGCTTCCTTGGTGCCTGTGTGAGGCTGCGCTTCTTGAAAGGAAAAGGCATTTGCTTCCTGCAGAAAATCTGTTTTTTCACAAGTTGCTGAAATCTTGATGGAATAAGCACTTGTCTTGATCTCAGACTAAAAGCAAGAAATCGCAAAGGACTTAACAAATTCTCAACAGGCTGTCTTAATGGCTTGAGACAGACTCTCTTTTCAAGAATAACAAAATGTTTTCAGATATCTTCCGAGCCCTACTTTGATACCATTGACTGTGGTATCTATGTAGATCAACTGTTGGGAAAACTGTTTTATGGTGATTCCACTCAAGGAGACTCGTGGCATAGTGATTAAACTGCAGTACTGCAGTCAAGACTCTGTTCCCAACCTGTGTTCAAACCTGATGGAGTCAGACAGACAGCCCAAAGCTGACTCCAATCATACATACATACATACAGCTTTATTGGCATTAAAACAGAGAAAATAGACCACAACCGAAACAGTGATGGGAAAGCATTGTCAAATAAAACAATAGGTAAAAGGCCAAAAGGGGATACACTCTCTTTTCTTATTAATAACGGCTACTAGAAAATCTGCAACTTGTAAGGTGACCCATTCGGAATTGTCACGGGGTAAAAAGCTTGTGTATTCCTCTGGGGGGGGGGGCAGGGAACATAGACATAATTGGATCTAAAAACTCTTTGCATAACCTAGTGTGGGCAGGGCAACGGCACAGTATATGAGGGACAGTGTCCGGTTCGAGATGGCAAAATTTACAAAGCCTCTGGGACGATGGTATACCCAGGTATCTTCCTGAGAGTACTGAGGAGGGGAAAATATTGAGTCTGGCCAACATGAAAGCACGTCTCTTATTTGGATTAATTAACTTACGGAAATAACAGAGATCATGGCCAAAAACAGGGGATAAGTTAAAGAAACGTGGAGAGCAGGTCCAATTTAGACTAGAGGACTCCAATCTTTCTGAGGTTGGCAAATTGGGATGGTAGGCAATGTGTAGCCCAGCCTGCATAATAAACGTGTAAGTCACCCGAGAGTGCTTAAGTGTTAAGCAGCACACTTTGCTTTTGCTCTGCTTTATAGGGTAAATTCCAAACAAAATTCCCTAGAAATTCCTGTGGCACTACTTCATCTCCAGCAGTATTTAACAACTATATGAATAAGCCAGGAACAGCGGGTAGGGCATCAACATTAGATGACTTGCCTCCCTCTCAGTTTCTCCCTGACAATTCCTAGTACACAAGATTCTTCTTAGCCCAATGTGAAGGCATGGTAAATTGTGCACAAACGCTCCATATATTCCCACCACCCTTCTCCAGCTGCCCCAGGGGTGCGGGCCCTACTTGTGATGATCAGATCACTAGGAATTCAGCATAATGAACTGATGAAAGCAAACTGAAGGGAACCAGCCATTAACGTTGCAACTTGAGAAGGTTCCTAGTGCCCTTTTTTTTCCAGATCTGGGGGGTGGGGGGGTGGGCTGGCAGACTTTAAGAGCTAGGAAGGCCCAGAGGACATCTCTGTAGGTGTTTATTCCTCAGTTTCTTCCTTCTCTACGAGCCAGTGATCAAGGCTCTTGATCTGGAGGCTAATATAGGTTAAATAAACTGCATGTATTTTAAAATCCCTTTCTGGTTTCCAAAAGTAGGCTAAGTGCATGCAGCTGTGATTTTGGATTGGGGCCATGGATGGCACAGGGTGTCATTTCCCAGCTTTGCTTGATTTGAAGGTGCCCCCCCCCGGCAGGATGTAGGCCTGGGCAGAAAATTGTGGTGAAGGGGGGCTTTGTTTTATTTTTAAATTTTGCTTCCAAGTTCTGGAGACCCCTTGATTAAGCTAGAGCAGTAATTCCCAACCTTGGGTCCCACAGACAGTTTCTGGAAATTCACAGAAACCCAAACTTGGGAACCACAGTCCTAGGAGACAGACAAATTGGGAGTAGGGGGAGTCAAGCAATAAAAAAATGCACAAATGTGACATTTCCTGTGACCCAAGTCACTGCTGCAAGGTATGCTCTTGTGATGACAACGTCAAACTAAGCATTCATTAAACAACTTGAGGGTAATCTGGGTGCAGTCACAACTAGAGATGGGCACAAAACGGAAAAAAAATCCATTCCATTATTCGTTATTCGTTTTGTTACGTAATAAATGGATAATGAAAATTGTGATGAAATTGGAATGAACCGAACAGAACCACGAAAATTGGGTTCGTTACGTTTCGTTTTCGTTAATGGCGACACGCAATGAAATGAGCTGTTTTTAAATGTTAAAAAACGTCCTGAATATCCATAAAAACCCAGCAATAATCATTTATTCTGCCTGATAATACTTACCGGGGGTTGGGGTCCTTAAAACGTGCATTTATGTCTTTTCTCAGATCGCTGTATTTTTTTCCTTTAAGGGGAGTTAGGGCTTAGGGGACATCAACCCAAAATGGCTCCCAGATGCCTAATATTGATTTCTTGGGTATTAAAATGCCCTGGACATCCATAAAAATGCAGCAATAATTATTTGAAATTATTACCTACCAGGGGGTTGGGGTCCTTAAAATGTTTGTTTTTGTTTTTCTCCCATCACGATGTATTTTGTCTTTTCCCTTTAAGGATGACACAAAATGGATTCCAGCCACAAAATGGAGCAAGCCATGTGATGGGATCATGTAAATTCTTGGACAATTTCAACCTATCTTCATAGGGAGGAAACCGAAGAATTATGCCAGATAGAAATAACCAGGGAGGAGGTCCTTGCATGTCTTGTTAAACTAAATGCTAAGAAATCACCAGGACCAGATGGCATCCATCCATGAGTTCTCAAGGAACTTAAAGATGAAATTGTTTAGGTCTTAGCCAAAATATATAATCTTTCCCTCAAATCAGGTGTTGTGCCTGATGACTGGAAGGTAGCGAATGTAAAACTAATCTTCACAAAAGGATCCAGAGGTGATCCAGGAAATTACCTTCCAGTCAGTTTGGCACGTGTCCCAGGTAAAGTGATGGAAACCATCCTAAAAGATAAAATTAATAGGTACATAGAAGAGAAGGCGCTGCTGAAAGAGAGCCAACATGGCTTCTGCAAGGGCAAATCATGTCTCACTAATCTTTTGGAATTCTTTGAGAGTGTCAACAAGCATGTGGATAAGGGAGATCCAGTTGACATTGTTTATCTTGACTTTCAGAAGGCATTTGACAAGGTCCCGCACCAAAGGCTCTTGAATAAACTTGCCAGTCATGGCATAAAGGGACACATCTTGTCCTGGATCAGCAACAGGCTAATGGACAGGAAACAGTGGGTAGCACTAAATGGACACTTCTCCACGTAGAGGGAGGTATAGAGTGGGGTCCCCCAAGGTTCAGTACTGGGACCCTTGCTTTTCAACCTCTTCAAAAATGATCTAGGAGTAAATGGCATGGTAGACAAATTTGCTGACAACACTAAATTATACAGGGTAGTAAAAACTGAGAGATTGTGAGGAGTTCCAGAGGGATCTCTTGACACTGGGGGAGTGAGCAAACGAGTGGCAAATGAGTTTCAACATTAGATGAAGAAGACAGGCTCTGTTTTGGGCATGTGGTCTCTGTCTTCTTCAGTGAATACTGAAGCAAATAATTCATTGAGTCCCTCTGCAACCTCTGTTTCCTCTTTAATAATCCCTTGCCTTCCATTGTCGTCTAATGATCCAATGGCCTTCCTAGTTGAGTTCTTACTTCTAATGTACTTAAATAAGTCCTTGTTATTTCTTTCAGTGTTTTTAGCTATACGTTCCTCCAAGTTTTGCTTTGCTTTCCTGATTGTTGCCTTGTATTTGTTCTACTGGACTTTATGTTTCTGCCTGTTGTCTTCATTTGGACAAGCCTTCCATTTTCTAAATGAGCTTTTCTTGCTTTTGGTCACTTCCCAAACATTGTTTATTGTTTGTTAGAATCCATAGTTCTTGGCTCATTTCTGTCTCTACAGAAAGAAAAATCTAGCTGTTAGAGATCTGTCCATTCTATTTTAGGTACATATGCATTTCCAAAGGTCCCCCAAATATGCAGAAGTCCCCATAATTTTTAGGGTGATCCCTGCCTGGCATGCATTTCTCAACTGAAAGGCACTCAGCTGCTCAGTTTGCTGCCACAGAGTCTTGCTGATCCTTTGAAATTAGGAGCATGACTATACTCAAGGGAAGAGCATATTCCCTCCCTGTGAAGTCACCCTGGGGAATTCAAGTTTCCCTGGGTCTCTTCACATTAACTGGCCACAGTGAGAGGGGGGGGGAGAGAAAAGCCTTTATTGCAGCTTGTTTGCATTTCTATTTATAGCCTGTGGGTTAAAAAGGAAATGCTTAATAAGCTGTAAACAAGCCTTCATCCTCTCATTAGCTTTGAATATACAGGTTAAAAAGAGGGGGGGTGCTCAGTCTTTGCTATTTAAAAAGGAGACAGTATAGCCTTGCTAACCTTGTCTCACCACTCCCTAAGTGTATGCTGGTACAGTGGCTTTTCTACATTGATTCAAATGATCACGTGTCTGAACTAATGTGAAAGGATCCATTTTAAAAACAGTAGAAGCCCCAGTAACAGAGGGGGGAAACTACAGATGAAGGTGGACTGAGGGCTGATTTGCATTTTCCTCTCTGCCATGCGGGGAAAATGCAAATCATTGCCTCAAACCTACAGTATTTGCCCACACTTTTCCCCACTGTAGTTGCACCCTAAGATGCATTATTTGGCATAAGCTTTTACGGACTGCTGATGCCTTCTCCATCAGGGGCATGATGCATTTGAAGAAAGACATCAGCAAAAGTTTGTGCTGCTTCCTGTTTAACCGGGCACAAGCTAGCATGACTGTTTGCTTGGAAAACCAAAGGAAAACAGCAGCACCATGAATGAATGAATGGAACAAATTGGTGCATGGATGCATATGTTTGTTTCTGAAACAGGTGACTCCCCCAGCCTCCCCTCAAGCCTTTGTTGGCTTCACATGCAAATGCCTTTCACAGGCCAGATTTGCATAGCAGAAGGCCAGATCTGGTATATGGGTTTAGCCTTGTTCGATTTTGCTAAAAACGTATCTGATGGTGTCGTGTCTTATCTTCCAGCTGGTTGGTGGGAGGGTTTGAGCAGGCAATAAGGAAAGCATGAGCCAAGGGTGGATGAGAGAGAGCCCGCGCAAGTGATTAGCATTGTTAATTTGATGCAAGACCTGGTGGCAGGGCTCTTTTTGTTTTTGTTGTTAATGCAAGATGATTAATTAGCCTACAGAAAGGAGGGGCTGGGGGTGGAGGAGACATTTGAAGTGTTTATTGCAGGATCAGGTTCCTGGTTTTATAAGCAGAGAGGGAAATAAAGTGCCAGGCACGACACGAAGAAACGGCAGCAAAGGGACTAGAACTCTTAATTCATAATTCAGCAGACTAATCAGGGAACATCTTTCCCGGCTCCTCGGCTGTAATGAAAAAACGTGAGGTGACAAATGATGAGGCTGCTTTATTTCTTCAGGAGGCTGCTGGCAATTAGCTCCTTTCTTCCGATGCCCACGTTACTGGTCTAATGAGGTGGCCTGTGCTATTAAAGCAAGGCGGGAAAAGTAGGGCAGCCTCACATAAGTATCTTAATGATAAACACCCTGCAACACAATTTTAATGCAATTTGGTGGGGAATTAATTTTTAAAAGGCAAACAAGGTTAGCCTTGTTTGGAACACCGGTTTGCCTGACTACTAGCAACCGCTGAGCTTGGCTGCCTGATGGCTCCTTCAGAGGACACAAGCAAAGCAAAATTTAGGGTCGGAGTGGGGTAAGGATGGAACCAATCCAGTAGGATCCCCATATCCACAGAGGCTGAGAAGCATGTGTGCTGCTTATACGCCACCCTGTAGTGCTTAAAGCATTCTCTGGGCACCTTACAATTTTAATGGCGTGGGTTATGCATGGCCACCCATCCAGGGATCTGGGTCCCTAGTTCACTGACCTCAGAAGGATGGAAGGCCAAGTCAACCTCCAGCCAGCAAGCTGCACCTGTCAGGGTTGATCTTGGGTTGTGAGCGGAGTCTTCACTGAAGTGCTGCAATTTAACCATTGCTCCACGAGACTCCTCCTCATGGCCAAGGTTTTAAACCCACCCAAAGGAGGTCCTCCAAGGCCAGGGGCCAGCTTTTTCAGCAGGTAGAGTCTTTTGCTTATGGAGGTTTCAGATGGTCAACGAGGAGGAATCTCCCTGGAATCTCTTTCAGGACCCAGGCTGTCTCATCCTGGTAAGTGTGTTAAGACTGCTTCGGAAGCCAGCCTCCAGTGGAATGAGACTTTTTGGAATGGATTGCTGCTCTCTTTTCCTCTTTATGAAGTCAAGCAAACAAACACACTTCGTAGTAAGCCCTAAAAGGCAGATGGACTGCACACGAAGAAACAAACAACACTTTAAATGTCTCTGTTTTATAAAAAGGCCACAAGCGAAAGAAGGAACCAGGCAGACACAGTCAAAACAATTCGTCTCCGTGAGGTGCAAACCTTCTGTGAAATCAGCAACGACAATAAAATTCATCCTTTCACAGTGAGACTGAGGGAGGTGTTTATGGTTCGATCCAAGAAGACAACAATAAATTTGTCAACAACAACCAGGCCATGAAGTCAGTTCTTTCTTATGGTGACACTTCTCAAGGTTTTCCAGGTCAGGAATATCCAGAAGTGGTTCACCCTCCCTTTCTTCAGGAGGCTGCCTGGGACGGAGCCCTAGGACTGAGCCACTTGTCCAAGGCTTCCCAAACTGGTGCTACTCTCAGGAGGCACAGGGAGCGTTCCAACTCCCAACCGCTGGCCCTGCAGGCAGAGACCTAAACCACTGCGCTATCCCGCCAGTTCCAAATGGACAAAACACATCACTATTTATTTATTCAAACATTTAGTAAGGCATTATTTTTAAACCATTTTTCTTCTCATCTCTCTCCCCCGCCCCGTTTTATCAATCTCTTGCCATTTTTAGCTTCATTTCAGCTTCATTTTAGTGTTTTTTTTTGTTTGTTTGTTTTGATTTATGTATATTTTACTTTATTATGTACCTTGTATTTTGGTTTTTAAAATGTATTCCTTTGTTTGTTATCAGATGTTGTAAACCGCCCAGAGTAGGCTTGGTCTAGATGGGCGGTATAAAAAGTCAAATAAATAAATAAATAAATAAATAAATAAATAAATAAATTTTATTTTATTTTAGAGTATTTTTGCCCCACCTTTCTCCTTGGGAAAGGACCCACTTTTCTCTCCAGGAGTTCTTGCAGGAATCGGTGCAGTCAGCACCTTGGGGCCATGGGTTTCTTTGTCGTGCTGCTCTAACAGTTAAGAAGATTTTCCTGAGATTCAGCCAAAACCTGGCTTCCTGTCACTTGAGCCCCTGGTTGCGTGTCCTGCGCTCTGGGATGATAGAGAATAGATCCCGCCCTACCTCTGTAGGGCAGCCTTTCAAGTGATTGAAAAGTGATCTCCTATCTCCCCTTACAGTAAAAAGGATTTTGGAGCCGTGCAACCATTAAAACAAACAAAGTCAAAACTAGACTATGGGTGATACCTTCATAGGTTGCTAGTAGAAAAATAAAAAAAAGTTGCTGAGCTTTTGAGAACACAAGTCCTCTTCTTCAAAGCAGTTATAAAAGTCCAAACATGGCAAGGGATGTAATTTGCCAGCAGAAAGTTCTTAAAAGTTCCTCTGGCAAGATGGATGCCAGGTTTTCTTCATGGAAGGCACACAGCGGCATCCCTTGCCATGTTTGAACTTTTATAACCGCTTTGAAAAAGAGGACTTGTGTTCTTGAAAGCTCAGCAACTTTTTTTACTTTTCTACTGTACTAGCAACCTATGAAGGTATCACCCATAGTCTAGTTTTATCTCCCCTTAGTCTCCTTTTCTCCAGGTAAACCAAGTCTAGTTCTTTCAGTCTTTCCTCACACAACAGAAGGTCTTCAGTCCCCTGAAATCAACAATGACAATGACAATGACAACAACAACAACAACAACAACAAAATAACAATGACAACAGCAACGACAACAATAGCAGCAGCAGCAGCAACAACAACAACAACAACAACAATGTGTCATCAAATGAATTCTGACTTATGGCAACCCTTTACAGGGCTTCCTAGGTACGGAATACCCTATAGTGATTTCCCTTTGACGCCTTTTGTGGTTGCCCTGGGACTGTGAAGCTTGCCCAAGGCCATCCAGACTGGTTCTATCCACAGGAGGCACAGTCAAACTCTGGCTCCAGGTTTCAAGTGAAGGAAGGGGGGAAAGTCCAAGTGAGCAGTGCTGGAAGAGGAGAAGGATGGGAAGTCATGGGCAAGGTGGTGTGAAAGCCTTGTCATCCATCTATATACCAGTGATGGTGAACCTTTTAGAGACCGAGTGCTCCAACTGTGCTTCAAAGCCCACTGGTTTTTTGCAGTGCCAATACAGCAATTTAAACTGAATACAGGTGGCTGCGAAGGGGCGATGTCGGGTGCCCACAGAAAGGGCTCAGAGGGCCACCTTTGGCACCCGCGCCATGGATTCACCAATATTGATCTATACCCATTTCCAGCTGGCACCAGGAGTTATGGACTATGAAGATACAGCAGGACCCCTGTATCCACCAGGGCTTGGTTCCAGCCACACACACCCACAGAAACTGAAATCTGTAGATAATAGTAAATGCACAATATGTCGTGCATTAAAAAGGGGTGGGGGGACAAAATATTTTAACATGCATGACCAGAACTGGCTGTTAGAGGGCACCAGATACCATGCTGTGTATAATATTTTCAGATCATGAATACGTGAGCCATAGATATGGGGGTCCTACGGTACTTGTACATGGGTTGGGCTTGCACAATGTTTGCATGTTGAGAAGTGGATGAGGAGAGACTAGGTGAATTATGAATGGACATTTCAGAGGGGCTTCTCATGCCATCTAGCATAAGAAAGTCAAACTCCCTGACTCTGGTTTTGGAGTCATAGGCCTAAACCACTGAGCTGTCCTACAGTTCTAATAAAACTAATAAGGGGCCAGAATCCTGATGCCTATCCCAGCTTTACAGAGGTCTTTACATGGACCAGGGGGTTGGACTCGATGACCATATAGGACCCTTCCCACTCAATTTTTCTAGGATTCTATAGATAGGCCCTCTGTCTTTGGTTGATGATGCTTCATCCCTTGATGATGCTTCTGCCCACATCAGACGGACGGCTTCAGCAGTTATCCAAGGGATGTTTCCTCATTAGTATTTTAAGCTATCTTTTATTTTGTTTTTGTTTTTCCTATTGTATTGCCCGTCCACCCCCTTCCTGCCAATTTATCCTTCTGAAATATGCAATAGCCAAGTGATGTTTCATGTACGCTGGTGTTAAAAAACGCATTTAATCACCATTCCTGGTGTTGCATTTCAGAGACAGATCAAAGCGTGCGAGGGATGCCTCATTAAAAGCAAGGAATGTGCTTCTCGCCCTGTGTATGTTTACCGCATTTGTTTCCTCTGCAATATAATCCATTCAAATCAAATTTAACCCTTCCAGAACTGGACTGGAACAAAGCACAGGCGCACCCTTTGGACATGGCTGGCAGCCCATATTTTGCTGTCAGCTTTATAATGCCACGGTGAAGGGGATTTCAAATAAATTGAACATTAAAAATTTAAATGCCTTTTATGAATCTGCTCGCCTCGACAAGGACACTGTGTTCAGAAATAATCAGAGAATGTAAAATATGCATGATGGAATGTTAGTGCTGGTTGAACCCTCCCTTGGAACGAAACGGGTGCGTAGACTCGGGATGTACAGGTGATGTCTCCTTGACCACCAAGACCCCTGAAATGTCCTACCTTCTACAAAAAAAAGGGGAGACCAACAGCTTTTTTTTCCCCGTCATTAACATATCTGTAGTTCAGAAAAACGTCTGTTGGGACAAAGCGCTCACAAAAGACTCCCCTCAGCCAGTGCAAAATGCAGCAGCGGGTTGTTTGGAAAAGTTCCCCCACATGCCACACCCACACTGCCCTGCAGATTCTGAAATCCAGTATCTGACATGTTTGTTTCATACACCTGTGCATTTTTATGCATAATGAATTTTTTAAAAATCTTGTGAGTTTTTTGGGCTATTTGGCCGTGTTCTTGATGTTTTTTTCTTCCTGATGTTTTGCCAGACTCTGTTTGCAGGATCTTCAGAGGGCAAGGAGCTCAGGGAACTAGGAGTTCTCTCTGTGCTTTGGGATATAGAATGAGTGAGACTATGTGTTTTTTAAAGCAGTGGGAAAGGGGAAACTTGTCCTATGCAAGGAGAATAGGTTTAGTCATTGTATTGTGATGGAGGGATTAAGAAGTTTCACAGCCTTCCGTATGGTAGCCCATCACCTCTATGACTGTGGGGGCTTTCTAGGCGAAGTATGAGCAAAACAGGATGAAGTGGTATTATTGCTTATATTTCTGTGAAGATTCTCATTCATCCAGGTGAGTTTACCTGGAAGTTGAGTCATGGCAACTGGGCTTCTTTTCTTGAGATATTTACTGCTCATCCAAATAGCTTTGTCAGTCTGAGGAAATCTAGTTGCAAGTCCTCCATTTTATAGTTCACTCTGACCTCATGTATTCCTGGTCCAAAAATAGGCTGTAAAATGAACAATGGCCTGAATAGGCTCGTTAGGTGAACAATAATCTAGGTGGACAATGGCCCACCTTTACAACCTTCCCAACACCCATAAAGTATGAGTTGTTAGCCATGGCCTTGTTGGTGGAGGTTTGATTTTTCTGGGGATTGTTCAAATGGCCACTTGATAAGTAGCAGACAGATTGTGCCTGAGCCCCCCACCTCTGCTGACAGAGGGATTTTCAATGAATAGCTTCCCTGGAAGAGAATTTCATGTCTAGTTTGTGTTCAGAGTGTGTTCAGCTACTGCTGATTTTTCTGGTGGTTTTAGTCTGCAGTGTCTTTCACGTTCTTTGATTCTGGTCTGGATGCTGTGCTTTGTGGTCCCAGTATATACCTGGCCACAACAAACTGGACATGAAATCCTCTTCCAGGTCACACAGATACTGGACAACACTAACAATCACTATGTCAGACTACACAGGGAAGCCCTTGAAATCCACAAACACAAGCACAGCTTCAACAGAAAAGATGAAAATCTAAAAACCAACAAACCCTGGCTTCCAGTACTGAAAACTACAGCCTGCAAAATATCAAAGTTCAATGATTCCCACCCAGCCACATGAACCAGTGATCAATTCACACAATAGAACAGCTAACAACACCCATCAATCACAGAGAAGGATCGCTGCCATCCCTGATGGCAGTGAAACTTCTAATTCCTTCCACATCACAATACAATGACTAATACTGATTCTCCTGCATAGGGCAAGTTTTCCCTTTCCTACAACTTTAAAAACCCCACAGTCTCATTCACTCCATACCCCAGAGCACAGAGAGAATGTCTAGTTCCCTGAGCTCCTTGCCTTCTGAAGATGTTGGCCAGAAAGTCTGGCAAAACATCAGGAAGAAAAACGTCCAGAACACAGTCAAATAGTCCAAAGAACTCTCAACAGCTATCAGATCGCGGCTGTGAAAGCCTTCGAGAATACAAAAAAAAAAAAAAAAAAAAGGTTTTGGGTATTCCTGTCAACAAATCAAAGTTTTTTCATTTGATTGTCATTTTCTTAGAGCTGCAGAGGTGGGTCTTTCTTTCTTTCTTTCTTTCTTTCTTTCTTTCTTTCTTTCTTTCTTTCTTTCTTTCTTTCTTTCTTTCTTTCTTTCTTTCTTTCTCTTTTCTGCACCAGTGTGACCACTTTGTGGAGAGCACCAGAATGTCTGTTTCCGTCGTCACCAGCAAAGAGAAGACGATGACGATTCCTCATCCTTGCCTGCAGGAACACGACGGAAACAGATGAGAGGTCAGCATGTGCACAAACGTTTCATTTTGGGTGGGGTGGAGACACTGCCTTTTTCCATTTCACGTGTGTAACCTGCATTGGTTCTTCAGCTTCATCAGGAATGATCCTCCAGTAGAGATTGGCCTTCCCTCTGGACAGGATCCATTGCTGGGCACGAGCCTTGCATCTGACTCCCATGCAATGGGAGGATGGGAGGAAGCCCCCTCCTTGTTGACTCTCAGAGTGTACACAACCGTGGGCAATGCTGTTCCATTCCCTTATTCCGGTTATCGCATCAGCTTTACACTAGACCCCAAGGACTCTTCCTGCTGGGAAACTATCCTATTTGAACAATCCAAGGGAGAGAGCTACAATTTCTATATAATTGCTTCTTGTTTCTTCTCATTATAGCCAAAGGATTGAGGTCAATGTTGTTCTGCTGCTGCTGCTGCTGCTGCTGCTGCTGCTGATGATGATGATGATGATGATGATGATGATGATGATGATGATGATGATGATGATGATGATGATGCTTCTGCTCCACACAACTAATGGTTCTACACGCCCTCCTCTACACCCCCAGCAGATTGATTCTTTTATGGAGACACAAGGCCCAGTCTGAAGTTTGAACTGCATTGGGTTCTTCTGGAAGTAAGAAAAGCACGCCTCACAGCATGACTGATGGCTCCATCCTCTACCCCCTCCTAACGTCCAAGGCAACCCAACAACCCAGTGGGATGCAGAAGCTTTAATTAATTCACACAGCACCGCTCCTGCCTCCAAGAGACAAACCCAACAGTCTTCGCCTTTAAAAAAAAAAAAAACAACTCCCTCAAGACACACATTTTGTGCTGCCGTTGTGCTATTTACTACCATCTTCCACCCAAAGTGGAGCCAGGTCATAGCCACCTGCTGGGGGAGAGAGAGACAAAAAGCGCCCGGAGAGGAATTACAGAGAGAGCATCCAGAGTGAAGCATGCAGACTAGAACTAATGACTATTAGTTTTAATCTATTCATTAGTGTTTCAATAAGGACAGTGCTTTCTTCTCCTCTACAGGTATTAATTGGTTTAGCCATGCTAAGATCCATGCGTTATTGCCAATTATTGCTCTCATGTGCGATCGCTGTGATTACTTTGCATATATTTGAATTCTATGTCAGATGGTTCTTTTCCCCACATTTTATTAAAACTTCTGGAATTGACCCTTTTCCCACATTAAACCAGGAACGGCTTGGGGTTTCAACATCCGTAGGTCAATCTACCTCCCCCTGGTCCATGCTCTGCAGATACTTGCCACAAAGACAAACAAGGGGGGGTCCTAGAGCAAATCAAGCCTGAACAAGGTCTGGAGGCAAACATCCTGAAACTGAGGCTGTCCTACTTTGAGCACAACGTGAGAAGGCAGCATTCTCCGGTTGGGGAGGGGGGCGACATCATACATTGGAAAGGTGTGGAAGGCAGTAGCGAAAGAGGAAGGCCCGGGGACCAAATGCGGCCCATTTTCAGTTTTAGAGTAGCCCACAGCCCCTTCTCCCCGCTGGCTCAGTCTGTCATGCATCCCCACCAGCTGGCCCCTCCCCATACCAGACAGAGATGTCAACTTGCAGTTTATGGTTTGCCTGCCCTCCCTGCTTATGTCTGTCCCCCCACCCCCAGCCACCTGCCCAGCTTACCTGTCCCTGACTCCGTTGCTGCAGCATCCTTCCCACCCCCTTGCATATCCTATAACAATGGTGGCAGACGTTCAACACTCCAGATGTTTGGACCACAACTCCCACAGTCCTTTGTCATTGGCAGCCCAGGCTTGGAATTCTGGGAGTCATGGCCCAAAACATCTGGAGTGCCAAAGGTTCACCTCCGCTGTCCTAGAGCCTTGTGAAAAGCCTGGCCCAGGAGCCAAATGCAGCTGAATGGTTGCCCCCACACACACACACACATTTTCACCTCACCAATTCTGGCCCTCCTCGCAAAAACTTTGGACACCCCTGCACTACGAGATGGACAGACTCTCTTAAAGAAGCCACAGGCCTGAGTCTGCAGGAGCTGAGCAGAGATGTTGAGGAGAGGACATTTTGGAGATTGCTCATTCAGAGGGCTGCGATAAATCAGAGGTGACATGACAGCACATCACAACTGGATTATTATGCATCACAAACCTGCACGTAGAAGCACCATACCCTTGAGAGAGGGAGCAATAGGAGCCTTGTTTTCACAGCTGATGGTTTGTAAGGTGTTTGCCTGTCTCAACCTATGAAGCCTATTATTTTTAACAGCAAAGGGCCTTTGCCACTCCTTAAAGACTCAGAGGTTTAATGTCATGCACGTTTTCATGGGCTAGAATTGGCTTTATCAGATGCAAGAGACCTCTAATGAATAAAAGCAGGCCCAATAAAAACTCATGCCATAATAGATGCAAAGATGCTACCAGAATCTGTTGTTGTCATGCCACATGCTACGACACAGCTGCCCACCTGGTAGGGTTATTTTAATTTAATTCATTGCTTCACCACAACCACAACATTTTTTTCAAGACGTTCTTGTCAGTGTCCACGTTGGCAATATTTAGGAGTCTAGTCCTGGGCTTGTGGCTATGAAAAGAACTAGCTACTCTGGCTAGGTAAAAAGTGGAAACAATTGTTTTATAGCTTCAGGCTATCTCATTGTAGGAGAGGAAACTTGAGGGGAAATGTAGCAGAGAGAGATGGGCACAGATCAGGAAAAATGGTGATTTGTTTTGATTCATGATTTGTCAAGTTTAACAAATCACAAGAAATGAATTTCCATTTTTTTCCTGACAAATCAACAAATCAATCTGTAAATTTAAAAACTCATAAAAGGCCCCCAAGGCACCAAGAGACACCAGACTTGCAGAGAAGTTTCCTCTGACTGTCCTCTACAGTCCCTCCAAGTTTGGGGAAAATAGGTTTTCCTAAAGACGGTTGCTAAAGGTCCCTTCCCTGGGGGACCCACATTGAGGGGTGCATAACGCATACATCTCAATCCCAATCTTTACTGAACTTGGCAGGATTGTAGAGAAGAGTCAGGGGAAGTTTTCCTCCAAATTTGTATCTCTAGGTCTGATAGGTATTGTATTCAAATATAGTTTAAATACTCAATGAAGCATATTCAATTACACTCATATATTCTGCTTTAACACTCAGCAAAGCAAAGTCATTGTAGATAGAATGGCAATTTAAGTATAATCAATAAGCAGTCATTGTAGATAAAAGTGACTGGTTACTAATTACTTAAACATATATATACACATATGTATTTCTTTTAATAAGCCACAGAGCATAAGAAAATGGCTAGAGTTTGGTTCAAGAAAAGCATTTCAGTCTCTGTCTTTCTCTCCCCCCCAACTCCCAAAAATAAAAGGCAGACACAGCTTGCCTTGAAATTCCATTCCCATGTATACTGAAATAGCAATCAGAATTGTATCTTTCTGTGGAACAATGAATCCCTGTAAGCAGGCGAGAGCATCTTGACGCAAGCATGACTATGGTAGGAGGACTGTTCTACAAGATTGTTTCTAACTAGCAAGTATCCTGTGTGAATAAGCTAGAACTGTTTCTCCTTGTTAGAATATGTGCTGCAGGTGCATGTTATCTTTTTACATAGAGGCGGGGGGAAGAGCAGAATGGAAATTGGTAAAAGTTTCGTGTTCCTATTGTTCGGGGCCTCAGACTTTCCGAATGATCGGCTGAGGACAGGTAGAGCCTTTGTAAACAAATAAACTTTTCTCTGCTTCTAAAAGCCTTGGAGGAATTCTTCTTCCTAAACCCCAAGGGAGCGCGGTGAAATTTTGAACCCGTTTCTAACAGGTCCCTTGGAAGCCATTTCATAGCCCAACAACTCAATGAAGCAAAAACCAGTAAAAATTCATTGATTATTATTCATCTGGGTTTATCGATTTGTACAAATACAAGTTGACAAACTGATGATTTTCAAATGAATTTTGCAATCTGTTTTTTTTTTAAACTATGCCCATCTCTAGTAGCAGATGAAAAATTAAAAGAAAATATCCTTAGCAGTAAGTGCTAGGAGCACCACTCCAACATCTGAAACACCTTATCACTGCTCACCCACAATCTAGGTGTTGATTTCTCTCTCACATCACAATTCTGTCATGCCTTCACTTCACTTCTAACTTAATTTTTTCTTGCCCTGCGTCTAATGAGTTCCCACTTTGTTGGTTTCCTTTTGGGAAGGAGCAGTGCTGCCTTCCCCATAATTTTTGACAGGGCTCTTTCGGATTCCACTTCATTTCAGGCCCAGCTCGTGGCCAGCTCTAATTGATCCCTCTGCTTGTCTTCCACTTTTTAAAAATTATTTTTCTTCTTGCTGTTGGTTTTTTTCCACCTGCCTCTGACTCCTTCTTTTAACACACACCACTCTCCCTGCTCCTGTCTTTGCTCCCTGGTAGTCAAAGCTGATCTTTCATAATAGCCACCCAGCTTGTTTAACAAAATGCACCTTGTTCTCTGTCGCCTCCGAGACTAGTCAGACATGTCAAGCCACTGAGAGAAAGTGCAAATTTGCAGGAAACCGACCATACGTCTTTGGGCGTTTATACACGACCCCTAAGCTCCGCTGCAAATGGCTGCAAGCTCCGGAGCTTAAAAATGTTTCCCCACCAGCTCCAGAGTTTGCAGACAATTAAGTGCGACCCCACCCACTTTAGCGCGACCCAGCGCACTTTTCTTGTACCTTCTCTTTGGAGATGAAAAATCTTTGATGCGGTGCAACGATAGTGAGTGCTGGGCTCTCCTCGCTTCTGTTTGCTGCTTTTTGGCTCCCGCCCCTTTAAGAGCTACTTTTACAGAGACGGGGGTTGGACTTGATGGCCTTACAGAGACCAGAGGCAGAACGAGGTGAGCAGCATGCTTTTCTTTCTCTTTTTCTCCCTCCCTCACGCAGCCAGCAACCAGGAAGTGCGGAGGGGGTGGGGACAGAGGAAGAGCAAGGAACCCCTAAGATCTCTGGTCCGAATTTAAGTGGCCAGCGGATCTTAGGGGTCGTGTAAAAAGGCCCTTTGAGATCTAGGTTCTCTGTGTGGACCACCAGCTAAGTCTACAGAGATCCCATGTTCCGTAATTGCTCCTTCAATCTCAGAATAATATTTTGGCCTGGCCTGCCTAGGCTGCATTCTAACAATTTTGTCATTATTTCTGCTGCATTTCAACGAGTGTAATTTCTTTAAGCGTGTATTTATCTGCCTCTTGAAGGAAGACCTTGCAGAGACAGTGGCATTAGCTCCATCTAACGGGATATTTTAGCTGTTGAGCACCCAACAATCCTGGTGTAATTAGGCTTCAGAAAGTTAGGCATTAATTATGGTAACAAGCTGATGGGAATTAAGTACAACAAATTAACAGACTGGCTTTCCTTGGGAGAGGAAATCTATTTCCTACAGAAGGTGAGTGGAAGTGATCTTAGCCACCCTCAAACATGAGCTGGAAGAACGTCCTCTGTACAGGAATGCAGCTGCCATATCAGTGACAGATGTTGCAGGGTATGGAATTTCCACTGAAATTCCTCTGGGGGCGCTTTTACACAACCCCTAAGGTCCGCTGGCCACTTAAATTTGGACCAGAGATCTTGGGGGTTTGTCGCTCTTCCTGTGTCCCCACCCCTCCACACTCCCTGGCTCCTGTCTGTGTGAGGGGAGGAGAAAAAAGGAAGAAAAGAATGCAGGCTTACCTCGTTCTGCTGTCTCGCTCTGCTCCGGGAAGCATTCCAGTCTCTTAATATCTCTTAAAGGGGCGGGGGGGCAAAAAAACAACAAACACAAGGCAAGGAGAGCCCGGCACTCACTCCTTTACATCTGCATCAGAAATTTTTCACCTCCGGAGAGCAGGTACTTGAAAAGTGTGCTGGGACGTGCTTAGGTGGGAGTGGCCGCACTTAATTTTTTTAAAACTCTGGAGCTGGTGGGAAAACAATTTTAAGCTCCGGATCTGGGAGTCATTTGCCTCGGATTTTAGGGGTCGTGTAAAAGCGCCCTGGCTGTGCAGCAAGAGTGCAGGGATTTAAAGAGCAGAACAGCTTGAAGTCCCCCCACATTAGTCCAGCCCTTTTTCTCATTAAGCTGTCAGTTAGTGCTCAGTAACTCACTCTGGGACATTAGTGGGATGGGGAAGAAGAGGTTTCATTTCTCACAACTAATTCAAACAGCAAACTGACAAACATGACAGCTCTCAACAACAGATTGCAATGGACTCTAAAAAAGGTTCCCCCCCCCATACATGTGTGTTAGTCATCCGTATTCAAGCCAAAGAGCCAGTGTTGTGCAAGTCCGTGGCCATTGGCAGACATGGCTGCAAGGAAACACTGTTTACGGCAGTACCTATTTATCTACTTGCATTTACATGCTTTCCAACTGCTAGGTTGGCAGGAGCTGGAGTGTTAAGTGGAGCTCATTCCATTGTGTGGCACCCAGGATTCGAACTGCTGAACTGCCGACCTTGTGTCCCTCAGTTTTCAGTGCTCTAGCCCGGTCAGGGAAGGGATGATTGGTTAGTGCTGGGATGGAGTGACAGTCATCCCAGCCCAGAAATGCTTCCCCACCCCCGACAAACTTGCTAAAGGCAGCATGAGAGGTTGCAAAAAAAAAAAAAAAAAAAAAAAAGCTGGAGGGCACAGATGCAAGGAATCCATGAGCGAAAACCATCCAATCTTTGTATAACTGTCTCCAGTGAGGGACAGTGGGCTAGCAACCTTACATGCTACCTGTAGTAGTTTTGGCTGGGAGGGACTTTTCTGGGCTGGTGTGGCTGTCCATCTGTCCAGCAGTGACCAATCATTCTTTCTTCCCTCTGAAATCAAAGAGAGCCTCACCTATCTACTGGGTGTTCTACTTTCCTCTCTTTTTCCAGTTGAAGTCAGTTATATGTTGGTTAGTTTGTTGTTATTTGTTCACAATTGTAAGTAAGAAAATGTTTTCTACTCTTTCTGCTACAAATGTCTCAGAATAAAATATAAATGCCAGTTAACAAGGAAAGGATGAGCTGAAGAAAATGATGTTCTTCTCCCTTCTGACACTGTACTTTGGCTGTGTATGAAAAGGAGAATTTTAACCGAAAATTAAATACTCTGCAACAGTTTCTGGGGTCATTTGGTCTACTGTCTAAATGTTTTTTTAATCTCAAAAGCATTCTCCTTAATATGTCTGTGAAGATTCTCAGTCATCCAGGTGAGTTTATCTGGAAGTTGGGTCATGGCAACTGGACTTCTTTTCCTGAGAGATCAAAACAATTCCCTGCTCATCCAAGCAGCTTCTTCAGTCTGAGGGAATTTAGTGGTGAGAACTCCAATTTATAGTTCACCTCCATTTCCCATCACCTTGGCCTGAATAGGCTCATGAGGTGGACAGGTGTCTGAATAGGCTTGTTAGGTGGACAATGGCCTGGGGCGTGTGAAAGTCCCACCTAATCAACCCTTCCCAACACCCATTAAGTATGGGTTCTTAGCTGTGGCCTTGTTGGTGGAGGTGTGAAGTGTTTATGATTTGTTTGGGGGTGGTTGAAAGAGCAGCTTGCTAAGTAGCAGAAAGATTTGTGTCTGAGTCCCCCACCTCTGTTGAGAGGGGCTTTCAATACACACATGAATGGCTTCCCCGATACCACTCTCTTGAACCACCTATCTTCTGTGGTAAGATTCTTGCCCTGGGAGTCCTCAAAAATTCCTTCCTTGTACTCAACAGAATAGCTCTTTCTTTCTGCACTCATCTTGTCTGGAGGTACAGATACTCAGGAAAAGCTGGCACACAGACTGTTGATGGTTGGTGAGGCTGGCACTAGTGATGCGTGAACGGCTAGGAGGAAAGGGTGATGCGGTTGCCACCCGCACACCTGTGCAAGTGCGAATGGCTCGGAGAAAGGAGCTGTGGCAGATAAAAGGTATTCCAGTTTTCCTTACCGGTCTGCGTCGAAATGCATGGTGTGGCTATGCAGCGTATCTCCATAGCCACACTCATCACTAGGTCTTATTGGGGTAGGTAGGGCTTATATTTAACAAATACAGTGGTACCTCAACTTACGAATTTAATCCATTCCAAATGCATGCTCTTAAGTCGAACTACTTTTAAGTCGGGGTATCTATCTAAAAAAATGAAAACATAAGTTGAAAAAAATGGGGAAAAAGTAAGTCAAGCAGACCATATCTAAAATTTGTAAGGCAGCAGTTAAAATGCCAACAGTTTTCTGCTCTTAAGTCGAATTGCTCTTAAGTCAAGTTGCTCTTAAGTCATGGTACCACTGTGTATAGAAATTCTGCTAGGGCTTATTTTTGGGGAAGATCTTATTTTCGGGGGAACACGGTAGCATGAAGGGATATAAAAAACAGCAAATAAAGTTTCAAAACATATAATAGAGAAGTGAAATGCATAAATATAAAATCATTTTAATGAAAGCTTTTTCTGTAAAACTTTGATCATGCTATACATATTAGGTACCTTTATATTACCATATAAAGGTATCTACCAAATTCAAAATACAATTTGTGCTCAGCTAAATATCATATTTACAGTGAAATCTTATGCATGTCTACTCAGAAGTAAGTACTATTGTCTTCAATGGGGCTTACTTCTGGGAAAATGTTGTAGGATTGCAGCTTTAGTCTTAAGTTAATGAGATCCTTGTGCTTGATGCCTGCTGCAGAGAGATTTTATATTAGGATCCAATTCAGTCAGCTTAATTCTCAAGTCTCCTCATTCAGTGATATTCAGTCGATTTCTTTTCTTCAGTAGCAAATCATTTACAGCAATAAAGCCATATTCAGCTAAATATGAAAATTGGAATGGTAACAGTTTTCTTGCAAAGTAAGCTGAATTTGTGTATTTAGTTTCTGTCTCATCTCAAAACCATGCAATCGCTCCTTTTATATTGAATATTTTATATTGAAGGGGGAGCTGAATCAGACAGGCCTGGCAAAGCCTACACATATGTGTAGGAAAAACACAGCCTGGGATAACACAGACTAAAAATTTCTTGCTCAAACGATCAATGGGAACACATTAGACATGGGCACAACATGAAAATACAGTCTTTTGTTTCATTTTGTTTCTTTAGTAGTTTTGTTTTGTTTTGTTTTGTTACTAACAAATGTTAGTAACCATCATCTGGTGTGTTCCATC
Organism: Phrynocephalus forsythii; assembly: GCA_029282475.1. NCBI lineage: Eukaryota > Metazoa > Chordata > Lepidosauria > Squamata > Agamidae > Phrynocephalus > Phrynocephalus forsythii. Next base: position 5,772,422 of record JAPFRF010000016.1, on the reverse strand, counting down.
TCACCAAAAAGATTCTCAGCACCTGATAGACAACATCCTCTATCAAGATTGCATTTCTGGTACAATGCTTTGATAAAGATAGCAAGTTGCTATCGAAAGCTTAGCTTACATTTTTTGTTTTAGTAGTGACCAATAAAGGTATCGCCTACTAGTCTAACAAATGTTTAAAGTACTTTTGTAAGAAAATGAAATGAAATGATTTGTTAATGGCTCCCCTGGATCCAAAATCAAAGGGGAGCTTCATTGGATAGTTCCCTGTAAGCCCCCGAAATAGCCTTCCCACGGGCGAGCGATTATTAGTGGCTTCCCGACTCAATTAGAAATGATTTTCACCTAGGGTGATCCCCACTTTGGAGTTTAATAACTCAGCTCCCTGAACTCCAAACCTCTCCAAATTTGGGGGGCTTACAGGGAAGCGTCCAAAGAAGCTCCTCTGCCATTTTGGTTCCTCTAGGATGAATCATTTCATCACATTATACCATTTTGTTACATAACGAAGTAATTTTTCACATAATGAAATGACAAAACAGCATTTCATCTTTCATTTTGTGTCCATCTCTAGAACACATCTGATTGGCTGGGAGTTGCTCCTTCCTTCTCCCATCTGGGATATCCTTTTCAGACCAGCCCTAGGAAATGCACTTTAACAAAGACTACATTAGGAAAATAAAACGCAACTGTTTCATCACAAGTATCTAAGAACAATTAGCGGCCTTTCAAAATCACAGTTAATAACTCAAAAAAATCTCAAAAAAAAACTTCAGTTAAATTGCCTCCCTTGAAAATCAAATTGCCCCTGTGTGGGACATGGTCTTCAACTCTACAGTTTAACATATTCATATGGGGTATATATACTGTAGCTTCTCTTTATATTTATTTTTATATACAAATTTTTAGTATAATATTGGCATATTGGGTTTCTTATTTTATTTAATCTCTATTAGCTATTTTGTTTTCTCTCACACACACTTTACACTTTTTTGTGCACCTAGCTATCTTTACTTGTCTTTTCTATTGGGAGCTGTGTAACAAGTAAATTTCCCCAGATGTGGGATCAATAAAGATTTATCTTATCTTATCTTAACCACTGGTCTACAATTGAAAGCATTCTCACATATTGCATTACCGTTTGTTATTCTGGATTGACAGCTGCTGACAGGAAGACCCTACAGAGGGTGGTAAGCACAGCTCAGTATATCACGGGCTGTCCCCTGAGTGCACTGGACGACATCGCTAGGGATCGTTGCCTCGGGAGGGTTGGAAAAATTCTTAAGGATGACTCACACCCCGGTCAGCACCTCTTTACCTTGTTACCATCAGGCAGAAGATATCGCAGTATAGCCTGCCGCACCAACAGACTGAAGAACAGTTTTTATCCATGGGCTGTCAGACTGCTGAATGGGAAATAATCCCAGGACAAATGTAGAAGAACTGACCTGCGGGCAGGCGCATTCTGTGTCAAGTACACAGGGTGCAATAAGACTGAGTGGTTGCCAGTGGGATGGGGGTGGGACGGTGGTGGGGGTGGGCAGGGGAGACTCAGCTAATTTCATTGTGCACATGTTGTACATTGACAATAAAGGGATTATTATTATTATTATTATTATTATTATTATTATTATTATTATTATTATTATTATTATTATTATTATATGGGGGAAGGGTACATTTGCCCTGGGGTGAAGTAATCTGGGGGCTCCTGGAGGGGGAGCAGAAGGAGGAAGCCATGCACCCACCTGCCAACAGTCCTCCTTTCCCCCTGGCTAAGGCTTGGTGATGGGACCCCCTCTGCCACCTCCACTGCCGTGCGCCTAGCAAACGGCAAAGCAGGCAGACGTGCAGGGAGCACAGTGGCTGCAGCACCCTCCTCCTCCTCCTCCTCTTCTTCCTCGCCTTCCTTTGGGCCACCATGGGAGAAGTGTAAGGTGTGTGCATGCATACACACATGCACACAAACACGCACACACAAACAGCCGTAAACCCCCCCCCCCGCACATGCCTGTGCACGTGCATGCCTCATGCACAGAGGATTGGGTCCCCGTTTCTGGGTGGGTGCGACGCAGGAGGGGGCAGCAGGAGGGGCGCAAAAACCAACATTGTCCCCAGGGGCTCCAAACCCTTGCTACACCTCTGTGTAAATCCTCATCTTTGAATAAGTGCACTTTTTCCTTCAAGTGGAGGTGTACTACTGATTCTGGTTCTGAGTAGAGATGGGCACGAAATGAATTTTTGATTTTTAATTCGTTTCGTTGTTTGTTATTTGTTTCGTTAGCTAACGAAACAAATAACAATCCAACCCATCAATGGAAAACGAAATGAAATGAAATGGAAATATCTGTTTTGTTTCATTTTGTTTTTCATTCCCCACCCCCACCCCCCGGTATCCTACCTTGTTGCCGTCTCCTTGCCTGGAACTCGGGGGGCCAGGAGTTAAAAAAGGCCCGCATAGGGGACTTTAAAAAAAATAAAAAAATAAAAAAATAAAAAAGTCCCTCCCGCCTGCGGGCCAGCTGGTTTGGCCCACGAGCCAATGAACCGGGGGACAAACAAACAAGCAAACCCAGGCACGGGGAAGCTAGCACCTCTAGAAGCACTAGCCCAAAGCCAGCACTGGCTGTGCAGGCCCCGTGAGGCCCCAAGCATTGGGGACTTTTAAAAATTAGAATAAATAAATACATAAAAATTTTAAACCACCAACCCAGCCCCTGGGTCCCCGTGGTCAGTGCTGGAAAAAAGTTTTAAAAATAAACAAAGTTTTAAAAGCACCGACCCGGCCCCTGGGGCCATGTGGTCAGTGCTGGAAAAAATAAAAAACACTGACCTGGCCCCTGGGGCCACATGGTTGGCACGAGAAGAAAAAGCGCTGGGCCTCCAGAAGCCGAGGCAGGACAGTCCACCGCCACCCGGTGTGGCCCTCCCGCTCCATGGCGCAGCCACTGCTGGGCCTCCAGAGGCTCCAGCAGGATGGTGCGCCACCACCCAGCATGACCGCGGGATGGTCCACTGCTGGATGGTGCAGCCGTGGCCAGGGCTTCAGAGGCAACGGTGAGGCCTCCCGCTGCCCGGCGATGGCCTCCTGCCATCCTTTGGGGCCACTGCCAGGGCCTTCTGGGCTGTTGCCGCCGCCAGGATTGCCGCTGCCACCGTCGTCGCCAGGATCGCCACCGCCGCAATGATCACCGCTGCTGCTGCTGCTGCTGCCATCCCGGTAAGCTGAACCGGTTCGGCTCGGCTCAGGTTGATATGAATTTTTGTCTAAAAATTTTGTACGAAGCTGAACTGAACCGAACCGAGGGTGAGCCCGAAACAGAATGAACCAAACCATCAGTTTTTTTGGTTCGTGCCCAGCTCTAGTGCTGAGCAGTTGCCCCTCCTTTGTTGGGCCATCCTCCTGTTTAATGGCTGTTGAGTTTCTCCAGTGTTGAGGTCTGCACAATCCTCACTGCATTGGACTACATAGACTATGTTGCTCCTTTTGTGTTTTGGTGCCCGATCCTTTGGGTGGATGAGTCTCTGCCTTAGTGTGTTTGTGGGTTTGAAATAAACAGAGATGTGGTGTTTGCCAAAAATCCTTTTAAGCTTCTCAGACACTCCAACCATGTAGGGAATGACCAGGTTCTTCCGTTGGGTCTGAGTCTCAGGCTGATCCATTGTTCTTCTGGGATGGGACACTGCTTTGCTGAAGGCCCACTTTGGAGATCCACAGGCCTTAAGTGCTGTCTTCAGGTCCCTGTCTTCCTTCTTCTTGGCTTTTGTGGAGGGGGGAGAATGCTCTCTGCTCTGTGGTTTAGAGTCCTGATGACTCCTAATTTGTGTTGTAATGGATGGTGGGAATCAAACAGTAAGTACTGATCTGTGTGGGTGGGTTTCCTGTAAATTTTTGTTCCCAGACCATGGTCAGGTCCAGTGATGACTGCACAATCCAGGAAAGCCAGCCTGTTGTTTTAATGGGTGTATGGAAGGATTGAATATGTGGGACTTTCACACACCACAGGCCGTTGTATATCTAATGAGCCTATTCAGGCACCTGTCTACCTAATGAGTCTATTCAGACCAGGGTGGTGTGAAATCAAGGTGAACTAAAAACTGGAGGTCTCACCACTAACTTCCCTCAGACTGAAGAAGTTGCTTGGAGGAGTAGCGAAACATTTCAATCTCTCAAGAAAAGAATTCCAGTTGCCATGACTCAACTTCCAGATTCTCAATGTTTCTTTGCAATCACCTTCCTTCTTGTTTGAACCCACTGTTTTAAATCCTACTTTGGGGGGCATCCATCTTTCCTATGACAACACTTCAAAGAGCTGAAGATGGCTGCCTCTTGTCAATTTTCTTCATGCTAAGCAGACTCAACTCCCTTAACAATTCCACAGAGGCTTAGTTTCCAGACTCTTTTGGTCTTAGCCATCTTCCTCTGGACACCTCCCAGCTTGTCACTGGTCTTTCTGAGAATTTGCCATTTCATTCTTTTTGTTCTAGTCTAAGACGGGGTTCAATGTGATTTGGATTAGTTTAATACAAGATTTGTATAATGTTACAAAAGATTCTAATCAGCAACAGTTATTTCCCCTGAATTGCAAATGTTTATTTGTTTGCTTGCTTGCTTATTTGTTTGTTTTCAGCCTGGGGGATTCCAGATCTTTTCTCTACTGCCAGTTTACATAAGAACATAAGAAGAGCCATGCTGGATCAGGCCAACGGCCCATCTAGTCCAGCTTCCTGTATCTCACAGTGGCCCCACCAGATGCTTTTGGGAGCACATGAAACTAGATATCTGTCTCCTGATACCACTCCCCTGCATCTGGCCCTTGAAGTACCCTGGTTTTAAGCTCGGAGATGACACATCTCCATCATGGTTTGTCACCTGTGATGGACTTTTCCTCCAAGAATCTGTCCAATCTCCTTTTGAACGCATCCAGGCCAGATGCCATCACCACATCCTGTGGCAGGGAGTTCCACAGACTAACAGCGCCCTGGGTGAAAAAATATTTTCTTTTGTCTGTTCTTACTCTCCCAGCCCTCAATTTGAGTGTATGTCCCCTAGTTCTGGTATTTTGTGAGAGGGAGAAGAGCTTCCCTCTATCCACTTTACTCATGCCCTGCATTATTTTGTACGTCTCAATCATATCCTCCCCCTCTCAGGCGCCTTTTTTCCAGACTTTCTCGCTGAGAATCCTGGTTCCTGTGGGGGCATGTATGATTCAAACCCATGTACATCATGGGTGATATCAACTGCCAGAGTATTGTTCTCAACAGGGACTAGGGCTGCCAGTCTAAACAAAAGGTAGAGCCAGGGGTGTTCTCTCCAGCACTGCTGCCTCTCACCTTCTGCTTCATGCCTGGCAGGATCAATATACTGTAAGCAGGATTCTGATTTACCCTGAAAGGAAAAGCCCAGATGTTCTGGGGTAGTCTCTCACTAAACTATTCCCATTCCCAACCCCACTTATTTCTGAAAAATCAGCAAAAGTTGGGCAGCCAGGGGTAAGTAGGCAGGAAGGTAGATCGGTCAGTAGGTATTGATTTTTCTACTTCTAACTGGCTACCAAGGCCACTCTGGGTGGTCCACAATAAATATAATAGATAGCAATCTAAAACACACACACACACACACACACACACACACACACACACACACACACAGAGAGAGAGAGAGAGAGAGAGAGAGAGAGAGAGAGAGAGAAAGCAAGAGATCAAAATCAACATCAAATACATAAACTAATCAATATCAAATTAACTAAAATAATAATTTTAAAGCAATATGGTAAACTGGCCGTACACTGCTGAGATAACTGCTGCATTAGATGTTCTAGATGTTCTAGGCCACAGTGGTTGGGTAGGTATAAGAGTCCTAGCAAGGATTTGGAGCACCTGGGGGGCAAAGTTCGTTTTTGTGCTTCTCCTGCTGGCCCCCTCCCACCGCATCGCACCCACCCAGCAACAGGCGCCTAATCCTGCAGGTACGAGATGGGGGTGCATGGGCGCATGCCCGTAGGCGAACAGGCGGACGTGTGTGTGTGTGTGTATGCGCCCGTGCATGTGTGCGCAGTAGCGCACGTGCACCTTGCACCTCTCCCACAGCGGCCGAAGCAAGGCGAGGAGGAGGAGGAGGAGGAGGAGGAGGAGGAGGAGGAGGAGGAGGAGGAGGAGGGTGCCGCTGCCACCATGCTCCTCACCTGTCTGCCTGCTTGCCTGCTTTGCTGCTCACTTGTCGTGCGGCAGATGGGGTCTCGTCGGCAAGCCTTAGCCATGGGGAAGGAAGACTGCTGGCAGAAGGATGCACAGCTTCCTCCTCCTGCTGCCCCCTCCAGGCACCCCCAAATTGCTGCGCCAGGGGCAAATGCACCCTTCTCCCCCCCCCGATATGCCCTTGGTAGGTATAGATAAAGTCTGATGGGGCTTTCAGTATGCTAACACCGGAACACACGTGTTATTAAAGCTTCTTACAAGTTGTTGAGCTTTGACAACACAGCAGGTGGCCAGAAAGGCAAACATGGGGATCCTAAATCAAATCAATCCCGAACAGTCTCTTTCAAAATGTTGAAACTGAGGCTTTCCTACTTTGGGCACATTATGAGAAAGCAGGATTCTCTGGAAAAAAACAAGAATACTGGGAAAGGTAGAAGGCAGTAGGGAAAGAGGGAGACCAAATATGAGATGGACTCATCCCCTACAGGAACCCACAGGCTTGAGTTTAGAGAAGCTGAGAAGGGTGCTTGAGAACATGAAATTCTGGAGGTCTCTCATTCATAAGGTCCCCATGATTTGGAGGTGGCTTAATGGCACTTAACAATAACACATTATTCGAATTATCCTTGCAAACACACCAGAAGGCAAAAGAAGGGGGTGGCATCTATGCAGCAATGAATCTGGCAATGCCCAAAAGGAAGTTTTTAGCGGTTTAGGCATCTGACTGCAGACCCAGAGGTTGAGAGTTCGGTAGTTTTAAGATGACGACGACGATCACCATCATCTACTGATGTCTTGCTCTCCTTGTCTTCCAAGCTTGGAGGCAGTCCATGTCTCCAGCCTAGGAGCCTGGGAAAGACATCCAAATGGCTCCCACCCACCTCGTCCCTCTCTGCCTTCCTAAGAGTTCCAGAGGATGGCCTTTCCAGCATTATCTCAGGAGGGTTTCCGCCCGCCTCCATTTTCCGGATGGTCTTCCTGCACACACACCCTTACTGAGAACGGAGGCAAATTGGAGAGTTTCCTCCTCACCACTCTGGCCCCAGTTAATGAGCTGGATTTCCACTTCATTTGTTAATTGAGAAGACGAGTAATTAGCCAAGCGAGCACCATCTTCCCTCCCACCCTCTCCTCCTTCCAAGCAGATGTTGGTGGGTCGGCGCAGATGGGAGGTGTGTGTGGGCTTGCTTCACAGCTGTTGGGGCGCTTCCACCCATAACACGGTGGAAGCTTTAATCATGTCATTACAAGGGACTACGAAGCCACGCAGCCTTCTCTCCTGTGCTTCTTCCAGCAGTTCAAAACAAGGATGTGCTTCCCCTGGGTCCATGCCCTCTTACCACACAAGCCTGGCGTCTCGGGAGAGTGTTCAGCGCTGGTTCTCGGTCCCACATCCCTTTAAAAGCAGTTTAAATTACTAAATAAACCGAGTCCAAAAATGCCGTCCCCATGGCCACCGGGCTTTTGAAAAAAAAAAAAAGGAAAAAGAAAACCCGGTAATGATCCCTTAAGGGAGGTTTCTGTGACTCACCTACAAGGTAGAGAATTTTTTTGCCTCGCTTTGAGTGGGACCACACTGATGATCCGGGTTTCTTTTTCTTTCTTTTTTTGGCTATTCCTGGGGCCGATGGGCTGTGTTTTTTTAAATTTATTTTCACCTTCGGAGAAACAGGAAGCTCTATCCAGTCCTACAAGCATTAATTTCCCTAGCAAAGTGGTCCGTTATTTTTCAAATACTAGCGCCACCTGCTGGCCAAGGGGGTGAACTGCACTTTAAAATTCAAAAAAAAAAAAAAACAGCTTTTGACATGAGAACTCTTGTCCCACATATTAAATCACGTGATGGGACGAAGAGGAAAAGCCGGACCTTCAGAAGATCAGGATCGAAACCCAGGTGTGACCAAAGCCGAATCTCTTGTAAAGCCCCCGGTTACCAAGAGATTAGTCTAATCTTTTCATTAATTGAAATCCCTTCCTTACCTGATACCAGGCACAGCTACTAGTCCCTTTCAATGGCACAGGTGTGGCAGAGAGAAAGGAAGGAATGGCCATGAAGGCATTGTTGGTTCGTAAGGATCCTTAGGCGTAATTCACCTGACAGGTGCTTTTTCTCTAGAGTCTGCCAAGGTCTGTTGCTGGAAGCAGTCATGTTTGTCAGTTTGCTGTTCAATCTTTTCAACTGGAAGTAATGGAACCTTCTGTTCTATATCCTATGAATATCTCAGAGTGATACATTACTAAGAGTGTAAATCCCAGTGGATGAGGGGGAAAGGAGGAGTGGACTATCTGGGAATTTTGCTGCTGTTCTGGTCTGTCAATCCCAGTACTTCTGCTGCGCAGCTACAGGAATTTCAGCAAAAATCCAAAACGCTGCAGCACCCTTCATATGGAAAGCTTTGGTTCCGCATTGAACCAAGGTCCTTTTTCATCACAAACTCCCCAGGGGCCCTCCAGACTTGATTGGCTATTGCAGCTTCACTCAGGCACCTGCCTCCACTAGAAAAGCCCTTAGAGTGACTTTTCACACTCCTTGAGCTGCATCTCCTGAGAAATGGTCCTCAAGTGTCTGCTCAGTATTGCTGCATTAACTAACTTCTTTGTATTTAATTGTATTAGCATGTGTTTCTTTTCCCCGTGACTCCTAAGATGTTTCAGGGGCTATTAATGCAAGAAGCGACCAGACAAGGTCTCCCTGTTATCCATGGTGGGTCGATTCCTCCAAGCTGCAAACAGCACACTGTGGGAGAACAGGAGTTAATGGGTTAATGGTTTCATAAGCTAGTTTGCAGCTACCATTATCAGCAAGGCTTGCCATGCCAAGGTGCCATACCAAGGTGGTTATGTCAGGATTTACTCTGTGCATGCTCTAGGAATACAAGTACTATTGTTTTACTTTATCTCTGTCTTAGCCAATGATATCAGCTAGATGTGGCTCCATGCATATGCTTTGTGACCTACTTTTGTATACAATAAGTGCGCACGGTGGAACTGCCTCTATCTTTCTGCACCAGATATCAGTCTCCGGACTCCCGTTATTTCTGACCGCACCCTGTGGGGGCTGGTTCCCTGTCAAGTGGTGCCCCGTGTGAGGCCATTTGTTCGTAAGGCTCTCGGTGTTCATGAGTTTCGGACACGATCTCACTGCTGTGGTATTTTCGTCCACTCATCCGACCGGCAAGGTCTAAGCGCTGATCACTTTATGTCTCAGAAGTGATATCTGTATACAGTAGAGATGGACATGAATAAAAAAAATGGCATTTTGTTTGTCATTTGTCGTTTGGAGGGTCCGTTTCGTTCGTTTCCGTTTTTTGCGAATTTTTGCAAAAATTCATTTTTGTTTTCGTTCATTTTGTTACCATTTTGTTACCATTTATTTCAATTTTTTGTGATATTTTAAAGGATTTTAAGCAATTCACTCATATTGCAGTAACGGAAAATAAATGCACGACAAAATTTCCAGTGTTTCTGTTCGTTTCGTTTCATTTTAGAGACAAAATTCGTTTGTCGTTTCATTATGTAACAAAACGAAAAAACAAAAACGGAAACGAAAAATTGTTCGTTTCGTGCCCATCTCTAGTATACAGCCAAAAAATGTGTTCTAAATCTTTCTGATAATTTAAGCCCATTGTAGTGGAACGGATAAATATGCATGGTTTCTTTTCTTTTTTTTTTTTTTTTTCTTTCTTTCTTTCTTTCTTTCTTTCTTTCTTTCTTTCTTTCTTTCTTTCTTTCTTTCTTTCTTTCTGCCTGAAGCTTGCACCCTGAGCTATCAAGTCCATGCCAGAGTTCAGAGCAATTCCTGGATTGATAGGAAAGTGTTCTCTTTTCCACTCTGGGTCAGACGTGAAGATGCTGGCTAATGAAGTCCCAGACCAAGAAGAAGCTAAAGGCAGGAGGAGCTAATATGCTTAACAAAGCAGAAACCAAGGCAGGGTGGTCCAAATTCATATTCCAAGAAGCAGTCCAAAAGATCAAAGATCTAGGCTAGAGAGGGCACGAAGCACCACTTTGGTTTGTTTTTCACCTGAACCTGTGTTTGTTGCTTCTCCATCCCACCTTCCCCCAGCAAGTGCCAACTCAGAGGCAGCACCAGGAGGAGGTGGGGCAGGGAATCCAGGGTGCTGCCTCTGAGTGGCCACCTGCTAATAGAGGCAGAGCTGTGAAGTGCCGAACACCTGCTGGGCTAAGAAAGTGAACCGGCACAAACCATGGAACTGGCAGTTTGTGCCCATCTCTAGTCTATGTCATCTAGAGCAAAGGCAGAGGCTAACAGACAAGCTGCTTCCAGGGACTGTTTGCTAGTCATGCTGCACCACACAGCTGCAAGTGTCCAGGCAGGAAAAGAAGATCTAAGGCAGAGGGTTTAGCCCTTGAGCCCCTTTGAGAAAAAGCCAACGAGAATGCCATTTACTCATGAGACCTCTAGCCCTGCAGCTAAGCACTACGCCTTAGGCCTTCAAACTGAGTGGTTACCTTCAAGCTCTCTTCACACTCAACGGCTTGGGGATTGTCCCACATGTTCTTCAGATGGAGCTCCTAAGGCTATATTAACCATAGGGTTGGGATCCTAGCTCCCCCTGGGAGTCCAGGTCCTGTCAACTCATGCTTCTGGTTCTCTGAAGATGCCAGCATTTCCATAGTCAAGCAGGTCCTACTTCCCAATAAGCTTTGGCATGTCCACATTCTCGGGCTCACCCTTGCTGGAGAGTTTCTCTGCTGAAGCCATGAAAGTAAGAGTTGTTGTTGTTGTTGTTGTTGTTGTTGTTGTTGTTGTTGTTGTTGTTGTTGTTGTTGTTGTTACCTGTGGTCCAGTTGCTTCTAACTTATGGTGACCTCAGGAATCGGCCATCTCCAAAAGGTCCCGTCCTCAACAGCCCTGCTCTGCACTTGTAAACCAAAGCCTGTGGCTTCCTTCAGGGATTCAGTCCATCTCGTATTCAATCTTCCTCTTTTCCTGCTGCCTCCCACCTTTCCCAGCATGATGGTCTCTTCCAGACAACCCTGCCTTATCAGGATATGCCCATAGAAGCATAGCCTCAGATTTAACATTTTTTGCCTCCAGGAAGAGTTGAAATTTGATTTGATCAAGGACCCAGCTGTTTGTTTTTCTGGAAGTCCGGTTTATTTGCAAAGCTATCCTTCAGCAGCACCTTTCAAATGGATCCATGTTTTGGGGGGCCTTTTCACACGACCCCTAAGATCCGCTGGCCCCTTAAATTCGGACCAAAGATCTTAGGGGTTCTCTTCCTTCCTCCCCACCAGAGAAAGAGAGGAAAAAATGCAGCTCACCTGGAGGAGCTTCCCTAAGCTCCATTTCTCTTCCCTTTCTCTTCTGCTTGCTTTTTTTCCTCCCACCTCTTCTCTTAAAGGGGCGGGAGGCAAAAAAAACACAAGCAGAAGCCAGGAGAGCCCCGCACTGACCAGATTAAATCCAGACCTGGGGATTTTCACCCACCTCAAGCAGGTACAAGAAAGTGCAGCTGGGTCGCGCTTAGGTGGGCGGGGTCGCACTTAATTTCCTGCAAACTCCGGAGCTGGTGGGAAAACACGTGTAAGGTCCGGAGTTTGCAGCCATTTGCAGCGGAGCTTAGGGGTCGTGTATAAACGCCCTTGCTTTTTTTGCTTTCAGCTTCCCTCACTGTTCTGTTTTCATGCCCATCCATGCTGATCATAAACACAAAAGTGTGGATGATCCTGATCTTGGCCTCCCTTGACGCATCCTTACCCTTGAAACTCTTCTCCAATCCCTTAACATGATGAAGGGGTTTGAGTAGGTCAGAGAAGCTGAGAGAAATGCTGTCATTTGGTGAGACTCCATTTCAAGCCTGTCCTCCCAAGGTGGAAGGGCCACAGCTTAGACACCAGACAAAAATGCACCCACCCATGTCAGGAGTTGGGGCCACACCTGCAGAAGAGAACAAACAGTTCCAAGGATGATGGAGAGGAGGAGAAACCTCTTGCTTAAAGTGACCCTGGTGGAGGACCGCAGTGGCATTTGAGCTAACTCTTGTTAGCACTGTGCAGAAGGATGCAAACCCCTGCCAAACTTTCCTTACCATGAAAACCCAGTGATGAAACAATGAGATAGTACTTTGTGCTTATAGCTACTAAATTGGAATCATTCCTCTGAGTACTTGGAATAAGGACTTCAACACATGCTCACATTTTTTTCTTATCATCAGTGAGAAAAATGGCAAGGCAGGGAGGGCCACTCCATTTTTTAAAAAAATGATAACACATCCAGTGAGAACAAGCAACCATTTCCAATTTGTAATGTATTTTGAGCTAGTGCAGTGTTGTGGAGAACTAAGGCGACCTACACATATGGCAGTCTTCAGTGACAGATGAGGAGGACTGTGGAGTCCTGGGTTCAGATCCCCGCGCAGCCATGTGAACACACAGAGAGGCGGCACCATTCAGATCACTTCCTCACATATTTTGAAAGCCTTGTTGAGGTTGCCATAAGAGGGACGCAGCTTGAAGCATGCAGCAACATGCACAGAGGATATTAAGGCATCTCCTGCCTTGTTTCCATCTTATTCTACCTGATATATATACTAAACTTTGAGTCTCCGATAATCAAAGGTCTCCTGAGCCTTGCCCAATCTTGCTGCTTTCAGCCAAGGAGCAAATTTCTCCCAGTCCACTAATCAAGTGTTTGTTTTCATTAGTAAAACTCCTGTTTAAGTCTCTGCCTCTTAAAATATCGATAGGATTGGATTTCACTGAATTTGGCTCTGTTTTTCTTCTGCAAAGCAGCCTGGCTCTGATTAACGCAACTAGTTCAATTTCACTGGCGAATCAAAGACTAGAGATTGGATGGCGTTCGTCCAATCAGAAATCAAAGCTGCTGGAGTCCATGTTTGCTCAACAAGCACAAGGCAGGGATTTCACACTGACCTTGGTGGAATCTCAATTGTTCACATGGAAAGAGCAAATACTATAAAAGATTAGAGACTCTTCTGCCCACTTCTTTGGCCCTATAGAATACAGGCAGATCTCTGTCTTAGCCAACATACCTAGGGTTTGGCTGTGTCGGGAGAAAATGAGCCACCCTTTCTTGAAAACAGGATGGTCAGATCTGATAGCCTGGCAGACTCTTGCATGCTGTGGCCCCCTACTTCATTCATTCATTCATTCATTCATTCATTCATTCATTCATTCATTCATTTTGCCACCCCACTACCAAGAGGTATCTTTAGATGGTTGTTACTCTGACTTTCTCCCTAAAAGGATCCAGGGTGGCTTACATCATTAAAAGGCAATATTTAAATGCTAACAAGAGTGTGTGTATGAATACTGAAAAGCATTGAAAATACTGTATTGAAAATACATTTTGTTGTTGTTGTTCAGTCTTTCACTCGTGTCCAACTCTTCGTGACCCCATGGACCAGAGCTCGCAGTTGCCAGGCCTTCCTATCTTCCACTGTTTCCCGGAGTTTGGTCAAATCCATATTGGTTCCATCGATGACACCGTCCAAACATTTCATTTTCTGCCGTCCTCTTTTCCTTTTGCCTTCAGTCTTTCCCAACATCAGGGACTTTTCCAAGGACTCCTCTCTCCTCATGAGGTGGCCAAAGTACTGGAGCTTCGGCTTCAAAATCTGTCCTTCCAGTGAACATTCGGGGTTGATTTCTTTCAGGATGGATAGGTTTGATCTCCTTGCAGTCCAGGGGACTCTCAAGACTCTCCTCCAGCACCACAGCTCAAAAGCATCAATTCTGCGGCGATCAGCCTTCTTTATAGTCCAGCTCTCACTTCCATACATCACTACTGGAAAAACCATAGCTTTGACTATCCTGATCCTAGGGCGCTTTTACACGACCCCTAAAATCCGAGGCAAAGGGCTCCCAGATGCGGAGCTTAAAATTGTTTTCCCACCAGCTCCGGACTTTTAAAAAAATTAAGTACAACCACACCAACCTAAGCGCGTCCCAGCGCATTTTCCAAGTACATGGTCTCTGAAGGTGAAAAATTTCTGATGCGGATATAAAGCAGTGAGTGCCAGGCTCTCCTTGCCTTGTGTTTGTTTTTGTTTTGTTTTTTTGCCCCCTGCCCCTTTAAGAGACTTTAAGAGACTGGAATGCTTCCCGGAGCAGCTCGATGGCATAGCGGAGGTGAGCCTGCATTCTTTTCTCCCCTTTTTTCTCCCTCCCCTCATGCAGACAGGAGCAAGGGAGTGTGGAGAGGTGGGAACACAGGAAGAGCAACAAACCCCCAAGATCTCTGGTCCAAATTTAAGTTGCCAGCGGATCTTAGGGGTTGTGTAAAAGTGTCCTAAGTTGGCAAAGTGATGTCTCTGCCCTTTAGGATGCTATCTAGGTTTGCCACTGCTTTCCTCCCAAGAAGCAGGCATCTTTTAATTACATTGCTGCAGTCTCCAACTGTAGTGATCAAGGAGCCCAAGAAAATAAACTCTGTCATTCCCTCCATTTCTTCCCCTTCTATTGGCCAGGAGGTGATGGGACTGGTGGCCATGATCTTAGGGTTTGTTTGTTTTTATGTTGAGCTTCAGCCCATTTTTTTCACTCTCCTCTTTCACCCTCATTAAGAGGTTTTTAAATTCCTCCTCACTTTCTGCTATCAGATTAGTATCATCTGCATATCTGAGGTTGTTGATATTTCTTCCGGCAATCTTAATTCTGGCTTGTGATTCATCCAGACCTGCCTTTCACATGATGTACTCTGCATATAAGTTAAATAGGCAAGGTGACAGTATACAGCCTTGTTGTACTCCTTTCCCAATTTTATACTGAAAACACCTAAGCAACACCAACATACTTTCAAAGCATTCACACACAGAACAGAACAAGGCAGCAGTTTTAATAAAAGCTTGGATGCTAATTTATACGGACACAAATTTTCACAAACTTTTAATGTCAGCAATGAAAAAAATTAAAATAGTTGGAGGGTTTGTCTGCTTTGGTTTAATCATCAATCCAAGGAGTGCAGCGAAGAAATCAGAAAACTGAGAATCTGAAGGACAGTGATATAGGAATAAGAAATGATCATGAAGGGTAAGGATGTGTCACTGGAGACTACGTATGGGTGTGAAAGCTGGACAGGAAAGGAACTAAGAGCACTTTTACATGACCCCTAAGATCCACTGGCAACTTAAATTCGGACCAGAGATCCTGGGGGTTTGCTCCTCTTCCTGTGTTCCCACCCCTCTGCACTCCCTTGCTCCTGTCTGCATTGAGGGGAGGGAGAAAAAAAGGGAGAGAAGAATGCAGGCTCACCTCCACTCTGCCATGTGGAGCTGCCCTGGGAAGCATTCCAGTCTCTTAAAGTCTCTTAAAGGGGCGGGGGGCAAAAAAAAAAAACAGAAGGCGAGGAGAGCCCAGCACTCACTGCTTCACAATCCGCATCAGAATCTGTCACCTTCGTAGACCAAGTACTTGGAAAATGCACTGGGACGTGCTTAGGTGGGCATGGTCGTACTTAATTTTTTTAAAAGTCCGGAGCTGGTGGGAAAACAATTGTAAGCTCCGCATCTGGGAGCCATTTGCCTCGGATTTTAGGGGTCGTGTAAAAGCGCTCTTATTTGTTTGACATGTTGTGCTGGAGGAGAGCTTTACAGATGCCTTGGAGTACCAGAAAGAGAAATGTAGGGGTCCTTGGAGCAAATCAAGCCTCCACTATCTCTGGAGGCAAAATTGCTGAAACGGAGGCTGGCCTACTTTGGGCACCTCATAAGAAGGCAGGATTCTCCGGGAAAGACAATCATACAGGGAAAATTTGAAGGCAACAGGAAAAGATGAAGACTGAATACACGATGGACTAACTCCATTAAAGGAAGGCTTGAGTCTGCAAGAGCTGAGGAACGCTTTGGAGGATGGGACATTTTGGAGCCAGGTCCTATTGACATCAATTGATCTACTCAAGGAATGACTAAACCTGATGCTATTTCATTGTTTAGTCCCCCTTTATTTGGACTGTTGGATGTGTATGAATTTTTAATGATTTTTTAAAAATCTCATTACGCCTGCATTCATTAGCTTTGATGTATTTCTACCACTGATTTGGTTTCCTGAAATATTGAGTTCTGTTGCGGTGCAATTTAATTCATCACAAATTTTGATAGGACTATTGTACAGTTGCTATTGTTTTTCATATGAATTTAAGATGGTTATTTAGTTATTTTCTTCTTCTTCTTCTTTTAAATCTTTCAGTATATTACTCACACCGGTGGTGGCTTCCTGACAGTGTTGTTTCTGCTCTTATTAAGAGGGAGGATTTGTTCTCTCAGCCACTCTGGGTTTCCTTTGGGGGAAATAAAGGAAGGGTTACAAATGTAATGAAGTGAAATGAAAAATGAAATGAGTTATATCCCAGTTGGAACAGTTCCAGGTTCCAATATATGTGAGCTCTTGGCATAAAATCGTAGCCATGACCAACTGTGGCAAAAGCCAGGGTATTCCGCCATATTTCTGAGCCTTGTTTATGCAAATTTGCATCAAACCTGGACTTTCAGACTTTCTCAAATGCACAACAGTCTCTTTTTTCTTTTTTTTTTTGATAATAATAAGTTTATTAATATTCCATCATCTTAACAATTGATATTTCTAAATTAATTTCTACAAACTATTCCATTTGTCTTTCATCATATTGTCATGTAAAAATCATGATGGGACATATTATCATGCATGGTGGTGTTGTGTGAGGGCATAGAAATACTGGGTTAAAATACATATATGGCTCAAAGAAATAACAAAGCTGAATATAGAATTTAAGCCAGAAATGTTTTAATTAGGTATTATGCCAGAAAATGTTAATGTACAGGACAGATATATTATACTACATATCTTGACTGCCGCTAGAATAGCTTGGGCCCAAATGTGGAAAAATGAAAACAAACCTAAGGAGGAAATAATTATACAAAAAAAAACTTAGACTGTGCTGAGATGGACAGAATGACATTAAGAATCAAAGAAAAAGAGGACTCTGTGTATTACTCAACGTGGAATAGATTTTATGACTGGTTGCAGAAAAGAAACAATGTATTAGGTGGTACTAAGACATGATGTAATTAATGTTAAGTGCACCCAAGCACAACAGATTCTTCATCACACTACAGCCTCCTGTCTAGCACTCTTTGAATGAATGAATGAATGAATGGATGGATGGATGGATGGATGGATGGATGGATGGATGGATAGATGGATGGATGGGTGGGTGGGTGGGTGGATGGATGGGAGAAAACTTGACTTCTGTCCCATCTGGATCTGGTGACCTGACAAGTACAGGGAGGTGCTATCAGGAGCATGTTCCCCTGGCAAAAAGAGACAAGAAAGATGAATGGTTCCTAGCATCCTGCATGAGACTGCGTAACAAACCCATATGTTCTGACCCCTGCAGTATTAAAAATATACAGTATGAAAAGCTAAGAACAACAAATTATCATAACATTTTACAATTAAACAAGCACAATATTTAAACTAGAGTTTTAAAAGCACTAAAACATATTGCCGCGGCAGCCTCATAAAGGCCATCGTGGTCTCTGAGATAGCTTGGACTCAAGCTTTTTAGGTCTTCATCCATCAAAAACAGCACTTTTAATTTTTCCAAAGACAATTCTTGTCCAGTTGATTTCTGGGGCCACCAAGTGGCTGTTCTCACCCTCGGAAATTTCAGAGCTGGAGAATTGCTACCTTACTCACTCCAGATCCTCTTGTTGTTCTGCAGTTCTTCTCTTGAGCAAGGTTTTCGATGGCTGATCCCATTACCAAGTTGTACATGTTTACCTGTGGGTTTTTTTTAAACTGTCTTTGAATGTCATTGGTTGGAGCTGGGCTCCCCCATTGGAAGGATTTCTTTCGGACGACCACTGCCTTACCAAAGACACTGGTCATTTGTGAAAGGGTGTGTGTGAGGCTTAACCTGAGACAATCCAAGCTCACCCAGGCAGATGTAATGGCAAAGCAAGATAAATGCCGGCAAGGACAGCCCCAGGGTGATCACGAGGGGGGCTGGAGAGAGTGATGGATGAGGCCACATTAATAAGGGAGCTAAATGTGTACAGCTCATCTAAATGAGGACTAATGAGGGACAGAGGCATCAGCAAATATTTGTGAAGGGTGTAAACAAGAGGGAGTGAAACTCTAGGAGCTGGAGAGACAGAATAAATTGAGATGGAGCCATCGTGTACAGCATGAGCTGGCAGTGCAAAGCAGCCTGAGACTCATAACACCCTACCAGCTGCTGGTAGCCAGATCTTAGCCTTGGCCAGTTGGCTCTTCAACACTTTCCCAGGGTCTGCCTCCCTCTCCCTCTCTTTTCTCTCTCTACATGCCAGTGGTTGTCTTCCTTTCTAGCCCTGCTGCGGCCTCTCAAGAGACCCGCACCGTTCACTTCTGTGTTCCTTTCCTGCCGATGTGGCTACCTTTGTGTTGATGAATCCTAAACCCAGCCATTTAGCAGTGAGACCCAACTGCAGAGCTGAAGGAAGCCCCTGATCCTAAACTCTGTGGATCCTTTTCCTTTTGTTGTAGGGGAAACCCAATAGGGCGGTGCACCAGTCTTCCCCACCAGGGGGAAGATCTGGAAATGCATGACTTGTCTGCAAGCCAATTTCTGCCCCAGATTCAAGTCAGTCGGGGAGCTTCCCATTGGTTGGATGGGAAAACCCCAAAGGATGGGACGGCAAAGTTTTGGCCCTGATGCTTGTGACACTTGGAGGTGTCCTAAAGAACGGAGCCCTCCTGCCCAATTTGGATGTGGTCATTCTGTTTTGAGATGGATGTCATAGAAATCCATCTCTGCCATGCTGATTTAGTTAATATCCAGAATCTGGTCAACGTTGGGGTACAGCCCAGGGGCCCTTCCCTTTTTCATGTGAATCAGCAGCAGCAGCTGCAGAACTACAAGGGACCCTCTGGATCATCAAGTCCAACTTCATGGTGTCAAGGAGGCACCAGCTTCAGACTGACGAAGCTGCTTGGATGAGAAGTGAAACATTTCAATCCCACAAGAAAAGAAGTCCCGTTGCCATGACTCAACGTCCAGATAACCTCAGCTGGACGACTGAGAATCTTCTCAGACACCATGGTGAATCTAACTCAAAAGCTCTTGGCTATCCAGTAGTTAAATAATCTTAGAACTGCAGAGCTGGGAGGGACCCTCTGGACCATCCAGTCCAGCTCCTGTTAAGGAGGCACAATGGCGGGATTGAACTTCCAACCTCTGGCTCTGGTAGCCAGAGACCTCAGCCATGGAACTGTCCAGCAATCCCTACTAATCTGTGTTCCAAGATCAAAGTTCCAGGCTGGGACCAGACATCTCTGTTGATCAATCAATCCTTTATTGCAGTCAATTGACCCAAACACAATTTAAAACATAGCAATACAACAGTTTGAATCTATGACATAGCAATGCAAACAATAAATTCCTAGATCAATCCTCTGCCATTATCTATGCCCTTCTATGGATAGCAGTGTGACAGGGAGAAGGAAGGAACAGATGTGGGTCTGTCCGCTCTAACATCTGTGACACAAGATGAGGAGAAGAAGGCGTTGAGTGGCACCCATGGGGAAGAAGAAGAAGAAGAACCTTTGGAGAGTTTAAAGGGAGCGACAGGGAATAGCCATGGAGAGAGTTATGAAGGGAGGTGGAGCCCTGCCAGAATTACCGCTGGCTTTATGGCGGTAGTTCAAAGGGTAATGACGTGGGATGCATTAAAAGTAGAGATGGAGGGGCTCAGTGTAAAGATGGATGATAAGAAGGTTCAAACTGATAATAAAGAAGAAGAAATAAAGGAAGAAAAGGAAATACAGACAGATGATTGGAGGATTGGAGGAAGAGATAAAAAGATACAAGTAGGAGGGAGATACGGAGACATGTCAGAAGGGTTATATTGGCATGCAGGGATCCAGGTGAATAGAGATATGGAAAGGGTGGTTAGGCAGACGGGAACTCAAACCGAGAATAAAGTAAGCAGAATATTATATAGGGAAGTTAGCGTCCAAACAGAGGGGCGCGAGGGTGAAAAAGAGTCTCGTGAAGGGAGGGGGATAGGAGAGACGAAGGGGGAGTGTCGGTTGGGGAGAGGGACCGTTAGGGACGTTAGAGAGGGGATACCGATAAGAAGGGATATCCTCCAGAAGGTGGAGACGGGACTACCATTGCCAACACCGGATTTTCCTCCCCGTTTCCCTTGGAGAAGTAATATCTCCGAGGTGAGGGATGAGAAAGGAAATCAGGCAATAAATCCTCCGAGATGGATACCAGGTTGGGGTTGGAGCCTAAGCCCGGAATGGTCACACCCATATTGCGGGGTCCACTGCGGGAATCCGGTAGCAATACCACCGAAAGCTCACCCCAAATAAGGAGTTTTATATCCCAACAAAAAAACTTGTTATTTGACAATTCGTTTGAACCAAACTTTGATATTCCTGTTTTATCTCCCGTTGGAGATGGTTGTGTTAATAAAGAAACAGAAAAGACAAGAAGTGAAGATTTAAATAAAGATCCGTTTATTTTGCAAGAATCTGCTCAATCTGTGTCTAATCTTTCAAGAACAAATATAGCAAGAGACAACGAACCCTTACAGCAGCCATGAAAAAATTGGCCACCTGGGTTGTTACATAAGAATTCTGATCTGACAGACCGTATGCAACCAACAATTTGTCTGGATGCCCTTGTAATTTATAAATTAGGGGGTCAATCAAGTCTCTCCTAATTTCTTTATAAAAAGTACAATATAGAAGGACATGTGATAAAAATTCAGGTACCCCAGCTCCACAGGGGCAAACAAGCTCATGGTGTGGAATTCCATTGAAGCTACCCCATCTCTGTTTCAAAAGACTAACCTGAAGGCATGAAGGAGTAACCCAGCCCCAAAAGCCACATGCCTGGGATCGAGTGAAAAACTGTGGGCCTCATTTATGAGCAACACTCATTTTGGAAATCAACTGGTTAAAGAAACGTAACTCCAAAACTGCTAGGAGGTAGATTTCGGCCCTCTGGCTCATGTGTAAGAACTCAGTTATGAAATGAACAGTGAGGAAATTCTCAGCTGTAATATTATCTAATGTTATTAATAATATATTTATTAATATAGAACTGCTAGATACCTTAGAGAGTTTAGGTCTCTAGCTGCGGAGCCAGAGGTGGAGCGTTCAAGTCCCCCACGGTGCTTCCTTGACTGGGAATGGACTCCATGATCCAGAGGGTCCCTTCCAACATGGGGTTTCCCTTGACCCTTGTCCGGAGGCTCCAGCGGGTGCAGAATGTGGCGGCCAGACTGGTGGTGGGTGCTCGTAGATTCAACCACATCACCCCAGTTCTGGCTCGCCTGCATTGGCTGCCCCGTTGTCCTCCAGATTAGGTTCAAGGTCCTGGTTTTGATTTTCAAAACCCTCCATGGCTTGGGACCGGAGTACCTGTCGGAGCGTATCTCCCAGACGTCAACTGGGGTCAGGCCCACTAAAATGGCGCAGGCGCACTCACTTAGGGTGGCCACACCCAGGGAGGCGTGGAAATCGCTTACACGTAACCGCGCCTTCTCTGTGGTGGGCCCCACCCTGTGGAATCATCTCCCTAGTGAGTTGTGCCTTGCACAGTCCCTGCCCGCCTTTAAAAAAGCTCTGAAAACCTTCCTTTTTAAAGAGCCATTTGGTGACCTTATTACTTAATATTTTTTTTCCTTGCTGCCTGCGCCGCCTTTTGTGGAGGCTCCCTCCACTTTATCTTATTAGTTTTTCTTGTTCTCATCTTTGTTCCCTTTTGTTGTTTTATACTGCAGTTTTATTCTAATTGTAAACCGCCCAGAGTTCCGTCTGGAAGATGGGTGGTCTATAAATACTACAAATAAATAAATAAATAAATAAATAAATAAATAAATAACTCTGCAGTTCTAAAATGATGGTGATGGTGATGATGATGATTCAAAAATACCAGGCACAGTCAATAAAAATTATAAAAACATCAACTAGTATTATATAACAGATCCAAATTTTAACAAGAAACCTAAATATCTGTTAAGTATTGGCACAGTATGTGTACTGTTCCTAATATTGCAAAATTGTAGCTCTGATGGTTTTCTTTCTAATATCTGCAACTGCTTGTATTTATTATTATTATTATTATTATTATTATTATTATTATTATTATTATTATTATTATTATTATTATTATTATTAGATACAGTTCAGACTCCTGTTTTAATTGCAGCATCTGACACTCTGACTTTCTCTCCGATATTCCTTGTCATCACCATCTTTGTGAGCTTTCACATGCCTTGGGAAATATTTCAGTTCTTTCTGTCTCCACCACCCGCTCATGAATTAGTCAGGCACTCCTAGATATCTTTATAATATATTCTGCTTTCTGGCAAAAAGCTAACCCCATGCCAAACCCCACTGGAGGCTGTGGGGCACTGGCAGGGGGAGGAGGGGGAGGAGGAGGAGGAGGAAAGAAATTTCTCTCTGAAAATCGGGCCAAAATAATAAAATAATAAAATACTGTTTCAGAATAAAAATGATCGGACTTGGCCACGACAATCCCCTCGAAGCTTGGGAAGTGCTGGTAACCATGGCAACGAGCCACAGAAGGCCCTTGATGGGAGCCTAAAGCGCCGTCCAATTGTGGGCGAGCGTGTTTGAGAGAATAGGGTTTTTCTCGGGAATCGTGAACCCGGCTCACGGCAGTACGCATTCTCTTTTGTGCGTTTCAAGAGCGGCCACGCCGAGTGTTGGGCCTCAGTGCGGCCCGAGGAATGAAAAGCAGAGCAAATCTCTTATTAAGGACATCTATTGACATATCTGAGGATGACTGAAGGCGCGTGGAAGCCACAGCTCCCTGTGCACCCAGCCTGTCAGTGTAACCCATCAATATAAATCCATTGGTGTTGCTACAAATGAGGTTCCCTCCTTCTTTTTATAAAACCAGCCTAAAACAGGGTAGATTGCTCTTAGCAGTGGAGGCTTCATCCCTTGTGGTTTGCTCTGGTTTGCCGAAGAACAACAGGAAGGACTCAACAGATAGTATCGTGCCATCGCAAGTGCCCTCTTTGGAAAGAAAGAGTCACTTTGCTTTTAAGTCATTTATCAGACTCAGGTGTAGGACAAGGTGGAGCCCACAAGACAAATCATGACCAACCCCCTCCAGACGCCGAGGGCAGCCCCCAAACTCTAGACCCTCCTCAACTCTCCTGTCCGTTAAACACAAAATGAGGGCTGAAATGGCTCCTTCCACCCCCTATTTCAATTTTTTTCATTGCTGACATTAAAGGTTTGTGAAAATTTGTGTCTGTATAAATTAGGATCCAAGCTTTTATTAAAACTGCTACCTTGTTTTGTTCTGTGCTTGAATGCTTTGAAAGTATTTTGGTGTTACTTATGTGTTTTCAATACAGTATTTTAGAATCATAGAATCATAGAATCACAGAATCATAGAGTTGGAAGAGACCTCAAGGGCCATCTAGTCCAACCCCCTGCCATGCAGGAACCCCATCACAATATTTCCAACAGATGACCATCCAGCCTCTGCTTAAAAACTTCCAAAGAAGGAGACTCAACCACCCTCCTTGGCAGTATATTCCACTGCCGAACAGCTCTAACTCTCATGAAGTTCTTCCTAATGTTCAAATGGAATCTCTTTTCCTGAGGTTTGAAACCATTTCCCCGAGTCCTCGTCTCAAGCCATGGGAAAACACACCTGTTCCCTCTTCAATATGACATCCTTTCAAATATTTAAACATAGCTATCATATCCCCTCCCAGCCTTCTTTTTGAAAGGCTAAGAGATGGGCACGAACCAAGCTATGAACTGAAAAGACCCACAAATCAGGCTGGTTCATGGTTCGGTTCATAGATCAGTTTGATGATCTCGTTTTGCCAAACCAATACAAAGCACCAATTTTTTTTTTTTTTGGCAAAATGGGTGCCCCTCCCACTTCCCATAGGCCCTGTCCCCTTCCTACCTGGTAATGATGCCTGCTCCTCTTTGTCCTCCACCACTACCTTCACTAGAGACAGCAGGCCGGGTTCCCTTTGTGGTAGCCAACGCATCACGAATCACCCCAGTTAGTTATTTTTCCAGTTCATGCCCATCTCAAATCTGGATCATCGTTCCCAGGGCTGTAAGCAGTGTTTCCACTGCTTATTCAGTAGAAACACTGAATAAGAGGGCACAAGCCCTGCCATTTCCCCTGCCAATCATCCCCAAAAGAGACAAGCCCATAACCTGTCCACTGCAGGACCCAAATCCTGATGCATTGCCACCCCACACCAAGCCACCCTCAGCCACCCTCGTTGCAACATTTCTTCCTGGAGGCTCATTTTTCTGACCTTTTGGGGCCTCCGGGGAGGGGGGAGGGTTTGCAACTTTAGGGATGAGGATTGATGGTGTGAGGAAACAAGACACTTTACTTCCTACTAAAGATGGCTGAGCTTGAGCTGAACATCTCTCCACCTTCTGACCAGCAGAGGAGATGGCAATTGGGGGTGGGCAAAAACTGCCAGTTTTGCAGTTTATGCTGTTAGGCTAATAGGTGTTTTGTGTTCCCAAGACCTGCCACCTTGGCAGGTGCCCACGCAGAAGCAGCCCCAGAGGAGGCCAGGAAGGGAACATGTGGTACCTCTGAGAGGGTACCTACTGGAGGAGAGAGGGCTTGGAACCACAGAACGTCTGTTGAACTGACAGACGAACCAGCATGAAGTGCTGAACCAGTGGTTCGTGCCCATCTCTATTGACAATGCATAGGGCCATGCCCTTTAAAGGATTGTTGTAGTGGGTGTTAAAGTTACTCACTATGGCTCCATGGTTCTGGATGTTCTTGATGGTCTCTGCATCAACTCTAAGCTAGTGAGAGTAGGAATCTGGCTTCTGGGCCCCCACGTTTGCTCATCCCTCAATCAAAGGACTAGAAAAAGTGCTCTCTTTGCCCTTTTTCTGCAGTCAGACTGGTGTTTTTTCTCTCCTTTGTGGATCAATTAATATCCGAGTGTTTCGGGGTTGGGGGAGGAGAACAAAACAACTAAAGGATTAATTGAATGTTGCTTAAATGGTCCCGCCTAGTTACATTAGCCCCCATTAGTAATAAGTTTCTACTAATTGCTCTCCTCTTTCTGTATAATTAAAAGGTACACAGAGTTTTACAGGGCTTGGATGCCATTTATTAAATGATTATTACTTTTCGGATTGTGCAGTATTAATTACCACCATTATTTATTAGAATGCTACCATTAATTCAGGATCACATTACTATTGTGACAGGGATTTCATTTCATATTTGTGCCAGACCGAAGGGAAGCTGAGGGGGAAAAAAGATCCCCACTGCATCTCCTGGAAATGTCTGGAGCTCTCTCTGCTTGAACAGGTGTGATTTTCCTTGGTATTTTCCTATCACCCAGGTACTGGAACATTTTATGTGTTGCATTACTCATCGCGGCAGGATGGTCAGAAGGGCTCACTGTGATCTCTATGATCGCATTGTGCATTATTCACACTGTATTAACCCGGAGTGGCACGCCTGCAGAAAACACTGTGAAATACTTCACTTTCTCTGATGGAGAATCCTGATAATGCAGCTTGCAAATACCTGCAATAAAACCAGAGCAGACACAAAATCCTACAGCCCTTGCTATTTAGGACTGATATAATCTCAGCACTGCAGGGCAGCCTATCTTGGAAATTAGCCAGCCATGCGTGAACTGGTGCTACAGTATAGGGGACTTGGTGTGCCATCTGCCTGAAATGGAAAAAGACCAGGCCTGGCTGCATCCGAGATCTTTTTTTCTCCATCAAGAGAGAAGCGCACCCCAATTACAAAGCTGGTCCTTTGGGAGTGGGGTGTAACCCCATCCAGAGCAGGTGGAAGGCTCCTGAATTGGGCTGCGGGGGGCTGGCAATCCATCTAAAGCAAAAGCATAAGAACTCAAGGGCATAAGAACATAAGAACATCCTTGCCATCCAGTCCAGCATTCTGTCTCACACAGTGGCTCACCATTTCCTTCAGGGTATTCCCAAGGAGATGTCTTTGCCTGCTTATGATTCCCTGCAAATGGCACTGACAGATATCGTGCCTATCTCTCCAACCCAGAGGTTGCCCTTAGGCATCCATCATGATAGCCTTTGATACCCTTGTTCTCCATGAACTTGTCTAATCTTTTCTTAAAGCTGTCAAGACTGACAGCTGTCACTTCTTCTGGCAGGGAGTTCCGCAGACCAGTGATCCTCTGGGTGAAAAAGTACTTTCTCTTATTTGTTTGAGATCTAGCACCCAAATGTTTCATGGAGTGCCTCCTAGTTCTAGAGTTGTGCGATAGGGAAAACAGTTTTTCCTTATCTACTTTGTCCACACCATGTATGATTTTTCTGCCTATATACTGCCCCATAGCACTTCAGGCACTCTCTAGATGGATTACAATTTAATTATGCAGGGTACACATCCCCCACCCGTGAGCTGGGTACTCATTTTACTGACCTCAGAAGGATAGAAGTCTGAGTCAACCATGAGCCAGCTACTTGGGATTGAATCCCACAGGTCGTGAGCACAGTTTTAGCTGCCGTCCGGCCATGTAACCACTGCACCATGAGCGGTTAAAACTAGTCATTCTTCCCCTGCCTCTGAATTTAATGACTGCCCTGCCTCTGTCCTTTTAAAGCTTTTCCCCCTTTCTTGAGTCTGTGGCAGTTAGTGAGTGGGTGGAGGCCTCTTGCTCAAAGCAGTCTGGTTGTGTCAGGTGGCTGTTGAACTGCAAGTCAACAAACATTCTTACTCTTTCTTCTTACAAATGTCTCAGAGTGAGTTGTTGAGGGTGTAAGTGCCAGCTGATGGGAAAAGGGGGAATGAATTAAATCTGGGGAACTTGAAACTGTTCTGCTCAATGAATCCCTCCAGGCAGCTGGCGGGGGGGTGGGCGGGGAGGCCAAAAACTCAAAACTCCGCAACAAAATGTATCCAGCAAGGGCCTGATCTTTGTTTCTGTGATACTGACCCGAGAATCAGGTCCATTTGTTCAGAGGGTTTACCACTTGATTCTTCCTTTACAGACCCCATCTTAGAACTGCTTTTTTGAAAGTGGAAACAACACTCCGTTCCTCCTTGTCGCAATATGCACTGCAAGAGGCAGCTTGGCAGAAAAATCCTTTGGGTCCCGACCCTGTAAATTATTTCAGTGATCTGATCAAGGCATTGCCCCGGCCTGATTCTGAAGCCTGCGCAGGGCCCGTCTTTCATCATCATCCTACTTTCTTTTCTCTTCTCCTGTCCACTTTGTGAGGTGAGCAAGCAGGATGTGATGCAGCTCAGAGAGCTCTGAGAAGAGGCAGGGAGGCAAGGGCCCGGTGCAGATCAAGAGAGTGGGTCGCTGCCCCCTTGATTTTGATTGCATGGCTTCTGACCTCGCTGAGACACCGTCCCTGATCTTGGTGCCACTTTTGTGTCTGCCCTGCTTGATGGCAGGATTTCTGGTGGGACTGTCACTTCCTCTGGCTCGCAGGAAACAGCTTGCTCATTGGATCTGTGTTCCTGTCACCCGTTGTGCCGAGAAAGCCACTCGGAGGCTGTGAACACAGCAATGAGCATCAGACCAAGGAAAAGGCGAGCCTTGTGACTTAGCGGAGGGGCTTGAAGGCAACAACCAAACCCACCTGTCTCTGTTTGCCTTTTTGTCGGTGACTTTCGGGAGGATAAAAGGCACGCTTGCTGCTCCAACAGGAGTGACGATGGGGGAACAGGATTCCCATGAAGCCTTTTTGACTTTATTGGGTCAGGGGACCCTCCCAGGTCTAAAAATGGCTATTCCAGACTTGCCTGCGAAGCCAGTTTTCAGCACATGTGTTTTTATGATATGGTCATGTGTGAGTGGAGCTGCCTAGATGCCCTAAGCACATCCAGCCTCGCCTGATTTCGGAAGCTAAGCAGGTCGGCCCTGGTTAGTACTTGGATGGAAGACCTCCAAGGAATACCAGGTGCTGTGGGCGCCTGGAGTAGGAACTGGCAAGCCACTCCAGTATTCCTGCCAAGAAAACTCCATGGATATGGAGTCACAATGAGTCGGTCACAACTGTAACGACACAACACACATGTGTGAGTGAATGGACCACCCAGAGACAACAAGTCCGAGAGGATGCTCACATGCCTTGGCTGGCATTAAAACTTGCTGCTGCCACCAGCCATCAATCAATCCCTGTCTGCTGCTCAACTCATGGCAACCCAACACACCAGCCATCTCCCACATTCCCTCTCCTCAACATCCCTGCTCAATTCTCTGCGGCTGCCCCTAGACTCTGGAACTCCCTCCCACTTGGAGGCCAGGATGGCCCCGTCTCTGCTGTCTGCCTGGAAACAGGCAAAAACCTTCTTCTTCAGGCACGCTTTCCCCGAATAAGGGACTACCTGTTATGTGTCTTTTAGATGGGTTACCCTGCATGATTGCATTGACTGATCTCATAAGAACACCAGTCTTATCCATGCTAGTTTCCATCCCTCATAGTGGATTTTTTTTCCCTTTTTGGTGCTCTTCGTAGCTTTAACGTTACCTTTTATTGTTGTAAGATGCCTCTTCTAATTCCCTGTTTTTAACTTTAATGTGTCTTAAACGTTCCAGGCTGTATCTTGTCCCTCATTACTGTAAGCCACCTTGGGTCCTTTTCCAAGGAGAAAGGTGGGGTAAAAATATTCAAAATAAATAAATAAATAAATAAATTCATTAATGGAGTCCATCCATCTCGTATTGGGTCTCCCTCTTACCCTGCTGCCTGCCACCTTTCCCAGATTGATGGTCTTTTCCAGAGAATTCTGCCATCTCAGGATGGGCCCGACATAGAACATTTATGAAGGGGATTGGAGGAGATCGTTGGGGTGGCTTAGAGGGGAGTCTGAAAAAACAAGAGAAGATGACCAGAGTCCTATAGGTGAGTTGTCCCATCCTTAGCACAGTTTCATAAATCGCCACCAGATAGCAAATTGTTGCTTGGCTTCCTTGCGCACCACCAGCCCATGCGCTTGGCATGCCACACAACACCTTCATCCCTGCCATTTACTCCACGGTGCCTGTGTTTCCAAATAACAAGATTCTGGCTGAGGTGCCATGACCAGCTTTGGACACCGTTGGGTGGGAAAGCAGGAGACAAATAAGCAGGTTGTGAGGGTAGCTGTGATTTACCATAGGATGGCTGCGCTGAAACGGATGGAGGCGTAGCTAAGGTTTGGAGCGCCAAGGAACAAAGTCAGGTTTTGTGCCCTCTCCTGCCCTCCATGTCTTACCCACCCAGCAAGAGGTGGCAGATCCTTGGGGGAATTGTGGAGGAGGGGGAGAAGGGTCTCTCCTTCTCATGCCCTCTTTGAGGGTCTCCCTTCCAGACAAGGCTCTCCTGTGCAAACTGCACAGCATGTGGATGGCAAAGGCAAGAAACACGTCCCACATCAAGGAAGCCCTTAAAAGGGGGAAAGGAGTCGAGGATGGTACTCCACCCAGCTTGTCACTACACCATTGTTCAGAATCAGCAATTAAGTAAAAGCTCCAAAGATGCTATGTGCCATCAAATAGAGATGGGCATGACTCAAAAAAATGGTGTTTCATTTGTCGTTTGTCGTTTAGGGGGGTCCGTTTCAGTTCGTTTCGTTTTCCGTGAATTATTTGCAAAAAAAAATCGTTTTCGTTTCGTTATGCACCAAAACAAAAAAATGAAAACAAAAACAAAAAATTGCTGTTTCGTTAGCATTCATTACAGTTCAATGTATTTGCCGCAACGAAAACAAAATGCGTGACAAAATTTCTGTTGTTTCGGTTCGTTTTGTTTCATTTTGGAGACAAAATTCGTTTTTCGTTTCGTTACATAACAAAATAAAAAAAAAAACAAAAACAAAAAATTGCTCGTTTCGTGCCCATCTCTACCATCAAATAATTTCTGACATGTGGTGATTATAAGTTACTGACTTCCAGAATGTCCTAGCATTAACAGCTCTGCTGGGATTTTGCAAACCAACAACACCTTGTGTCATAGTTGCTCTTTTCCTTCCTAGCAATACAGTATTAACTTTTTTCAGAAAGTTCTTCTCAGTTTTTGCAAACTAACTGCAGTGGTTTCTCTATATAGTCAAGCCATCTAATGTTCCATCTTCCTCTTTTCCTACTGTTCAACCCCACATTTCCAAGCAATATAATCTCTTCTGGTCACTGTTACATTTCTGCTATATATGCATGGTAGAATAGGCTCAGGTTATTCATTTTTAACTCTAGTGGAAGTTAAGGCTAGACTAAGTACTCAATTTTCTGCTTTTTTGGCTGCCTTTTGTACATATTTCAGTTGAGTTTACTTTTGTTCCTCTCTTTATTCACTGTCTCTGTTTCACATAGCATTGATGATTTTGACTTGGCTTTCAAGTGACACTCTTTGGTGACTCCAACCCCACCCCACCCCTTATTATTTCAAAAGCCAAAGGGGCATCTTTTGAAAAACATGCACACAATATGCTCCTAGACCTTTTGGTCTGATACAGATTTTCTTCCTCAGGCTGTCACAAGAAAAGGATTTGGAAACTGGAACATAGGTTTTAAGTCTGCATTCTGCCTTCTAGGCATGGCAACATTAGTTTACCCAAGAGGTTAAAGAGTGTGTATGTTTCTCCATTATACTGCACATGTTGCACCTAGTCACACTTTGCTTCACCATTGCATTAAAGCCAAAAAAGCTATTCAAAATATTTGGGCACAGAGGAACTCACATACAAGCTGTTCTTGCTTCTGCCTTCTTCCAGTAACCACAGTACAGATTCTGCACTAGAGAATAGAGATGGGCACGAAACGAACAATTTTTCGTTTTCATTTTCATTTTTTCATTTCGTTACGTAATGAAATGAAAAACGAATTTTGTTTCCAAAATGAAACGAAAGGAACCGAAACAACAGAAATTTTGTCGTGCATTTCGTTTTCATTGCGGCAAATACATTGAACTGCAATGAATGCTAACGAAACAGCAATTTTTCATTTTCATTTTCGTTTTTTCATTTCGTTACGTAACGAAACGAAAATGAAATTTTTTTGCAAAAAATTCACAAAAAACGAAAACAAACCGAAACGGACCCCCTAAACGACAAACGAAACACCATTTTTTTTGAGTCATGCCCATCTCTACTAGAGAAATTTCTATTGGAATTTTTATGCGGTGTATGCATGTTGAACACTCCTGTTTTAAGAAGCCAAAACATTCATTTCCCCAAAAAGCCTCCAGTCTATAAATATGGGATACTGTATTGTGCTTCTGTACCCACAATTCAAAAAGCCATGAAGTGGCCCAATATTGCTGCAAAATACTGTATTATGCCTGCGTTACTAGCAGGAAAAAGAATGCCAATTTACATAGCATTGGGTAGCCTGAAGAGAGACAACACTGGTGGCAGCATTCAAGATGATCTACATAGGATACCATCTTCTGCTCACAACCATTCACATTTGTTGAAAAACAGCCTGACAGTTGTGTGTTTGGGTGAGAAGTGGTGAACTGATGGATAAAAAGGAATCTACTTCTGGGATTTTCCTTTACAGGGTGTCACTTTGTGAATAGTCCCCAAGGAAAAAGATGAATGTGCTATTGCCATAATAAGTACAATATGAAAGAAATACAGATAGAATTAGGCTTGTATATATGGAACCTTAGAAGGTGGAATGTCCTCCTATTTCCATGAAGAAAATTTGAGGACTTTTTCCTGAGATCTCAACTTGGAGGGAGGAGAACTAAGAGGTAATAAAATGTTGGAGGATGGGGGAGAGAGAGTAGCCTGGGGGGTGAGATCAGGGGCTCCCTGTAATTCCTTCCTTCCTTCCCAGGGAGTTCTCCTTGACAATCATGGTGCAGAATTCGAGCTCTGGGCTCCCTGTATTTTTCCTTCCATGCAATTTTTTTGTGGGGGAGGGGAAGGAATTTCATCCCACTTGCTGGGATGTTGAGATGGGCACTGGCGTAACTAGGGAGGGGCAGAAGAGTGCCCTGACAGGCAAGTCACCAAACAATGATCGTGCTCATCACAAATCCATCTCTCTGTATTTCTAAAAATTGAATTACCTAGTACAAGGAGCCTACCTCCTGCAGCCTGTTCATCTGCATGCACCTCATCAACTATAGAGGGACCCTTCTTCCCCTCCCCCACTGTTCCCCCAGGATCCGGCACCCCTTGCTCGGTGGGTGAAATACAGTTGGGGGGCAGGAGGGGGTGCAAAAACTGACTTTGTCCCTGGGCGCTGCAAACCCTAGGTATGCCTCTGGAGATGGGGAGAGGGGAAACCATGTGGGGGTGGTGAGTTGTGTTTCTGCCCTTGGAGAGTTAGAGAACAGCCTGGGAAAACCATCCCACACCCCAGAATTTCCCTCCTCCTTTCTTCCATGGAAAAGAAACAACCTTCCAGGTGTGTGTGTGTGTGTGTGTGTGTGTGTGTGTGTGTGTGTGTGTGTGTGTGTGTGTGTGTGTGTGTGTGTGTGTGTGTGTGTGTGTGTGTGTGTGTGTGTGTGTGTGTGTGTGTGAGAGAGAGAGAGAGAGAGAGAGAGAGAGAATAAAATAGCTGGGTCCGACCTCTGCAGGGGATGGGATGCCATGGATTCCCCTTCAAGATCCCCAGCCGTCCAGCCCAGCCTCACCGGGGCTCTGCCACACCCCCAGCCCCCTGCCTGGGAGCATTGGGGGCAGGAGCACACGCGGTGCTGCCAGGGAAGCTTCTGCTGGCAGGAGGACGCACAGCTTCCTCCTCCTGCTCCCCCAGGCAGGCACACACACACACCCAGATTGTGGTGTGCCCCAAGGCAAATGCCCTCTTCCACCCCTCCCTAGTTACGCCAGTGGGGAAGGACCCAGATCATCAAGTCCAGCCCTTGTCAAAGAGCCACCATGGGGAATCAAACTCTCAATGTCTGACTCTGCAGTCAGAGATATCCTGTAGTTCAAATAATCTTAGACCTGCAGTGCTGGAAGAGACCCTATGGATCATCCCGTCTTCCTCCGTCAAGGAGGCCCAGGGGAATTGAACTCCCAACCTCTGGCTCTGCAGTCCGAGGCTTAAAACACTGAGCTATCCAGCAGATAAATTATTACATATGTCTCCTATGCATGGTAGGATTCCAATTCCCTCTAGTCTACCTACAACAATTTAACCACTTCATGGCTTGCCTCTGTCTTTCTTGACCATGTTTTTACAACAGTTGGCTTTATGTCGCTCATTTTGACCTTTTACTGGAGTTGCAGAAATCCCTGTAGACATCAATAAACCATTTTTAATAAAAATGTTGTTATCGATGTTGGATCATTTCCATCTGAAGCCTCCATTTGGACCATACTGAGCTATGGATGTTTCAATCTGCCACAAAAGCAAGGCCTTCTGGTTGCTTAGCAACCTCTCTTTCCATTCCCCAGGGCTCTGCTTGGTAAATCCTGGTAGGTCTGTACTGGCTGAACTGGATGTTCTGCTTAGGAGTTAATTACACTGATTGATTACCAATGTGGCTAATAGTGTCCAGGAATACATGAGCATACAGAGCTGTCCCATAATTAAGTTCAACCAATCCCTAAACAAGTTACAGCTAGCATAACCTTTTTAAGATGGATGGAAGGGTGAAGAAGTTACAAAACATACAAACTTGCACAGGATGTCCTGACATGTATAGGCCAAACCATTTGCAGTAGCTTCAGTCTCAGGCAGTAAACTTTACAGTCTTCTGCAGCTACCTCTTAAGCTTACTAACAACCATGAAAATAGATTTCATTGCTCATCTACAGATGACAAGTTTTAAAAAGCTAGGAGTATACGAGAGAGATGTAAGTAACACCACGGAGTCTGTTCAGAGTAAGTGGCCATGCAAGGAAAGGAGGAAACTGGCTAAACATCCTTGTTTGCAACTTGTTCAAGTAACGTCAAGTGGCCTTTAATAACATAAAATAAATTAAGAACAAAAGAATCAAACTGTGGAGTAAAAGACTAAAAGATAAATATATAAAGAGATGAAAGGGAACAGATTAGTGACCATCCTTCATTCTGGAGGTCTCATTAATGATATATAGCACTCTTGCCAGGTATTCAGCCACTGAGTCCATCAATCTGGAAGATTTGTCTGCAAGTAAGCACTGAGTTATGCTCTCTGGGGTTGCAGAGAGGTTAGAAATGAATGGGGACAGGAATTGTTGACAGAGCTTGTGATGGGTGGGGCGGAAAAGAAGAATAGGGGAGGTTGACTCGGATTCAAGTGGGCAATGTTTGCATTGTCTGTTCTCAAATGGTATGTTGTGATATCTTTCTGAGAAGATAGCTAAGGGAAAGATATTCAGTCTGGCAAGCATGAAAACCTGGCACTGGTAAGCATTAGTGAGATATTCCATATAGCCCCCTACTAGCCCTGAAGTTGACAGTAGACCCTCTCAATATCCCAGATACTTTGGCAAACAATTTTAAATGTTTGGGATTCTTCACAATTAGATAAGGAATCTAAATTAATTCCAGTATGGTCTATTTTGAGCTTAATGTGTTGATACCAGCTGGAGAGGTAAGGGTGCCTCAATAGATTGTATAATAAGGAATTGGAGTCAGCATGGAAATGAAAGTGCAACCAGTACTTAATAGTAACTGTCCAAGAAGTAGTTGATGGCAGATGGAGGCCAAGTTCATTGACAATTGTAAAGATGTTAATCATGTTTGGGACACCCAGGATGTGATATAAGAAGATGGCTGCTGTCCAGTCTGTTTCTAGGTTACCTGCTGCAATCCAAATTGGAATCCCATATAGAAGCTGGTTTAAGATCTTTGTCTGGAAGATCTGGAGAGCAGCTGGTACATATTGATTCCCACTGCGGAAGTGGAACCGATTCCGGCCTCAGCAAGCCGGTCCAGCAGGTTACCGTGGTCGACAGTATCAAAGGCCGCTGACAGATCAAGGAAGACCAACAGGGAGGAACACCCCCTGTCGGCCTCCCTGAGGAGGTCATCCTGCAGAGCGACCAGGGCAGTCTCGGTCCCCCAAAGTGGCCTGAACCCGGACTGGAAGGGATCCAGGATACGATTTTCCTCCAGGTATGACTGAAGCCGGACGGCGGCCACCCTCTCAACAACCTTGCCCAGGAAGGGAACAATGGCGATCGGACGATAGCTGGACAACTCATCTGACGCCAAGCTGGGCTTTTTCAAAGTGGGCTTCACCACGGTCTCCTTCAAAAGGGAAGGGAAAATTCCCTCCCAGAAGGAGGCTGTGGCAATAGCTGAAACCCACTCCAGCATGTTCCCTCCGGCGGATTTAATAAGCCAGGCTGGGCAAGGGTCACAAGGGGAAGCCGCCGGCTGGCAGTAAGCCATAACCCTGGAGGCCTCCGCTGGTAACACAGGCCCAAACTCAACCAGGCAAGAAGACCGAGGGGGTGAGACCCCAGGGATGTCAGAGGATGAACTAGCACAACTGGAGGGCAGATCGGAGTGGATGGCCTCAATTTTAGATCTAAAATAGGCTGCAAATTGCTCACTACTAGTGAACTCACTAGGAGGAGGCCCAAGCTGACCAGGATTAGAGAGGTCTCAAACCACCTGGAACAACTCCACCTGGCGGTTCGAGACCTAACCAATTCTCAGGGAGACATGAGCTGTTCTAGCGTCCCTGATCACACAAACATAGCGGCTGGTCAGCTGCTTAAGTGCAGCCCTACTCACTGCCATCCGATCCGTCCTCCAAATGTCCTGAAGCTTCCTTCATTCTTGTTTCATCACCCGCAACTCAGCCGTGAACCATGGTGAGGAGCGGGCTCCACAGTGGAGGAAGCACTTGGGGGCGATCTGGTCTACAGCCCCGGTAGCACCCTCATACCACCTATCCACCAGGGCTTCAACCAGATCATCTGCCAGACTGCCAGTAAGCTCCCCGAAGGCCTCCATGAACCATGCAGGGTCCAGGAGCCTACGGGGGCAGGCCCAGACAAAGGCCCGACGCTCCCCGCAGGTCGGGGTGGCGATCGACAGGGAAAATTTTAGCAGATGGTGATCTGACCATGACACAGGAAGGGGTGAAATACCCCCAACCCTCAGATAAGAATCTGGTGACATGGAGGTAAAAACCAGGTCCGGGGTATGGCCTGCCCTATGGGTGGGGCAAACAACATGCTGAGATAGATTCATGGAAGTCATGGAAGTCATGGATTCAATGAATTCCAGAGCAGCTCCAGAGAGTTCCTCCTCGGCATGCACGTTGAAGTCCCCAACCACCAAAAGGTGGAGGGACCTCAACAGGGCAGCCGAGATGAACTCTGAGATCTCTGGAAAGGATTGTGCTGGGTTGCGGGAAGCACGGAACACCAGCACAATACCAAACTTATCTCACTGACCCACCGATAGATGAAGGCATTCTACCCTGGGACACACCAATGCCGCAGATCTGCTAATATATGGTGCGTGGCTGTCAAATTTGGCTAAGTAATTTGGCAAATCAGACATAAAAAGATTGAAGAGAGCAGGTGCAAGGAGGCAACCCTGTTCCACCTCTTTGGTGACTGAGATCTTCGGAGCTGGGAAGACTTTGGGGTTTAAGCAAATTTGGCAGCTATTCACCAAGCGGAGCTGACGTATCAAAAATAGCAGACAGAACTCAATTAGCATTTTAGTAAGCTTGTCCCACAAAAGACATCTGTTAATAGAATCGAAAGCTTCTCACAGGTCTATAAATGCTACATACAGTTTGCCTTTAAAATGCTGGGAGTACTCCTCCAACAGAAAGGTTAGAATGAGAGTATGGTCAAGAATAGAGTGCCCAGCATGAAAGCCAATCTGTTCTTTATTTGGGATATTAGAATTAGACATCCAGTCAGACAGACAATTCAAAAGATTAGAGTACAATTTCCAAATCACTGAGAGTAGACTTATGGAATGATAGTTACTGGGGATTTACAGGCTGCATTTTTTTGAAAACTGGAATAAAATTTGAGGTTAACTAGGAGTCTGGAAGTATCCCAGATTTATCAGCTAAGGTGAACAGACAAGATAGTGGTTCAGCCCATCAGTTTGGGTTGGTTTTTATAAGATCGGCAGGGTACCATCCGGGCCAGGTGCCTTACCAGGCTTCATGGTGGCTGTAAGTTAAAGAATTTCTTTAGAAACTGGTGGCCAGGCAGATTCCTCTGGAGAAGTTTGGAGGTCAGTAGGAAGGTCTGGTAATACTGGCTCCAAAAATAAGTTGGAATTGTATGCAGTCCAGTCATGTTCTTATAGTGGGATGCATGTAGTAGTCTAGACCAGTTGTTTAATGCATACGTCTGTGTTTTCCCTTCCAATAAAACTTGGCATTCCTTCTTGGCTTTGAAGCAGAAGGCTATTAGCTCAGGAGAAAAGTGGGCACATAATAGTTCATAGAGGTAACAAAGATTTTTCTTAGCAGCCCAACATTCATAATTGAAACAAGAGGTGGCTTCTTTGGTTTCCCTAGATGGGTGGAGTGCTGCTGGTAAGTTGAACAGGGAGTTGATAGCTAATTCTTATGCCAGGATGACCTTTACTGGATTTAGCTAGTAGAATGGTTTGTCTTAGATGTAAAGCTGCAGCTGAGGTAGACTATTGAACCAATGAGTCTCTTAGTTTGTTGAACCATTTTAGTCTCCAGTGGAGAAAACAGGGGGATTCAGGTAGAGGAAGAGTCAGCAGTAGAGACAACTGTGTGGGAAAGTGTTCGCTCTCAGAGCAGACACCAATCTTGAAGTCGATGACCTTGAAAGGCAAGTCGCGGGAGACAATAATGTAGTCGACAACACTAGATCTTCTACAAG
Organism: Phrynocephalus forsythii; assembly: GCA_029282475.1. NCBI lineage: Eukaryota > Metazoa > Chordata > Lepidosauria > Squamata > Agamidae > Phrynocephalus > Phrynocephalus forsythii. Next base: position 5,734,513 of record JAPFRF010000016.1, on the reverse strand, counting down.
AAAAGAAAGTAAATTCTCCAAGGCTATCACTGGCAGTGGAACCATTGAGGGTCCTAAGATTGTATCTGACACACAAGTCCACCAAATGGAAGGCTGCCTGGTTAATTTATTTATTTATTTATTTATTTATTTATTTATTTATTTATTTATTTGTCCATTTTTATACTGCCTGTCTTCCCGTAGGAACAAAGAGGGCAAGACAAACCCAAAGGAACAACAAACAATAAAGACAAAATAAAAGACATGATAAATAAAGGGGGGAAAGTATAAAATATCAGTATAAAATATCATAAAATACCTTTAGAAGACCTGTGACTTGAAATGAGGGAGGAATCAAATCATCACTATCCCATTGCATGTGAGCAGCGAGGCTATCATTATTAGTACTCAGTCTAGCATTGAGATAATCTGCTATAACAAGGGGAGCTAGTGGATAGTTGGTAATTAGGAAATCAACATAATTCTTCAAATTGTTCCATACAGAGGTTGGAGAATTAGATTGTGAAAATGGAGGAATTTAGCATGAGTATCTGCTAGAGATTTAGCATGAGTATCTGTCTGGAAAAGCATTTGAGCAGGAAAGCTTGGATATATGGAAGCTTTGCCAAAAGTTGGTTAACTGTAACATTGGATATTTGATTCACCAGGCAGGAGAGACCTGCTTTAGGGTGTCCCTTTGAGTGGGTTTTAAAGGCCAGTGTAACCTGGAAAACAAAAATCTTCCATAGACCATGTTTCTTGGAGGAATCTAATGTCAAACGATCTCAGATAATTAAAAAAATATGGGTTGTGAGTTTTCTTCACCTAGCCTGCAATGTTCCAGGATGTAAATTTTAGGGTGGAGCAAGGATCATAAGAGCTGGAGGTAGAGACTATTTGTCAATTGTTAGACATGATTGTATTGCTCTCATTGTGTGACTCTGTGTATACACTGCAATTAGTGAGTGGTCTAGAAGGTGAGAGACCAGTTGGAGAATCCAGAGGAATCACTGAGGGATTTGGTGAACCAGTAGTCTCGACAGGACCAGGTGGCAAGGAAGCTTCAAACTATGCTGGTGCAGAGCTATGGCTGTTAATGTTCAGCATCTCAAAGGCTGGTTGAGGCTGAGAAGGGCTTGGACAAATTGGCCTTTTTGAGGTGTTGGGGAGATTCAGAAGGTCCTCTAGAGTCAAGACCATGTGAACCTCTGGATTCAGTGGAGTTTAGTTTGGAGTTGGTAAGCTCAGAGACCCGGGGTGGTGGGGTGGGGCTCCACTTGATCCAATGCATCAACTAATAAAGTATGGGTGCCACCTGGGTTAGTTTTTTCTATGACGCATAAGGGTTGCAAGGCGAGCACAGGGTTATACCCTGGTGCTGTTTGGAGCTCAGCAGTAAATTTGCCCTCAATATTGTCAGAATCCCAAGCAATGAGATCTGTTGGTTGGCACTCCATCTGTTGTATGGCATCTACATAGATACAGTGATCTAATGAAACAACATCTAACTTAGTCATCTCTGTCTTGGTTTGAAGAGAGGTTGTGCACAGCTGCGTGTGGATTGCTAGTAAATCCACAGTAGCCTGTAATGGAGATGAATTAGGATTGATAGCTTCCCTGCTGTTGTTCATCTCCACTAAAAGTACTGTGGCTACGTTGTCATGATCAAGGACTTCTCTGGGAGAAGAGAGTCTCCGGGGGGGGGGCATGCCTTTCAAGTTAGTTGTTTGTTCTCTGAGTGTCACTAATTTTGAAGGGGCAGAGAAGGAGTCAGAATTTCGGTCTCAAGGCATCTGTATCACATTCCTGATGCCTACTTCTGTTGTCTTGTGGTGTTTTTTTTTAATCAGATGGACAAAGAGGGTGTATCTGCAAAAACCTTGTTGGGTGAAATTTTGAAATTTAGCTTTAAAAAAGTTTCATTTTAAGTATCATAAGTGGAATAACTTCATGTTCAAAGAAAAGGTGTATTCTCTTTTGATCCCTGAGGGGAGGGAGCTTCAATATATCCTTCAAATCATTGGGGGGGGGGACTTGTGTGGTTAGGGTCAAGCAAGGAGAGGAGGAAATTGACTAAGCAGCCTTGTTTGCAGCTTTTAATGTAGCTCTCTTATAGCACTGCAAATGGTATAACTGTGCTGGCAACAAGCTGCTAAACAAATGGAAAAAAATGACACTGTTTGAAATTATCGATCCCATACTCCAGAGGTTAAAACAACCACAGAACATGCCCAAAACCTATGAAAACCATGAAAGATGAAAAACCACAATGGAAAACAGTAGATGCTCTAGTGAAAGAATGGGACACTACCGATTTTGGGAAGGGGACTCCAGGTATATAACTGTATCTTGTTGCTGGGAATGTGAGTATATCACTGGATGGTTTGTTTGTAGCTTTGTAATGAATCAGGCTAGCATGTGGTGCTTGTTTTGTATGTCACAAAATGGCCCAGCCATGTGACCATATTCCTCCTCTCAAAAAAAAAATCATCATGATAATCATCATCTGAGAACTACAAAGCTGGAAGGGACCCTATGGATCACCAAGCCCAGCCTTTGTCAGGGAGGCACTGTGCAGATTCAAACTCCACAGCCAGAGACCTAAAACACCACTGAAAGAATCTCTTCCGGCTTAGGTCAGTGGCTGCAGAGCCAGAGGTTGGGAGTTCAATTCCCCATGGTGCCTCCTTGGCAGAGGGGGTATCAAGATGATCCAGAGGGGGTATCATCATCATCATCATCATCATCATCATCATCATCATCATCATCATCATCATCATCATCATCATCATCATCATCAGTATTACTGTAGTATTAGATTCTCGCTCTCACTTCCTCAGTATCTCTCACTTGTTCCCTGCCATTGCTTCTTCTATCTCTTCTTGCTTTTGTCTACCTTGAAAGCATAGTTCTTGCTTCCTTAAACATGAATCTCTGCGCCAGTTTATGCGAAATTTGATAGAACTACATTCCTTGTCACTTGTTCTTTCCATGCTGTCCTTTAGAGGACTGTGCTCTCAAAAGGGGGTCATCCAACCACCCTCACCTTCCATCTCTTATTATTGGCTGCAATCCAGAGCATTTTTTTTTTTTTTGCCATACAGCTAAAAAAAAAAGTTACATGGAATGAAGCGCTGCTCCCTCACTTCCCTCCTCTGAGTGCTCGGCTTTCCCTGTTCATCGAATAAGGTCATGCTTAATTAATTGTATCAGTATTAGGTCAATCCAACAGAATCCAGGCGTGTGGGATAAGGTCTTAGCTGGAAATTCTGTGCCAAGAGTCAACCAGCCTGCAATCGTATTGGTTTTCTGGCCAAGAATGAAATTGCTAGCTTTTGGAATATCTTTCTGAAGTGTTGCAGACTTCAGGATTGTACCAACCTGGGAGAGATCCCAGAAGTAAAGGAAGTCAAGAAAACATAACATATCTGTGTTCTAAAGAAGTGAACATCCATTGAGTATTGGACAGATGCAGAGTTAGCATCAGTACACTATAATATCTTGAAATGGGACAATTCCCCTCAATCTCAGGGGGATTGGGCATATGCTGCTTTTTCTTAGATCATTCCGTAATTATTGAAAAGTCATATAGTTCATTGAAATAGCTGAGAGACATTCGGGAAGGAGTCCAACTTTCATTTAATTGTCTCCTTTAGGGTCCTTGGAAACTCTTTAGCTCTTTATGGGGAGTGCTTTCTACTCCTACGGATGAAGGAGCTCAGCCAGCGTTGCCTTCAAGTTTTCTCTCTTCCTCCGCTCTTTACTTTTAGGTTTGACTCCCCATCTTTTTCATTCTGTTCTATTCTGGCTCAATCATCCCCTCGCATTCTTCAAGTGATCTGCCTCTGTTTCTTAGAAACAAGTGTCCATACAACACACTGAAGACAACCCACAGTAAATGAAAACTTCTAAATCTGGCTCAGCCTCGGTTGTAGCTGAGGGTGTCACCAGCACATACGGTACCCCCAGTGACTTCAAGAATGACAGAGAAGCAGTAAGTGCTCTGGTATTCTGATAGAACAATTTGGGACCCATGGCAAAAAATAGAACCGTGCTAAACATGTGTCGAAATTATTTCCACACACAAACCCAAAAAGTAATGAGGTTCCGCTGTTTATAGCACTCAGAGCAAGTGCTGTCAAACAAGTTAGAACATCAAAGCAGATCTTGTAGCTAGCCTGTACCTCCTCTTCATATCCTCAAAAGAAGAGGGGTCATTTATTCAAAAAAAGAGTTTCTCTACAAATGTTAGCCAAATGTTACTCTGCAGAACTTCTGCTTGATTCCTTAGAGAAGAGCTTGGGAACCAAAGACTTAGTTCTGATGAGCTGAGAAGATATTTCAAGGGAATTGGCCTGTTTTCAAAGTCAAATGGGATGCTTGTCATCATACCATCATGTTGTAAACATTACAGAGCCCTCCCACCTCACAAAGTGATGATAATTAACCCACTCCTCCCTCTGACAAAGAGAAACCACTCTGATGGAGCAGTTGCCGTCTGGAACTCTGAAGGTTCTGTTGCCTGGGCAATGCCATCCACACAAACAGAAGAGCAGGAGCGGTAGCAGGAGTTGAAGGAAGGAGAGGACACAGTAGAAAGTACCTGAGAAAAGACAAGGAGGGCTCTTTCTGGGCCAAATTAGGAGGGCAACATGAGACAAAGCTGCCTGCATTGGGAAAAACTGTAAGCTGATGTGTCCTTCACAGATATCTGCTGCCGTCTTTCTGATCCCTTCTTTTAAAGCAATGCTTCCCAACATTTTGTGTCCAGATGCTCTTGAAGTACAACTCCCAGATGCCTTCACCGCTAGCTGCATTGGGCAGGATTTTTCATCCTCTTAGCACTGCAGAGATCTGGGAATTGTGATCTGAGTAGATCTGGGCACCCAAGATTAGGAAGCACTGTTAAACCTGGAGACACTACCCAACAGCGCAACCTCTGATATCCAGAAAAATCACTGGACAGATACTGTGTGTGTTTGGAGAATAAAACAAATATGGAGAAACCCAATACACACAACTGTGTGTGTGTTGTGTCATAACAGTCATGACCGACTCTTTGTGACTCCATGTCCATGGAGTTTTCTTGGCAGGAATACTGGAGTAGTTTGCCAGTTCCTACTCCAGGCGCCTACAGCACCTGGTATTCCCTGGTGGTCTCCCATACAAGTACTAACCAGGGCCGACCCTGCTTAGCTTCCGAAATCAGGCGAGTGGATGTGCTTAGGGCAATTGATGCAAATTGAGAAAATATGTTTATTAAGCAAGAAAGAAAAGGCAATGGTGTATTGCAAGACTGGAGGTGATCTCGGGGGGGGGGGCACATCCTGCTGCACCATTTGCGAACACTTGCAGAGTCCCTGCCTGCCTTCCGGAAGGCGCTGAAAACCCTTCTCTTCCGGGAGGCATTTGGGTGACCCAAATAGTGTTTTTTTTTCCCCCTCAATCCCGCCATCTGTTGTTGTTGCTCTTGTCTGCTTTTATTAGTTTAGTTACTATTTACTTTGCTGTTTTTTTAATTTTGCTGTGTTGTATAGTTGTTGTAAACCGCCCGGAGTTCCTTTAGGAAGACGGGTGGTATATAAGCTGTATAAATAAATAAATAAATAAATAATTTTGTGATTCTATGATGTGCCCAAGAGACAATCCCAGAATTTCCCTCTTAAGCAGAAAGCAGTGAAAGCTTTTGGCCCTCAATACATAGCAGGTTGGGTTCATACCTCCTAGGTACATCATAGATGTGTTGAGTGTAGGAACAGGTTTATCAAAGGCAGCTCTAGCCAGCGTGACCCAGAGACATCCTCAAGCATGGATTTAATGCATGGGAGCAGTCATATGAATGAGTACAGGAGAAAGTATCTCTTTTCATAGGGGTTTTTGGATGGCAATGGACATATTCAGTTTGAAAAGAAATTTCTTCAGCTTTAATAATAATCACCATCATGTGCCTTCAAGCGAATGTTCACCAATGGTGACCCTTTTCAAGGTTTTTCAGGTAGAGAATACTCAGGAGTGATGTTCCACCCCCTTCTTCAAGGGTGCCCTGGGACAATGCAGATGCCCAAGGCTACCCAGACGTGCTCTGCTCTCAGGAGGCACATCGGGGATTCAAACTCCTAACCTCTAAACCACTGAGCTATCCAGCTAATTCTTCCACATAGCTGACTCTTCCTGTCATTATCTCACAATAATTCTAGATCAGGGCTGTCCAACTTTGAACAGGCCAAGGTCTACTTTTTCCGGCCCAAAGTACCTGAGGGCTACTACACTAAAACCTCTACTTACGAATTTTATCCGTTCTGAGCACATGCTCATAAGCAAAAACTTTTGTAAGTAAAGCAGTTTCCCATAGGAATGCATTGAAAACCCATTAATCTGTTCTGGAGGGAACAGATTTCATTGCGCCATGGCCCTTGAACTGCCCCTCTCGGCTGAGACATGGAGGGTGGAGAGCATATCCCCTCACTTTTTTAATTGATGGCCAGCGGGCTACTTTTGAACCCTTCACGGGCTACCAGTAGCCCGCGGTCTACCTGTTGGACAGGCCTGTTCTAGATGAAAAGATGAACCAGGAGAAATGGGACTGCTGGTGAAAATGACATTTCCCCTCTTTTTGACACCATATTTTCAGACCATTTCACTGCTCCAGAGACTGCAGAGGAAACCTAAGGCAGAGAGAGACTGAAATCCAGGGTGTCATGACAAACAAGCAGATGAATGTGTAATTATTGTCTGGAGAATTACATGATTATATTGCAAAATGGAGACCTCAGTGTCATTAGGAAATCTCTCCAAACACATGAGTTTTATGAGGGAAGCTTTAAAACTATCTGCATAATAAGCTATTCCTCAAATCCGGATTGCTAATTAAAGCAATATATTATAGTCAGCTCCCCTATTGGTATGGAAGCACAGTTCTACCTCATTAGATGGTAATAAATGTCTTTTTAAAAGGAAAAATGAGAAAGTTACAGGGAACTTTAAGAAATAAATATGGACTTTTCTTCGCCTTCCCAGACCCATGGATTTTTCTATCTGGTTTACAAAAGTGAGGCTTTCAGAAAAAAATATATACATGTACCTTGTATAAAGGAATTAATTTGTTCCAAATGAAATTATGTTAAGCAAATGCTCCTTTATACAAATTTCCCATAGGAATGCATTGAAAACAGAGTGATCCCATTTTTATGTTGTACAGATTCGCCCCATAGGCGATTATGTTAAGCAAATTTCCCCTATCTCCAGAATGTTTTATGTTTTGCAAATTTTATGTTATACAAACCATTTGTTATACAAGGGTCCACTGTATTACATATTTTTACTGAGCTGACGATCACTCATGGAAACAAAATGATTCATTTTGCACAATTCAAGGTACTTCTGCATAAAGAAGCCTGACAAAGTCACGTTTAGTTGATGGCAAACACACCTTGATCATTCCTGTGGGTGGTGTAGAACAGAATCACCTTGTCAGGAAGCAAAATGGAGTAAGCATTAACAATCCTATTGAACAAATGGGTCCACTGGGGCTCCTCCTACAAAATATTTCAGGCACCCCAGAAAATCTGGAGCGGATCCCATTCCTTTTAGCCTTGCTGGCTTTAGCTTTGTCTCACCTCGGTGTAGAATTAAAATGCAGTGTCTCCAGACACGCTCGTTTTAGTGTGGTTTTTGAAAGGCCAGATATTTTGTGGTCTTCTGTTCGTCTCCTGCATGTTCTTTCTCTGTGTTCTGGAAATGCAATGTCTGGATTATGAGGTGGAGAAAGATGAATCACAAAAATTTTCTCAGGGGAACTCCTAGCCTTCTACAGCTTGCAGGGAAAGGGGAAGTTGTTTTTAGAAAACAGAGAAGCCCAGTTGGACTTTTCGTCTCATAAACCAATCCAGGATTTTAACTTGTTTTAGACATGGCAGACACCCCCAGGGAACAGAAGATGCATCAACACATTTTCTGGTGATTCTCTCCTGACAGATCTCAATGAAACAGACCATGACACAGTACAGAAGAACCACAGAATCACAGAATCATAGAATCACAGAACAGTGAAGTCAGAAGGGGTCTACAAGGCCATCAAGTCCAACTCTCTGCTCCATGCAAAGGACATTTGTCAAATTTCTCTTGAATGCCTCCAGTGTTAGAGCACTCACCACCTCTTGCAGTAATTGGTTTCATGAGAATGGCAGACACAGAGTAAATATAAGGGATCTATACTGCCAAGTCAACCCATCTGTTTCTTAATGGGTGAAAAAAATCATTTTTAAAAACTGGATTTATATTAGAGGTAGGTGCCTGTACAACCACGTCAGTGCCTAAAGAAAGGTACATAGTTCAGTGCTCAACCCAATCTATCTGATCCAAGATGTAGTTGATATTTGTGGATTCCCAGCTCTCTTGGGAAAGGAGGTTGGATTTGATGACCCCCGGGGGGGGGCATGAGAGGCAGGCGCCTTATGTTCCACATGGATGTCAGATCTGTTGCAGGTTTTAGAATAGAATAGAATAGAATAGAATAGAATAGAATAGAATAGAATAGAATAGAATACTTTTATTGGCCAAGTGTGGTTAGACACACCCAGAATTTGTTTTGGTAAAAATGCTCTCTCTCTATAAAAGGAAATATAAGAATCATATAGTCAACAATAAAAACACGGTACAATACTACAATATAACCTATTATTTAAAAAGGAAGAAGAAATGTAAAAATTAATTATTCAACAGTTTGATAGCACTTGGAAAGAAACTATCTCTATATCTAGCTGTCCTAGTATGCAATGCCCTAAAACGTCGCCCTGAGGGTAACAATTGAAACAGGTTATGTCCAGGATGTGTGGAATCTGTATATATTTTCATCACCCTCTTTTTAGCTCGTGTGGTATACAATTCCACAATAGATGGCAAATTAGTAGCAATAATTTTTTTCTGCAGTCCAACTTTACAGGGGTCCTCCAAGATGCTGAACTTTATGGATGCTCCCCAAGGTGTGAAATCACCTTCAGCACATTGGACAGCTCCTGCTTGAAATTTATAACAAAATCATTTTTTTAAAAATCAAACTTCAGCTCATAGAACTTGGCTATCAGTGTACTTGGCATTTCTTAAATGCATACCTTGTCATTATTGTAACTCAAATCTACATTAGCTCACAGTTGCTGTGTTGCTAGTTTTTGCTTTTAAATAAAATACACCTTAACGTTAAATGAAAAACACTGGAACCACCTTCCATCTGAACAAAAACTAGCGTGCAGTCTTTTCACTCCCTTCATAGAATCATAGAATCATAGAGTTGGAAGCGACCTCAAGGACAATCCAGTCCAACCCCTTGCCATGCAGGAACCCCCATCATAGGACTCCCGACAGATGGCCATCCAGCCTCTGCTTAAAAACCTCCAAAGAAGGAAACTCCACCACCCTCCTTTGTGGCAGCATATTCCACTGCTGAACAGCTCTAACCATCATGAAGTTCTTCCTAACGTTCAAATGGAATCTCTTTTCCTGTCGTTTGAAACCATTGCCCTGAGTCCTAGTCTCTGAAGCCATGGAAAACAAACCTGTTCCCTTTTCGATATGACAGTACTACAGGTGGGGTCTGACCAGAGCAGAATAGAGTGGTACTATCACTTCCCTTGATCTAGACATTTTGGTTCTCCCTCCCTCCTCCTTCAGCTCAGGAGACGCGGGCAGAGAAGACTCAAACCAAGGATCCTTTCTAAATGCTTTATTAACAATAACGCTGGAACTGGAGACATTTATTTATTTATTTATTTATTATTTACACTTGTATACCGCCCCATTCCCACGATGGGGACTCTGGGCGGTTCACAGCATCACAATTAAAACAACACAAGGGAATCAAGCAATACCAGAGCTACAATAAACAATAATAGTTAGGCGGGGTTATAAAATCCAAAAATATATATGAACGAAGAAGAAGAAGAAAAAAAAAAAAACCAGAGTGGGACCTTAGACATCGCCGTAGGCTTCTCGAAAGAGGAAGGTCTTAAGGTTCCTCTTAAATGCCTGCAGCGATGGAGCCAGCCGTAAATCACTGGGAAGTTTGTTCCAGATGGATGGGGCCACTACCGAGAAAGCCCGCCCACGAGTACTAGCCTTATGGGCATCCCTCGGAGTGACCGTCCGCAGTGATAAGGCCACCGAGGCTCGGGAGGGTCGGGCCGGATTTAATTGTCGGGAGAGACGCTCCGCCAAATAAGCCGGGGCCAAGCCATGGAGGGTTTTGTAAGCCAAAACCAACACCTTGAACCTTATTCGGGAGGCAACGGGTAACCAGTGTAGGCGAGCCAGGATGGGGGTGGCGCGGTCATAACGATGCGCACCAACCACCAGCCTGGCCGCCGTATTCTGGACCCGCTGCAGTCGCCAAACAAGGTTCAAGGGAAGCCCCATGTAGAGAGCGTTGCAATAATCCAGCCTCGACATGACCAGTGCCTGTACCACAGTCCTCAAGGAGCCCTCATCGAGGTGCAGGGCGAATCTGGGCGATAAGCCTAAGATGGTAAAGGCCGACCTGACCACGGCTGACACCTGAGGTTCCAGGGTCAGATCCGGGTCAAGGACGACGCCCAGATTCCTCACTCTTTGCGCCAGCTGGAGGGCGGACCCATCCAGACTGGGAAGAGGGCCACAGTACCCCTCCGACGAGCCCCCGAAGAACATAACCTCGGTCTTGCCTGGGTTGAGTCTGAGCCTGTGGGACCTGGTCCAGTCCAGTACCGCAGCCAAGCAGCGATCAAGGGTTCCGACGGCCTCCACTGCACAGGTGGAAAGGAGAGATAGAGCTGCGTGTCATCAGCGTACTGATGGCAGCAGACTCCATAACTCCGGATGATCTCAGCCAGCGGCTTCATATAGATGTTAAAGAGCATTGGGGAGAGCGGCGACCCCCTGAGGCACCCCACAAGAGAGTGTCCAGGGAGCCGACAACTCACCACCCAAGCTCACTCGCTGGGTGCGACCCCCGAGGAAGGACCGGAGCCAGGCAAAAGCCTGGCCTCCAATCCCAACCTCTGAGAGCCGCTCCAGCAGGATACCGTGGTCGACGGTATCAAAAGCCGCTGACAGGTCGAGAAGGACCAGCAGGGTAGAGCAACCCCTGTCAGCCCTCCTCAACAGATCATCATGCAGCGCGACCAGGGCCGTTTCGGTCCCATGACGCGGCCTGAACCCGGACTGGAAAGGATCCAGGACATGGTTCTCCTCCAGGAACGACTGGAGACGCAGGGCGGCGACTCGCTCGATCACCTTGCCCAAAAAGGGAACATTGGCTATGGGGTGATAGTTGGACAGATCGTCCACTGCCAAGCCGGGTCTTTTAATAATGGGCTTCACCACCGTCTCCTTCAAAAGACTGGGAAAAATCCCGTCCTTGAAGGAGGTTGAGGCAATCAGTGAAGCCCATTTCGCATGCTCCCCCTGCGCTCTTAATCAACCAGGAAGGGCAAGGGTCGAACGGAGAAGCCGCAGGCCTGCAATGTCCCAGTGCCCTGGAGGCATCCACTGGTGTAACAGGCCCAAACTCAACAAACCGAGGCGACCGAGGCGGCCCGACACCGGCCATGACAGGGGCCGGATCAGGGCAACCGGCATCCAACTCGGAACGGATGGCCTCTATCTTAGATTTAAAATAGGCTGCGAATGACTCACTAGTGAAATCACTAGGAGGAGGCCCAGGCGGAGCGGGATTGGTGAGGTCTCGGACCACACGGAAAAGTTCCGCTTGACGATTCGAGGCCTCACCAATTCTCAGGGCGGCAAAGATCTCCTAGCCGCCCTTATCGCACGAGAATAGCGACCGTTCAACGCCTTAACCGCAGCCCAATTCTGAACCGTCCGAGCGTTCCGCCATCTGCTCTCTAGCCTTCTCCGCTCTTGCTTCATCGCCCGTAGCTCCTCGGTAAACCAAGGGGGACGAGCGGGCTCGGCATCGGATCAGGCGCTTGGGGGCGATCCGGTCGACAGCCCCAGCCACCTCCTCAAACCAACGTTGGGCTAGGGAGTCGGCCGGATCGTCATCCAAACCGTCTGGTACATCCCCGAGGGCCTCCGAAAACCGCGCAGGGTCCAGGAGCCCCCGGGGGCGGGCCCAGATGGACGGGCCCAGCTCCCCGGGGCGGGTGGCTACCGCAAGAGAGAAAGTCAGTAGATAATGATCCGACCATGACACGGGCCGGGCCAGCAATCTCCCGACCCCCAGATCAAAACCCCGCGATGAGGAGGCAAAAACCAGGTCCAGGGTGTGTCCACCAGTATGAGTGGGTCCGATGACTAATTGGGACAGGTTCATGGAGGCCATGGACTCCATGAATTCCAGAGCTACTCCAGACAGCCCAACCTCGGCGTGCACGTTGAAATCCCCCACCACCAATAGGCGGGGGGACCTCAAAAGTGCCGCCGAGATGAACTCGGAGAGCTCCGGAAGGGAGAGTGCAGGGTCGCGGGAGCACGGTACACAAGCACTACCCCAAACCTGTCCCTGTGACCCACCATAAGGTGGAGACATTCCAAACCCGGACTCACCAACGTCGCGGATCTACTGATATAAAAAGAGTCCCTAAAGACCATAGCCACCCCGCCACCCCCGCCCCTTCGACCTGCCCAGCTGCTGCAAACGGTAGCCCTGGGGGCAAAGGAGGGCGAGGGAAGCCCCACCCCCCTCGCCAACCCAGGTCTCCGTGATGAAAGCCAGGTTGGCACGCTCGTCCACGATAAGATCGTGGACAAGAGGGATCTTATTATGTACCGACCTGGCATTAATAAGCAGACAGGACAGGTCGGGGGGACAGACGGTTTGGATCCCAGCCATTTGGCGGTGAGCCGACGGATCAGAACGGGGACAGGCAGAAGATGTCTGTCCCGAGTTCTCCTGATCCGATCAACCCGCCGGCCCACAGCGTATCTCCCACGGCTCGACACCACCCAAATGGGGCACCCAGCGGACTCCATAAGATCTAAAACGGTCAAGGGCCCAGACCTGGCAGTGCCAAATACAGACAAGGAGAGGAAATATATATATATATATATATATATATATATATATATATATATATATATATATATATATATATATATATATATATATATATATATATATATATATATATATATATATATATATATATATATATATTTTTCGTAGATTTTCACGGGTATAGGTATGCATGTTAGGTGGATTCGGGTTTCTTCCCGTGTAGAAATCTGGTTGTTCTGGCGACGTTTCGAATCTTCAGGCTGGTGTTCTGGCTTCTTTCTTCTTGAAGCAAAGTGTGGTCTCAGTTGAAGTCCTTCTATAAATACTGCTGGGGGTGTGGTTTGCTTGCTCTGTTGCTGATTGCAGGTTGCTTTGTTCCTTTGTTCTTTTGTGATCTGCTGTGTGGCTGAGGCGATCGTTAAGGGATTAACTGCTGATGGCTGTTTAGATGGCTGTTTACATGCTGGTGGGTTAGATGGCTGGTAGGTTCTGGCAGTATCCTGGGCTTTGGTGGAGTGGGGTCCTGTGTCTTGTGAATTCATTTTGGTCTGGCTACGTGTCTGTGGTCTCCCAATGTTTTTTTGGGGTGTGTGAGTGTGCTCCATGTGGTGACTGGAGTGGGGTGCCGCAGTAGATGGTGCAGTCGTGGTTTTGTTATTGGATGGTGGTTTCGTTTCATCTGTGGGAAGGGTCTGGGTTTGTGTTTGGTGTGGATGGAAGGTGGTGGCATCTTGTGTCCTTTTGGACCTGGTGTCAGTCTTTGTGACAGAGGCTCGTCTGTTGACCAGGGCTAGTTTCCAGATGTCAGGCAAGCGGGAGGTGTCATCACGTTTATTCATGTTGTTTGGGTGTTTCTCTATTTCAATGGCTTCCATGATTATTCGACTGTTGAAGTGTTCAGTTTTGGAGATGAGTTTGGTTCTTTCAAAGTCAATTTCATGACCTGTTTTTATGTGCTGGAAGAGAGAGGAAGATTTTCTTCTTTTTGACTGCGTTCTTGTGTTCTGCGATGCGTGCGCTTATTCTCCTGTTTGTCTGTCCGATGTATGTGGCTGGACAGACTTTGCATGGTATTTCGTAGACTCCTTGGTTTTCTAGCTCAATCTTGTCTTTGGGGTTTCTTAAAATGTTGGCTATTTTTTGGTCGGTGCAAAAGGCTGTCTTGATATTGTGTTTGTGGAGAATTTTGCTGATTTTGTCTGTGGTGCCTTTGATGTAAGGGAGGAGGGCGGTGCCGTTGTTCTCTTCTGTTTCTTGGTTCTTGGGGGTGTTTCCTTTTGGATTAGTTTGGTGATGGTGTTTTTTTGGAATCCGTTCGCAATTAAAACATTCGAGAGAGTGTGTAATTCAGTTTTTAGGTGGTCTTTGTCAGCGAGGCGTTTGGTTCTGGAGATGAGGGTTTTTGCTACGGAGTTGATCTGTGCAGGGTGGTGGTGGTGTGATTGTGCATTTAAGTAGCGGTTAGTATGTGTTTTTTTTTCTGGTAGATGGTATGTCCTAAGGAGCCGTCGGGTTTTTGTAGATTAGGACGTCCAGGAAGGGAAGTTGGTTGTTGGCTTCGATTTCCATAGTGAATTGTATTTTGGGGTGTAGGCTGTTGAGATGTGTGAGGAAGTTGTTCAGTTTATCTTTCCCGTGTGGCCAGATAACAAAGGTGTCAATAACATATCTGAGCCAGAGTTTGGGTTTATGTTCGGACTTCTGTAACGTTTGGTTTCAAAGTGTTCCATATATAGGTTTGCGATGACCGGTGAGAGGGTGATCCCATGGGTGCTCCTTCTATCTGTTTGTATCTTTGTCCATTGTGGATGAAGTATGTGTTGGTTAGGCAGTGGTTGGTCAGATCTAGGATGTGTTTGGGGGTTGTATTTGTTGTGGATAGCTGTCAAGGCTTCTTGAATGGGCACTTGTGTGAAGAGCGAAACAACATCGAAGCTCACGAGTAGGTCATTGGGTTGTAGGTCTTGTTTCTTTATAATTTCTATGAAGTGGAACGAGTTTTGTACGTATGAAGTGATGGATTCTGCATAGGGCTGGAGTTGTTTGGCAAGAAATTTGGCGAGGTTTTGTAGAGGTGAGCCTATGGAGCTGACTATGGGTCTGAGAGGTGTTCCTTCTTTGTGAATCTTGGGGAGGCCGTAGAGCTTGGGGCATCTGGATGATTTCTCTCTGGGGATGATGCTTGGCTTGATTTCTTCACTTAAGGGAGAGGCTTTTATTTTGGCTTTGGTGGTTTTTTCCAGGTAGGTGGTGGGGTCTGTGTTCAAAGGTGTGTAAGCAGGGTCTTGTAGTAGGTTGGATAATTTGGCTTGGTAGTCGGATGTGTTCATCACCACTGTGGCATTGCCTTTGTCTGCTGGGAGAATGATTATGTTGTTGTCTTTCCTCAGGTTGGAGAGGGCTTTTTGTTCTTCTTTGTGTAAATTGCTTCTGGGTGGTTTGCTGGAGCAGAGGACATTGGTGACTTCGAGTCTGATTTTGTTGGCTTCATCTGGGTTGATTTTGGTTAGGCTGGCTTCCACTCCGCATATGATGTTTTCGGTGGGGATGTGTCTGGGGCGATTGCAAAGTTGAATCCTTTGGAAAGGACTTTGGTCTCTGCGATGGTGAGTGTCCTGTCTGATATGTTGTGAACTGTTTGTTTCATGGGCTGTTGTGTGGGGGTTGGGCTTCTGGCGTTTTCCAGTTTGTGGAGTTTGTTGGTGTGTGTGTCTGTCTTGTGGGAGGTCTCTGTTTCAGCTCTCAGGCGGCCAGTTGCTTGGATTTGTTCCAGAGTGTTGGGTGGATTTTGTTGCTGAGTTTGAGGTGGAGAGTGAGTAGGTCTCTGTTGGTTTGATCTAGTAGGTATCTTTTC
The DNA here is from genome assembly GCA_029282475.1 of Phrynocephalus forsythii. Classification (NCBI taxonomy): domain Eukaryota; kingdom Metazoa; phylum Chordata; class Lepidosauria; order Squamata; family Agamidae; genus Phrynocephalus; species Phrynocephalus forsythii. The sequence continues at coordinate 5,718,692 of JAPFRF010000016.1, read as the reverse complement.
CTGTGTAGTTCGCTTCTGATTAGGGCTAGTTCTGTTCTTTTCAGGATCCTTTCGCTGGATGGGGTTTTTGAGTGGAATTTCAGTTGGAAGCTTGTGGGGATCACATTTTTGTCTCGGCAGTTGCGTAGGAATGCAATGTCACATAAGATGGTGGCTCTTCGGACTTCTAGTTTCTCGTAGGTTCTGGTCAGCTGGAAGGTTTCCTCCCCGTAGAGGTCGGATATTTGTTTTCGTAGATTTTCACGGGTATAGGTATGCATGTTAGGGTGGATTCGGGTTTCTTCCCGTGTAGAAATCTGGTTGTTCTGGCGACGTTTCGACGAGGTCTCACTCGTCATCTTCAGGCTGGTGTTCTGGCTTCTTTCTTCTTGAAGCAAAGTGTGGTCTCAGTTGAAGTCCTTCTATAAATACTGCTGGGGGGGGTGTGGTTTGCTTGCTCTGTTGCTGATTGCAGGTTGCTTTGTTCCTTTGTTCTTTTGTGATCTGCTGTGTGGCTGAGGCGATCGTTAAGGGATTAACTGCTGATGGCTGTTTAGATGGCTGTTTACATGCTGGTGGGTTAGATGGCTGGTAGGTTCTGGCAGTATCCTGGGCTTTGGTGGAGTGGGGTCCTGTGTCTTGTGAATTCATTTTGGTCTGGCTACGTGTCTGTGGTCTCCCAATGTTTTTTTGGGGTGTGTGAGTGTGCTCCATGTGGTGACTGGAGTGGGGTGCCGCAGTAGATGGTGCAGTCGTGGTTTTGTTATTGGATGGTGGTTTCCGTAGCAAAAACCCTCATCTCCAGAACCAAACGCCTCGCTGACAAAGACCACCTAAAAACTGAATTACACACTCTCTCGAATGTTTTAATTGCGAACGGATTCCAAAAAAACACCATCACCAAACTAATCCAAAAGGAAACACCCCCCAAGAACCAAGAAACAGAAGAGAACAACGGCACCGCCCTCCTCCCTTACATCAAAGGCACCACAGACAAAATCAGCAAAATTCTCCACAAACACAATATCAAGACAGCCTTTTGCACCGACCAAAAAATAGCCAACATTTTAAGAAACCCCAAAGACAAGATTGAGCTAGAAAACCAAGGAGTCTACGAAATACCATGCAAAGTCTGTCCAGCCACATACATCGGACAGACAAACAGGAGAATAAGCGCACGCATCGCAGAACACAAGAACGCAGTCAAAAAAAGAAGAAAAATCTTCCTCTCTCTTTCCAGCACATAAAAACAACAGGTCATGAAATTGACTTTGAAAGAACCAAACTCATCTCCAAAACTGAACACTTCAACAGTCGAATAATCATGGAAGCCATTGAAATAGAGAAACACCCAAACAACATGAATAAACGTGATGACACCTCCCGCTTGCCTGACATCTGGAAACTAGCCCTGGTCAACAGACGAGCCTCTGTCACAAAGACTGACACCAGGTCCAAAAGGACACAAGATGCCACCACCTTCCATCCACACCAAACACAAACCCAGACCCTTCCCACAGATGAAACGAAACCACCATCCAATAACAAAACCACGACTGCACCATCTACTGCGGCACCCCACTCCAGTCACCACATGGAGCACACTCACACACCCCAAAAACATTGGGAGACCACAGACACGTAGCCAGACCAAAATGAATTCACAAGACACAGGACCCCACTCCACCAAAGCCCAGGATACTGCCAGAACCTACCAGCCATCTAACCCACCAGCATGTAAACAGCCATCTAAACAGCCATCAGCAGTTAATCCCTTAACGATCGCCTCAGCCACACAGCAGATCACAAAAGAACAAAGGAACAAAGCAACCTGCAATCAGCAACAGAGCAAGCAAACCACACCCCCAGCAGTATTTATAGAAGGACTTCAACTGAGACCACACTTTGCTTCAAGAAGAAAGAAGCCAGAACACCAGCCTGAAGATGACGAGTGAGACCTCGTCGAAACGTCGCCAGAACAACCAGATTTCTACACGGGAAGAAACCCGAATCCACCTAACATGCATATATATATATATATATATATATATATATATATATATATATATATATATATATATATATATATATATAATACAAAAAAATATGACAACCAAAAACAATAACCTAATAACCAGGTAACAAAGCAAAACAATAAAAACAATTAAGAAGAAAATAAAATAAAATAAACAACTAGTGAAAATAAATTAAATATAAAAAAGGTCAAGGGTAGCCCATAGGGGAGATGGAATAGGTGGGGAGATAAAAGAAAAAGGGGGAAGGGAGGGAGGGGGCAACAGAATCACAAGGCAGCAAATGGTCATAGGCGCCAGACTCAAGGGCGCAGTGACAAGGCTCGGAGAAAGTCCACCGCCAGGGTCGACAGCCTCATGGCTCAATTGATCCTAGAGGAGGGCCACTCCAGGCCGATCTGCACCCTCGGTTCATAGGGGGTTCAGCAGTCAGATGGTACAGCCAAGCGGCTCACAGCTTACAACTAGGCCCCTCCAAGTGAAATGGTCCGAGTAAAGTGGTCCAAGGGTTCCGGAGACCAAGGTCGGTCCTCAAGCTGGCTTCATGGTGTAACCTCAATAGCCCCAACGACGGCACCGGCGGCCAACCCACCGCCCAAGAGACCGTCCCGATGGGGGGGAGCAGGCTGCAGCAAAGATGGAAAGTCCGCGCCTGACCCCCCCCCCAGCAAGAGGCGCCCGAGAACCATACCCGTGGGGAGGGGCAGGCTACGGCATGAATGGAAAAACCGTGCCCACCCCCCCCAACAAGGAACGCCAGCGACCAACCCGCCGCCCGAGGACCAGCCTGGCGGGGGGGCAGGCTGCGGCAAGAATGGAAAGTCCGCACCCCCCCCTGGCAAGAGACGCCGGCCAACCCGCCGCCCGAGGACCAGCCCGGTGGGGGGGGCTGCGGCAAGGAAGGAAAGTCCGCGCCCATCCCCCCGGCAAGGAACGCCGGCGGCCGACCTGCCGCCCGAGGACCAGCCCGGTGGGGGGGGAAGGCTGCGGCAAGAATGGAAAATCCGCGCCCACCCCCGGCAAGGAACGCCGGCGGCCGACCCACCGCCCGAGGACCAGCCCGGTGAGGGGGGGGCTGCGGCAAGGATAGAAAAACCGCGCCCACCCCCCGGCAAGGAACACCGGCGGCCGCCCTGCCGCCCGAGGACCAGCCCGGTGGGGGGGGCAGGCTGCGGCAAGGATGGAAAATCCGCGCCCACCCCCCCGGCAAGGAACGCCGGCGGCCGCCCTGCCGCCCGAGGACCAGCCCGGTGGGGGGGGCCGCGGCAAAGATGGAAAATCCGCGCCCACCCCCCCGGCAAGGAACGCCGGCGGCCGACCTGCCGCCCGAGGGCCAGCCCGGGGGGGGCGCGGCAAAGATGGAAAATCCGCGCCCACCCCCCCCGGCAAGGAACGCCGGCGGCCGACCTGCCGCCCGAGGACCAGCCCGGTGGGGGGGGCTGCGGCAAGGAAGGAAAGTCCGCGCCCACCCCCCCGGCAAGGAACGCCGGCGGCCGACCTGCCGCCCGAGGACCAGCCCGGTGGGGGCGCGGCAAGATGGAAAATCCGCGCCCACCCCCCCGGCAAGGAACAATAACTGATGTGTCCCCCACTTTAATGAGTGGTTCTGTCTTCAACCAAAAGTCCAAATCTTGCCCAAAGGTTGCCTCTAGTTCAACTAATAAACATGAAACTGGTAAGGAACTCTTTGCCTCATAGCCTGGGCTTATCAGAGATCTGGCCATATCTCCTTGTGGAAAATACACCCTATCCCTTGTTCCTAAACCCGCGGTCCCGGGTGTCTCCGGAAGGGTGGTGGAAAAGGCGTCCTCACTCCACTGCCCCCACGGGTAGACTGACATAGCTCACATTACTCCTGTAACTTCTCTTGGTTTTCTCTTGCCACTCTCTCCCTCTCAAAATATGCATGCATCCGCTGACATTCCCCTCTCTCTCTCTCTCTCTCTCTCTCTCTCCTTCGTCTCCCCCAGTATGGTGGTCTCTCTGCCTTTTTTCTCACCCATTCCCACTCCACCTCCGCTTGGGGGAGCTTAAACACCACCCAGTCCCCCATCCAGGAGTCTTCCTTCTCCAATCTCCACCTCTACCAACTCTCCTCCCCGTTACCCCCTCACTCTCTTCCTAGCTGCTCAAAGCCATCTCAGTCCTCCATCCATTCCTTCCACGCTTTTACCCTCAATGCCCCCTTTATCTTTATCCTCCAAACTTAATAAAGATATATTCACACCACTTTGTGTGCTGGTATCTTTATGAGTTGACCCTCTTGGGAAGGTTGGCACACCCCATTTCTCACAATTATATTTTGCCTCTTTTCAGCAGGTAAGATGCTGTAGAGAAGAAATAAAAAGGAGGAAGACACCAAGCACTGGAGGAAGGGGTTGAATGTTCAGATGCAAAAAAATCTGGAGAATCAAACCGAAAGAAAGAACCTTAGAGGAAAACAGATAGATGAAAAGATGGACAAATCTATTAATTGTGAGGAAGAAGACCAAGTGATTCACAAAATATCCAAAAGAGAGGAAATGAATGAGCATGTCAAGTATGGAAAATCTTTTACTAGCACGTCAAAACTTTGTTTCTATAAGAGAATTCACAAGAGGGAGAAGGCATTTGACTGTCTGGAGTGTGGAAAGAGGTTCAGTCATTTTGAAAGCCTTGCTAGCCAACACAAGACCCACACAGGCAAGAAGCCATTTGAATGTCTAGAGTGTGGAAAGAGGTTCAGAAATTCTGGATCCCTTGCTAGGCATCACAGGACCCACACAGGAGAGAAACCATTTCAATGTCTGGAGTGTGGAAAGAGGTTCGGTGTTTCTAGTAACCTTGCTAGCCATCATAGACCCACACAGGTGAGAAACCATTTCAATGTCTGGAGTGTGGAAAGAGGTTCAGTCTATGTGGCATCCTTGCTAGCCATCACAGGACCCACACAGGAGAGAAGCCATTTCAATGTCTGGAGTGTTTAGTGTTTCTAGTAGCTTTGCTAGACATCACAGGACCCACACAGGAGAGAAGCCATTTGAATGTCTGGAGTGTGAAAAGAGATTCAATCAATCTGGCACCCTTGCTAACCACCACAGAACACACACAGGGGAGAAGCCATATGAATGTGTGAAATGGGGACAGATGTTCAGTCATTCTGAAAGCCTTGCTAGCCATCACAGGGCCCACACAGGAGAGAAGCCGTTTGCACGTCTGGAATGTACAAAGAAGTTCAGTAAAATGGGACACCTTGCAAGGCATTGCAGGACCCACACAGGAGAAGAAGCCATTTGAATGTCTGGAGTGTGAAAAGAGGTTCAGTCAACCTGGAAACCTTGCTAGACATCACAGGACCCCCACAGGAGAGAAGCCATTTGAATGTCTGGAATGTGGAAAGAAGTTCAGTCAGGATGGATACCTTGCTAGTCATCACAGGACCCATACAGGAGAGAAGCCATTCGACTGTATAGACTGTGGAAAGAGGTTCATTCAATCTGGGACCCTTCGTAGGCATCACAGGACCCACACACGAGGGAAGACGTTTGAATGTCAGGAGTGAGGTGTGAGTTTCTGTCATTTTGGTTCCCTTTCTACATACCTTAGGACCCACATATTTAAGAAGTCATCAAAAGTCTAGAATGTGGGAAAAGCTTCAATCACCACACAAACCTTGTTAGACAAGACATGCTCCTCATGGGGAAGAAGCCTTCCAAATGCCTGGAGTGTGAGAAAATGTTCATAGAGAAAACACATTTCATAAACTCTGGCAGGGCAGAATCCTTCCTTTCTCCTTGGGCAGGACTCCTTCCTGAGGTGATCCAGGAAGAATCCCCTTTTCTCTCTATTCTCATATCATCCCCTCCCACCTTTTTGGTTGTGCTTTATAAGGGTTTTGAGTGTCTTTTATTTAGTGCTCTCTGTTTCTGTATTGTTGTATGTAGCAGATAAAAAGTTTACAAAATGTTTTAATACATAGATGTGTAACAGAATTTGAAATACTTAAAATGAATTGATTCAAAGGCACTTCATTTGGATTAATTAAACTGCAACTCCTGCAGCCATTAATCACTCAATATTCATTAATTTAATTATTACTGTATTGATCAATGGGTGGAATAATGATTGGAATAACTGGAATTAAAATTAAGCTATCCCGTTATTAATAATGAGGTTGCTTACTAAGTAGGAATGAAATGGAAGGGTTCAATTAACTCCACACTGCCCGGCAGAGTTAAGAGACAAGGGCAGCTTTTCAGTGGCACAGACATTTGGTGAAAACAACAGATACCACCAAGGGATCACAGACTTCAACGCCAGCAAAGAACCAAATCCTCACTGGTTTGGATAGGCCAGACCTTCATGGGACAGGTGATGGGTTTTTCAGATTAGCAAGCATCTTATTTTCTGAGGTTTCAAGACCCCAAAGGCTGGAATCACGGAGGAGGCTCTTGGGACATCACAGGGACAGGCTGAACTTGTGATGTCACAGAGGCAAAAAAGACAGGATCAAGGACAACTTAACACTTCTTCATTGTTAGAATGAGGCAAAGACAGGTCACGGGGCAGCAAAACACGCAAAATTTAAACTTCCCCCTTCTCTCACAAGGCATATACCGGACTTTTCCATGTATAAGACTATACGTTTTTTCTAAAACAATTACACTAAAATTATACATGCAAGTAAGTCAAGAAGAGAACCTTGCAGTTGTGAATCTCCCCATATCTTGGCTTTACAAACTGCTATCTTACTCATTGGGGGGGTACATCTTATACATGGAAAATATACATTAAATCCTCACTAGGTTCATCCTCTAAAGCAGTGGTTGCCAAACCTTTTTCACTCACAGCTCTCTTGACTAACCAGCAACTGGCTGTGGCTTCCTAATACAGTTGGACTCCTGCAGCCCTGTCATCAGGAGATGCAGTTTCACTTATCCTGTCTGGAAAAAAATTAAAAAAACACATCAATACATCTTCTCAAGGTGTAGTACTAGGACTGGCCATTAGATGGAACCAGGGACTATGCTATATACACCTGGCTTAACAGAAACATTTGGGTCAGAAGGAAGTCGCTTCTAGAAAATTAGAGAAGGTGAATTTTTATTTATTTATTTTGTGCAGGGGGATGGGGTGGGAAGTTTCCCTTGTGACCAGGAGGGCACAATATCCAGTCCTTTGGCAACACTGGGCCAGGGTTCCCTCTCTGCACCATGCACAGACAGCAGAAGAAGTGGAAGTGGAAGTGGAAACACATCTCTTCAAGGAGGCATTTGGCGATCTTTCTATTTAATTTTTTTTTGGTTGCCGCCCACGCCATCCTTTGTGGAGGGTATTGTTACCCCCTATTTTTATTGGTAGTTTGCCTCTGATTCTCATGTTTGTTTGCTGCTGTCTGTTTTTAAGTGTTCACCGCCCAGAGTTCTGCTTCGGAAGATGGGGCAGTATATAAATGTAATATATAAATATATAAATAAATAAATAAGTGAAGGGGGGAGAAGAGAGAGGGAAGGACTAGAGCAGGCGTGTCCAAAACTCGGCCCTCCAGATGTTTTGGACCACAACTCCCACAGTCCTTTGGCATTGTAGATACAGGCTTGGAATTCTGGGAGTTGTGGTCCAAAACATCTGGAGGGCTGAAGTTTGGACATGCCTGGACTAGAGGAAACCGCCCCCGGGCGGGTTTCTTCGTGCCTGCAGGTGGATGAAAGATTTTGCAGCATTCTCTACAAAAGAAGAAAATGAGGATAGATAATGACTTAATACAGATGAATGTTAATTAATTAATAGAGATAGATTAATTAATAAATACAGATGGGTCATTCATTCATTCATTCATTCATGCATGCATTCATTCATTCATAGAGATGGGCACAAACTGCCAGTTTGGCAGTTTGGCATGGTTCGTTTACCATCCCAAGAGCTGATCCTTGGTCTCTACATAAAGAAGTAAAATCCTCCCCTTTAACGTCATGCATTTCTCTAACCTTCATGCTGCTGCAAGAGAAGGCCAACTGCTCAGATGCCTGAAACCAACCTAATAATTTCAACACATGCAACATTTACTCCCACAAATGCTTCTCTCCATCTCTGGCAATAAACATGTCACAACAAAATGCCATAACATTGGATAGCTGATGAACGGCTTCTCTGACCCGACACCTCAAATCTTCAGCCTCTGCTTCCTGCCTCGCTCTCCCAAAATCTGGGGCTGGCCCTACCTTTGGCAATTAACAGAACTGCAAATCCCAATTAGAAAAGATCTGTTTCTTATTTCATATCCATTGAGATTGCTAGCACTTTTTTTTTTCAATGCCTGGCTGTTTTCGGCAGCAGGAACTAAAAAGAATGCCCAATTTTTCGTTTTCTTTTTGATTTTCATTTCGGGAAGACAGAGCAATTTGGCTCAGGTTTATAGGTTCATCTTTTTTTTTTAGTAGCTTCCCTCTCATCCAGGCCTCATTTGTTCATCATCATCATCATCATTTTAAGGGGAAGACAGAGCACTTTGGCTCAGGTTTATAGGTTCATCTGTAGCTTCCCATTCATCATCATCATCATCATCATCATACACTTTATTTCTATTGCTGCCTTTCTTCCCGAAGGAAACAAGGTGGCTTACAACAGTACAATTCAATACAATATGAAATAGTAAAAACATTTTAAAACAACAATAAAAAACACTATAAAAACAATACTAAAACAGCAGCAACAGAATTTAAAGCCCCCAAGCTGATAAAACAATATTAATATGTTATAGATAAAAAAATTGTAAAAGGCTGGGGGCTCAGATGGCTTTCCTAAATAAAACAACCTTAAGGCCTCACTTAAATGTTTCCAGGGAGGAGGCAGTTCTTAGCTCAAAGGGGAGGGAGTTCCATAATACCAGTGCCATTACTGAGAAGGCCCTGTTTCTTGCTGCCGCCCCATGTACCTCCCTGGACGGTGGCACTTGTAGAAGGGCCTTCTCTGATTATCTAAGGGGACGGACTGGATTATATGGAAGTACAGTGGACCCTTGTATAACAACAGCTTGTATAACATAAAATTTGTACAACATAAAACATTCTGGAGATAGGGGAAATTTGCTTAACATAATTGCCTATGGAGAGAATCCATACAACATAAAAATGGGATCACTCCGTTTTCAATGCATTCCTATGGGTATTTGTATAAAGGAAAATTTGCTTAACATAATTTCATTTGGAATGAATTAATTCCTTTATACAAGGTACCACTGTAGGCAGTTTCTCAGATATCTTGCTCCCAAGCTGTATAGGGCTTTAAAGGTCATAACTAGCACCTTGAATTGGGCCTGGAAATGAATGGACAGCCAATGCCGTTGCTGGAGAAGCAGCCCAACAGAGTTGAACTGCCTAGCTCCAGTAACTACATGGGCTGCTGCATTCTGTACCAGTAGTAGTTTCCAAAACATTTTCAAGGGCAGGCCCACATAGAATGTGTTGCAATAGTCTAACCTTGATGTCACCGTGGCACAGATCACCAAGTCTGCATGATCCAGGTACAGCTGCAGCTGGTGCACCAGCCACAGCTGGACAAAGCCCCCCCCCCTTGACCACAGCCACTACCTGGGAGTCCAGGAGCAGCTCTGAATCCAGGCGGACCCCCAAGCTGCGTACCTGTTCCTTCAGAGCGAGTGCAACCCCATTCAGAGCAGGACGAAGCCTGTCTCAAAACTTTCTGGACCAAGAGGTTCTCTGTCCTGTCCAGATTTAATTTCAACATTGTTAGCATTTATCCAGATTCCCCACCGACTCAGACAGCACACCAGGACTTCAACCGCCTGTGACCCAGAAGAGGGGCGAGGGACAATATAAGAGCGAGGGACAATACAGTGGACCCTTGTATAACAAACAGCTTGTATAACATAAAATTTGTACAACATAAAAAATTCCAGAGATAGGGGAAATTTGCTTAACATAATCCCCTATAGGGAGAATCCGTACAACATAAAAATCGGATCACTCCATTTTCAATGCATTCCTATGGGAATTTGTATAAAGGAAAAATTTGCTTAACATAATTTCATTTGGAACGAATTAATTCCTTCACACAAGGTACGACTGTATAAGAGAGGAGAAGGAGCAGACACCAGGAAATAGAGAAAGAAGCAAGCGAAGAATTTGAAGGAGGAAGAGCAGGCTCCAAAGAGAGGGACAGAAGTGAAAGGAAAAGAAACAAAACGTGAAGGAATGTGCCAGGGACAGGCACAGGGAATAGTGCCAGAAAGGGAAAGTGGTGATAGAGAGGAGAATGTGAAGGTGATGACAGGATTTTATGCAGATCAGATAGGAAGAAAGGCGCCGAGAGGAAGAGAATAAGGGAGGGGCTATAGACCCGAGGGAGAGTATATAAGGAGGTGGTGTGAGGTGAGCTGCCAGGCGAAACCTCAAACGGTCGAGGCGTGGGCACAAGTCTGTGGAGAAAAGGTGTCTACCTCAGAAGCGTGGGTTCAAGTGTGGGAAATAAGAAAGCTGACAGCAGAAGCGTGGGTACAGGTTTATGAGGAAAAACCGGAGACATGTGAGCGATGGGTACAGGTTAGCGAGAGGAAAGCCAAGGTCACAATCCGGGTTGTTGAAAGAGGAATGCAGACCGATGCTTTCGTCTTGACAAGGGTAGAAACCGGACTGCCTCTTCCCTACCCTCCTGTGAGCGTGGACTGGAGAGCACCGGAACACAGACCCACCTTCCCACCAGTTAATTATATAAAAACCCCACAAGGGGACATCAGAGGATGGATCCCTGGCTGGGGATGAGAGGATCCTCAGACCATTATGAGGCATCCATGCTGCGGGACCCGGTGTGTGGGGGCGCTGATAGCTCAGGGAGCCACGGGTCAAAAATGAGGAACACCAGTCTGTTTCTGGGAGATATTATTAACGTTTCAGAAATGTTGTTTCAGTTACCAAGCCAACCCTTGTTATTTCCTGAATTAAACGCGCAATCCTATGTTGAACAAAGGGACTGTTTCGAACCTGTTAATAATAAATGTTTATTGTATTTTGAACCACCGAGAGAGTTGTCGAGTGTCTTACAGTTAGATCCATTAGTGCTGCTCAACAAACTCCACACCGGAGAGATATAAATAGTTATCATCAGCGTATTGATGGCACTCCACTCCAAATCTCCAGATGACCTCTCCCAGCGGTTTCATGTAAATGTTGAAAACCATGGGGGACAGAAGAGATCCCTGTGGCACCCCACACTTCAAGGGCCAGGGTGCCCAACAGGCATCCCCCAACATCACCACCTGGGACCGAACCTCCAAGTAGGAGCGGAACCACTGTAAAACAGTGCCTCCAACTTTCAACTCAGCCAATCAGCCCAGAAGGACATATAGTTGATGGTGTCAAAAGCCACTGAGAGGTCCAGTGGGACTAGACAGGGGGAGTGCTAACAGGGACGCACTCCCCCTGTCTAGTCCCTAGTGTAGATCATCCACCAAGACAACCAAGGCAGTTTCCGTCCCGTAGCCCAGCCTGAATCCTGATTGAAAAGGATCTAGATAATCCGCTTCATCCAAAACCTTCTGGAGTTGAGTCACTACCACCAGCTCAATCACCTTGCCCAAAAATGGGATGTTAGAGACTGGCAGGTAATTATCTAATACAGTGGGATCCAGGGAGGGCTTTTTCAGGAGGGGTTGAATCAACGCCTGCTTCAAAGCAGGTGGGAGAACCCCCTCCTTCAAGGAGGAATTAACCACCCTCCCCGTCCACTCAGCCAGTCCCTCCTGGGAATCTCTAATAAGCCAGGCTGGTCAAGGGTCGAGCCGGCAGGCAGACAGCCTCACACTCCAAAGAAGCCTGTCCACATCCTCAGGCTATACAAGCTGAAAAGAATCCCACAAAACTGGGCAGGCAGATGCCAGGAGGACATCAACAAACATAGATGCCAAAGGGGCATCCAAGTCATGACAAATCTGATCGATTTTATCTGCAAAGTATTTGGCGAACTCACCACAGCGGGAGACTGTGTGTGCTACTTGATCTACTGGGGGGGGGGGGAGATGGAGTAAGCTCCACACCACATGAAACAATCCCGCCAGGTGGTTCCCTGCAGATGCAATGGCAGCAGAGAAGAAAGATCTCTTCACTGCTGCCACTGCTGCGGAGTAGGCTCTGTAAGGAGCTCTACACCATGCTCAGCTGGATTCATCACAAGTTTTCTGCTACCGTCGCTCTAGACGTCTTCCCTGCTGCTTCATCAATTGCAGCTCCTCAGTAAACCAAGGAGCTACTCTGAGTCTGTAACAAGGCAGGGGTCACTCAGGTGCAATCTTATCCACTGCCCTAGCCATTTCTCCAGTCCAGAGATTGACCAGGGCCATGGATGAGTTGGCAGTCTTGGCATCTGGAAAATTCCCCCAGAGTCCTCAGGAAACCGTCCAGGTCCATTAGCTTCTAGGGGTGGACCACAGAATGCCTCTGTGAAGGGATGAGGACACAACCAGCCTAAACCCTACCAGGAAGTGATCTGTCCATGACAATGGGGTGATGTTAATTCCCACCACATCCAGATCACTGCCCTCTTGTTCAGTTGTAAACACCAGGTCCAATACATGTCCAAGCTCTTCTGGGACAGGCCCATGGTTGTCATAGCAGTTATGAAATCCTGAGCCGAACCTTCTCAGGGGTCTCAGCATGAACATTGAAGTCCCACAGTAGTAGGAGGTGGGTGACTCCAATGCTACTGCCAAGATCACCGAGGTCAACTCAGGTAGGGAGACTGTTGGATTGCAGGGTCTGGTCTATTCAACACCACATGCAGACACTCAAACCTGGTGAACTGCTGAACTGGGCACCTGGAAAGGGAGATGGACTCATGGAAGACTAGTGCGACTCCCCCTCCCCACCTCTGCAATCGAGGCTGCTGTAAAACCTGGAAACCTGGAGGACAGGGCTGGGAGAGACCAAACCTCCCCGCCTCATCCAACCAATGTTCTGTAAAACATGCCAGGTTGGCTTTCTCATACAGGATTAAATCCTGGATGATCTGAAATCTATTATTGACTGACCTGGCATTCAGCAGCAGCAGCCTCAGATCCAGAGAATCACGGCTGCCAAGATCACCAGGCATCCAGACATTATGGACTGGACCAGGAGGAGAGATAATCTGTCTTTGATGGACCCTCCTCCTGCTGTAATGGCATGTCCGACCCCTACCGCCATATCTTCCTTGGCCCGTCACCTTCTGAATAATGGCACCTCTACTTCCCTCCCCAACGCTCCTCCCTGGCACAAGGTACCTAATAAGGCAAGACTTCAACCCAAAACTAGCTGCTGTACAGGAGACAGAGTCCTCCAAACTCTTCTGAAAAAAACTGAGCTAGAGCAGGCTGGAAAGTCTCTTCAAAAGCAGCCACACCCCTCAACCAGGCAAAGACCTCAGGTAGTAAGAGAAAGGGAGCGGGTCCCTCTTGATCTGATCCACTGATCCACTTTTTCAAGCCCCTTCTTCCCTTGGCCAGGTGGCCGGTATTGAGGAAGGAGGTGGGGCAGCCCAACTGATTCTGTCCTCCCTGCTGAGAATATTTTTTTAAAAAGTTTGAAGCCTTTTGATCAGGTTTCATCCTCCAAAAACCTACCCATGCTACAGGATCTGTGGGATGCTACTTTCTCACACACACCTGAGCAAGCCATCCTGCCTCTCTGCATCTGATCACTCATTAAGGAAGAACATGGGCACCAGCATACTGAGTAGACCCTTTGAGGCCATGACAAAATGGCCAACTCAGGAGGAGACCGTGCAGAGAATAGGAGTCATTGGCCAGGCAAACTATATCTCACAAGCAACTTGTAATTGGAAAAGGGAGTTCCTTAAGTGCTGGATGTGTGTAATTGTCCACACACATTTCCCACAGTGAATTTAACATGTTTTCCTTTGTGATTGCTTGTTGTGATAGAAATGATGCAACAGTAAGAACATGAGGACATAAGAAGAGCTCTTCTAGGTCAAGCCAAGGGTCCATCTAGTCCAGCTTCCTGTCTCTCCCAGTGGCTCCTCCAGATGCTTCAGGGAGCCCATGAGACAGCTACATCCCTGCCTCCTGCATCTGGCACTTTGAGGTACACTCCTTATAATCCTGGAGATAACGCATCTCCCCATCATGGCTTGTCACCTGCGATGGACTTTTCCTCCAAAAATCTGTCCAGTCTCCTTTTAAAGGCATCTAGGCTTGATGCCATCACCACATTCTGCAGCAAGGACTAACAACACACTGGGTAAAGAAATATTTTATTTTGCCTAATCTTTTCTTTTGTCTATTGACTATCAATCAAGGCCAGATGACTTTGGGACATATGATTGCTTTATATGTCCAATCTCTCTGCCATAAAGAAGTTCCTTGTATTTGTTTTGGACTACAGAACATGTGATTGTAAGCCTTAATGAGAAGTTCTCTATGAGGTCGGGAACATGCCTGTTTCTGGCACAGAGAGGTCACTCTCCTAATCTACTCCTCCAACAGAGTTGACCATTTCTGTCATTCTCCAGAGACGTCTGCACAACCTGTGGCACTTCCTCCTTTGTAGAACTCCCTGTTAGAAGAACAAGATGAAGTCAGCAAGGCAGTTTGCAGAGAATTTTCACAGCTCTGTCCAAAGGCTGGCTTTCCACCCAGGTGGATAAAGAAGTGTGTGTGTGTGTCCAATATTGCCATTCCAGCTCAAGGAAGGGAGAAGACAGGCGACTTCTTATATGTTCCTGAAGAGAAAAATTGTACTCTGCCACCATTAGCGAGTGCAATCATTTTTCTTGGCACATGGTATTTCAAGGAAATCTGCCATCCCTTAATTGCCCTGTGGTATTCTCTCAATAAACGGGTGTCAGTGAGGGGAGCGTGCAGGCCTCGCCAAAAAAGGTTACCTTGAGAATAATTTTTTGTCCGTCATCATAATTTCTGATAATAGCCGAAAGTTCAACGGCGTTCATGCTGCAGCGCCAGATTCAATTGATTTTGTTAAAGTTCACGCCGACACTTCAAGCCCGTGACCATGACAATTGGGTCCCAAGGAGCCTTCTGAGAGGTTCTTGGTATTCCAGACATGGTGGACTGGCCTTGGTGGTTCACGGTGGCTGCAACAACAGAAATGGCCAGAGAGTGGCCTGAAGGGTTGTTCTTAGATCATGAAGGAAAAGACCAAGCTAGAATTACAACTTCAAATTCCAAGTGGTGATCTATAGGGGTAATGTTGCATGGATAAGCAAGAGAGGAGCTTTTAGGACGTTAGGGCAGGGAGCACTGGCAGAAGAATTAGATTTAGTAGTGAAATAAAGGAAGCAAAAGTGAAAAGTGAACACAGCTTGGACAACTGGCACACAGCCAACTCAGCCAGGTGAAATATATCAAGGCCCCATCTGATGCCTATCTGCTCAGCAAGAGTTAAGAGTCTGTCCCAAGCATCCGGAGTGGTCTTGATGCCCAAATGAGCCTCATCATCATTTTAAAAAAATTAATACACCTCATTGTACTGGAATAACAGTGTGCTATGACTTTTTAAAAAAATCTTTGAGGAAGAGATTGAAACTGAAGAACACAAGGCTCCATCTGCCTCCAGTGATCATGATGCTTTGCCATGCGCTCTGAGCATCAGATGCTTCTCAGCTTGCATCTGAAGCCCTGCAGGAAAGACATCTCATAAGAGAAAGTCCTTTTTCACCCAGAGGATCCCTGGTCTCTGGAACGCCCTGCCAGAAGAAGGGTTGACAACTGTCAGCCTTGACAGCTTTAAGAAAGGATTGGACAAGTTTGTGGAGAACAAGGGTATCCATGGCTATCATGATGGATGCCTAAGGACAACCTCCAGGTTGGAGAGAGAGGCAGGATATCTCTCGATGCCATTTGCAGGGAATCATAAGCAGGTGAAGATATCTGCATGGGAAGACCCTGAAGCAAATGGTGAGCCACTGTGTGAGACAGAATGATAGACTGAATGGGCTGTGGTTTGTTCCAGCCAGGCTGTTCTTATGTTCTTATGCTTGGAGCAGCTGAGTGGAGGAGAAGCCTTGGCCAACTGAGAGATTGAGTGGCACCCAGCAGGGTTCTCCCACTAGTCCTCAATGGTCCCCCAGAGCCTGGCTCATCACATCCAGCTATAAAGCCGGATGTGATGACAAGCGTCACTTCCTCGTTTGGTATGATAGTGCAAAGAGCTCATCCTGCATTGCTGATGGCACCTTTGGAAGCCTTTGGAGGCATTCAGGCGTGGTTTATTATGTATTGATTATTTATTATTTTAGAGTATTTTTATCCTGCCTTGCTTCTTGGAAAAGGACGCAAGGCGGCTTACAGTAGTGAGAGATAATATACAGCCCAGTACAATTTAGACATGTTCAAGAATTGAGAACAGGGAATTGAGGAACATCTTACAGCATTAAAAAACAGCATTACATTAAAGCTACAAGAGAACGCGAGCAGTTAAAATGAGAGTTTACATTTACATTCCATGTAAAGTTATGAGTGATGGAAATTAACATTGAAAACAGTGTCAATGGAATCACACTAGGTTATAAGTGGTTATAAACACAAAATCTATGTGCTCCTATAGATTCATATGAAAGACACATAGTAGAATCATAGAATCATAGAATTGGAAGAGACTTCAGGGGCCATCTAGTCCAACCCCCTGCCATGCAGGAACCCCCATTACAGGACTCTCGACAGATGGCCATCCAGCCTCTGCTTAAAAACCTCCAAAGAAGGAGACTCCACCACCCTCCTTTGTGGCAGCATATTCCACTGCTGAACAGCTCTAACTGTCATGAAGTTCTTCCTAATGCTTGAATTGAATCTCTTTTCCTGTAGTTTGAGACCATTGTCTCACGTCCTGGTCTCAGAAGCCATGGAAAACAAACCAGTCCCTTCTTCAATGTGACATCCTTTCAAATATTTAAACAAAGCTATCATATCTCCTCTCTGCCTTCTTTTTGTAAAGCTAAACATTCCCAGTTCCCTAAGCCACTCTTTGTAAGACATTTCTTCCAGATCCTCAATCAAATTGTCAACATATAAGATTTCTTATTGACCAGCCAATGGTCAAGAGGAGATATTCCTCCAACTCTTCTGAGATCTAGTTAGACACTCTTCCTGCCATATCATTCTGCTTCCCATTAATTCAAGCCAAATATAAAATTCATGGGGATCTTCCATGCATCTTTTCCACCTCATAATGGGGAGATGTGTTCTCTCCAGGCTTAAAAGGCAGTGGGGGGGGGGACACCTCAAAATGCCAGAAGCAGGGGTGTGGCATCAGGAGACAGGGATCTAGTTGTCACATAGGCTCCCAGACGGAGATCCGGGAGTGCGGACTCAATGGGCCCTTGGCCTGATCCATCAGGGCTCTGCTTAGGTTCTTATGTTCATGGCCAAATCCTAACTCTTTCCCCCATCTCTCATTTGCACCTCTGCATTGCTAGAAAACCATTGCAGGAGTTTACAGGAGCTATCCAAGGTCCTGAAACTATTTGGCAGACACAGCTACTAGGTCTATCTATCTATCTATCTATCTATCTATCTATCTATCTATCTATCTATCTATCTATCTATCTATCTATCTATCTATCTATGTCTGTCTGTCTGTCTGTCTGTCTGTCTATTTAAAATATGTTTACCCCACCTTTCTCCTTAAAAGGGCCCAAGGTGGATTGTTTTTGCAAGGTTCAGACAAAAACGGGAATAGATCCACTGCCTCTCTTTGGATTTACACCAGCTCCACTGATCCTTTTGTGGCCTGGTTGTGTGCGTGGGGGGATAATAGTGTAGAACACACTGAGTGAGGATGGGGCCAGTACTGTCTGGCTTAATGTGAGGAGAGTTCCTGAGCTCCATTACGCCAATCAATAACTTCCTCTTATCCTACCCTTGACCCTGAGCAAGCCTGCTTCATTTTCTAAGCAGCAGTTTGGCCTTTTCTTGCTAACCACGAATGCCTCTGCCTCATCCCACATCTCAACCAAACCATAGCCAGCTTTGGGAGTCAGCCAACCCGTTCCTTACATGGCTGGAGTGTCAGAGAAGCTTAAAAGGATTTTTGGCAAACACCACATCCCTGTTTATTTTAAACCCACAAACACACTAAGGCAGAGACTTGTCCACCCAAAGGATCCAATACCAAAACATAAAAGGAGCAATATAGTATATGCGGTCCAATGCAGTGAGGAGTGTTCAGACCTCTACATTGGAGAAACTAAAAAGCCATTAAACAGAAGGATGGCCCAACATAGGAGGGGCAACAGCTCAGGACCAGAATAATCAGTTCACCTCCATTTGAAGGACAAAGGGCACTCTTTCAAAGATGAGGATGCACACATATTAGACAGAGAAGACAGGTGGTTTGAGAGAGGAGTCAGGGAAGTCATTCATGTGAGCATTGAAAACCCCTCCCTCAACAGAAGTGGGGGCCTCAGGCATAGTCTATCTGCTACTTATCATGGTGTGCTTTCAACAATACCCAGACAAATCAAAAAGCCTTCACCACCAAGGCCATAGCTAATGACCCATTCTTGATAGATTTCAGCACCTTAGGCTGTTGTTCACCTTAAGGCTATGGATACTATTGTCTCCCTGATGAGCCCATTCAGGCCATTGTTCATCTTATGAGCCTAATTCAGACCAGGGTGACAAGAGGTCAAAGCTGACTATAAGATGGAGGACTTGCACTAACTGTATTCAGACCGATGAAGCTGTTTGGATGAACAGTGAAACGTTTCTATCTCTCAAAAAAGAAGTCCAGTAGCCATGACTCAACTTCCAGATAAACTCACCTGGATGACTGAGAATCTTCACAGACATATTGCCAAACCCAACGCTTGACCAATATTCTCTGAACATGGACAGACTGCAACAGCTGCTCTGCTCCTCTACTTTCATGTTCTCTTTACCAATAGCCATCAGAAATGCAACATCTCGTGTAATGGTTTAAAAAAAAACACACCCCAAAATAGAACTCTCCCGGCAGTAATTACTTTTGATTTACTGGCCATAAATACATAGCAGTATTTTCCCCCTCTTTCCAATAATTGAACTTATTTATTTTGAACAAAGATTAAATGTCCTTCTGGAACAGGGGATGAATGGGCTTCCCTGTAGGGAATCAATATCAAATCACTCATTGGACTTCTTCCTCCTTCTCTCACCCTTCATAAGTTTCATGCTGGCCCCGAAGAATCCCCTGCAAGGTTTGTGAAGAAACCAAATTTCCCAGCTGATTGTGTGGGGCAAATGCAAGCTGCTAGACCTTCTACACCAAAGGATGGGCATGGAAACTGCATTCCAAAATCTTGGTAAATCCCTGGAGGGATCTTCAAGTCTTTGGACCACCTGTTTCAGCATTTCAGGACTTTCTTTCCCTTTGTGACAAATTAGCCTGCCAATTTCTCAGAGGAAAAGGAAGTCCTGAGACAGGGGGAAACGAGAGGTAGATTTTTCTATGTACAGGAAGGTAATTAGTTTTACCAGTAAAAAACAGATTTCTGGTCTGTGGTCCAGACAGGGTTCCTGAAACTGGCAAGAACTACCATAATTCTACACCTGTACAATGTATAACCATAGTACTGTTTTCCCTGCCGCATGATATCTAAAATTCAATTGCTTGTGATCATTGGAAATGCAGTAGGTCTAATATTACATTAGACCTATTCTGTAAGGAATTTTCTTCCAGACAGTTGGATGAATGGGACATTTCATGTTAATAAATGTGCTGATTGCCAAAACTTCAAAAGTAGATGCTTTCTTGAGAAGCTGAAGGAAGAGGAACAATGCATAAAGTTCAGTATCATTAGAGGAAAAGGAAGTCCTGAGACAGGGGGAAAAGAGAGGCAGATTTTTCTATGCACAGAAAGGTAATTAGTTTTACTAGTAAAAAACAGATTTCTGGTCTGTGGTCCAGACAGGGTTCCTGAATCTGGCAAGAACTACCATAATTCTACACCTGTACAATGTATAACTATAGTACTGTTTTCCCTGCCTCATGATATCTAAAATTCAATTGCTTGTGATCATTGGAAATGCAGGAATTTTCTTCCAGACAGTTGGATGAATGGGACATTTCATGTTAATAAATGTGCTGATTGCCAAAACTTCAAAAGTAGATGCTTTCTTGAGAAGCTGAAGGAAGAGGAACAATGCATAAAGTTCAGTATTGAGTTTTTTTCCTCCAAGTATGTGAAACTCCATGCTAATGGTCAGTAGAATAATCATCCAGTAGAATTATTTATTTGAGTGGTAGTGTACAGGAGCCCGGAGATCAGAAGGCATATAGTGCTTGGAGAATCAGCAATGAACAGTTTGAATAACATCTGGAAGAATAAACCATCAGCCTCCAAAATCAAATGCAAATAACTGTAGTTAGTTCGATCCTTCCTCCAGTTGCTTCGTATGGTTGGGAAACAGATAAGAAGAAGAGAGATGCAATGGAATTGTTGTGCTGGAGATGATGACTACGTATCCCATGGACAGTGAGGATGAGCCACAAGGGAGCCCTAGACAGAGCCTCGTGGCGCAGTGGTTAAATGCCTGTACTGCAGGTAAAACTGTGTTCACGACCTGGGTTCAATCCCTGGTAGCAGGCTCAAGGTTCACTCAGCCTTCCATCCTTCCAAGGTCGGTAAAATGAGTACCCAGCTTGCTGGGAGGGGGGGGCAATGTGTAGCCTGCACACTGTAATTAAAATTGTAAACCGCCCAGAGACTACTTGTAGTGGTATGGTGCGGTATATAAGCATATCTCAGGAAGCTAAGATCACCAAACAAAAACGGCCACCCTTGGGTCATGTTGTGCAAGCTGACTCACTGGAAAAGACAATAATGTGGGGATTCATCAATGGTGAAAGAAGAAGGGGCTGCCCAAGGACTCACTGGCTGGACACCATCAGAAGGGGCACTGGGATGAATTCGATGGAGTTAAAAGAAGCTGTACAAGAGATAAAGGCATGGAGAGCATTGATCCACAAAGGGACTGACAATCGCACATGACTGAATTAATACAAAAAGAAGTACAGGAGCCTAGTACCTAGCTTGAGATCACTAAATCACACTAATATAATCACAGATAACAAGCCACGGATATGTGGCAGGAACATAATCTTTGTTAAGGGGGAAATCTGATCAGGGATATTTTAGGAGAATGGAAGGATAAACTTGGTTAGAGAAGGCTCTAGAGTTGCCTTCCATATTTGCACAATCCAATTCCCTATTGAACTAAAACAGGAGACAGGAAGAAGAGAGTATTGTATCAGAGGAAGGGGAAGAAAGGCAATTTAAAAGTATCTGTCTACACATAGAGCTTGAAAAGACAATCTGCTTGATTGCCAATCTAACCCTTAAGGTTCAAGAATTGGGGTTTTCCAACTGCATCTCTAAGAATTCCATGAGCAGCACGTGGGGGATTCTCATTCCAAAAAAGCAAATACTGTACTATTCATTTCTTAAAATCAAGTCCCTTGCTCTGTGACTGGCAGTAAAGGCAGCGAGGTCCAGTTTTCTCCAAGCAGGGTATCCTCTCTGGGTTTTCACCCAGACTTCACAGGAGGTATCTAAGGTGTGGAATGCAATCCTCAACCAGCATCAGCACTGTGGATAGCTCCTGGGAGGTTCAGACCAAAATCCAGAGCAAATTTGCCACTCCCACACAATCAGAATCGCAAACTTCATCCTGTTGTTGGTGATTTTACTCCAATGCATCGAATATGGGTGAACAGAAATATATTCTATCTTTTGCTTGTCAGTCAGCTTTCTTTATTCATTCCACAGCAGCACCCTAGGATGAAAACATCGTTAGAAGCACAAAACCTGTCTGCCCACGACGCACAGCCTCACTTTGGCTGGTGAGTCAGCCCAACTTGTGGTTTGATTCATTCCACGGATCAAAGGCCCAAGCGATGCAAGGAGCCATTTTAGACTCCCTGCACTTGTCAAGGCAGCCCCTTTTTAGACAACAAATCCACATATTTTCATGCTTTGTACATAAGAGGCCTTGTGGAAAAAGGAAATCTCCTTTTCTTGTGGTGAGTGTCTTCTGTGACAGTGCCGTTCTCAGAGACATGAAAGATTTGAGGAGTCCCTTTCCTCACCTCAACCACCCCCTGGTTGACGAAAGGCTGTCTGATGTCCAGGTTTTTCTCCACCCTCAGAAACCATGCAGGTTAATTCTTCTTCAATGGCCATGCATCACTCCTCACCAGATGTCACATGAACACAAAGCCTCTTCACACCACCCCTAAGATCCGCTGGCCACTTAAATTCGGACCAGAGATCTTAGGGGTTTGTCGCTGTTCCTGCATTCCCACCCCCTCCGCACTCCTGGCTGCTGGCTGCGTGAGGGGAGGGAGAAAAAACAGGAAGAAAAGAGACGTGGCTCACCTCCGTTCTGCCTCTCGCTCTTGCCGTGGCAACAGTCTCTTAAGTAGCTCTTAAAGGGGCGGGAGCCAAAAAACAGCAAACAGAAACGAGGAGAGCCCCACATTCACTATCGTTACACCGCATCAAAGAATTTTCACCTCCAGAGAGCAGGTACTTGAAAGGTGCGCTGGGACGCGCTAAAGTGGGCGTGGTCACACCTAATTTCCTGTAAACTCTGGAGCTGGTGGGGAAACATTTTTAAGCTCCGGAACTGGGAGCCATTTGCGGCGGAGTTTAGGGGTCGTGTATAAACGCCCTGAGGCCACAAAGCCTGACAGGATCCCACCCTCCCCCACCTCCCCCAGTGACCCTTCTCAGCCATAAAACCAAATCGAGCCCCCTTGCTCCCACACAAACAGCCTCATGGTACCCTCTTGTGCTGGACTGCTGTCCCCCCCCAAAAAAAAAGCCAGTGATGGGGAGGAGACCAGAGAGCTCCTTCAATTACCAGGCGGCCTTTTCCTAAAACAAGTGGGAACACCAGGCTCGGAGAGGAGAGCCAGTCCCAGCATTTGGCAGAAGGGGACAGTTTGTGGCTACTGTGCAGGAACAGCTGCTCTAGAGGTTTGCCTTCTATCCAGGCCGAAACTGGAATGGGGAGACACTATTTATTATTTGAAGAAATCCATTCATAAAGTAATGCAAGAAGAAATGAGGCTTAAAATTATTTACAGAACCTCTAGACCTCTCTTCCATGCTTGCACATTCTGCAGGCAGTAGATACGGACACCATGTGTGCTTTCCAAATACCACTTGCTAGGAAGAAATAAGTAATCCTAGAGAAAGAAGTAGGAATGGAGAGAGCCTGACATGACCAGTCTACCTGTAGATCTGAAAAAGGTGGCGGTGGGGAATGGGTTGCCCCCATTGGCTCAGACTATGTGCTGCCATCTGTGTCAGAGTCCTATCCCAACATATAAGACTGTTTTCTGAAACGTGGGCTCCTTCATACTTTCTGCCTTCTCGGACACTAAAAGGGGTGCTGGCACATCAAATAGCATCCCCATGTTCTGTGTTTAAATGGGTTTTTTTTTTTTTTTTACTATTCCATCATACACATGCAAACCTTCGAGGGAGGGGGTTGGGGTATTTTTCATCTCCTCCCCACCAGAAGTCTCTCCCGGGTCTTGAGCAATTCCAACCTCGTCCCACCATTTCTCCTCCCCCCAAAAAGGCACGTATACAACCAACACGCCTCTCCTCCCACCCACACCCACCCTGAGATCCCACTGAAGTCTGTATTACTTAAAAGCACCAAACCTAGCTAAAGCATAGAAGCTGGAGTGGAAATCGTAGAGGTTTCAGGATTGCACATTTGAGAGAGAAAAAGGATGGGTGCCAACATTTATTGTAGGACACCCAAAGGAATAAAGAGGAGAAGGGGAAAAGGCTCAAAATTAGCACTAGCGTCCAATATGTGCACCCTATAACTGCTCACTGGGGCCCAGGGAGAGAGAAAGCTATTTCTGTAAAGAGGGGATGACTCAGTGGTGTATTCAAGGTGAAGTGGCATGGAAGCAAGTGAGAACAAGTGTTTATCAGAGCCTCGGGAATCAAATACCCAGCAGTTTGAAGATGAGATGACATACCCTAAGAAAAGTGGAGGTGGGAGGTGGGAGGAGTTGGTAGGGTGAACCCTGGAAAGTAGCCACTTAAACCCCCTGAAAAATCTTCCCCCTAAAAATTCCTTTGCCAGGAAACGCTCACCCGTGATCATAGCTGGAGGAAGTCTCTGCTCATCAGAATCCATCCCAAATCCATGGTCACCCTAAAACAAAGTGTGGACCCACTCATGCATACGAGGCTATGGGTGCTTTGGAAGGGTGTTTGCGAATCAATTTTCTCTTCCAATCTTCCTTGAGCTCCAAAACTCCTCGGCAGCAATATTAGAGAGTATAAGCTGTTGGAATATTTTTGTGATCCAGCATGCTACCTGGAGAAGGTGTGGATGGGCAGGAGCTTTCTAGGCCGGAGTGAGTGCCAAGCTATCCAGTGCTAACCAATCACTCCTTCCGTGCCTTCGAATTCAAAGAGAGTCCTGCGTTTCCCCTCTGTTCAGTCTGTTGGAAACAATCTATTGAAGTCTGCTTCTGAAAGCAGTCATGTTTGCCAGTTTGCTGTTGGTCTGCTCCATAGTAAGCAATGAAGCATTGTATTCTTTCTTTTTTCTAATGCCTCAGAGGGAATCATTTATTTATTTATTTATTTATTTATTTATTTATTTATTTATTTATTTATTTATTTATAGTATGCCACCCACTAACCAGAGGTCTCTGGCTGGCTCACAATCAAAACAAACCATTAAAACATCAAAATTACAATAAAATTCAAGCAATGAAACATTTAAGTACAATAAATACCATACATTAAAACACAACACTAAAATTGCCATCAGGACCGACAATCATCAGTTTAAAAACTTCTGGAACAGGAAGGTTTTTACCTGGCACTGAAATGTTATCAATGTCGGCGTCAGGTGGGTCTTATTTGGGAGGGTGTTCCATAACATGGGGGCAGCTGCCGAAAAGGCCCTATACCTGCAAGCCATCCCTTTCACCTCCTTGAGGGACGGCTCTTTCAGGGGGGCTCCCTGGCTAGATCTTAATTCCAGGTAGGTTCATTGAGACTGTAAGTGCAATAACATAATGAGACGATCAGTGGGCTCCTCTAAGGAACTTGAAGCTATTTTGCTCTGTAAGCAGAGAGGAGAGGCTCTCTTTGAATTCAGCAGCAGGAGGGAACAATTGCTTAGTGCTAGCTAGACAGATGGACAGTCGCCCCAGCCCAGAGAGGTCCCTCCAAGCCACACCTCCTCCAGGCAGCATTCAGGGTTGCAAAAACTCCAACAATTGATGCTGGACAGCTCAGTGGTTTAGGTCTTTGGCTGTGGAGCCAGAGGTTGTGAGTTTGATTCCCTTCTGTGCCTCCTTGACAGGAGCTGGACTCCATGTTCCAGAGGGTCCCTTCCAACTCTGCATTCTGCGTTATTATTAAAGGTTGTAGCACACATGCAGGGACAATATGGCCTGAGTTTCTTCTTAGTTTTAAGATGCAATTATGATCTCACTCCCAATCCTTCAGTCTTATGGTGCTTTTTAACAAAAGGGGAGTTTCTGCCTCTTTTACTGCCTCCATACCAAAATGTTTTCCTTATATTGCCCACCTTAGCCGGTCAGCAGTGTAGTAACTACCAGCCCTCCCTTGTTGATCTAAAGTTAACAATCCTTCTGTTAGCTATTAGGGCCCATAAACTAGCCCATCTTTAGCAATTAAGTTCATGAAGGGCGTTGAGAAAAGTGGCTTCCTTGGAGCCCATAACAGTGTGTATCAGCCTTGGGATGGAGCTTATGCAAGTAATGCCACTGGGAGGAGGTTGTCCTGTATCTGTCAGCTGAATTGGGCAAACCTTCCCTTTTGATCTGTTCCAGCTGGCTGTCTCCGTCCCTGACCATCAAACCTGACAGGCCCGAGAAAAGGACCTGTACAGAGGACAGCAAGAAAGCCAATGGATACTTGTGCTTCTTGGCAGATACTCTAATATATTCATGATCTCCTTTTTTGAGTCAGTCCCTGAATTCTTGGGAAGTTGTATCAGTTCCAGTGGCTTAAGTCCTATAGCACAGCAGCCCTCCCACGTACCACACTGATGACATCATAGTAATGGGAGAGTTCAACTATCCTGATATCCATAAAATGTAGGAGCGGTGGAGCTAGAGGACCAACTCTCCTGGACTTGATTCCAACCCACAGAGGTGATTTGGTGGGTGAAGTGGACCTAAGGAGAACTTTTTGGAAAAGAGGCAGAGCAGAACACTTTCCGCCTGAGAACCCTTGATTTCAAAGGAAGCAAAAGCCAAGTATAGTTGCAGATCTACACTGGATTTTTAGGAAAATCAATTTTAATTAACCCGGGACAACCATAAGTAAGGTCCCACGGAATCAATGACCCCCACAGGGTGGTGAACGCTCTGCTGCTAGAGGCCTTGATCAAGAGAAAGGCAGCCTATCAATAAAACAAATCAATAAAACAAAATATAGAGAAAGCGAGATAACCATCTGCCAGAGCTACTGTGATTTGGATGCCTGCCCCAAGCAAAGGGTTTGGGCTCAATGGACTTAAGAGGCCCCCTTCTGACTCAATTATTCTAGGGGTCCAGGGTCTGTCTAAAAAGATGCTAACATGTGGTATGCAAATTAAAAGGAAACCAGCAGATTAAATCCCCCACATTCTAACATCTGGATGCTCTTCCCATAATAAGAGCCATGAATCATCGGCAAATTATTTTAAAAGGAGAAATTGGTAAACGGGTGATTAATTTTAATCTCATCTAATAAGAATGAAAATCCTGTCCATGCGCGCATGTGTTTTAAGTGTGAAAGTAATTTAGATTGGAGCATTTGAAGGAAAGCATATGACTTAACTCACCCCCCCCGGCTAAGATTTGCTGTAAAAATAATAGTAACAATTGTGTATTTGAATAAAATGGGGTGTTAAAATTTTACAGTCACACAATACATTGTTTTGGTGTTACCAAAGGGCTAAAACAGTGTTGCCGGTTGGGCCCATATGGCATGCCCACAAGAGGAGGTGGTGGGTGGGTGAGGTGGGTTTCTGGGACTCGGCACCCGACGGTTTCCCCTTCACAGCCACCTGCATCCATGGAGGTGGTTAAATGCTGTTTCTGCCAAGAAAATTAGTGGGTTTTGAATTGCAGTTTGGGCACTCGGTCTCTAAAAGGTTCACCATCACTGGCCCAAAACAATCCAAAAGCTCACTTATTCACTTAGATCTGTGACATGTCTTTGGAATGACTGGGACAATAAAGGCATCTCCTTCCCTCCCTCCCTTCCCTCACTTCGAAGGCAGCCCAGAGAACATCAAAGCTCCAAGCCTGAAGTAAACTGCCTGGCTTTTTTTCCATCTTGCCATGGACTTAACACCTAAGAAATAATAGCTGGCAAATCCATCTTTTGCCATGTTACCTATTGGTACTGCTCTTGAGGAAGGGGGCTTGCCCTCGAAATATTAGCAATGTTTTGTTATTTTTAGAGTAGCCTAAAGGTATCACCTGTTCCACTTTTGTATTTATTCTCTCTAGTGGCCAATTTTGATATTGCACCTTAGAAATCCTTATGGAAGGCTGAGACAAAGGCTACTTTACCAAGGGCGTTTATACACGACCCCTAAACTCCGGGGCAAATGGCTCCCAGCTCCGGAGCTTAAAAATGTTTCCCCACCAGCTCCGGAGTTAACAGGAAATTAAGTGCGACCACGCCCACTTTAGCGCGTCCCAGCGCACCTTTCAAGTACCTGCTCTTTGGAGGTGGAAATTATTTGATCCAGTGTAACGATAGTGAGTGCGGGGCTCTCCTTGCTTCTGTTTGTTGTTTTTTGGCTCCCGCCCCTTTAAGAGCTACTTTTACAGAGACTTTTACAGAGACTGGAATGTTGCCGGCAGGAGCGAGAGGCAGAACGGAGGTGAGCGGCATGCTTTTCTTTCTCTTTTTCTCCCTCCCCTCACACAGCCAGCAGCCAGGAAGTACGGAGGGGTGGGGACACAGGAAGAGCGACGAACCCCTAAGATCTCTGGTCCGAATTTAAGTGGCCAGCGGATCTTAAGGGTCGTGTAAAAAGGCCCCAAGTGGTGTCATAAGAGCCTGTTATAAAACCTCTTGAAATCATTTGAAAGACAGGAACAAGCAGCCATTGAGCCTCCTCAATGGGGTGATAAATGCAGTTTGCTGCCCGCAGTGCCTTACTACCTGAGGCAGGCCTGGTCATAGAGAGAAGAAAGGTGGCACTGGCCAGACCATGAGAGATCTCTCACATTCCACCCTGAGCATCTGGGGCTGCCACAAGGCATCGCATGCCTCCCACTAGGGGTGTGTGTTTGGGGGGGGGGTGGGTGGATTCATGTTTTTGAATGATGCTCCTGGGATTCATGGGAGCATAGTTCAAAAAGATACTCAGTGAAGATACTCAGTCATCCAGGCGAGGCTTATGTTTCTGAGAAGCTCAAAAGGATTTGGGGAAAGCACCACATCCCTGTTTACTTCAAACCCACAAATACACTAAGGAAGAGACTCATCCACCCAAAAGACCTGACACCAAAGCACAAGAAGAGCAGTATGCCATTGATGTAGAACGTTTTAGAGACCGAGTGCCCAAACTGAGATTCAAAACCCACTTATTTTTCGCCAAGTGCCAATACAGCAATTTAATCTGAATACAGGTGACTATGAAGGGGCGATGTTGGGTGCCCGCAGAAAGGGCTCCGAGTGCCACCTTTGGCACCCGTGCCATAGATTTGCCAACACTGGTATATGCAGTCCAATGCAAATGCGGAATGGGCAGAACTCTACATTGGAGAAACCAAACAGCCACTAAACAGAAGGCCCAGCACAGGAGGGGCAATGGCTCTGGGCCAGAATCAGCAGTGTGCCTCCATTTGAAAGACAAAGGGCAACCAAGTTGGAGGTCTCCTACCAACCTCCCTCAGTCCAGGTGCTGTTATCCAACTTCCACATCCTTCCAAAAGCACGCCTCTACCCAACTCTTCTTGCCATGGATGCCTCTGCTATGGATCGTTGCTAGGTGGGAAGCACAGCTTTCACCAGAGACCTTTGTGATATCATTTTTGCAAGGATGGGAGCCTGGAGGACGTAACAGTCCTGCTAGCAAGAGATAGTCCAGGTCAACTTTCTGCAACCAAGAGCCCTGCTGAGGTGGCCTTTGTGATGTGGACAAGATACACTGGCAGGTCTCAGCGCACACAAGCGGAGGTCTCAGGTCCCGGGTAGAGACTCCTTTCCTCCTCTGTTTTTCTTTTTTCAGAAAACTCTAAAAGACAAGTGGCTGAAATTTCTGGGCATGGTGGATGTCTGCCCACATGATAGAATCTCTGCCTGGTAGGTCCAGTAGAGCGTGAGTTCTGCAGCAATGCACTACCCCAGGCCTGCCCAACAGGTAGACCGCGGGCTACTGGTAGCCCACGTAGGGTTCAAAAGTCGCCCTCCGGCCATCAATAAAAAAAAGTGAGGGGATAAGTTCTCCATCCCTCCCTCCCACATCCCAAGGACCACCACTGCCCCAGCAAAGTTCTGGGTCTGCCAGCCCACTGTCTCAGCCAAGCAGGGCAGTTCAAGGGCCATGGCGCATTGAAATCTGTTCCCTCCAGAACAGATTAATTGGTTTTCAATACATTCCCATGGGAAACCACTGTTCTGCTTACAAAAGAACGGATAAAATTCGTAAGTAGAGGATTTAGTGTAGTAGCCCTCAGGCACTTTGGGCCAGAAAAAGTAGACTTTGGCCTGTTCAAAGTTGAACAGCCCTGTACTACCCTATAAGACTGAAGTGTCCCATCTTGCTTGCGTATGGACTAAAGGCTTGAATGCAGTGCAAACACCTTTGCAAAAGCACCAAGTAGCAGCAACTGCCTTGGGGGGTGGGGGGGTGAAGGGGAGTCAAGGCAGGTGGTGACAACCAAGCAGAAATATACAGACACCCTCTCTCTCTCTCTCTCTCTCTCTCTCTCTCTCTCTCTCTCTCTCTCTCTCATCCTCCCATTTCATTCAGAGAGGGATCCCACAGTACAGAACTGGCTTACAGGTGTCCCACAGGTATCATCTTCAGAGAGAGAGAGAGAGAGAGAGAGAGAGAGAGAGAGAGAAAATGGATTTCTCCCATATCTTCCTTCAATCATGCAGACATTTGCAGGTGACACAGGAACACCCCCAATCCATGTATCAATTCCGAGGAGCACAAACCCATGGATGCTGAAAAATGATGATTATAGTGAACACTATTATATAATACTGAATAGAAATGGGCACGAAACGAACAATTTTTCGTTTCCGTTTTTTTTTTCATTTCGTTATGTAACGAACCGACAAACGAATTTTGTCTCTAAAATGAAACAAAACGAACAGAAACTCCGGAAATTTTGTCGTGCATTTCGATTCCGTTACTGCAATATGAGTGAATTGCTTAAAATCCTTTTAAAAATCACAAAAAAATGAACTAAATGGTACCGAAATGGTAACGAAACAAACAAAAACAAAAACGAAATTTTTGCAAAAATTCATGAAAAACAGAAACGAAACGAAACGGACCCTCCAAACGACAAACAAAATGCCATTTTTTTTATTCATGCCCATCTCTAATACTGAATGTTGTGTACATACTGTACTATGGTCTCTGGCTCCTGCCAGTGGCCAGGTCTGGTAACTTCATCATTATATATATATATATATATATACAGTATATATATTTCTAGGGTTTTGCTTTGTATTTAATGTTTTCAACATTTTCAGACTGAGCATAACTGAATCAGTGGACGTCGATCCTGTCCATATGAGAAACCAACTTGATTTACAAGTTGCATAAGGAGCAGGTCCTGCCCGGGCCCAGGAACAGCTTTCTCTCTTCCACCTCCCCAACCCAACCCCAACCCCAACCCCAGTAGGGTATTTGAATTTTTGAACTATTGTTTGGACCACATTTCCACCAGCACCGAAAGGGCTTTTGTTTCAAAAACAAAACATCAGGGATGGAAGAGGTTTTTGCTAATATTAATTTTCAGCACTTTGGACTCTGCTCATTGTGCCAACGAGATGGCTGGCTCTCCTTAAAAACGTCTGCAACTTTTCCGAACGGTAGCGATTAAAATTGCAGTCATGACCACCGCCGTGCCTGGAGCTGTTGTTAGTGAGGCTTAGCATCTGATATATTGATAGAGAAGTACATCATCTGAAACAAGCCCTAAAAACAAATGCCGTCATTATTTCTTTCTCTGTCTTGACACCTCTGGTGAGTTATTGTTCAAGTACAAGCCTTTTCCAACGAAGGTGGGTTCTCCCTTCCTGCTCTCCCCACTTGCAAATACAACAGAAGAGAGAAAACATGGTTTCTGCTCTTCCTTTCAAACTGGCATATACTCAGAAGACACCGAGGAGGGCGACCAGGATGGTTGAGGGTCTGGAGGAAATGTCTTATGAGGAACGGCTTAGGGAACTGGGAATGTTTAGCCTCTCTAAAAGAAGGCTGAGGGGGGATATGATAGCTATGTTTATGTATTTGAAAGGATGTCATATTGAAGAGGGAACAGGTTTGTTTTCCATGGCTTCAGAGACTAGGACTCGGGGCAATGGTTTCAAACTCCAGGAAAAGCGATTCCATTTGAACATCAGGAAGAACTTCATGACAGAGCTGTTTGGCAGTGGAATATGTTGCCATGGAGGGTGGTGGAGTCTCCTTCTTTGGAGGTTGTTAGGCAGAGGCTGGATGGCCATCTGTCGGAAATATTGTGATGGGGGTTCCTGCATGGCAGGGGGTTGGACTAGATGGCCCTTGAGGTCTCTTCCAACTTTAGGATTCTATGATTCTATGATTCTATGACACCAGATACCAGGAAGAAGCCAAAGTTGCAGGATGGAAGGAAGACCTACAAGGGTGCAAGCAATCCCGGCTGCAGCCTCCCTTTGGAGCAGGACAAGATGATGGTAAAAAAACAACCACCACCAATGTAAATCAATTCAGGCAGTTCCAATTCACGAGCTAGTTCCAATTCATGTCCTAGTCTCTGCAGCCATGGAAAACAAACCAGTCCCTTCTTCAATGTGACATCCTTTCAAATATTTAAACATAGCTATATCATATCCCCTCTCAGTCTTCTTTTTGTAAAGCTAAACGTTCCCAGGTCCCTAAGCCACTCCTCTAACACATATCTTCCAGACCCTCAATCATCTTGGTTGCCCTCCTCTGGGTGGCTATGGATTCAATTACTGGTGCCTCCTTGTCTGAGAAACATCACATTAGCTTGCATTGTATTCATGAATGAGAGAAGAGTGTCCTTCTACCCCTGGGCGCATGCCGTGATCTTTATCTCAGAGCAACAGGAGGTGTGGTGAAGTTGAAAGAAATTGCAGCCCACCGGGCGACAGCAGCTGTCACTTGCTCAATGGCAGGTGGAAAGTGATCGCATTACCTGATAAGGATCCCATTGAACCTAATTGGACAACCAGCCAGTGGCTTTTTGAAAACGTCATCAAAGGCAAGTGACGGGAAAGGGAGATACTCCCTTGGAGGTGGCCCTGACGCAAGGCTCTGATGCCTCCGTTCCTTGGACCCTCTGCTGGGGTGGTTTGCCATGAGCCCCCAAAGGTATCCAGATTTGAGGGAAAGTCAGAAAGTGCTTGGGGGGCTATGAAACTCCAGGGATGGTGGGGGGGGCAAATGGCATTCCACACTGAACCCACCCACCCCGATCCATGTGCCATTGTGGGGAAGCAGACACATGACCTTCCTCAGAAGGGGGTCAAGAGTGAAAGCAAAGTGAATAAGAATGAAGGCTTATACCAGTGGTGGTGAACCTTCGGCACTCCAGATGTTTTGGCCCACAACTCCCAGAATTCTGAGCCTGTATTGCCAATGACTAAGGACTGTGGGAGTTGTGGTCCAAAATATCTGGAGTGCCGAAGGTTCGCCACCACTGGCTTATGCAGAGGACAGCAGCTCCCAAGGGTTTTGCGTTTCAGGCAAAATTCTTTCTTAGCCCCATCTGGAGATTTATTTTCTTTCCTAGCCTCACTCTGAAGATTTCTGATTTTCTTTCCTAGTCCTATCTGGTGATTCCTAATTTTTCCCTAGTTTTTTTTTCCGTTGATCTACCTGATGCTCCCTTCTGTGGCAGAACTAACACGTCCTGATTGATCTAAACATCCAAAGTAAGATCAGATCTAGTTGCTGAAACAGGGTGATATTCAACTTCACCCCCACCCCTACCCCGGGGGATGCTTGGGGATGGCAGGATAGACATACATTTATTGTAAGCCACCCAGAGACCTTTGGGTAGTGGGTGGCATATAAGTTATAGTCACTTTCCCTCTGCCTGGTAGATCTCCAGTACCATTTCCCATCTCCTGCCTTGCCTTAGCTGCACTAGCCCTGCTTGAGCTTCGCTTCAAATGGACTGCATGCCAGGGTCCCCCCACGTGGGTGCCACATTGGAGAAGTTTGCCCTAAATCTTTCTGCTGGAGTTCAGAACTTGAGACATATCTGTGACGTGCCCCTTACACACACTGAGTTTTCACTCACTGCCACCAGATTAACTGAACACTTGTATGTATTTGAGAAAGAGAGAGAGTCACACCAGGTTATATAGTTTTAAAACAAAACATGAAACATTTATTAGTTTACAATTAGATGATCAGTATTATGATAGCTTTAGCCAATGTTATTGTATTGCAATACATGAATTTTTATAATAATGTGTTTCCTTTATAAACCAGACCCTTTTCAGTGGCAGGATCTTCCACCTGACCAACTGACAATCTAAACTGGCTCTCACCTCTCTTAACTGAACTGAACTGAACTCCTCTCAGCTCTAACACAAACTGAATTGCCCATCACCTATTAGGTTCCAATATATAACATTCTTAACCACTCCCACCAGCTTGGTGACTGGCTATTCAAAACACACTTATGAATATTTATCCTTGTTTTACCCTTTTCGCCACAATATCTCGGAATATGGACCGCCATAGGCGAATAGAAGAAACAATCTATAGATGCATCATCACACACGGTTTTGTTTTTATATCTCTTGGTCAATGGATTAGCCCAGAGTATATGCATTTGGCTATCTAAGTATTTTAGACCTTGGCACCCAACAGTCCTACACAAACATGTTGCATGATGAGGGATTCAAAACATTGAGTCAGCCAAAGGTTCCAATCCAAGGAGGCTCATGTTAAGGGCTGTTTGCTGGATGCGCTTCTAAA
This sequence comes from Phrynocephalus forsythii, assembly GCA_029282475.1. NCBI lineage: Eukaryota > Metazoa > Chordata > Lepidosauria > Squamata > Agamidae > Phrynocephalus > Phrynocephalus forsythii. Next base: position 5,684,495 of record JAPFRF010000016.1, on the reverse strand, counting down.
ACTAGAGGGATGACAAAGATCCCTTATGAGGAGCTGAGAGAATTTCTGGGCCAATAGCTTCCAACCTTGAGCCTGCAGAGGTTCTTGGACTACCACTCCCAGAATTCCTGGCCACCACAGCTAGTGGTGAAGACTTCTGGGAGTTTTAGTTCAGGACCATTGTAGCGTTATGGATTAAGTGTACACAGAGTTTTGGGGTGCAATCATCTCTGGTCCTCAGGCAGCGTTTCTGTGCTGGAGTGTCTGCATGTCTCTCTGTGTCTCTCTGGGCTGCGTGCATGGGTGTGTGTGTGCGTGATGATGATCACTGCCTGAGAGACCACTGGTCTTTATTGATAACACCAGAAATGGCAGAGGAAATGCATTCCATCGGTGGGAGGGAAATGCACGTCTATCTGGAGGACCATATTTGGGAAGGAAGCTGTCGGGCCAAGGGTCACAGAGCAGATGGCCCTGATGTGTCCTGATATCCTGTTTTCTGACCTCGCCATCCTGTTTGCTGCCTCCTTGAGCATAGGTCCGCACATTGGTTCCTACTGGCCCTGGGAATCCGGGCATTCAGCTTCCTTGTGCTTGTGCCACTTTGGGGGTTCAGAGATATGGAATCCCCACAGACCATCTTTGGTCTGCAAGTTTGAGAACCATTGTTCTAGGCCTTGTGGTCAATCTCTAAGAATATCAGCAATGAGATGAGTGAAACCAGCCCTTGGGGCCATGCCTTGCCTAGCTGAGTCATCTTCAGAAATGGAATTGGGCGACCCAACTGGTGGCACCTTCACAGAAGTTTTGGCAAGGATGGCTGAGGCTGCTTCTGCCAGGGAAGACTCAAAGGGTAGAGGGAGCCTCATGAGGTGGCCATTTGCCTGTCTAGACATAGGCTGCTCCAGATGTGGAAGCAGAAAAATCTGGCTGCCTAGAAAAGACAATGTTAACATTATACATTCTTCTTCCTCAGCTCCCTGGGTGTGGGATGCAAACATCTAAACATACTAGAGTCTAGTAACTAGACCAACACTGTTTCTGCTTGTCTAGACTTCCTGGGATTCCCTCTGAATCGGATTGACTGACAACCATAATTTTACTTGTGATTTGTTTGACCGGGTGAAGGCAATGCATTAGAATGCATTAACAAAAAGTACATTCTATAAATCTTGCAAGGTGCTAGTTCCCCTCTACTCAGCACCAGTCTAATCTAGAGTTCTGTGTCCAGTTCTAGACACCACACTTCAAAAAGGATGCTCATGAATTGGAACAAGTTCAGAAGAGGTGACAAGGATGATCAGGGGACTGGAAACCAAGTGCTAAGAGGAAAGACTGAAAGAACTTGTTTAGCCTTGGGGAAAAGAAGACTGAGGGAGAAAGAATGGCACCTTTTAAACACTTGAAGGGCCAGCCAACAGAGGAGGGGCAGAATCTGTTCATGATCAACCAGAATGCAGGACATGGGCTCAAGTTACACGAAGCCAGATTTAACCTGAATACTGGGGAGAATTTCTGAACTGTTAGAGCAGTACAACAATGGAACCAAAGATGTTGGCAGGTGGCGAGTGTTCCAGCATTGGGAGCCTTCAAGAACAAAATGGACAACCATCTGCCAGATCAGGATTCCTGGCTTAAGCAGGGGGTTGGATTGATGGCCTTAGAGCCCACTTCAAATTCAGTTATTCTATTGGACCAGCCTTTCAGCTGCAAATCATTTGAGTGACATCTCCAGCCTCAGAATCGGTTGGGCCTTGATGACTCAACCATTGGGGCACCTCCCTTATGAGGAAAGGCTAAAACATTTGGGGCTCTTTAGTCTGGAAAAAAGGCGCCTGAGGGGGGATATGATTGAGACGTACAAAATAATGCAGGGCATGAGTAAAGTGGATAGAGGGAAGCTCTTCTCCCTCTCACAAAATACCAGAACTAGGGGACATACACTCAAATTGAGGGCTGGGAGAATAAGAACAGACAAAAGAAAATATTTTTTCACCCAGCGCGTTGTTAGTCTGTGGAACTCCCTGCCACAGGATGTAGTGATGGCATCTGGCCTGGATGCCTTCAAAAGGGGATTGGACAGATTACTGGAGGAAAAATCCATCACAGGTTACAAACCATGGTGGAGATGTGTCATCTCCAGGCTTAAAACCGGGGTACTTCAAGGGCCAGATGCAGGGGAGTGGTATCAGGAGACAGATATCTAGTCTCGTGCGCTCCCAAACGCATCTGGCGGGGCCACTATGAGATACAGGAAGCTGGACTAGATGGGCCTTTGGCCTGATCCAGCAGGGCTCTTCTGATGTTCTTATGTTCATTGGATCTGTGCCCTACAGTTGGGGGTCTCCTTCTTTGTGTACTCTGGAGATCTTTGATTCTAAGGAGCATCTTCCTGGAACTTCACCACGTGGATGCCTACCTCAGACTGTCACAGTATCCGCAGTGGTTCAGGACTCTGTAAGCAGAGGTTTCTAAGACCAGAACCATCCCAGAACCATAGGAGCCTCGTGGCGCAGTGGTTAAATGCCTGTCCTGCAGCTAAAACTGTGCTCACGACCTGAGGTTCAATCCCAAGTAGCAGGCTCATGGTTCACTTAGCCTTCCATACTTCTGAGGTTGGTGAAATGAGTACCCAGCTTGCAGGGGGTGGGGGGGTTGGCAATATGTAGCCTGCATACTGTAATTAAACTGTAAACCAGCCAGAGACGACTTGAAGTGGTATGGGGCGATATATAAGCAGAACACTTTATGTGACCAGAGCTTCATTGTCATAATGAGTAGCCTCGTTTGTCTAGAGGTCCTTTTGACATTTCTAACCAGGACACATGGTCAGAATATCGTATTGGATATTTTCCGGGGGAAGCCTCCCTGATCTGCTCCAGCAAATGGCTTTGGTAGATTATTATTTTAAACCCTTTTTACCAGACACAGAGAAGGTTGCTATCTTCAGCTTTTAGACTCATTTCTTTTCGCCCACCAGGTATTTCCTGTACAGTTTAAGGGATGACATCGCATCTCAATGCCGAGCTAAATTGTTCCTGCTTTCCATGGCGACCCCCGCGGGAATAACCCATTTAAAAGGCTTGGCTGTCGATAGCTTGTTAAAACTGTCGCTTGTTCCGTTTCCCCGCGTCTTTCTCTCCATTATGGGAAATGAAATAACCTACATTTATAGGGTCCTTTCATCTCAGCGCCTCCCAATGTGCTACACAGATTGCCGATCATCAAGTAATAATTGAGGAGCTTTGAGGCCTCGGTGGGTGGATCTTCAAGCACTTACAACAAATATTAATGAATGGACAAAGCAAGCATTAGACAAGAGGAAGCATTGTCTAAGGAATGCAAGCAGGGAATCTAGTGAGACCTGGAAAGATCCTCCACTTTCCTATTACCATATTACAACTACAGGATTATCTGTATCCTATATGTCTTTCCAAACACAATACTCCCTCAGAGATCTTCCGGTCATCCTCATTGGGGGACCTGGCACATTTTAAGGGGTCCACCAGCTGGACACAGTTCTTCACACACCACCATGTCTTGTACAACCTCGATTGGGCCCACATAACTTGTGTTTATGGCCATGGGTGGTTTTTAAAAAAGATTGAGATTGGCAGATTTAGGGCGCTTTTACATGACCTCTAAAATCCGCCTGCAACTTAAGTTTGGACCAGAGATCGTGGGGGTTTGTCCCTCTTCCTGTGTTCTCACCCCTCCGCACTCCATTGTTCCTGTCTGCATGAGGGGAGGGAGAAAAAAAGGGAGAAAAGAATGCAGGCTCACCTCCGCTCTGCCGGTTGAAGCAGCCCCAAGCAGCCCCGTGATTCCTGTCTCTTAAAGGGGCGGCGGGGAGAAAAAAAACAAACAGAAGGCGAGGGAGCCCAGCATTCACAGCTCTACAACTCGCATCGGAATATTTTTTACCTCCTGGAGGCCAGGTACTTGAAAAGTGTGGTGGGACGTGCTTCGGTGGGCGTGGTCGTACTTAATTTTTTTAAAAGTCCGGAGCTGGTGGGAAAACATTTTTAAGCTCCGGATCTGGGAGCCCTTTGCCTCGGATTTGAGGGGTTGTGTAAAAGCGCCCTCAGAAACTGGTGGCCACGTCTCCTGACACATGTGGCTCCTGCTGTGAACCACAGTCTGGAAGAGGCAGGGTCCTTCTTTTCTTGGTCCTTGCTCTATAATAGTCTCTGGATCTCAAAAACCTTCCGGAAGGGGTGCCCCAAATGCAGGCCAGAATCCCTTTCACCCCAAGCCCTTCCTCGTCCTTTTTCCTGCCACCTTGTTTCCCCAGCTTTTGTTCTCACCAACTTGGTCCCCTCAACCAGCCTTCGCTTCTGCCTCCATCTTTCAGCAGCCTCTTCATTTCTTGGTGATTTTTATCTCCATCATGGAGTGGAAAGAAAGGGGGGGAAATGGGGCTTCTGATTTGCACATCAAAAGGAAGCTGCGTGTTTTACTGGGGAAATTAATAAGAATTAAGAAGCGTTCAAAAGTCGCTGTAGCTGAGCGTCAAATGAGAACCAATTAAAAATATTCTTGACTCAGAAGTTGGGCTGGTGTGATCTGGGGCAAGACTGGATATGGGGTTGTGTGCGATGAACGTTCTCTCCCTCCTCTCTTCTACATCTTCCTTCCTTGTCTTCCTTCTTTCAAAAAAACAGACACCTTCCAAAATATGCCATGGACCATCAACCACAGAACCCCCCCCCCCCCCCCACCTCCCAAATGCTGGGAAACTGGTCCCAGAAGAAAAATGGGGCCATGGTACCATGAGCATCTAGAATATAAATAAGAAATTAGTTTCTTTAAGCACCTCAAAAGAATGCAATGTTCATTAAGTTTGAATTTTAGTTGTTGATCAAGTTAACTCACTGCTGTTGATTTCTAAGGGTTTTTAAAATCTTCTTCGTTTATTCCATCCAAAGTCACGTTATTTTATATTTTATTTTTTTAAAACTTACTTTTTCTCCGAAATGCATAGATATTTCAGTTAACCTGTTCTTTTGATCTTGCTTTCTGTACACGGGGCAGAGGGGGGCAAGTTATTACTTGTGGCAAGGGATGGCGATAGCATTCCGTTAGACATTGCCCAGTGTGATCCCAGGTCAGGTGACAAGTCCTCGGGATATTTGAGCAATATGCTGGCTAAATTGATGCATAAATAAAAAAATAAAAGATAAACCCAATGCGAAGGGAGCACGTGAGGTACAATCCTAAAATTTCGCATGGTCAGGACAGAGAAAGAGGGGTGGGGGCGGGTTCAAAGGGTGGGTGGGAGTAACGGCCTTAGTTGTTGATCAAGTTAACTCACTGCTGTTGATTTCTAAGGGTTTTTAAAAGTTTATTCCGTTGATTATTTTATTTTACAATGTTATATCAATCTGTTATGTTGTGTTTTGCAGTTATTACTTGTGTATAGCATTCTGTTAGACATTGCCCAGTGTGATCCCAGGTCAGGTGACATGGGATATAAATATTAAAAATAAATAAATAAACACAGTAGGGGATTAGGGGGTGGGTGGGTGGGAGATACTGAAATATGTGAATAGCGAATGCTGAATATATGGGGAAGGGGGACCCAGAAAGAATATTTTAATGTGCATTATACATATATAAGCAGAACACTTTGCTTTATCAGAACTGGCCACTAGACAATGCCAGACACCATGCTGGGTATAATACTTTCAGACCATGGATAGTTGAAACAGGGATCCTACTGTATTGCAGGGGAATTCTTTTGATACTCTCTCTCTCTCTCTCTCTCTCTCTCTCTCTCTCTCTCTCTCTGTGTGTGTGTGTGTGTGTGTGTGTGTGTGTGTGTGTGTGTGTGTGTGTGTGTGTGTGTGTGTGTGTGTGTGTGTGTGTGTGTGTTGTGTGTGTGTTGTGTCATTACAGTCGTGACAGACCCTTTGTGACTCCATGTCATGGAGTTTTCTTGGCAGGAACACTGGAGTGGCTTGCCAGTTCCTACTCCAGGCGCCTACAGCACCTGGTATTCCCTGGTGGTCTCCCATCCAAGTACTAACCAGGGCCGACCCTGCTTAGCTTCCAAAATCAGATGTGCTTAGGGCATCCTGCTTCTTTTTTATCCTAGCTCCCAGCCGAAAAATATGCCAGGGACACTTGAGGCAGGGCTTTGTTTAAATAGCATTTTAAAACGGGGGCTTTCCCCTCCACGGTCTGGTGAAGAAGGGAAAGAAAAATGTGCCTCTTCTGATATTATTCATTGCTCTCCTTCCTTGCTGCTTGTCAGTTGCTTATTGGCTCCCAGGCCTGACCCTTCCCGGTGGGGAAGCGGCAGGGAGTATTAAGGTTGTGTTTCATGGGGGTTCTGTGCATGCCGGGCATCTGGGCAATGCCTGGCAGCAGCTTCCATGACTGTCTTGGGGTTAAGAAGAGAAGTGTGGAGGATCGAGCAAAAAAGCAGCATGTATGGCCGGCTCTCTGTCCAACTTCTGCTCCCGGCTGCCTGTCACACACACACACACACACACACACACACACACACACACACACACACCGTATATACTCGAGTATAAGTCATCCCGAGTATAAGTCAGGGGACCTAATTTAAAACCCAAAAAAACTGGGAAAATTTATTGACTCAAGTATAAGCCTAGGGTGGGAAATGCAGCAGGCCCTGGCAACTCCTCCTTTGTAAGCTGGGTGTGTGCGGGATGTTTAAAATGACTTTTAGCCACCGAGGCAAGTGCTTGAGTTGGTGGCTAAAAGTCATTTTAAACATTGTTCTAAAATGACTTTTTAAAAAGTCATTTAAAACATGGGGGGTCAGGAGAAGTGGCGCACAATGTTTAAAATGACTTTTAGCCACCGACCCAAGCACTTGCCTCAGTGGCTAAAAGTATTGACCCGAATATAAATTGAGGACCCCTTTTTTCCAGCCCAAAATTAGGGCTGAAAAACTAGGCTTATATTCAAGTATATACAGTATACCTACCTACCTACCTACCTACCTACCTATCTATTTATCTATATCTATCTATCTATATAACTATATCTATAGCTATATCTATATATCTATATATCTATATCTATATCTATATCTATATATGTATCTATCGATCAATTGATCAATCAATCGATCAATCGATCAATAGATAGATAGATAGATAGATAGATAGATAGATAGATAGATAGATAGATAGATAGATAGATAGATAGATAGATAGATAGATAGATAGAGAGATAGATAGATAGATAGATAGACAGACAGACAGACAGACAGACAGACAGACAGACAGACAGACAGACAGACAGACAGACAGAGAGCCATTTGTACAGCGTGTTATTCTGGGGTATTTTCAACAATACAGAGTGTATGCTAATGAACAATGATTAAACAATGAAACAATAGGCAGCAAAAAACGAAATGGCACCAGAGGCAATTTTCTCTGTGTCAGCTGGATGGGAGGCATCAAGTCAGCCAAGGATCCGTGTGGAAGGTCTGTGCAAAAAGCAGCATTTTAATTTGGTGCCTAAACATCAGCAGGGAGGGAGCCAAGGGTAGCTCCTCAAGGACAAAACTGGTGCCATCACGAAGAAGGCCCCTCATCTTATGGATGACTTTCAAGCCTCTCTCAGGGTGGACACTCAGATGGGGCTTAGGCTAGGAGGATCTGGTGGGTTGGGCAGATGACATCAGGAAGAGAAAAGTAACATGATCCCAAAACATGGAGGACTTTATACGTAAACATAAACATCTTGAACTTATAGGTAATACTTCCCTGACAGGTGGACTAAGCCAACCAACCTTGGCTTCAGAGCCTCCAACAAAAAGAAGCCTGCTACTTCCTGAGGTCATCCATTCTGTCATCAACCAATGCATGCCACCAGAAAATGATTCTTCAAGTGTAGCCACAATCTTCTCCTTTGTAATTTGAATCCATGCCTTTCAATGCAATGCTACACAAGCCCTGATGGGTAAGTAAGACCCTTTCAAAAACATTTACTACAACTCCCATGAACCTTCAGTACTGGGTAGACTGGCTAGGGCTGAAAGCAGCTATGAGCTAAACATATCTGGTCCGAAACTGAATCTCCTCTGCCCTGGCTTCACTACACTTTCAATATTTGCATAATTTAAATCAAAGAGGGCCTGGGAGGGCTGGGTTGACTGGTTCCGCTCTCTCCATCTTTACCCTTTCTGTCACACTCATGTTCTCCCCCCCCCCAAAAAAAAAAAATACCATGCAGCATCTTCTTTTCTGGTTCTGTGGTCTATATAGGGCAGTGATTCCTAGCACTAGGTCCCCAGGTGTTCTTGGACCGAAACTCCCAGAAGCTTTCACAACAACTGTGCTGATCAGGATTTCTGGGAGTTGGAGTCCAGAAATAGCTCAAGGCCTAAGGTTAGAAGCCATTGCTATAGAATTGGACTCCAAAGAACCCTCAGAAGCTTCTGTAATGTCGGTGACGTCAGCTTTAATTTGGACTACACTGGAGCTCTCCAAGGTCCTGGAGCTTATAGGACATGTCTGCAAGTCAGACAACTGTAAGAATCTGGACTGAAAAATTCAGAATAGATCATGATCATGGATCATGGATCATAGATCATGAGTAACAGAGTTGGAAAGGTCATCAAGACCAACCCCCTGCTCAAGACAGGAATACAAATCAAAGGATAGGTGGTTGTCCAAATGTCTCTTGAATACCTCCAGTGTTGGAGCACTCATCACCCCACCAGGTTATGCTGCTCTAACAGTTAGGAAGTTTCTCCTGACATTCAACCGAAATTGGTCTCATAAGAACATAAGAGCATAAGAACATAAGAACATAAGAAGAGCCATGTGGGATCAGGCCAAAGGCCCATCTAGTCCAGCTTCCTGTATCTCACAGCGGCCCCACCAGATGCGTTTGGGAGCGCATGAGACTAGATATCTCTCTCCTGATACCACTCCCTTGCATCTGGCCCTTGAACTACCCTGGTTTAAAGCCTAGAGATTACATATCTCCATCATGGTTTGTAACCCGTGATGGACTTTTCCTCTAGGAATCTGTCCAATCCCCTTTTGAAGGCATCCAGGCCAGATGCCATCACCACATCCTGTGGCAGGGAGTTCCATAGACTTACAACGCGCTGGGTGAAAAAATATTTTCTTTTGTCAGTTCTTACTCTCCCAGCACTCAATTTGAGTGTATGTCCCCTAGTTCTGGTATTTTGAGAGAGGGAGAAGAGCTTCCCTCTATCCACTTTACTCATACCCTGCATTATTTTGTATGTCTCAATTATATCCCCCCTCAAGCGCCTTTTTTCCAGACTGAAGAGGCCCAATTGTTTTAGCCTTTCTTCATAAGGGAGGTGCCCCAGCCCAGTAATCAGTTTAGTCGCTCTCTTCTGCACCTTTTCCAGTTCCACTATGTCTTTCTTGAGATGCGGTGACCAGAATTGTACACAATACTCCAGGTGGGGCCTTACTATTGTTTTGTATAACGGCATTATAATGTTGGCTGTTTTATTTTCAATCCCCTTTTTGATAATCCCTAGCATGGAATTGGCCTTCTTCACTGCTGCCACACATTGGGGAGACACCTTCATGGAGCTGTCCACCAACACACCAAGATCTCTTTCATAAGAACATAAGAAGGCCCTGTAACCTGAGCCCCTTGTTGTGCATCCTGCGCTCTGGGATGACTGAGAACAGATCCTGCCCTGTCCTACCTCTGTAGGACAGCCTTTCAAGCCTTTGAAAAGTGCCATCTTCTCTCCCCTCGGTCTCCTTTTCTCAAGGCTCATCATGCCCAGTTCTTTCCGTCTGTCCTCCGAGGACTTGATTTGCCTGATTGCCTTCCACTGAACTTGATCCAGTTTGTCAGCACCCTTCTTGAAATATGATGTCCAGAACAGGACACAGAATTCTAGGTGAGGCCATTGTCATGGAAGCCACCAGCTTTCACCTGAAGGAGCAGGAGGGATAAAGTAAAAGAACATTCAGCACAATCTTATTGGCACCATCACCAAAGTAGAACTCCTAGGACTCCTTGGGAGCAGAGAGAAAACTGAACCTACACAGAACCAACAGGGCAGCCCTGCCATTAGGGGACCACTCCAGGCACCAGAACTTAGAATCATAGAATCATAGAGTTGGAAGAGACCTTGAGGGCCATCTAGTCCTACCCCCTGCCATGCAGGAAACCCCATCACACTGCTCCTGACAGATGGCCATCCAGCCTCTGCTTAAAAAAACCCAAAGAAGGAGAGTCCATCACCTTCTTTTGTGGCAGCATCTTCCACCGCCAAACAGCTCTAACTGTCATGAAGTTCTTCCTAATGTACAAATGGAATCTCTTTTCCTGACGTTTGAGACCATTGCCCTGCGTCCTAGTCTCTGAAGCCATGGAAAACAAACCAGTCCCTTCTTCAATGTGACATCCTTTCAAATATTTAAACATAGCTATCATATCCCCTCTCAGCCTTCTTTTTGTAACCTGGAAGGTGGCAAAAGTGGACCTCTCCTCTTTCCATCTCAGTCTGTCTGCTCCTTGCCACTTCCAGAGCAACAGTGGTTCTTGGTTCTTCCACACCTGGATTTCTCTGCTGCACCAGGAAAGGCAGGTGGCTCCAGCACCAGCAGGATGTTGAATGGGGAATTCTGACCCCAAAGGGATTCACTGTCACTTTCCTCCATGTAAAGTCTGGTCCAAAACAAAAGGAAACCATCATCTCTACTCATTTGGCTTGCAAAACTGGGAATGAGTGGAGACTCAGCTTTCAGGGTAGAGGATAAGGGTGAAGCGTGGGTAGCTTGCAGGCAATTCGAAGTTCAGGATGAAACAGCCACAGAGTTCTCAGGAAGATGGGAATTGGTGGCTTTTACTGATAAGCGCAGAGCCCCAGCCAAATATTAGGGCTATGGCAGAATGGCCCTGGCGAACAATCTTGCATTGAATATTCACCAAGTTAACATTGCAGCTGCAACTTTGCTGCTCAAGTTCCACCAAAAGGTTAGAGAAAGGGAATCATGAAAGGTCAGGAAATCAATTTGTCAGAGCTTCTGAAATGCATCCGGCATGACTCAGCAGGGATCCATCCCAATGATCTGTCAGGCAAGTGATACGTAACAGAGGACTAACGTGTAAGTTGAAGCAAAACCATCTTTCCTGTTTGTGAAACCTTCCCCCACCCCACAGAAGCATTCCTTTCTTTGTTCTGTGTGACCTGAAAACTAGTCATGCAAAAGAAGCTTACGACAATCATGCTTTTATATGGAATAAGCTTTCACAATCATATTTTTTTCCCCCATCACCCGGGGGAGCACTGCTTGTAGATGCGGAATCAGCATCATATCTAGTGAGGCTGATCTAAAGCAGTGCCTCATTTCTCCATGATTCTGGGGGTGCTTTCAATGGCAGCAGGAGACAGAACCATTCACTCTGCAGGTCTGTTCCCAGAACCATTCACTCTGCAGGTCCACGGGTCATGGTGCCTGATAGATTTTAGACATGTTGCTGTTTCCGAAGAGGGGCTTCCTCTTCCTCTTCTTCCATAGTTTTTTTTCTTAACAAGAATCATATTTTAGATGGGAAAAAATGGCAAAGACAGTCCTGGGAGAAAGCAAAAATATCTCCCTAGCAAATTATAGAACTGCAAGGTTGGAAGGGGCCCAAGCGGGCAATTGGCTATCGTGAGCTGATAATGGCAGATCTGCTATAAGTTGAATGCTTTTAGACCAATACAGAAAGTGTTTCATTTTATTTTTGGTCCTCAAGAAGGGAATCTCTTGAAGTACATTCGGCCAATAAGCCTTAATTGCTCTGCACCTTTGAAAGCTTCCATCCTCGTTTACGTCCAGCTTTGGGGATGTTTTTTCCTCTTTATCTTTTTCGATTTGATAACCGACCGAAGGCAATGAAGGCATTGCACATGGACAACGCCTGCCTCACCCAAGTTCCCTTGGTGGATAAGCTGTCACTTTTACCAGAAGCAAGGAAGGGATTTTTTTGGGGGGGTTCAAGACCCCTCTTGCAGATTTTTAAAGGGGAGGGGGATAAGTCCCACTTTTTGGTCTGTCCAGGCAACTACATTTTTAGGACATCCATCTGGGGGATCTCTGCTTTTAAATCTCTCGTCCAACGTCCAATCAAATTAGAAGTGGGAATAGAATTCCTCTCTTATGTGTCCCCCGCTGGGGCCATTTGAGGAACCACATCAGGACCTCAACTGTTCCATCAGCAGTGGCTTTTAACCCATGTGTTCCTAAATCAGTGGCTCCCAACTTTGGATCATCAAGAGGTTCTCGGACTACAACTCCCAGAAACCCTGGTGGGCACCACAGTGAGTGGTGAAGGCTTCTGGGAGTTGAAGTTCTGGTCACCGCATCTCAAGAAAGACACATAGTGGAACTGGAAAAGGTGCAGAAGAGAGCGACTAAAATGATTACTGGGCTGGGGCACCTCCCTTATGAAGAAAGGCTAAAACAATTGGGCCTCTTTAGTCTGGAAAAAAGGCGCTTGAGGGGGGATATGATTGAGACGTACAAAATAATGCAGGGTATGAGTAAAGTGGATAGAGGGAAGCTCTTCTCCCTCTCTCAAAATACCAGAACTAGGGGGACATACACTCAAATTGAGTGCTGGGAGAGTAAGAACTGACAAAAGAAAATATTTTTTCACCCAGCGTGTTGTAAGTCTATGGAACTCCCTGCCACAGGATGTGGTGATGGCATCTGGCCTGGATGCCTTCAAAAGGGGATTGGACAGATTCCTGGAGGAAAAGTCCATCACGGGTTACAAACCATGATGGAGATGTGTAATCTCTAGGCTTTAAACCAGGGTACTTCAAGGGCCAGATGCAGGGGAGTGGTATCAGGAGACAGATATCTAGTCTCATGCGCTCCCAAACGCATCTGGTGGGGCCGCTGTGAAATACAGGAAGCTGGACTAGATGGGCCTTTGGCCTGATCCCACATGGCTCTTCTTATGTTCTTATGTTAAGTCCAAGGACCTCTGGGTGATCCAAGGTGGGGAACCGCTGCTCCAAGTGCCTCTCCTCCTTCGGGTGACCCTATCCTCCCTTCCCTGAAAGTGAGGCTCCATGAGCACCAAAACCACCATTTCTGATGAGTGCGATTATCTCGGCAAGATGTATTGCTCCAATCCTGCCTCTGTCAGGACTGTTTGGGAGAGGGCGGGGCAGATAAACATGCCAAAGGGATGTCTGTGAAGATTCTCAGCCATCCAGGTGACTTTATCTAGAAGTTGAGTCATGGCTACTGGACTTCTTTTTGATGTCATCCAAATTGGTCTAATGAAGCTGTTTGGATGAACAGTGAAACATTTCTATCTTTCAAAAAGAAGTCCAATAGCCACGACTCAACTTCCAGATGCCAAAGGGATGCCCCTCATTGTGAATTGCCTGAGTGGAGTGACCACCCCTGCTTCCCTGTGAGTTCCAGATTCGATGGGAACGCTTGATCTGGACTCCACGTTCAGGGAGGGGCGGCCCAACTAGTAGGCACAAGGTTCATGGTATTATTTGGAGGTGGCAAAGGTGCCAAGATTCATCTCACTGCCACTGCTGGCCTGGACATCCCCACAGGGGGTGGGCAAGGCAGATGGAGACATGGTCTTATTAAGTAAACCTCATTGAGACAGGATCAGAGACCCCTTATATACACACACAACCTTTAGGGATGCTTCCCTGAAGCATTGTGATGTGAAAACTGCAAGATCTGAGCGTAACAGAATCCGTGTGCTGACCCCACCATGCCTCCCTGTTCTTTCCCCCCTTCTGTGAGCCACTGAGAGCTGGTGGGTAATAAAGCTGTGATTTCTCATCAAGGCTTGTGTCACTGACCAAGGCCTCCCTTCTCTTCTTCCTTCTCTCTCAGGCTGCACTTTTATTTTTATTTTTCTTGCTTTTATATTTTATTTTTCTTGGTTGTTGGTTACATGTGGGGCTGTTTCAAAGGATCCTTGGTCAGCATCCTGCAGAACCAAACCCTTAGCTTGCTGGTGGGGAGATGGAGGGGTTCCTTCTGGATTCATCACTGACCGTAGAAGGATTTATTTATTTATTTATTTATTTATTTGGTACACTTTTATACCGCTCCTTTTTCCATAGTGGAACTCAGGACAGTTTCCAGATAATGGAAATTATGTCTTCAGTAGCTAAAATACCCCTGACCCACTGCGTGGCATGTCAGCAGAACCTGACTCTGGCAAAAGAAGGACAGTGGCAGACACAGTGGAGGAGGAGGAGGAGGAGGTGCAGGAGGAGTAGCCAGTGTGGGGGGTGACACGGGCAGCAGGAAGGAAGCAGGTGGGTAGGAGACAGAGGTCAAGAGTAGGTAGATTCCACACACCTCAGCATGAACCAGAAAAACAAAGCATGAACCCATTTATTTTTCTTGGGGTTTTTGATTAGCCACGAACCACAAACTAGCCCGATTTGTTGTTTTCCAGTTCATGTCCATCTGTAGTGGCAACCCTGCCGGAGTGTAGCAAAACGTCCCAGGAGAGTATTAAAACGAGTATTTCCGATTCCTAGAATAATCAGACATCTGCAGAGAGAGCTCGGTGACTGCATTTGCAAGAGAGAGTTGGACTGCCCTCCAGAGGCCATCCAGAGAAAATTTGAAACCAACCAGTGAGATGTATGTTGGAGCTGCTTCTGCCCTGGAAGGAGTGATCCCCATCTATACAGAGCAGGAAAATCAACAAGCCCATGAATAGAGATGGGCACGAAACGAGCAATTTTTCGTTTTCATTTTCATTTTTTGTTTCGTCACGTAACGAAATGAAAAATGAATTTTGTCTCCAAAATGAAACGAAACGAACCGAAACAACAGAAATTTTGTCGTGTGTTTCGTTTTCTTTGCGGCAAATACATTGAACTGTAATGAATGCTAACAAAACAGCAATTTTTCGTTTTCGTTTTTGTTTTTTCGTTTCGTTACGTAACGAAACAAAAACGAATTTTTTTGCAAAAAAATCACAAAAAACGAAAACGAACCGAAACGGACCCCCTAAACGACAAACGACACACCATTTTTGAGTCGTGCCCATCTCTACCCATGAATACCAAGACAGTAAGGATGAAGGAGGTTGGTGGGTTATCCCTGGAGGTAAAGTGTTTGAGCCACAAGTTTTACTTACCCACTTGGTTCGAGATATACATCACCATTTCTTTTGGCAGGGAGTTCCACAGACCAGTGATCCTCTGGGTGAAAAAGTACTTCCAATGTATATGTATATTCAGTGTAGATTGTTCTGTTGTGGTGTGCAATGTTCTTCAAATGGATTGACCTCTATATATTTATGGAATTTATCTGGTCGCCAAAGAGATATACAGTCACCTGAAATTCCAGTGATCATAAATGGGCTGCAAATGTTTTTATGGGTTGTAGTAAAAACCCCTGAGACTACTATGGAGAATACCGTTTAGGTAATATTTAAAATAGTATTTTGAAGGGGGAGAAGTTGCAGTAAAAACTATGGAAATGTTATAGAATCAAAATCATTATATGACTACCTCTCTGTTGGTAGAGAAATAATATTTAGAAACTACATGTTAATTGAAACTAAACTGCGCCTGGGCTCCCCTTGGGAGGTGGAAAGATTCAGTGGGCTGTGACTTGTCCGGAGGGCATAACAAATGAGAAAAATTAAAGTATATGGGAGGATAAGAACAGAACAGACAGAACTTAGAGGACACTTGGGAAAGACTATGGTATGCAATGCATAAATAGAGGAGGGGATTTTTCAGCAAACATTAATGAACCCCAGACAAGAATAGCATGCTGGCTTAATATATATCTAACCTCTGATCATGCTACTAGAAAATACTAGGTCAGCTATTATTAGAAATATGTAGAAGTCTCCTGTTAGTTGGCAGAACAAAAAGCATATTGGTTTGGATAAAGATTAACAATGCATGTAAAAGAAATCCTATATAACAATGGTATAATGTGATCTCTGGGAAGACATAATCTTTGCATATTAATCTCCTATGTTCTCCTTTATCTTGCAAGATAAATAAATATTTCTGGACTTAGGTTATTGTAGTGTGCTTGGTGCTTTTTCCTCCCTCCTCACAGGTAAAAACCGGACCTGCCAGGAGATAACCAAACAGCGTTTTTGCAGCAATCTGGCCAAAGGATACTCTGGGTGGTGTACAACATTATAAAATACAAAACAAAATGGTGGAAATAAATAAGGGCCCCAAAAAAACAGAAATTAAATTAACATTAACAGAAACTTTAACATACAGTGGTGCCTCTACTTATGAGTGGCTCTGTTTACAAGCAATTCAACTTAAGAGTAAAAAACCATTGGCGTTTTAACTGCCTTGCAAATTTTTAGATGCGGTCTGCTGTACTTACATTTTTTATTTCTTTTAAAAAAATTTCAGTTTATTTATTTATTTATTAGATGCGGCTGATCTACTTATGAGTTGTTCAACTTAAGAGCATGCCTTTGGAACAGATTAAACTCGTAAGTAGAGGTACCACCGTATAGGCAAAACACAATCAAATAAGAAAGCAAACACAGCACCATATATAGATAAAATCACAGTATCTGATTGATTGATTGACTTGACTTGACTGACTGATTGAAACATCTCTTCTCTGCCTTTCTGTATCCCAAATGGGAGAGACAGTGCAAATATCAATAAAACTGAAACAACAGCTCAATAGGGCAACTTAAAAGGGACAGAGAAAAGAATACAGCCATAAGTAACCAACTGAAGACACCGGACAAGTGAGGAGCATTTTAATTATTGCTCAGTGTACATCTGAACAATTTAACGATTGGCATCAGGAATGGGGGGTGGGGGGACAGAATCAGTCATGAGTGCATTGCTACAATTCAGTTACAACAGACTTATAAAGCAAAGCAAAGTGTTCTGCTTATATACCACCCCATACCACTTCAAGTAGTCTCTGGGCAGTTTTACAGTTTAATTACAATATGCAGGCTACACATTGGCAGTTTAACTAACTTGTCTCCTTACTAAGGAGTTCTAGGATATGATGGGGTTTTTTGGGGGGGTGGGGGGGTAGGGAAGTCTTAGGCATTCTCTTCCAGAGAGTTTTAGTATTCTCTACCTGGTCTGTGGCACCTCATTTTAACTCTCTCTCCATCCTACACATCCCAAGAATTCCTAAGGAATTGCCAGTGAAAGAGGATCCAAATGGCAATGAATGTGTCATGTAGAGATGCAAAAACCTCCAAAAACCTTTTGGAAGAAAGTGGGGGGCTGTTTTCTCCCCCAATTTTTCCACCCACCCCCAAGCTTCCCCACCCATGGGTTCAGCATTTCTGGAAATTTTACATTTCTAGTATAGATTTAGAAACATCCCCTAAGTCTCCGGAGATAGGGAATTCTCAAACTTGAAACCCACCACTAAGAAGGCTCCGTCTTGTGTCCTCAACCACCATAGCTGAAACACCAGTGGAGTGCACAGCCAGGGCTCTGCTGAAGATGTACGCATACAGGGGCCATATGCCATGTTAGCACAGAATCACTGAGATTTTTAACAAGTTTTAAATTTGGCCAAACTGTGTCCGGGTGCCGTACGAGTCTTTTGTACACCTTCATCTCTAGCAGCAAAACTGCCCTGCAGGACCTGGAAGGTTACCTAGTTTTAGTTTGGCATAAGCCTTTCTGGAAGGACCCCTGCAGGAGATGCATCTGACAAAACTCGTCAAAAATCCATCATGGTTTTGTTCTTTATTTTTTCATAATTAGAATGTGGGAGGATTGCATTGCATGCTAATGGATCTCAAAAACTGTGGAATAGGCACACCACTGTGCATGCATGCAGATAATGCGCCAACAAAAGAATAGAGTAAAAACTTACATTTTTTGTGTTTGTGCCGAGATAGAGCGATCACTCACCATAGGAAAAGCTATTTGTAAGAAATAATGAAATCACATGTTTTAGCGGGGATAATTCCACCATATGTAAATGGCATATTAGGCCATTTTCTTTTGAAACAGGTCATTGATTTTCTGCCTCTTGTCTCTAACTTGAGCTTGAAACACAAGCTATCAGCCATGACAGCTGAATAAAGTCCTTCTGTGGAACGGCAGGAGGTTTGTCCTCACTGTTGTTAGAATCATAGAATCATAGAGTTGGAAGAGACCTCAAGGGCCATCTAGTCCAACCCCCTGCCATGCAGGAACCCCATCACAATATTTCCGACAGATGGCCTTCCAGCCTCTGCTTAAAAACCTCCAAGGAAGGAGACTCCACCACCCTTTGTGGCAGCATATTCCACTGCCGAACAGCTCTAACTGTCATGAAGTTCTTCCTAATGTTCAAATGGAATCTCTTTTCCTGTAGTTTGAAACCATTGCCCCGAGTCCTAGTCTCTGAAGCCATGGAAAACAAAGCTGTTCTCTCTTCAATATGACATCCTTTCAAATATTTAAACATAGCTATCATATCCCCCTCAGTCTTCTTTTTTGAAAGGCTAAATATTCCCAGTTCCCTAAGCCGTTCCTCATAAGACATTTCCTCCAGACCCTCAACCATCCTGGTCGCCCTCCTCTGCACCCGCTTGAGGTTGTCAACATCCTTTTTAAATTGAGGTGCACAGAACTGGACACAACGGAACATAGAACTGTTCTGTGCCTTCAAGTTGAAACTGACATAGGGCTTTCCGCTGGATGGATAGCTCAGAGGTTGGGAGTTCAATTCTCCCCCTGGGCTTCCCAGGACAAAAGCCAACCCTGGGCAAGACACACAATCCCAGGGTTCCCACCGAAGGTTGGGAGTTCAGTTCCCCCGTGGTGCCTTCTCCATGGGGGCTGGACAGGAGGATCCCTTTCTGCAGCCCTTCTGAGTATTTTCTACCTGGAAAACCCAGAAAAGGGTCCCTGTGAGTCAGAACTGAGTTGACGGTGCATGATTAAGCTGGCGGGAGTGCTCAGTGGCATCCATCTCTGGATCGGTGCAGCTCCAAAGCCGTTTGAGCATCGGTCACGTGCGCTGCCCTTTTAGGCCATGGCAGTTTAAGAGAGATATTTTGGGCTGCACAGATGCCGCAGCTACCACTCAGATCTTTAAAGCTTATCAAAAGATGGCTCCAGCCCACTCGCACCCCTCCACACACACACACACACCCCGGCCACTTCCATTGGGGAGCCCGGTTAGTCCTGAACCGGCACCAAGATCTTCTTAAGCATGATAAACCCAAAAAGGCCTCTCCTCCCAGATTTCCTGCTAAAGATGATTACCAACTAAATCCTGTGCATATGGGCTCTGACGTCCACACCAGCTGGGCAGAAAAGTTTGGGACTGGTCTTCCCTGGATTAACTCTTTAGTAGTGGCTCCTTTGCTAGGACAGCTTGAGGGTCACATCAGCTTGAGGGACTCGTGGTGGGCTGGGCAGTGGTAGATCTTATTTGCAAAATGGAGCATGCATGGCAGATGATGTGTCAAAGACCAGAATGCTCACTTGGCCACCAAATTAAGTTTTTTGAAAATCTGGGCTTACACATGGAGGGTGCAACTGCATGGGCATTTGTCTGGTTCACTCTAGAGATGAGCTGATTTACTGCTTTCCCCAGTGACTATGGGCGCTTTTACACGACCCCTAAGATCCGCTGGCCCCTTAAATTCAGACCAGAGATCTTAGGGGTTTGTCGCTCTTCGTGCGTCTCCACCCCTCCGTACTTCCTGGCTGCTGGCTGCGTGAGGGGAGGGAGGAAAAAAAGGGACAAAAGAATAAAGCCTTACCTCCCGGTGCTGGTGGAAGCTGCGGGGGGGGGAGCCCCGGTCACTTCCTGGTTCCTCTTAAAGGGGCAGGAGGCAAAAAACAAAAAGAAAAAGAAGCGAGGAGAGCCCAGCACATCCGCATCAAATATTTTTCACCTCCCAAGAGCAGGTACAAGAAAAGTGTGCTGGGTCGCGCTTAGGTGGGCGGGGTCACACTTAATTGTCTGCAAACTCCGGAGCTGGTGGGGAAACATTTTTAAGCTCCGGAGCTTGCAGCCATTTGTGGCAGAGTTTAGGGGTCGTGTATAAATGCCCATATGCAAACTATAGGCCATCCCAAACCAACCTGTTCCTGATCCGTGTCTACCCTCACTTTTTTGGCTTCCTGTCAGGGGCTACCCTTTTAAAGGTAAGGGGAGGGTCCTTCTGTTTTGGTTTGGTTTCAGCACATGTGGTCATTGAGATCACATTGAATTTCTCAGCATAGTTAAAGGCCTTAAGGAGACAGCTGAAGCTGCTTAATGATATGGGGAAATTGCAAACAGCCTTTTTTCTCATCCATCCCACCCCTTGAGATGCCTTATGGGAAGAGGCTTGGAGGCCGCTGGCAACACCTGACTTAGGATCCTCTTCGTTTTGCTTCTGGGTGCAGCAGCAGGGGGTCAGGACTAGAGATGGGCAGAAACTGAGAAAACAGTGGTTTGTGACAGCCTGTGGTTTGTCACTATTCACAAATCCCAAATGTTCACCATCTTTCCGACAAAACAAACCAGTCTGTGTTTTGTGCAGTTTGAGGGTTCTGAGCATGGTGGAGCGGCCCCAACATAAGTCCAAGTTCCCAAATTTGCAGTAAGTATTTGGCTTACTCTCCCCCCACAACCCCATCCAGGTCCTGCAAATACTGTATTGGGTTTGGGATGCTGGAGTTCTAGTCCCCCCCCTCCCCCCCACTCCCCGTGCCCCTAGGAAACTGTGCTTCAGCAGCTGGCTTGGGGGAAATTATCTGAGAGGTTCCTGTGAGGGAACTTGAGACAAGGTTTTGCTCATCCGGAGGTGGACCCGGGAGGGAACAGAAAGGGGGCCGATGCAGGAAGAAGACGGAAGCAACCATTCATGAGCAAGAAGCCTCCTCTTCTCACAGCGGCTGCTACAAGAGCCAAGCCTCCAGCTGAGGTGTCCAAGGTGTCCAGCCCCTCCCAGGGAGCTGATGACGATGCATGCGCAAATGACCCCGGCATCCTTCCCACGCAAGACTTTTCTTCAGCTCCACCCCAGCCTTCGTTGCCTAGGGACTCGATGGAGTGGCGCCAGGTCATCTGCACATGCCCAGAGACAAAACCTATGAAGCGCCAATCTCGGGAATAGTTTGGCATTTTCATTCCAGGCTGTCCAGTTTCCTCTGAACGAACTCCAAAAGCTCCCCATGGGTGGCCTTCTGCTGCTTCGTGGTTTGTCTCGTGCCCACCTCCGGTTCCCACCTCGCTTTGCCTAACAGAAGAGCCGTCCCTGAATGAGGAGTGGATGGCTCAGGAGACCTCCAAGAGCTGGTCCTGATCGGCTGCACCTAAAAGGTGGAGGCCCCTCCCACCAGGCGCCCGGTTCTCTGCCTTCTATTCTCTCCCTGAGATTTGTTTTTAAAAAAAAAAAGAAAAACAAGGCAATCCAGGCAAGCGTTTAATCTGTCTGGTTAACATTTTTAATGCCTAATCTCGACGTTACAGCTGGTTTTAGCCTGCTGCAACTGTCTCATTTATTGCTATTTAACTTGTTTTATGAGACAATTCTTTTGTTTTTAAATTGTATAAAACAATTGGAGCGCTGTCTCAGCAGGGGAATCGAGGGGCAGACACGCACAATTCCGGAAACAAAGAACGAGGCACTAAGTTGAGGGATGGGAGTCCCAGTACTCCATTATGCCTCCTTAGCCTCGTGGTGCAGGAGATAAATTGTAGTACTGCAGCCAAAACTCTGCTCACTACCCGGTGTCAATTGCACGGGACCAGCTGGAGGGTCACTCGGCCTTCCATCCTTCCAAGGTCAATCAATTAACTTGTAAACTGCCTAGGGCAGTGATGGGGAACCTATGGCACGGTTGCCAAAGGTGGCATTTGGAGCCATTTCTGTGGGCACCCGACATCTCCCCTTCACAGCCACATGTATACAGGTTAAATTACTGTATTGGCACTTTGCAAAAATATTAGTGGGTTTTGAATTGCAGTTTGGGCACTCGGTCTCTAAAAGGTTCACCACCACTGGCCTAAGGTGTGCTTTAAACAATATGGGGTGGTATATAAGCAGCACACTTTGTTTTAGCCAGAGTTTAGAAATACTTAGTTCCTTGTAATGAATTCCTTTTGCACTAAGATGTAACTAAATTACATTACAGTTTGTAACTTAACAAGGTATAGCTCCACCAACATGTAACCCCAGCAAAGCTGCCTATCTCTGGGCATTTGCTCCTCACAATTCACTGAAAGCCAGTCTTGTGCTGGTTCCTCTACTTCCGCTGCCCCTTGGCACTAGATTGAGCTGGTGTGTGGTACTCATTGCACTGTAAATTAGATTTGCTTCCTCACTAGATACACCATGGTTTCGTTACAGGGATCCACTTTTGGCTGAGCAGGAAGCCATGCCAAATAGGCTTGTTATCATCTCGTCATCAGCTGGCAGGGATGGAGATTCAGGACTTGGTACCAAAGGCTCAGATCTGGACCTGGGGTTCAGACCCAAAGCTTCAGAGACTAGGACTTGAGGCAATGGTTTCAAACTACAGGAAAAGAGATTCCATTTGAACATTAGGAAGAACCTCATGACAGTTAGAGCTGTTTGGCAGTGGAAGATGTTGTCCCAAAGGAGGGTGGTGGAGTACATAAGAACATAAGAATATAAGAAGAGCCCTGCTGGATCAGGTCAAAGGCCCATCTAGTCCAGCTTCCTGTATCTCACAGTGGCCCCAACAAATGCGTCTGTGAGCACATGAGACTAGATATCTGTCTCCTGATACCACTCCCCTGCATCTGGCCCTTGAAGTACCCCAGTTTTAAACCTGGAGATGACACATCTCCATCATGGTTTGTAACCTGTGATTGACTTTTCCTTCATGAATCTGTCCAATCCCCTTTTGAAGGCATCCAGGCCAGATGCCATCACCACATCCTGTGGCAGGGAGTTCCACAGACTAACAACATGCTGGGTCTCCTTCATTGGAGGTTTCTAAGAAGAGGCTGGATTGCCACCTGTTGGGAGTCATGTGATGGGGGTTCCTGCATGGCAGGGGGTTGGACTAGATGGCCCTTGAGGTCTCTTCCAACTCTATGATTCTATGATTCATCCCTGCTAGCTGAGGCAGGACTACAGGCGAGGGACAGGCAGGAGAATGAGGGAACTTGAGTTTCCAGGGTAGGGTTTTTCTTCATTTGGGCAGGGTGAGAAACAGGGGGTGACCGTCAAGCTGCTTTCCACACTGAGCAATCCTGTGGTCTGGCAATGACCAGGTAAGGCGGAAGCTGTTTGCTTCTCCATTCTTACAAACCAAAAAGAAGGCGGAGATGTGTTTTATTCATGCAAAATGCCAAAACAGAAGTTGTCCCATTTGGGGCACATCACGAGAAGGCAGGGTTCCCTGGAAAAGACCACAAGGCTGGGGAAGGTGGGGGGCAGCAAGAAAAGAGGAAGATCCAATATGAGATGGACTGGCTCCCTAAAGGAAGCCACAGGGTGGAGTCTACAAGAGGTGAGGAGGATGGCTGAAGGCAGGAGACAAATCAGTCATTCATGGGGTCTGCATAGGTAAAGGTAAAGGTTCCCCCACACACATACATGCGTGCTAGTCGTGTCCAACTCTAGGGGCGGTGCTCATCTCCATATTCAAGCCGGAAGAGCCAGTGCTGTGCAAGTCCATGGCCATGTGGCATTCATGGCTGCAAGGAAACACTGTTTCTACCTTCCCGCCTTTTACAGCGGTACCTATTTATCTACTTGCATTTGACATGCTTTCGAACTGCTAGGTTGGCAGGAGCTGGGGTGAACAGCTGGAGCTCGCTCCACTGCGTGGCACCTGGGGTTAGAACCGCCGAGCTGCTGACTTGAAGTCAACAGTTTTCGGAGCTTTAGTCCACTGAGCCACCACGCACCTAACAGCAATCAATCATTGACAGCACCTAACAGCAATCAATCATTGAGAAGCCTGGTGCATCTTTCTTGACGTTTGCACCTGGGCACAGCATGTATTTCTGTCCCCGTCTCACTCTACCATGTCCTGTTCCCTCACCAGGAAATCCTCTAAATCCCTCCAGAGTCCAGACAAAAAGAGGTCTTTGTCTGTTTTTCTTCCAGCCAATGGCCGGCCCCAAGAAGCAGGAAGCGTCTGGCTGAAGCAAGGCTGGCATCTGGTGGCGAGTTGGACCCATGGCAGCTCCTTCACAGAGAACTTTCCGGGACGGTTCACCTTTTATGCTAGGCTCCCAATTCAGCAGCAGCAGCAGCCGTCACTAAGAGAATGGAGGTGGGTGGCCTTCTTTGGTCTAAAAAAGAACTACTCACAATGAGTTTCTTTTTGCTGCAACTGGGGGGGGGGGACTAAGGGCCTTTTCACATGACCCCTAAGATCCGCTGGCCACTTAAATTCGGACCAGAGATCTTGGGGGTTTGTTGCTCTTCCTGTGTACCCACCCCCTCCGCACTCCTGGCTGCTGTCTGCATGAGGGGAGGGAGAAAAAAAGAAAGAAAAGAATGCCGCTTACCTCTGTTCTGCCGGTCTTGCTCTGTTCCAGGCAGCATTCAGATCTCTTAAAGGGGGGGGGGGCAAAACAACAACAAACAGAAGCAAGGAGAGCCCGGCACTCTCTACGTTAGATCTGCATCAGGGATTTTCACCCCCAGAGAGCAGGTACCTGAAAAGTGCACTGGGACGCGCTTAGGTGGGCGTGGTCGCACTTAATTTTCTGTAAACTCCGGAGCTGGTGGGGAAACAATTTTAAGCTCCGGAGCTGGGAGCCATTTGCCGCGGAGTTTAGGGGTCATGTGAAAAGGCTCTAAGTTATGACGCTAACAGAGGTTAACTAGACTTCTGTGAATTGTGCAACTCTTTTAGTTATTTAGTTTGTTTATTTATTTATTTAGTGGTGGGACAACTCTTAGTGTGGGACAACTCTTTTTGTTACTGGGTTTAGTTAGCCCTTTAGGTGGGTCAACTTGTTTAGTTATTTAGTTAATAGTTACAGGGCTGTTCAGATATACTGTACTTCTTAGAAAGACTTCTTAACCACAGTGCAAAGCTTGGGGCATTTTGATGATTTAGATTAGAAAGTATTTCAGTTATTTTTGAATACTGAGAACAAAAAGGATAATTTTTAAAATGAACTAGGTTGGGCAGTTCATTTAATTGGAACAATAATACATTCAAAGTTGCTTCTGAGGTCTCTGGAATGCTTCTTCAGATATGGATAGCGTAAAATTTGGGACCTTCCACAAAATTGACCCTTATGTCTGGCCTGATACTTAGGGGTTCCCTGTGTCCAAATTGTATCGAGTGCTATCAGAAAAGGGACAGAACAGAAGCCAAAATCTGGCAGCAGTTACTTTAAAAAAACCAACTCAGTGTGTCTTTTTGAAGAACTGAGCAGGAGTGAAAAATGGATATTCTTAAAATATGCAGAGAGTTTTTAATGCATGACAGGATGTCTTTTGGGGGTTGTTTCCCCATCTGCAAGCTTTCTGCATACCCAAAATGCACAGAAAATCTAACACACAGATACATTTTTGTGCAAAGAAGTCTTGAACCCAAGGTGGAGCTGGGATGGATTGATGCCCCCTCCAGAGTCATGGTGCATGATTTTGGGGACTCTCACTTTCTCATCTCACACCTCCTTATGAGTAATAAGAGAAATCCCTTTTCAGCAGCAGATCTAAATATCCTAGAGAGTAATTGGAGCCAGTGTTGGCTTTTACAAGGGAAACCCTCATTAAAATATGAAAGTTAGTCTTTAAAGTACCACGTTTGTGTCTTTTCTTTTTTCTTCTGGAAGTTGAGTCATGGCTACTGGACTTCTTTTTGAGAGATAGAAATGTTTTGCTGCTCATCCAAACAGCATTATCGGTCTGAATACAGCTAGTGCAAGTCCTCCATCTTATAGGCAGCTTTGACAATGGCCTGAATAGGCTCGTTAGGGAGACAATACTATCCATAGCCTCAAGATGAACAATGGCTTAAGGTGCTGAAACCTACAAAGAATGGGTCGTTAGCTATGGCCTTGGTGGTGAAGGCTTTTGATTTGTCTTTCAAAGATGAGGATGTACACATATTAGACACAGAAGAGAGGTGGTTTGAGAGAGGAGTAAGGGAAGCCATTCATGTGAGCATTGAAAACCCATCCCTCAACAGAGGTGGCGGCCTCAGGCATAGTCTATCTGCTACTTATCAGGCTCTGCTTTCCAAAGTACCCAGACAAATGGATATTATTGTCTCCCTAACGAGCCTATTCAGGCCATTGTTCATCTTATGAGTCTAATTCAGACCAGGGTGACAAGAGGTCAAAGCTGACTATAAGATGGAGGACTTGCACTAGCTGTATTCAGACCGATGAAGCTGTTTGGATGAGCTGCAAAACGTTTCTCTCTATCAAAAAGAAGTCCAGTAGCCATGACTCAACTTCCAGATAAACTCACCTGGATGACTGAGAATCTTCACAGACATATTTCTTTTCTTTTCTTTTTCTTTGATTTTTGCTTGAAATTCTTGAAAAGACTAACAAGGCTATCCTTCTCTGAAACGTCACCTCTCCTTGCGAGTCGTGAGTGGAAAGCTAAGATCTCAGGCGATGCCTTGAGTCCTACTCTAGAAATTAAACAAACAGAACAATGCACCGCCTTGCCAACCTCTGAACAGGGAAGCCATTGCCCTCAGATGCAAAGCAGTCAAGGGCCTCCCGACCCTCTTGGAAACACATCACCGCCCCCGTGTTAAGAAAGGTCTGCTGCTTCTCACTGGGGCCTAATCTCCCTAGTTGCATGGGAGGGGGGATTTATTCCATGAAGAAATGGGGAGTGGCGGGAGAATTCAGGCCACTGCACCAGCGGAATAGCAATTGGGTCTTTTATCAAGACCCTGCCACTGGCTTTGCTGCAAAGCTGCTTGTGAATGAGATGAGCAACCAAGGATGTCCATGCTGGAGTCGGGGGGGGGGAGGGATGTTCATCTGGAAAGAGCCCTGGGAGCTGCCAGGAACTCTCTTCTGCTTGACAGCCACAAGGTGCCTGTTGACAGACAAGAACCCTGGAAGATCACACACAATATGGCCTACATGAAGACTAAGGCCTCATCCAGCACACATGCCCAGCAGGGGGAGAAAGGCTCCGGACGGTGACAAAACAGACTTCAGGATGGGGAGGGTGCAGCTTTCCAGCTCAGTGATGCACAGAAGTTACTTTTTAAAAAGACTTTCAAAAGAGCCAAGAACCTTGAACCAAGACTGCCTCATCTCTGTTGTCCTTCTGGAAACAGGCAAAGACCTTTCTCTTCAGGCAGGTTTTCTCTGAATGATGAACTGCCTATTGTGTGTCTTTTATATGAATCTACAGGATCACATAGACTTTGTGTTTATAACTACTTATAGCCTTATGGGTTTACATTGACACTATGTTTTCAATGTTAGCTTCCATCACTCATACCTTTACATGGAACTTTACTTCCCTTTAACTGCTCACGTTCTCTTGTAGCTTCAATGTAATGTTGTCTATTAGTGCTGTAAGATGTTCCTCAATTCCCTGTTCTCAATTACTTGAACATGTCTTAATTGTACTGGACTGTATATTGTCCCTCATTACTGTAAGCCGCCTTGGGTCCTTTTCCAAGGAGAAAAGCAGGGTGAAAATACTCTTAAATAAAATAAAATAAAAAGGGAGGGGAACTGTAGACCCAGGATAAAGGATATATATGCTCTTTATTCCCTTTGAAAGTCCTCATGCTTTGGCCTGCTTGCCCTCTCCAAGGGCTACAGAACTGCAAGCCCATAAAGTGCCATGACACAAGCAGTCTATTGAAAGCAATTGGTGGAGATTCCAAAGAGGAGCTTCTCTTTGGTTACTCCCAGACTTTGGAACTGCCTCCCACTGGAGGCCATGTGATGTTTCTTATTTATTTATTCATTTTTGTACTTATTAACTGCCCGATTTCCCCCCAGGAACTCAGGACAGGGTACAACAGATGGCAGAAAACAATCTGCCCAATAAGCACAACCCCGATAAAATTTAAAAACAACAACAACAACAACAACAACAAACCCAAACAATAACATCACAGAATCAGGCAAGAAAGAGGAGGGGAAAGGGGGGGGCAAACAGCACCAGCAAACAACCACCACGCAAACGTACAATCAGCGATCTCCCAAACTTTTCCTGAAAAGCGAAGTCTTTAATGCTTTCCTAAAAGCCGGCAGAGACTCCCCCAGCCTCATCTCCGTGGGCGGTTTGTTGCAAAGTGCCAGGGCAACCACCAAGAAGGCCCAGTTATGGGTAGAGACCCTTCGTGGCCCCCCAGGGTGAAAATGCAAGCAAAGCTCTGGTAGGATGGGAAGAAGCTGACCTCTGGGAGATACAGTCTGCCACAAGTCAAGTTGTGAGGAGATGGACCGTCCCGTGATGCGCCAGAGAGTGAGCCGTCTGGACTTCCTAACCGAGTGGATGAAGACAAGAAAGAAATGGAAACGCAAATGAGGGGCTTGCATATCATAGAATTAGAGGAGGAATGCAAGGGTGGTCTCGAGGGCGGTCAGCGCGAGGACACGCAGGATGTGCACTGGGTAGTGGATGAACCGTTGGATGAGTGGGTGGAGCGCGAGCTTGTGAGGGAGAGAGCGGGGGAGGAAAGAAAGGAGAATAAGAGTTGGGATTGGCAGTGAAAGAGTGTAGGGACTCAGACTGAGAGGGGAGATGAGAAAAGGGAAACAGAGCATCTAAGGGTCCGAAAGGGGGAAGAGTTTGCTTGGGCTGTACATGTGAGACCTCTTAAATGGCCTGAGACGTCTGAAAGATTCCAGAAATGGAGAACCGAGGGGTCTGTCAGTCCTGTGGCGCAATGGGCCAAACACCCGTGTTGCGGTCCCCAGTGTTGGGGCCGGGGATCCCCCTTTTCCCCACATCCCTAGAAGATGCTGATCCAAGTTTTATTCCAGTTAATGTTATTTATGAAGAACCCGACGTTGGCGGGAATGTGGTTTCTAGTATGCCTAAGTTTGTCTCCAGTTACACAAGAAAGAACCTACAGTGCCTCAGACTCTGTAAGAAATAAAAATCCGTTTGAAGTTTTGTTAAAACCTGACTCTCATGTCATTTGTGATTCGGAACCGCCGAGGGTAAGAACCGAACCCTCACACAAGTCCCAAGCCATGGAGAGTTTTGTAAACCAACCTCGAATCTTATCCGGGAGGCAACAGGTAGCCAATGCAGGCATGCCAGGATGGGGGTGATGCGGTCAAACCTGCCCGCACCAACCACCGTCCTGACCATCGCGTTCTATACCCGCGGCAATCGCCAAACAAAGGTCAAGGGTAACCCGAGAGCGTTACAGTAATCTATCCTTGAGATCACCAGCACCTGCACTACCATCCTAAGGGTATCCACATCCAGATACAGTGGACCCTTGTATAACAAACAGCTTGTATAACATAAAATTTGTACAACATAAAAATTCCAGAGATAGGGGAAATTTGCTTAACATAATCACCTATGGGGAAAATCTGTACAACATAAAAATGGGATTACTCAATTTTCAATGCATTCCTATGGGAATTTGTATAAAGGAAAATTTGCTTAACATAAATTCATTTGGAACGAATTAATTCCTTTATACAAGGTACCACTGGGTATGGGCAAATCTGGGCGATAAGCATAAGCTGGTAAAAGGCCATCCTGAAAACAGCTGCCATCCGGGTGAAGCTGGATCCAGGACAACTCCTCACTCTATCCACCAGTTGGAGGGTCAATTCCCCCCAAACTGGAGAGAGGGCCACTGTACCCATCCGTGGATCCCCCAAGGAGCAGAACTTCAGTCTTCCTGGGGTTGAGTCTGAGCCTGTTAGTTCTGATCCATTCGACAGCTGCATCCACACAGCAATTAAGGGTCCGCACAGCTTCTGTTGCAGGGGTGGAAAAGGAGAGAGAGAGCTGTGTCATCAGCGTATTGATGACAGCAGACCCAATAACTCCCAATGACCTCCACCAGTGGCCTCATATAGATGTTAAAGAGCATAGGAGAGACCACCGACCTCTGGGGCAGCCCACAAGAGAGTGTCCATGGGGCTGACAAATCACCCCCAGGACTACTCTCTGGGCACGGCTGTTGAGAAAGGACTGGAGCCAGCACAAACCATGACCCCGAATACCCGCCTCTCAAGGGAAGATTGGCTACTGATTGCTAAAATTGGCTAAGCAGAACACTTTACTGGATGATAGTTGGATAATTGGTTCCTGCATGGCAGGTGTTGGACTAGATGGCCCTTGAGGTCTCTTCCAACTCTATGATTCTATGACATCATGCCCAGGAGGATACCGTGGCTGATGGTATCAACGGCCGCTGACAAATCAAGAAAGACGAACAGGATAGAGCAACCCGTGCCAGTCCCCCCTCAAGAAGTCATCTTGCAATGCAACCAGGGCTGTCTCGGTCCCGTACTGCGGCCTGAACCTGGGCTGGAATGGATCCAGGACACAATCTTCCTCCAGGACTTCTTTTTTGAGAGATAGAAACGTTTCGGTGTTCATCCAAACAGCTTCACCAGGACTAATGAAGCTGTTTGGATGAACAGCGAAACGTTTCTATCTCTCAAAAAAGAAGTCCAGTAGCCATGACTCAACTTTCAGATAAACTCACCAGGATGACTGAGAATCTTCACGGACAAATCTTCCTCCAGGAACGACTGGAGCCTAACCGCAGCAACCTGCTCGATCACGTTGCCCAAGAAGGGAAGATTTGCTACTGGATGATAGTTGGGTAAATCATCCGCAGCCAGGCCCAGTCCTTTAGGTGAATGGGTGAACTTCAGACCCTGAAGGAAGCAAACGCGATCGCAGTTACCCATTCCGGCATGCTCCCTCCGGCGGTCTTAATCAGCCAAGATGGGCAAGGGACAAATGGAGAAGGCGCTGACCAGCAGTGAGCCAGCACCCCGAAGGCCTCAGCTACAGTCACAGGCCCAATCTCAATGAATTGGGGAGACCGAGGGGGTGCGACGCAAGCGGTTCTCGGGGACAGACTAGTGGAACCAGGGTCCAGGTCACCCCGGATGGCCTCTAGCTTAGATTTAAAGAGGGCTGCGAAAGACTCACTGGTGAAATCACTAGGAGGAGGCCTCTGCTGACCAGGACTGGAGAGGTCCTGAACCAGCCTGGTGGTTCAAAGCCTCCCCAGTTCTCAGGGAGGCATGAGATCTTTTAGCTTCCCTGATTGCCCTAACACAGTGCATGGTCAGAAATTTAACCACAGCCCTGTTGCTTTCTGTCTGATGTGACCTCCATCTGTTTTCAAGCCTCCTCCTTTCTTGCTTCATCGCACGCAACCCATCATAAGCCATGGAGAGGTACGGGCTCGGCATCAGAGGAAGCCCTTGAGGCGATCTGGTCGATGGCCCCAGTGGCATCCCCATACCACCTATCGAACAAGGCATTGACAGGATCATCAACCAGACCGTCTGGGAAGACCCCAAAGGCCTCCAAAAACCGAGCTAGGTTCAGAAACCTACAGGGGTGGGCATAAAACAGAAGGGCCAGGCTCCCCGTGAGGAGGGGCAGCAATTGCCAGGGATCTGACCATGACCAGCTTATAATCCGCAGATGTGGAGGAAGACACCAGGTCCAGAGCATGCCCAGATCTATGGGTGCAGCAGGTGATATATTGGGAGCGGTTCATGGATGCTATGGACTCCATGAAATCCAGAGCCGCTCCTGACAGTCCAGTCTCAGTGTGCATGTTGAAGTCGCCCACCACCAGAAGGTGGGGGGGGACCCCAACAGCACTGCCGAGATGAACTCTGAGAGCTCTGGAAGGGATGATGCTGGGTCGCGGGGAGCACGGTACACCAGCACAATCCCAAACCTCACCTGCTGTCCCACCAATGGGTTCAGGCATTCCAACCCAGGACACACCAATGCCGTGGCTTTGCTGACATAGGCCGTTACTTCACGAAGTGCCTCGCTTCGAACCCACCTTGCCTTCGCTGTGAATTCGGAGGCGGTCATGTGGCGGTCACGTGTTCTCGCTTCGCTCCCGCCCCTGTTTCTCAGTACTCACGAGCTGCAGTTTTAGGACCGATTCGAGCACAACCTCACGTGCTCCCTTCGCATTCGCATGCCACTTTTCAACGTTCCTTATTTCCCACCCGTCCTTTAAAAAAATACCTACCGACGGCGTATCGATGCACTGATGCTGGACTGTCAGTTGCAATGGCTCTACTTATTTCAACTGTTTCCTGGCATCATTGGCAGCCCCCCCCCCCGCCGCCGCCGCCACTACTCGGGGGGAGCCCCGCATGGCACAGCCGCCCGCCCTCGGATGCTTGCACGCTGCCTGCCCTGGGTGCCCTGCTCTGGCCGGGCGAGGCGGCAGCGGCTCCTCCTGCTCCCGCCGCCGCCGCCGCCGCCGCTACTCGAGCGAGGAAGTAACAGCTCAAAGCGATCAAACGATATAGCGATGCATCGATATCCCTGTTTGAATATTTTTTAAAAAAACTTGAAATAAAAGCCAAAAACCGAGACCACACGTCACGTTGGGAGCGAAGCGAGATGCGAAGCGAAAAGATTCCCGGCCGCTGGCAGGGGAACCACTCACCCCGCTTGGAGCACGGTAAAGGGGGCGTGGTCGGGGTGGCATCGCAGCCAAAAAGGAGGAGCGTGCGGACTGAAACGATCGATTCGCACAGAAATGAGGGCTTGCCGCGAAGCGAGCGGTTTGTGAAGTAACGGCCATAAAGAGACTCCCTGTAAACAATGGCCACCCCTCCCCCCCCGACCGTCCAACCTGCCTGCAGGCTGGTAGTGAAACCCAGGAGGGCAAAACTGGGTGAGGGAAGCCCCCTCCTCCTCCCCCACCCAGGTCTCGGTGAAACCGGCCACGTCAGCTCGCTCATCCACGATCAAATCGTGGATGACCGGGATGTTATTATGAACAACAGAGAGGACAGATCAGAGGCATGGTTGGAATGGACCCCTGCAATGTGATGGAGGGCCCAGGGGTCAGAACGGGGGACAGGCATCAACTGCCTGAGCCTTGTTCTTCTTATCTGACCAACCCCACGGCCCACGTGTCTCTCATGCCCCGACAGCCCCTTTCCCACGCTCAAGACAACCACACAGGTTATGGAAACAAGGAGGAAGCATGGAAAGAAATTTGAATGCAAATTTATGTGCATAGTTTCCACATTTCTGAAGCATTCCGGCTCTTAATTACAGAACACTATTATTATTATTTTAAGAACAGGCTTGGCCGACCCTTTCCCCCCCAGCTAAAAAATAAGGCAAGACGGCAAAAGGAAATCAGTGGTTCCATTTGCCGATTAAAAATACTTCTATTAATAAAATAAAATACACCCTCTCTGTGCTGGTTCTCTCAATCCTACTGCATTTTTAGCTCTAAGCACCGTGTGGATTATGATTATTTTATTGCATCCTGTTTCCCCAGCAGAAATCAGAAGGTAGCAAAAATAAAGTGGGCTTTTGTGTGCAATTAAATGCCATGTTAGACCCAGTTGTTAGCAGGGTGGGTGCTGGCCTAACACCCTCCTATTGTCGGACAGGAAGAGTAAGGCCACGATGTAAGGCAGCTGCTCTGATCACAGTGTGTGGAAACCATCCCAGCCAGTCTACCACAACAGCAGGGAAGGGATTTTCTTGGCTCAGGCCTTCCTTCTTGAATTCCTTGTCGAGTGCCAAGAACTACGTCATCCCGAGACAGGAATTTCCGAGATCTTCTTTGAAAGCATCACTTCTTCACCGAAGCCAGGTAGGCAAACCAGAAGAGGGCAACCAGGTTTCCAAACAGCACCTGGAACTGGGGAAGGAGGAGGAAGCGAAGAAAAAAACACAATGTTATGATGTACCATCGAGAAGATTCCTGCACTTTGTTACCTGAGACATCCTGTGTTAGGTTCACGTAGAATCGGTCACGACTGTAACGACACCACACACACACACACACACACACACACACACACACACACACACACACACACACACACACACACACACACACACACACACACACACACAAGCCTCCGTGATTTGGGACCCTGTTATATGGTGGAGCATCTTTCCTCAAGGCCATCTGCCTGGGTCCTCCATGGGGCTACCCTGAAGGAGGCCAGGAAAGGTTCCACTGGAATCTGAGCCTTCTTAGTTGTGGCACCAACTCTTTGGAATCACCTCCCGGTGGAGCTGTGCCTGGCCCCCTCCCTGCCCCAACATTAAGGGCTTGATGGAGATATTGGTCCTCAGAGAGGTTTTTGGCTGCAGCTTGGATAAATTTTCTCTGCCTCTTCCCTGCCATTTTATTATCGGTAGCACCACCCCAGTTTAGAAACTTGATGTGATTTGACATTTATTTTTTGTGGTTTCCACTGGTCCTTTCGGTATCATTTATCCACCTGTTAATCACTCAGAATAATGTCTCACAGTAAGGGTTGGGGGAGAGAGAGAGAGAGAGAGAGAGAGAGACAGACAGACAGACAGACAGACAGACAGGTTCCAAGGGATATGATTGAGACGTACAAAATAATGCAGGGCATGAGTAAAGTGGATAGAGGGAAGCTCTTCTCCCTCTCAGAAAATACCAGAACTAGGGGACATACACTCAAATTGAGGGCTGGGAAAGTAAGAACAGACAAAAGAAAATATTTTTTTCACCCAGCGCGTTGTGGAACTCCCTGCCACAGGATGTGGTGATGGCACCTGGCCTGGATGCCTTCAAAAGGGGATTGGACAGATTCCTGGAGGAAAAGTCCATCACGGGTTACAAACCATGAGGGAGATGTATCATCTCCAAGCTTAAAACCGGGGTACTTTCAAGGGCCAGATGCAGGGGAGTGCTATCAGGAGACAGATATCTAGTCTCATGCGCTCCCAGACGCATTTGGTGAGGCCGCTGTGAGATACAGGAAGCTGGACTAGATGGGCCTTTGGCCTAATCCAGCATGGCTCTTCTTATATTATGTTCTTATGTTAAGGTGAACATACTTCCATTTGCACAAGAGTTTGTGATTGTGGAGAGTCGCCCAATGGATTTCTCAAAGGCTGCATCCACAGTGACCCATTCTCCACCCAGAGGCTGCTCAAGAGAGAGAGAGAGAGAGAGAGAGAGAGAGAGAGAGAGAGAGAGAGAGAGAGAGAGAGAGAGAGAGAGAGAGAGAGAGAGAGAGAGAGAGAGAGAGAGAGAGAGAGTATCAAAAAGAATTCCCCTGCAATACAGTAGGATCCCTGTTTCAACTATCCATGGTCTGAAAGTATTATACCCAGCATGGTGTCTGGCATTGTCTAGAGAGATGGATTTCTCCCATATCTTCCTTCAATCATGCAATCAGAGAGACATGGGAATTGCAGAAGGGGACTGGGTGGGTCTCATTCCCTCCCCCTCAATGCCCTCCTGAGGCTGCGTCGCCTGGAGAAAGGCAAGGCGAGGGGGCATCTACCTGCATCGGAATGTAGGTCAAGTTGATGAACTGGACCGGAGTCCACAGTTTCCAGTTCATCTTGAGGGATGTCCAGTAGCTTGATGTTAGCTTCTTGGCGAAGGCGTCCGAGTCCTTACCCTGAAAGATATGAGGCAACAAGTAGGAACCAGAGGAGAGGGGATGCCTGTTTAGGAGGGGCACCAAAGAAAGGAGACAGCCCACCAGGAGGGAGCCCAGTTTTGTTGGGCGGCCATTTTGTCTCCACAAGAACCCTGGTCTGGCTGAGAGAAAGCAAGGAGTGTCAGGTCCCATCGTGAGCTTCATGGCCAACCAAGGCCAGCATCTTAAGCCTCCCGATTTAACCTGCTGAAATGAGTCCTAGTCCTGTTATCCAGAACGTCTGGCTCTGTTAGGTGGCTCCAGTGGGATCAGTCTGATACAACCAAGCCGTCTAGATCCACCCACTTTTATCTCTATCATGAGGGTGAGGAGTGGGCCAGCCAGCCAACCTTCTCTAGGCACCTTGAGTTGCCGGCATCTATCCAACTGACACTACCACTCTCAGGGGATGATGGGCCAGGCAGAGAAACTGGAACCCCCAGAGGGGGCCCTTAGACCTCAAAATAAAAGCTAGTGCGGCACAAGGAAAACCCAGTTCCAAGAGGACGGTGTCCAATTTTGGACATCAGACTTTAGGAAGTATACCAATAAACCAGAGCAAGTTCAGAGGAGGGTCAAGGGACTGGAATCCAAGCCCTGCAAGGAAAGAGTGAAAAAACTGAGCAGGTTTAATCTTGGGAAAAGAAGCCTGAAGGGAGGTAATATGGGAGCATTCTTCAAATTGTACTTGAAAGGGTGTCCTACAGAGGACAGGCAGGATCATCCCAGGGTGCAGGACATGTAAGGATGGGCTCAAGCTCCAGGAGGCCCGATTTAGGCTCAATATCAGAAAAAAAAATCTTAATTGTTAGAGCAGTATGACAATGGAACCTATGACCTCCAGAGTTGAGGCCTTCAAGTGACAACTGGACAGCCACCCATCAGTATAGTTGCATTATATCCCAATTTGATCTGTATTCCTGCAATGAGCAGGGGGTTGGACTCAACAGATTTATAGGCCCCTTCCATCTCTATTGTTCTATGATTCTAACTGTCCATGCGCATGGTCCTCTAGCACATCTCCAGGAGAAAGTCCCTGCCCCAGGGTGCTTGCAGTTCAAAGTCAATGGACAGAAAACGATCAGAGGCTGTGAAGTGTGTTTCCAGGACTGCTCTGCTGGTGGCATTTCTAGTGCTTTCCCCTACTTAAAATCCTCTGCCTTGTGCCAATTAACAAGGAAGCATGGGATCCCAGCCCTACACGCCTGCACCCCAACCCCAACCCCGTCCCTTACCTCCAGGAGGTTCATGACGAAAAAGAAGAGCAGAAGGAAGGCTGGAGCCACCACTAGCCGGTCCAACAGAAGCCTCTTGATGATGGA
The DNA here is from genome assembly GCA_029282475.1 of Phrynocephalus forsythii. Classification (NCBI taxonomy): domain Eukaryota; kingdom Metazoa; phylum Chordata; class Lepidosauria; order Squamata; family Agamidae; genus Phrynocephalus; species Phrynocephalus forsythii. Next base: position 5,647,693 of record JAPFRF010000016.1, on the reverse strand, counting down.
GAAAGGCACGTCTGATGGGACAAATCGGTCCAGGTAGAGGTAGAAGTAGTGACTGAGTGGTCCAGTGAAGAAGAACCTGGCAAGGCAGGAAGGTGAAGGGCGGGGAACCATATGGTGAGTGACACCAATATTGGTGGCCTCAGCTACCAAGCTACCCAATGGTAGCTTAGGCCTGGTTGTGGGAACCAGACTGCAAATGAATCCAAAAACCCTCTCTTCCCCACCTTCCAGTATCAGATGTTGGCAGAGATGTCATGCAATGCTTGAAAACATTTGAGCACCACTGGGGGGGGGAGTGCCTCTTGCGGGTTGCTGACAAACAGTTCAAGTTGAAAGAGAGAAGCGAAAGGTCAGTTTGTCTTTTTCTTTCAGGAAGAAAAGGACAGGTCACACACACACACACACACACACACACACACACACACACACACACACACACACACACACACACACACACACACACACACACCGGTATGAAACAGAGCACAGAGATAGGCAGGGTAGACACAGAATTTTCCAGGGAGTAGGATTCAGAAGGCAAGTTAGTGAGAAGACAGAAAGAACTGAGAAGAAGACTTGGGCAGGTGAGATAGCAGCCTGGAGGCGAGTCTTGGAGAAGATGAAAATAGAGGTTTGTGGAAAGAAGGACTTGGAAAAAGGTTAGAGTAGGGGCAGGCAACCTGTACTCATCCAGACACTCCTGGTTATCCAAGAGTCTTACCAGGAAAGCGAAGGGCGAAGGAGCATGGGAGATGTAGTCCAAGAACATCTGGAGGGCCACCAATTACCCACCCATGAGAAGGGACGGCAGGCTATGGGTTAGCAGAAAGCAACAAGACAGGAAGTACTTGGAATGAGAACACAAGGGAATGTTAAGAAAGGATCTATCTGGTCAGCAGTAGGAATTTTGGAAGAGAAAAGGCATTCCACTGCTCTCAGTCAACACCATCTCACCATTGTCAATCCATGCCAAGGGGCAACAGGGAAGCCATTTCACTGGAGCTCTCCAGGGTGCTGAAACCTCAAGCAAGTGAGATCAGCACCTGGGACAGCTCTGATAAACTCTGACCTATAAGCTGGAACCCCCATCCAGGGTTCTGGAGTAATAACTTGATGACCAAAGACACTGCAGCGTGTGCTTCAAGAGGAGGCAACTGAAGGCCACAAACTAATCCCAATGCCCAAAAATTGATGTGCTTGTCTACTTTGGTTTGGGGGGGAGGGGAATCATCTCTTCCCAGCCCTGCTGCCACTTACCCAAAAATGGCAAACCTTGTCGGTCCCCACAAGTCGAGTGCTTTCTTCTTATGGACCTTCTCAAGGATCTGAGATAGGAAACTGCCAAGAGCAGATAGAACGGCACTAGAAGAAGGAAAAAGAGGAAGAGTTATTTATTTATTTATTTATTTATTTATTTATTTTACATTTTTATACCGCCCGTCTTCCCAAGGGAACTCTGGGCGGGTTAACAACAACAATAAAAACAAATGTCAGATACACAAAACAACAAAAACTGGCAAAAGAGATAGAATACTCAGCAAAATGGTGGAACAAAGTAGCAAAAAAAAACAAAACAAAAAAAAGGTCTCCAAATGCCGCTTGGAAAAGTAAGGCATGGTATGTGATCTTGGAATTTTGAATTAGGGTGGATCAAAGAACAGAGCTATCCCAGGAGACATCATGGGAGGACAGGATCCTGCCCAAGGCAGAACACTTTCCCTCACTTGGGCATGCATGTTCTGTGCTGACTTAAAGTGACCCTAAGCAGGCTTTCCAGGTGAGTGAGATATTTAAGGAGTAGGTTTACCACTTCTACTCCCCCCATGAGTTCCCATGGCCAAGTGGGAATTCCAACCCTGCTCTCCAATCACACTATCCACTACACCAGGCCTGTCCAACAGGTAGACCGCGAGCTACTGGTAGCCCACGAAGGTTTCAAAAGTAGCCCGCCGGCCATCAATAAAAAAGTGAGGGGATAAGTTCTCCATCCCTCCTCCCCCATCCCAAGGACCACCACTGCCCCAGCAAAGTTCTCATTCTGTCAGCCCACTGTCTCAGCCGAGCGGGGTAGTTCAAGGGCTATGGCGCAGTCCCCAGCCGGGTGCAAGGGAGGCATGCGCATGGTCATGTGGGTTGCCCCTTGGAAGTGGTGATCTGTGCAAGCATGCAGGAGCCCCCCTTGCACCCACCCACACCAGTTCGAGCGGGTGCAAGGGAAGTGTGTGTGCATGGTCAGCCTTCCCATAGGAATGCATTGAAATCTGTTCCCTCCAGAACGGATTAATTCCTATGGGAAACCGCTGCTCTACTTACAATTTTTTTTTAACTTATGAGCATGTGCTAGGAACGGATAAAATTCATAGGCAGAGGTTTTAGTGTAGTAGCCCTCAGGCACTTTGCGCCGGAAAAAGTCGACCGCGGCCTGTTCAAAGTTGGACAGCTCTGCACTACACCATGGGGATTCTCACTTACAATGCGAAAAACTGTGTACAGTAGTACCTTGTATAACGTAATTAATTTGTTCCAAATTAAATTACATTATACAAATTGAAATTTCCCATAGGAATGCATTGAAAACAGATTTAATCTGTCCCAATGCATTTCTGAAAGAAAGCCAACAAAGATGGTGTCCCTTCCCCCCACCACCACCACTACCCGGTCCTCTCTCTGGAGCTTTACCTGCCATCCTTGCTCAGCCCCTTCTCTCGCCTCCCGGTCAGAGGGTTTGCTGGAGGCGTCGGCGTGTTTGTGGCCCCGAGTTTGTGGCCTTGCTGTTTTTTTTCTTTCGCCCGGAGGGCTTGCTTTGGGGGGCCCATCGCTGCCGCTGCCGCTTGTCCGCGGTTAGCCGGCCCCCGTCGCCGCCGCGGGCCGGTTTGGGGGACCGCCGCCGCCGCTATTCAGGTCTGCGGCCCACCGCCCGTGCTGCCGCCGCTGCTGCTCCACCGGCTCGCCTCTCTCCACCGTTGGCTCGGGAGCCTGCTGCCGCCGCTGCTGTGCCTGGCGGCCCGCTGCAAATGACTGCCGCGGCCCCCACGGCAGACCCACCGCGGGAAGCCCGAACAGCGGGCCGCCGAGGAGCAACGGTGGCAGCGGCGGCGGCCTCCAGGACAGGCCCGCCGCAACGGTGGAGAGCAGCAGGCCGCGAGGAAGTGGCGGCGGCGGGAGCCACAGGCAGCGGGCCACAGAACATCGCAATGGCGGCGGCAGGCACCTGAGCCGATGGTGGAGAGCGGCAGGCCGGCGGAGAGGCAGCAGCAGCGGCGGCACGGCTGCAGAACAGAACGACGGCGGCGGCCCCCCGAGTCAACGATGGGGAGCGGCGGGCCGGCGGAGAAGCGGCGGCGGCGGCGGGTTGGGGTGGTGGAGGATGAGGATGAGGAGGGAGCGGAAGACACTACAGTAATTCCCTACCTCCGGAAAATTTTTTCGTTGTACGGATTTTCCATTATACAAACCCTCCGTTATACGAGGTATGACTGTATCTCCCAGCAATATGCATTTTAAACTGCTCTCCCGTTTTAAGAACATCTGCACAGGGTTGGGTGGGCATCTTATCTCCCTGAAACATTCCATGCCCACAGGCCAACTTTCTGAGCCAAGGGGCTCTTTGTGGTACAGAATGTCATGGAAGCTGTGGACCCTCTGTGGCCATGTGCCCCATTGAACCCTCACCTAGACCACCTCAGTACATAAGAACAGCCTTGCTGGAACAGGCCACAGCCCATCCAATCCAGCATTCTGTCTCACACAGCGGCTCACCATTTGCTTCAGGGTATTCCCAAGCAGATGTCGTCACCTGCTTATGATTCCCTGCCAATGGCATTGAGAGATCTCCTGCCTCTCTCTCCAACCCGGAGGTTGTCCTTAGGCATCCATCATGATAGCCATTGAGACCCTTGTTCTCCATGAACTTGTCCAGTCCTTTCTTAAAGCTGTCAAGGCTGACAGCTGTCACCACTTCTTCTGGCAGGGAGTTCCACGGACCAGTGATCCTCTGGGCAAAAAAGGACTTCCTTTTATTTGTGATTTATATATATATATATTTGCACAAACCCATTGGATGGACACCAGCCCTGCCCTCCTTTTGGATGCAAGAAAGCCCAGGCTAGAACAACACCCAGGACACGGGATGCCCCGACTTCCATTCATGTACCAATGCAGAGATGGGAGGCAAGAACTTCACCTGCCAGGTGGAGTTCTCCGCCTTTCAGTTTGTCAAGCAACCCAGCCAAACACCTGCCACGGTGTGAGGGTTCGATATCTGTTTCTATATTTATTCCTGAAGGATTAGACACAGACTTGCCAGTTTCTTGAAAAATAAACGGATCTTTATTTAAATCTCCAACTCCAGTCTTTTCTGTTTCTTTATTAATACAAACATCTCCAACGGGAGACAACACCGGAATATCAAAGTTAGGTTCAAACGAACTATCAAATAACAGGTTTCTTTGTTGAGATACATAACTTCTTACTTGGGGTGAGCTTTGGAGCGCTGCCGCAAGATTCCATAATGTACCCATACGGATGGTATCCATCTTGGTGGGTTTATTGCCTGATTTCCCTTATCATCCCTCACTTCTGGAATATGGCTTCTCCAAGGGAAGCGGGGAGGAAACTCAGGTGTGGGTAATGGCAATCCCGTTTCCACCTTCCTTAATACATCTCTCCTTACCGGTACTCCTTCCCTAACGTCCTTAACGGTTCCCCTTTCCAACCGATTCTCTCCACCCGCCTCACGGAGATTCTTTTCCACTCTCCCGCTCCTCTGTCTGAACACTGACTTCCCTATATAGTATCCTACTTACTCTATTCTCGGTTTGAGTTCCCGTCTGTTTAACTACTCTCTCAAGATCTCTATTCACCTGAACCCCTACATGCCAATATAACCCCACTGACATATCTCCATATCTCCCTCCTACTTGTATTTTCTTATCCCTTCCTCCAACCCTCCAATCTTCTGTCTGTACTTCCTTTCCTTCTTTTATTGTTTCTTCCTTCTCATCTGTCTGAACCTTCTTATCATTCATCTTTATACTGAATCCCTCTATTTCTTCCTTCAATGCTTCCCACGTCATTACCCTCTGAACTACCGCCATAAAGCCAGCTGTAATTCTGGTAGGGCCCCACCTCCCTCCATAGTTCTCTTCATGCCTATCTTCCTCCACCTTCTCTACATTATCCAAAAATGGTTCTCCTTCTTCTTCCCCGGGGATGCCACTCAACGCCTTCTTCTCCTCATCCTGTGTCACAGCTTTCTGAGCGGACAGACCCACATCTGTTCCTTCTTCCTCCCTGTCACACACGGCTTCAGCTCCTAAGCCACAAAGCATAATGAAAAATTTCTGGAACAAGTCCTAAGGAATTTAAAAGTCGGGTCTGACCAGGATAAAATCCATCATCTGTTGGGGTCCAAATCTGATTTTATAATTGAAAAAGTAGCCATGTTTTTAGCAGCAATAGTTACAGCACGTGCCTAGGATGCTCATTAGTATTCATTTTAATGAAGGTATTACTATTTTCTCCTTGTACTAAACTCGCGTTTTAGTTCTTGTGGTAGTCTGGAATATTCAAAAAGAATGTAAACTTTGATTTTAGAAGGGATATTCATTATGACACACCACATATCTGTGCTCCGTTGTATGCCAATAAAGGTGGTGGTTGTTGTTGCATATTTTCTCCTTCTGCTTGGCACAGCAGCAATAAGCATCAGGGTTGGGACTTGGGCAAAGGTGCCTTGCAGACACAGCTTGGCTTCGAAGGTTAACTTGGGGGAGGGAAGGACAGTGGTTCCCTCTCCGTTTAATCTGCCTCGTCAGTGTCGGAACATACAAGCCAACCAAGCATGGACTGTATGTGTATAAAGAATGTTGTGTACTCTATATATTTTAATTTAGGTAAAACAAATTCTGTCTGTCAATGGGTTTTCAGAGAGTTAAGTGCCAGACAGAAAAAATTCGTAAGACAGTGGTGTTATTCAGTTAGACCTGCAAGATAATATGAAACCATTAGAAAGCCAAACAAAGCTTGCTGCTTCCTTACTGCCCCATAGGGTTTGTGATAGTTCTTGGGTTGCCATGAACCATCACAAAATAAAAAGGGGGATCCGTGTGGCCATTACAAAATGCCGATGCAAGAACAGGCTATAAGGGGATACCTTTACAAAATACAGTGGTAACTTGTATAAAGGAATTAATTCGTTCCAAATGAAATTCTGTTAAGCAAATTTTCCTTTGTACACATTTCCCATAGGAATGCATTGAAAACGGATTAATCCTTAATCGCGACTGTTTTTCTGTTGTACGGATTTGCCCTATAGGCGATTCTGTTCAGCGATTTCCCCCAATATCCGGAAATTTTTTTCCTTTAAGCGGATTTTCTGTTAAACAAACCGCTTGTTATCTGAGGGTCCACTGTATTTGATTTTTAAAGAAAAACATTGCAAGCTTTGGTGGATCAATTTCACTTCTTCAAAGCAAGTGCCAAAAGTCCAAATGTGGCAAAAGTTGTAGTTTGCCAGGAGGATGATTTTAGATGTTAAGATTATTTTCGCCAGGCACGTCTGTCTTGGATGAGGCACAAGGCGGCAGGGCTGTTGTTAAGCTGCATCTGAAGTCAAGGATTGGGTTTCACACCCCAGTCCTTCAAGCCAAGGGACATAGGTCATGCCCACCCACCCACACCTCCTCTCCATTTGGCTGTTATTCCAAACATACTGTATATACTCGAATATAAGCCTAGTTTTTCAGCCCTAATTTTGGGCTGGAAAAGGGGGCCCTCGGCTTATATGGGGGTCAATACTTTTAACCACTGAGGCAAGTGCTTGGGTCGGTGGCTAAAAGTCATTTTAAACATTGTGTGCCGCTTCTCATGACCCCCTCTGCATCACAGGGGAGCGGCGTGCAATGTTTAAAATGACTTTTAGCCACTAACCCAAGCACTTGCATCAGTGGCTAAAAGTCATTTTAAACATCACACACTGCTCCCCCCAGCTCACAAAGGAGGAGCTGCCAGGCCCTTGACTTATACTCGAGTCAATACGTTTCCCCAGTTTTGGGGGGTTAAATTAGGGGCCTTGACTTCTACTCGGGTCGACTTATACTTGAGTATATACTACATGTTTGTGTTTGGCCATAGAGGGACGGGGTCCATGCAGGATAACCGCATCATCTATTTGGGGATCAGGAGCCCATTTAGATCTCATGAACATCTGGTTCTAATGCTTGCCCATCTCTAGCCAGCTATACCAACCTACATTTCCATCTGTTACTCCTTGACTTAATGACAGTATTACATCTTTCTGCATTGTGCATATGTTGCAACTTCTTCCTTTGCTTTCGCACTATCTTCACCCATCATCCACTCCACCCAAGAAACCTTCAGCTCCCTCCCTGTGACCAGGCCACACTTCTACACACTGCTACCAAAACCTACGTTAAAGTCCACGGACGACACACCACGGCATCAGAACCTTTGTTCTGCAGATTGCTGATAAGAAATCTGTCCGTCTCCACAATGGGACCCACCTGCCAAATCAGATGTTCTGTTTGGCACCAGCTTTCGTGGGCCATTTGGCAAGGAAGCAACTTACAAAGATATATACCATGTAAGAGATGTTAGCTTTTAAAGGTTACACAGGAGTGTTGTTTTTATGGCATGACCCCCACACACACACAAATCTCTTCTGGGTATTTACCATCACTTATTTTGTCTCATGCAAGAATTCACTTCATTAACATAAGAAGAGCCCTGCTGGATCAGGCCAAAGGCCCATCTAGTCCAGCTTCCTGTATCTCACAGTGGCCCCACCAGATGCCTCTGGGAGTGGATGAAATTAGACATCTGTCTCCTGATACCACTCCCATTTATTTATTTATTATGCATCTGGCCCTTGATTTATAACGAGCACACACACAAAAATTGCAAGAGTATATAAGCACCAAACTAAAGCAAACTTTTGAGGATACTCTGGATTGCCAGAAGGACAAAAAAAAAAAACAGGTCTCAGAGCACTGCCTGAATTATCTCTGGAGGCAAAAAAATGTTGAAAATGAGGGCACCCCACGTTGGGCACCTCCAGAGAAGACAGGATTATCTGGAACTTGCTCTCATACTGGGAAAGGTGGGAGACATCAGGAAACAAGGAACATACGAGATGGACTGACTCCCTAAAAGAAGCCATGGGGTTGAGTCTAGAAAGACAGGACAGGACCTTTGGGGGAGCATTTACGGGGTCAACCTCAGTTGGAGGTGACTTAAAGGCAAAAAACAATAAAGCAGGACTAAAAAAACACCAGAGGAAAACACAGAGTGTAAGAAGTGGTGCTGAAACTCAAATATTCATAAGATAAACGTTCCCTTTCCAATTTATTTATTTATATTTATTTATTTTTGAACTTATATACCGCAACCTATTTCCCCACAGGAACTCAGGGCGGTTTACACAATACTATAATAAAGAGAAGAGATAAAACCAATAAAAACAATCAAACAGCGGTAATCAGGACGGCCAGCCAAAATAGGCAGGGCAGCAAAAAGCGAGGGGGGGGGGAGGGAAGTTACCCCTGGAGGTTTCCAAAGGCCTCCTTGAATAGCCATGTTTTTATTTAGCACAAGGTGTTATTTCGTGATTAATGGAAAAGGGAGAGAGTGGGCGATCCCGGAGGCAGGCGGACTTGATCTGATGAGAGTCATCCAGTGAGAGAGAAGGCTGCCTATGCATGGTTAGTTGAAAGGAGGACCCACTCACAATCCGTGGGGCTTGCATCTGAGTAAACACAGGCTCTGGGGAATGAAGCAATCCTGAAGCAGGCTGGGCCAGGTGGATCCTCCTTCATCTCAGGTGGGAGCTCCAGGTGGCTGGACTTGCTGAGCCAGATCCCTTCTCTTGATAGGGTTGCCCTTGCCCGGCAGTTAAGATGCCTTGGGTCTTGCTCCCGAGGAGACCTGGTTAGGTTCGCAGCTTTACCTTTGGCACCAACTGATAATGAACCGGGCCCTCCAGCTGAGCAAAGGTAAACCTATTATTAAATAACTTCTCATTAAATAACCTTGGCTGGCTCTTTCTACACCCATGGCACTGACCGGACAAACAAAGATTGGAATTGGGCAGACCCAGCAAAAAATCCCTTGATTTATGAAGGGCGGGAGAAAAGAGGGGAACACATCAGCAGCAACATATAGAAGCAGGTTTACTCGGGAACAATTCCCACTGAACAGGACTTGAAGCCTGCCTGGATGCCCCCCAACAACACCCCCACCAATTAAAAAAGGGGGGGATCCAAGTGTTTACATGGAGGGAGCGACTCTTTTATTTCCAAATCGGCCCCAAGTGGCATTTATTTAGAAGATGTTTTCAAGGGGATCCGGGTGGTGTTCACCAGGGAGTCAACCCCGCTGGCTCTTTCCTCCCGGGCAGGGGGCAATCTGCACTCCTCCGAAGGCTTCCTCGGGTGTAAGTGCCAAGGGATCAAAGCCAGAAAGGGGGGGGGGTTCCCCGACTCCCTGGCCCTCAATGCCCACCAAGCGCAGGCGTGCTTTTTACTCCGGAGTAAATCCCACCGGCTGTCACTCCCGGATCAAGCGGGAGCGCAGCTGGACAAGTTTATTTATTTATTTATTTATTTATTTGATACACTTTTATACTGCTCCTTTTCCCATAAAGGAACTCAGGGCGGTTTCCAGGTAAAAACAGCTAAAAACAATATAAATCCTCCTAAACCTTCAACTTGTAACTTCTCCTTCTCTCCTTTCAAATGTTCCACTCGGTCCTTGCAGGGTTTAAGCAGCCTGAAAGGCATGCTGCTGACCTGGGACTAAAGCCTGAAAGGCCCAGAGGGGGGGCTGATGACCTGGGACTTCTCTCCAGGCAGGGTGCCCAGAGATCCACAAAACCTTTCCTGGAGTTAGGCTTGGACTTGCAACCCAGCCAAAGCCGATCAGGAGCCGGGGCGTGCCTTTTTCCCCCTGCCGGATCAGGGAGAAATCCCAGATGCAAAGAGATCAGCTCCGCCCCCGACCCGGTTGATCTTTGCAAGGTTTCCTCGGGAGTAAACCCCACCGGGTCCCGATGCTCCCTTCTTCCTCTCGGGTAAAGCGTGCAACGGATCGCGCGCCCCTCCCTCTTCCCTCCCTGTTGATCTTTGCAAGGTTTCCTCGGGAGTAAGCCTCACCGGGTCCCGATGCTCCCTTCTTCCTCCCGGGTAAAGCGTGCAACGGATCGCGCCCCCTCCCTCTTCCCTCCTCCCTCCCCCCGTTGATCTTTGCAAGGTTTCTCCTGGGAAAACCTTTCCTCTCGGGTAAAGTGTGCAACGGATCGCGCGCCCTCCCTTTGGACTCCCCCCAGCCAAAGCCGATCCCGATGCTCCCTCCTCCTCCCGGGTAAAGCCAAAGGATCGCGCGCCCCCTTTACTTCCCTCCCTCCCTCCCCCTGTTGATCTTTGCAGGTTTCCTCGGGAGTAAGCCTCGCCCCGATGCTCCCTTCCTCCTCCCGCCGGATCGCGCGCCCCCTCCCTCTCTTCCCTCCCTCCCTCCCCCTGTTGATCTTTGCAAGGTTTCCTCGGGAGCGCCCGCGATGCAAAGAGATCAAAGCTCCGCGCCCCCCCCCTTCCCCCCTTGATCTTTGATCTTTGCAGGTTTCCTCGGGAGTAAGCCTCACCGGGTCCCGATGCTCCTTCCTCCTCCCGGGTAAAGCGTGCAATGGATCGCGCCCCCTCCCTCTTCCCTCCCTCCCCCCCCTGTTGATCTTTGCAAGGTTTCCTCGGGAGTAAGCCTCGCCGGGTCCCGATGCTCCTTTTCCTCCCGGGTAAAGCGTGCAAAGGATCGCGCGCCTCCCTCTTCCCTCCCTCCCTCCCCCATCTTTGGGTTTCCCGATGCCCGCCGGGTCCCGATGCTCCTCCTCCTCCCGGGTAAAGCGTGCAACGGATCGCGCCCCCTCCCCTTCCCTCCCCCCTCCCCCTGTTGATCTTTGCAAGGTTTCCTCGGGAGTAAGCCTCGCCGGGTCCCGATGCTCCCTTCCTCCTCCCGGGTAAAGCGTGCAAAGGATCGCGCGCCCCCTCCCTCTTCCCTCCCTCCCTCCCCCCTGTTGATCTTTGCAAGGTTTCCTCGGGAGTAAGCCTCACCGGGTCCCGATGCTCCCTTCCTCCTCCCGGGTAAAGCGTGCAACGGATCGCGCCCCCCTCCCTCTTCCCTCCCTCCCTCCCCCCCTGTTGATCTTTGCAAGGTTTCCTCGGGAGTAAACCCCACGCCCCGGGTCCCGATGCTCCCTTCCTCCTCCCGGGTAAAGCGTGCAAAGGATCGCGCGCCCCCTCCTCTTCCCTCCCCTCTCCCTCCCCCTGTTGATCTTTGCAAGGTCCTCGGGAGTAAGCCTCGCCGGGTCCCGATGCTCCTTCCTCCTCCCGGGTAAAGCGTGCAACGGATCGCGCCCCCCCCTCTTCCCCTCCCTCCCCCTGTTGATCTTTGCAAGGTTTCCTCGGGAGTAAGCCTCGCCGGGTCCCTCCCCTCCCTCCTCCCGGGTAAAGTTGATCTTTGCTTTGCAAGGTTTCCTCGGGAGTAAACCCACCGGGTCCCGATGCTCCCTTCCTCCTCCCGGGTAAAGCGTGCAATGGATCGCGCCCCCCCCCTCTTCCCTCCCTCCCTCCCCCTGTTGATCTTTGCAAGGTTTCCTCGGGAGTAAACCTCACCGGGTCCCGATGCTCCCTTCTTCCTCCCGGGTAAAGCGTGCAACGGATCGCGCGCCCCCTCCCTCTCCACCTCCCCACCAGGCAACGCACCTGGAGGCGGCTTTGGTGAGCACCGGGTAGAGTCGGAGGAGCACCAGGTACTGAGCCAGCAGCCTCCGCGGCAGCGGCCCCGATCCGGGCGACTTGGAGAGCGCCGGAGCCATGGCAGCGCAGCAGCAGCAGCAGCACCACCGGCAAGGAGAGCCTCACGGCGCATGCGCTCCCTGCCGCCAGTGGCTCTTCCCCCTCTTCCTCTTGGCCCGGCCGCCCGCCCCCCCCGTGGAAGGGGTCCCGCCTACTCCGGCAGGGAGCCAATCCCAGGAAAGGGGGAGGAGCTGGCAGCGGAGAAGGAGCGGCTCGTTCGAGCGCGGTGTCCCGCCGGCCAGGAGAAAAGGCGGAGTCGAAGCCACGCCCCCATGGGGCTGCGTGGGAGGGGCTGGGAGTCCCTTTTCCACCGTGGGTGGTGGCTGTAGGCACCTTCCGAGCCAATCAGAGGAGGAAGGGAGACGCGCTGTGATTGGAAGGGCGGGGTTGGCCTGACAGAAGGAAAAAAACGACCTCGGAACGGCGGGGGTGGGGGCGTGGGGGGGCAGAGCTGTGCTCCGATTGGTCCGCGCCGAAGAGGCGAGCCCGCGAAAGAGAAAGGCGATTGGTTGGTTGGCGGCTACTGCCGCCGGCTCTCGCGGGAGCGGAAAGGATATCGCGAGATTTCCCGCTCCTCGCGCGCCAAAACCTTTGAGGGCTGAGAGGAAGCGGCTTGTCGGGCGGCGGAGCGCCATCATGGCCTTCCGGAGGGGGGGCGGACGCGGCTGGCGGCGGTGGGGCGCCACGGCTGAGGCTCCCGCGGGGACCCCCGAGGGAGAGGCCCCCAGGTGAGCGCGGGGCCCCTGGGCATGTGCAGAGTGCTCGCTCCCCTCCTTGGCCCGCCTCAGCAGTGCCTTCGCGGAGGGGGCCTCTGGGCATGGGCAGAGAGCCGAGCGTGGCGGCGGGTATTACGTGTGCGTGCGTGTGAGTGATTAGAAGCGTCAAGCTAGATACGTGTGCATGTGCGTCTGTACGTGCGCGTATGCGCGTGTCTGTGTTTCTGCATATCCCTACACGTGTTGTCGTTGTTCAGTCGTTGAGTCGTGTCCGACTCTTCGTGACCCCATCATGGACCAGAGCTCGCCAGGCCTTCCTATCCTCCACTGCCTCCCGGTGCTTGGTCAAATTCATATTGGTTGCATTGATGACACCGTCCACCCATCTCATTCTCTGCCGTCCTCTTTTCCTTTTGCCTTCAATCTTTCCCAACATCAGGGACTTTTCCAAGGGGTCCTCTCTTCTCATGAGGTGGCCAAAGTACTGGAGCCTCCGCTTCAAAATCTGTCCTTCCAGTGAACATTCGGGGTTGATTTCTTTCAGGATGGATATAGGTTTGATCTCCTTGCAGTCCAGAGGACTCTCAAGACTCTCCTCCAGCACCACAGCTCAAAAGCATCAATTCTGCGGCGATCAACGTTCTTTATAGTCCAGCTCTCACTTCCATACATCACTACTGTAAAAACCATAGCTTTAACCATCCTGACCTTAGTTGGCAAAGTGATGTCTCTGCTCTTTAGGATGCTCTCTAGGTTTGCCATTGCTTTCCTCCCAAGAAGCAGGCGACTTTTAATTTCGTTGCTGCAGTCGCCATCTGCAGTGATCAAGGAGCCCAAGAAAATACGTGTGTGTGTGTGTGTGTGTCTGTGCAATTAGAAGCCGAGGGCCGCTTTCTTTGCTCCTCAACCAACGTGAATCTGTATGCCTTCTTTTGCCAGCCATGCCCGCCTCTGCACTCTACGTAGTAGGACAAACGGGACAGTCTCCATGGAAACGAATCAGTGGCCAGAAATCTGGCATCAGGGACCACAATACACAGACACCTGTCTCAAACCATTTCAGAAATCTGCCAGCCCCCTCCCCCCTGTCACCATTTTGGCAAAGAACCGTTCCAAAACCAGAATACAAAGGGGGAAACAGCTGAGATAAAATTCATATGCCTGATGGACACCCATAAAAAAGCAGGCTAAACTTAAGTCAAGGTTTCTTAATGTAATACAGTGAACCCTCATATAACAAACGGTTTGTATAACATCAAATCTGTACAATATAAAAAATTCTGGAGATAGGGGAAATTAGCTTAACACAGGCCTGCCCAACAGGTAGACTGGGGGCTACGAGTAGCCTGCGAGTGGTTCAAAAGTAGACCGCCAGCCATCAATTAAAAATGTGATGGGATAGGTTCTCCACCCCTCCCTCCCCCACCCCAAGGACCTCCACTGCCCCAGCAAAGTTCTGGGTCTGCCAGCCCATTGTCTCAGCCGAGCGGGGCAGTTCAAGGGCCACGGTGCCTTGAAATCTGTTCCCTCCAGAACAGATTAATTGGTTTTCAATGCATTCCTATGGGAAACCGCTGCTCTACTTAACAAAAGTTTTTACTTGTGCTCGGAAGGAAAAAAATTCGTAAGTAGAGGTTTTAGTGTAGTAGCCCTCAGTCACATTTGGGCCGGAAAAAGTAGACCTTGGCCTGTTCAAAGTTGAACAGCCCTGGCTTAACAGAATCGTCTATGGGGCGAATCCATACAACATAAAAATGGTCGCGATTAGGGATTAATCAGTTTTCAATGCATTCCTATGGGATATTTGTATAAAGGAAGATTTGCTTAACATAATTTCACTTGGAACGAATTAATTCCTTTATACAAGGTACCACTGTACTTAGGTACTGCCACTGTTGTTTTCTTCACTATCACCTTACCCATCTTCCACCACAAGGTAAAAACTGCCTATGACACCTCTACACAATCCTCTCACCCTAATGACCCCTGTCTTCATCTTTCCCCCCTCTTCCCCCTCCCTGGCCTCTGTTTGAGGAATCTTCCCTGCAAAGACCTAACTAAACAATACAGCCAAATCATTGCTTACACATTCCTGTCTCTGGAGTAATTTTCACAACAAAACCCTAAACTGTACAGCCTAATCACTGCATCAAATGCAGTCACTCATCCAACAGCCAATGAACGGTTGGTATGTAAATTATATTCCTTTGTTAATTGTACACCTCATTCTGCTGCTATATGCTTGAAGAAGTGGATGTGTCCACAAAAGCTTACTTTAAAATATAATAATTATCTTTTCTGTAACCTTTGATTGTGATGGCTTGTAGCCAAGACAATAAACTTTATATTGATAATAGTCTTTAAGGTGCCGCATGTTTTTGTCTTTTTATTTTTTTACTTTTGTCTGGATATGTGCGTGTGTACACAAATACACACACACACACACATAGTGGTATCTCTACTTATGAGTTTAATGCATTCCGAATGCATGCTCATAAGTCAAACAACTCGTAAGTAGAGCAGCCATAGCAAAAAAAAAAATCAAATGAAAAAAATGTAAATGATTGTAATAGCTAAAAATTGTAATAGCTAAAAAATCAAATGAAAAAATTGTTAAAAAAATTAAAAAATGTAAAAAATTGACTACATCTAAAATTTGTAAGGCAGCAGTTAAAACCCCAACAGTTTTCCACACTTAAGTCAAATTGCTCATAAGTAGAGCTGCTCGTAAGTAGTGGCACCACTGTATATGTATATTTGTGTGTGTGTGTGTGTATGTGTATATATGTGTATACAGTATATGCATTTGTGTGTGTGTATGTGTGTGTGTATGCTGCTATTAAATCTGTAAGTCACAACCTGCACATATTGCTGTTTGCCACTCTTGGCTAGTTGAGAAGCCAAAGGGTTATCCTGCACTTTGTTTGCATGTTTGTGCAGTCCTTATTTATTGGTCTTCCCTTTTCCCGTTGCAGGGACGACAGTGCCTCACTCTCTGCTGTCAAGCGCTTGGAACGCAGCCAGCGCACCGATAAGATCGATGCCCAGTTTGGGTTTGAGAGGCTGAAGGAGCCTGGAGAGAAGACCGGCTGGTTGATCAACATGCACCCTGTAGGTACCCCCATTCTCTTAGTTGATGCCTTCAGGCTGGAGTTCAGCCATGGTTGTTCTATGCAATATGTCTATATACAAGCTCCATAAAATTATTTTTGTTGCTACTTCATAACTGTAATTTTGCTACGGTTATGAATTGTCATGTAAGTGTCTGATATGCAGTATATATTTTCATTGTTACAAACTGAACATAAAGTATAGTGGTTAATCACAAAAATAATAATAATAATAATAATAATAATAATAATAATAATAATAATAATAATAATAATAATAATAATAATAATAATAATAATAATAATAATAATAATAATAATAAAGTAAGGAGTGGCTCATGCAGACAAATTAGGTGGAACTTTTTTGCTTTCTAGTTCAGGAAGCCTCCATCATTCTGCCTCTCCCTTGCCAATATTGCTTCTTTAAGGCTGTCCACGCGCCACTATCCTCCCCCCCTCCCCTGCTGCCCCTCAGCTGGCTCCACACCTCCAAGGTGAACAGGGGTGGCAGGTAAAAAGTGTGTGGGGGGGTGCCCCACATCCCCACCACTTCTCGGCCACATGCGTGCTGGGGTCCACCAGCAGAGGGCCACGCGCCCATCAGGAGACGCTGGGGGTTGTTCAGCCGCCCGCCTCCATGCTTTCCTGCTTCCCTCCATTGGCTGGCAAAGGGAGCTGGCACTCATGTGAAGGTGGTGCCTGGGTTTTTGCAAGCTGCAGCAGTGAGAGCCAAGGAGACGGGGTGCAGCTGTCATGGCTGCCCGCGCGGGGCTCGACTGCTGGCCTGCTCAGGGTTTCAGTGGGTGGCCAGGGTGGCAGAGCAGAAGGCGTGAGCCACCGGGCAGGAAGAGCCTAGCCATGACTGCTGCGCCATGGCCCCAAAGGGGCTCCAGTGAGCCTAGTCGCCTGTTCGCACAGCCCTGTTTGGGCCCAGGAGGAGGAGGAGGAGGAGGGATGGGGCGAGTCAGTGGTTGCAGTTGCGGCAGAGGCGGGGGAAGGAATGCTATTGGCCCTGGCTCTGGAACAGCAGGCGCTGCCACCCCCATGGGGGCAGTTGGAGCAGCAGCAGCCAGCACAGCAGGAGCAGGTAGGGCAATGTGGCAGCTTCGCCAGTGAGTGAGCTGTGTAGTTCCGAGAGGGAGCGTGCTGCTGCTGACCTATGCCCGGTTTGGTGCCGCTCTCTCGATCCTCCCCACCTTAGGGGAAGGGGGGAAAGATGCGATCACCCAGCACCTGTGTCCTCCTCCGCCTCCTGCACCACCCTGGATGCCCTCTGCCCGGCTCACGGTGACCCCTGTGAAAGGGTTGTTCAACCCCCAAAGGGGTCACGTCATCACAGTCAGAAAATTTGAACATTAGGAAGAACTTCATGACAGTTAGAGCTGTTCAGCAGTGGAAGATGCTGCCACAAAGGAGGGCGGTGGAGTCTCCTTCTTTGGAGGCTTTTAAGCAGAGGCTGGATGACCATCTGTCGGAAATATTGTGATGGGGGTTCCTGCATGGCAGGGGGTTGGACTAGATGGCCCTTGGAGGTCTCTTCCAATTCTGTGATTCTCTCTTTTGGAGGGTACAGAAACACTGGTTCTGGAGGCAAAAAGTCTGGGAGCTGATCCTCCTTGATCAGTGTTCCCCAGCCTTGGGACCCCAAAACGCCCAACAGCCTTCCTTCCTCATTGGTTGTGCGAGCCAGGATTTCTAGGGAATTGCAGCTCAAGAATGTCTGGGTGATCCAAGGGTGAGAGCCACTCTCCGAGATGCAGAAGAGTGTGTCGGGCTCGTAATCGGTTTCATTGCTGGTCTTGTCTCTTTTAGACAGAGATTGTGGATGAGGACAAACGCTTGGTTAGTGCTGTGGATTACTATTTCATTCAAGAGGATGGAGGCAGGTTTAAGGTGAGTCCACCTGTGAAGAGAGGCCGTTTTGAGAGTTGTCCTCTGGGGACCTGTAAAAACACTGTCGAGAATTTAAAGAGCGAGCCCAAGACGGCGTGTTTCAGCAGGCCTTTTTAAGGCAGGCAGAAACTAGTGGGGGTTTTTTTTCCCCCACCTCAGGAAAAAATGAAAGCATTGGTGTTCTATCTGTGTCTACTGGAACTTAGATGGATAAATGGAGTCAGGTTTTCTAGAGGGTGATCTGAATGCCTCCCCCCAAAAAAACATTTTGCAGAGCTTCTGCCCATGCCAAGGGAGGTCAGACATTCATGCACACGCATGCATATGCTCTCTCACAGTCTCTCTCTCACACACATATATTGATATAGTATAGTCTCTGGTTGAGTTAAGCCATGGTTGCAGTTTCCACAGATACAGGCATCCTACTGTATGCTTCTGTGAAACCAACAGTCTTTGCTCTTTTCCAGGTCGCCTTGCCCTATAAGCCCTACTTCTACATTGCAACACAGAAGGTGAGCGGGAGCTTCCTGAACTGTGCCTGAAACCGTAGCCCCTGAATTTAGGGCCAATTATAAACCCATTTAGGTATCAACCTTGCACCTCTTTAGCAGAAATGCAAATCCCCATGAACTCGGCAGAGCCATTTCTTGATTCAAAAAGTGTAAGATTGCAGTCTTAACATGCTTGATCTATAGACATGTCTTAAAAATAAAGGATGGCTGAAGCAAGCTTACCCACCCACCCCCAAAAAATGTCATGGGTTCTCATGCTGGTGTGTAGGGACTTAGAGCACAGAAGCTTACATTAGTAACATGGGGACTTGTAAATAACGAAACAATCAGTGGCAAACTATTTTATTGTAAATAGCGGTCTGTTGCATTTTATAGCTTGCCTCTTGCTTTCAGTGCAGCCTCCAACCTGAAGAGAATATTGGGTTCATTTGCACAGCAGCAGTGAGACCTAAGGGCTGTGACCACACCCTTTCAGGGACAGGGTGGAAGCCTTGCCTTGTTTCTGCATCAGGAACTGTTTCCAAAGGATAAGAGGTTTAGAAAATGAGGGCAGAGTCGGGGCGATCCCTCCTCGGCTTCTCTGATCTGTTGTCGTCTCTTTAGGGCTGTGACCGAGAAGTCTCCTCCTTCCTGTCTAAGAAGTTCCAGGGCAAAATTGCAAAGCTGGAGACTGTCTCCAAAGAGGACCTGGACCTGGTGAGAAACATATGCATTATTTCCCATGCATTTTGTGTAATGAATTGGATTTCTCTACTATCCCTTTATAGCTGCCTAGATGCCCTGAGCACATCCAATCCCGCCTGATTCCGGAAGCTAAGGAGGGTCAGCCCTGGTTGGTGCTTGGATGGGAGACCACCAGGGAATACCAGGTGATGTAGGCGCCTGGAGTAGGGACTGGCAAACCACTTCAGTATTCCTGCCAAGAAAACTCCATGGATATGGAGTCGCGAAGAGTCGGTCACGACTGTAACGACACAACACACACACACACACACACAATCTCTTTCCCTCTGGTGAGCTCAAGGCTCTTCTCCTTTGCTTTCAACTCATGGGGTGAGGGGAGTGAAAGCTCCTCTCAGAGTTCTAATTGGGGCAGTTCCAGCAGACTTCAGGGGACGGGTGTTGTCGCTCAAAAGAATACAATCCCTCCCATCCCCACTAAGTCATCTGGATCAGTAGGAGCAACACACAGAAAAGGAAAGGGAGAAATTAAGAGGAGTACAAGATAAAATGCACGGCACGGATCTTGATGGTATAACAGTCAAAACCATTAATATACAGAAGTACATCCTTCTTGCTGGCATTGTAATATTTTGGTGGTGTTTTGAATGCAGCAACCCTCGGGCTCCCATTCTCTTGTTGTGTATGCTTCTGTTTTAGTCCCTGCCTTTCCTTTCCCTTTGCTGCTCCTGCTTCCTTCTGCCTGAAATCTGGTACAGCGGGAGGTAGCTTGCCTGGCTTATTTGTTCTCTTGTCCTTCTCCCATTCCTGTTGCCCTCTGCATTGCTCCTGTTCCATGTCGCCCCTCTGTGCCCACTCGTTGAGCTCGCCTTCTTCCTCTCTCTTTTACCCCAGCCGAATCACCTGGTGGGGCTGAAGCGAAACTACATCAAGCTCTCCTTCCACACTGTGGACGACCTGGTGAAAGTGCGCAAGGAGATCATGCCGGCAGTGAAGAAGAACAGAGAACGGAACCACTCGGTGGACGCCTACACCTCTATGCTGGCCAGGTACAGTGGCCTGGCCTTGGATCCCCTTCAGCTGCCTCTGAGAGGGGCCCCAAGACCTGATGGCCAGTATAAAAATGAAAGAAAGACAGCAGCATCTAAATGTCGGACCAGATTTTGCTGCTTCCAGTTATGAAAACCATTAAAGCTCCATTGTAGGGTGTTTTGTTTTTTTTTTGCTGAGTTTCTGGAAACGTACGCCAATGCAAGGGGCTTTTTCTTCTGCACACACATGAGTGTGCAACGCTCTCTCGTGCACACTGGTTCTGTCAAGACCAAACCGGTCCACTTGAATGTCACCGGCTGGTGGGTGGGCTGTTCATCCAGTGACATGAGGGCCTCTCCCTTGAGGCTTCTACCTTTGATGTGCCACAGCTGTTTGAATGCAGCAGCCAGGGACTCCCAACCAAGCCAGGAGCTAAGTATCTTAAATACAATAATTCATATCTTAACCGCTGCCCAAGAGGCTTAGTGGGGAATCAAACTCCCAGTCTCTAGGTCTGCAGCCAGAGAACGAAATTACCGAGCTTCTTCGGCAGGACGCAGCAGAGTTCTGGCTCTGTTTTTTCAGATCCCTGCATCCATGTGTTGGGGGCAGGTGACCTGCTTGGAGGAGTGGTGACGTGGCCGCCAACTGTAGTCCTCTCCTAGCACTGTCAGTGTGCCACGGAGAAGGCGCAGCAATAACGCTTGAATTAGTAGTCCAGAAACCTTGGTGACCAAGAGGTCCTTTCTGCCTTTCTAGCGCCCTCGCGGGCAGCACCCTGACCACTCAGGAAGAGGAGCCGTCTAAGAAGACCGCAGACCAGATGGAAAACATAGTGGACATGCGGGAATATGACGTGCCTTATCATATCCGGCTGTCCATTGACCTGAAGATCCATGTGGTGAGCGGAGGGGATGAGGGAAAGCTGCCCTTGGTGCCTCCGTGATTCCCAGCAGTGGCAGGTCACCGCTTGAGACACAACTGTCGGGCTCATGCCATAGGGCCACATTTCTAAATGTCCTTTTGGAAAGGAAATAGTGTCGTCTGAAATCCTTTTTGGCGGTTGGGGTGTGTGCTTGAGGAGCCTCGTGGCACAGTGGGTAAATTGCTGTACTTCAGCTAAAACTGTGCTCACGACCTGTGGGGTTCAATCCCAGGTAGCCGACTCATGCTTGACTCAGCCTTCCATCCTCTTGAGGTTGGTAAAATGAATACCCAGCTTGCCGGGGGGTGGGTGGGACAGGCAATGTGTAACCTGCATAAATAAATTGTTAACTGTGCAGAGAGTGCTTTAAGCTCTATGAGGTGGTCCATAAGCAGCACACTTTGCTTTGTGTGCACACAATTGCCCTGAAGATGCAAGTCATTCTTTTGTGCAGAACAAATTCTTTAGTGCAGTGCTCCCCAACCTTTTTATCACCGTGGACCAGTAAATGCTTGATAATTTTTCCCTGGCCCGCTTGTTTTGATTTAATAAGATAAAAAATGTAAATGCCCCCGGACCTTGCACATCTGAACTGATGTAGGGGCGGGATCTCCGTACTCAAGCCGAAGAGCCAGTGTTGTGCGATGAGTCCTTTGATCGCTGCAAGGAAACACTGTTTTTACTTCCTCATTTTTCCCTGGGGACTACCCAGCCACCAGCTCTTGATTGACCCTTCGCCCTTCCTTGACAAGCCTCCCTCCCTCCCTCCTTACTTTCTTTCTTTCCCTTTTCTTTCTCCCTCCCTCCCTTCCTCCCTCCCTTCTTTCTTTCTTTCTTTCTTTCTTTCTTTCTTTCTTTCCAGCTTTCTCCCTCCCTCCCCCTCCCCTTTCTTTTCTTTTTTCTCTCTCTCCCTTCCTCCCTCTTTCTTTCTTTCCTCCCATTTTCCTTCCTTCCTTCCTTCCTTTTCCTTCTCTTTCTCTTTCTTTCTTTATTTCTCTCCCTCCCTCTCCCTTCTTTCTTTTTTTTTCTTTATTTCTCTCCCTTCCCTCCCTCTCTTTCCTTCCTTCCTTCCTCCCACTCTACCTCCTTCCTTCCCTTCTTTCTTTCCTTCCTTCCTCATTTTCTTTCTTTCTTTCTTTCTTTCTTTCTTTCTCCTCCTCTCCTTCCTTCCCTCCCACTCTCCTTTCTTCCTCTTTCCCCCCCTTTTCTTTTTTTTTTCTTCCTCTCTCCTCTCCTCTCCTCTCCCTTCTTTCTTTCTTTATTTCCTTCCTTCCCTCCCTCCCTCCCTTTCTTTTTCTTCCTTTCTTCCTCATTTTCTTTCTTTCTTCCTTCCTCCCCCTTCTTTCGTTCTTCCTCTCTCTCCCTCACTCCTTCTCTCCATTTTTCTTTCCCTCCCTCCTTCCTTTACTTACTTTCTTCCTCCCTTCCTCCTTCTCCCTCCTTCTTTCTTTCTTTCTTTGTTCCTTCCTCTTCCTCTCCTTCCTCCCTTCCTCCCTCCCTCCCTTCATTCCTTCCTTTCTCCCTTCTTTCTTTTTCTTTCTCTCTCTCCCTTCCTCCTTCTCCCTCTTTCTTTCTTTCTTTCTTTCCCTTTCTTCCCCCCTCCCCCCTCCCTACCTCCCTCCCTCATTTCTTTCTTTCTTTTTCTTTCTTTCTTTCTTTCTTTCTTTCTTTCTTTCTTTCTTTCTTTCTTTCTCCCTCCCTCCCTCCTTACTTTTATTCTTTCTTTCTGGCGGGGCTGGGGCGGTGTTAAATGTCATGGTGGGATGATTTGTGGGGGTCTGAGACTCAGCGCGCGCGGGACGGGGCGATGCGGGCCTGAAGGGGGCGGTCGCGCGGCGCGGCGAATCTTGCAGTGGCGGCAGGGCGGGGCGATTGGCGGTGCGGCGGCGGGGCGGGCGAGCAACAGTTGGTGGGGACAATTCCGGGGTTGGTTGCGGCGGGCGGGGCCGCTAGGGGTCCTGATTGCATTCTGGCCTTTGACCGATTCATCCAGACCACACCGGTCTTGGGGAACACTGCTTTAGTGCTGTGGACCTTTCTGAACTGATGTAGACTGGAAAGGACCCTGAGGCGGGTGCTGTTTCCAGGGCCGTTCCTGTTGATCGGGTTAAAGGGCAGCTTTCCTTCAACCCTGTTACGTCACCAGCTCTGATTGTCCAAAGCCATAGAAAGCTCTCTTTTTTCTTCTTTCTGAATTCAAGGTGGAAACATGGCATCACTTCCTGAAAATCAGTTATACAGCTACTTGTGGAATTGACCTGTATTTTCTTTTTCTAGAAAGCTTCTTCTGTAGCTGCATATTTGTACCTTTCTGTTTTTCTGTCTCTTGTTTGTACTTCCACTGTAAAATTCACCTTTTCCCTTCTTTTTTTGAAGGGACCCCTTTGGAAGCATATTTCTCTTCTTGCCTAGTTTTAGCTGATGTGCATTGCACAGTAACATGTTCAGTGCAAAGCTGCAGCAGTGTTATCGGGTTCTGGTTGAAACAGTAGCAACGCATGTCAGCCGAGTTAAGCCTAACTCTGTTGCTTCTGTCCTTCCCACGACAGGCCCACTGGTACAACGTTCGTTACCGGGGCAGCAGCTTCCCCCCTGAAATCACACGCCGAGATGACCTGGTAGAACGGCCAGTGAGTATTTTACTTCTGTGGGAGAACTCTTGCATTGGGCACCTTGGATGTTTCTCTGACTTGTTTGCTCCTCGCTGCGGGTTTTCCTCCATGGATATTCTGAGATCAGCAACTGCTGGTACTAAATGTCATGGCCTTGTTGCGTTTAGGGTTGCTCCGATGGTAGCCTGACATCTCATTACAGCAAGAGCAACGTTGGTCTTTCTCTTCCTAGGATCCTGTCATTCTGGCCTTTGACATCGAGACCACCAAACTCCCTCTGAAATTTCCTGATGCAGAAACAGACCAGATCATGATGATCTCCTACATGATTGATGGCCAGGTAGTTGGGGTGGTTGCTTTGACATTTATTATTATTATTATTATTATTATTATTATTATTATTATTATTATTATTATTATTTAGAACACTTGTATCCCGCCCATCTTCCGAATCGGAACTCTGGGCGGCTAACAACAAAACAAAACAGTAAAAGGCCAATTCGCAGATTGCTTTAAAAAAGGAGGGGGGGCAACCCTCCAGCAAGACAACGCAAGCGGCAAAGGGGGGGGACTTAAATAAAAAGGTCGCCAAAGGCCTCCTTAAAAAGGTGAGTTTTCAAAGCCTTTTTAAAGGCGGGCAGGGACTCTGCAAGGCGCAGCTCACTGGGGAGATGGTTCCACAGTGTGGGGCCCACCACAGAGAGGGTGCGGTCACGCGTGCGCCTTTTCCGCGCCTCTCTGGGTGTGGCCACCCTCAGTGAGCGCACCTGCGCCACTCTTGTGGGCCTGGACCCAGTTGATCTCTGGGAGATACGCTCCGACAGGTACTCTGGTTAGGTAAAGGTACTTAGGCAAAGTGTGCTGCTTATATGTCACCCCGTAGTGCTAAAGCACTCTCTGGTCAGTTTGGAGCAGCAAGTTAGGTACTTAACGTACCAACCTCTGAAGGATGGAAAGCGGAGTCAACCTCCACCTGGTTACCTGAGCCAAAACTCAGGCCATGAGCAGAGGCTTGACTGCAGTTGAACATCTGTGCCATGAAGCTCCTAGAGAGGAGGTTGCAGAGCAAACCAGAAAGGTGGTATTCCTTCAAAGTGTAAGAATAGCTCAAGGCGATCACGTGCAGTCTCCTTGTTGTCCACCGTGTTTTGATTGACATTAACCAGCAACGCTGCTGTGTACAGTGGTGATGGGAAATGCATTGCTCTGCAGGTATCATTTTACTGTGGTTCCCACAATCCTTCGCCATGGCTGTGCTGGGCAGGGCTGATGGTAAATGCAGCCTACTGGGGGGGGGCTACGTACTCCCCACTCCTGGTGAACAGGGTCCAACCTTGTGGCCACCCATTAACCTTAGGGACTTATTTATAGGTCTCTGTTTAAGCACAAGGGCTTTAACAGGCTTTGTAATACCAGCACAGAGGAGTATATTTCATTTCCTTAATTGTACGACAATCCTGTTTAATTTATTTATTTTAAATATTCCTATTGCACCTATATCCCTTGTAGGACCCAAGGCCTTTTGGAGTTAAAACTGAGTAACAAATCCCCAAGAAACACACCCACCCTGTTACATTCCACCTGCTTCATTGCTCACTCAGAACCTGTTTTTAAGATTAAAAGGTAATAATGCTTTTTACGCCCTCATCTTGCCAATGAGAGGCCTGAGCCTGAGTGTGGATGTTTCAATTGAGAAGTCCTGGAGAACAGAAATCCCCATCGATTGGAGGAGGGCTAATGTTGTCCCTATCTTCAAAAAAAGGGGGGGGGAGAGAACCCAACTAATTACTGCCCAGTCAGCTTGACTTCAATTCCTGGAAAAATCCTAGAGCAGATTATTAAACAGTCAGTATGCAATTATTTAACAAACAGTGCTGTCATTACAAGAAGTCAACACGGGTTTCTTAAAAACAAGTCATGCCAGGCTAATTTGATCTCTTTCTTTGACAGAATTACAGGCCTGGTGGATGAGGGGAATGCTGTGGATATTGCTTATCTGGACTTTAGTAAGGCCTTCGATAAGGTTCCCCATGGTATTCTTGCTAAGAAGTTAGTAGAAAGTGGGATAGATAGTGCTACAGTTAGGTGGATTTGTAATTGGTTAACTGATCACACCCAAAGGGTGACCATAAATGGCCTCTCTTCTGCTGGGAGATACGTGACCAGTGGGGTGCCCCAGGGTTCTGTTCTGGGTCCAGTGCTGTTCAATATCTTTATTAATGACTTGGCGGAAGGAATAGAGAGTATGCTAATTAAATTTGCAGATGATATCAAATTGAGAGGGGTTGCTAATTCCCTAGAGGACAGGATGAAAATCCAAAAGGACCTTGACAGATTAGAGTGCTGGGCCAAAGCTAATGGAATGGATTTCAACAAAGGGAAATGTAGGGTGCTACATCTAGGTAAAAAGAATGAATAGCACAGATATTGGATGGGGGATACTTGGCTGGAAAATAGTCCCTGTGAAATGGATCTGGGAGTCTTGGTGAACCACAAATTGAACATGAGATGCAGCAGTATGATGCAGCAGCCAGGAAAGCCAATGTGATTCTTGGTTGCATCAACAGAACCATAGTGTCTAGATCAAGGGAAGTGATAGTACCACTGTATTCTGCTCTGGTCACACCCCACCTGGAGTACTGTGTCCAGTTCTGTGACCTCAGTTTCAAAACAATGTTGACAACCTCGAGCGGATGCAGAGGAGGGCGACCAGGATGGTTGAGGGTCTGGAAGAAATGTCTTATGAGGAACAGCTTAGGGAACTGGGATTGTTTAGCCTTTCAAAAAAAAGGCTGAGGGTGGATATGATAGCTATGTTTAAATATTTGAAAGGATGTCCTATTGAAGAGGGAACAGGTTTGTTTTCCATGGCTTCAGAGACTGGGACTCAGGGAAATGGTTTCAAACTACAGGAAAAGAGATTCCATTTGAACATTAGGAAGAACTTCATGATGGTTAGAGCTGTTTGGCACTGGAAGATGCTGCCACAAAGTGTGGTGGAGTCTCCTTTGGAGGTTTTTAAGCAGAGACTGGATGGCCATCTGTCGGAAATACTGTGATGGGGGTTCCTGCATGGCAGGGGGTTGGACTAGATGGCCCTTGAGGTCTCTTCCAACTCTGATTCAACAAGATACACAAAAGTAGAGGTGCTCGGAAGTCGATAGAATGAAAATAAAAGAAAAAGATGTGAATATTAAAATTGAAGGGGGTTCTCTCAGTCCCTGGCTGAGAAAATGGGGGACGGAGGAGGACCCCAAGAGAGCCCCCTTCCTCTATCACGGTGGTTCCCAAAAATTTTTGAGTCATGACCCCATTTTAGAATAGCTAAGTAAGCTGTGATGCCTCCCCCATCATATTTGCATAAAAGGGCATTTTTAAGCAGGTAGTTATCTCTTCTCAGAAAGTAGAGAGTCCCCCCTCAAAAAAGGGCTTGTTTCTCATACGTACACAAACTTTCAGAACTCCTCTGAAAGGTCAAGGGAGAAATTATTCAATAAAAGCTACAGCACATAGAAGGTGACCTGGTACCCTCCAGAAAACACAGTGCAATCCCCTTGGGGGTGTCACAACCCTCTGGGTGGAAAGGGGTGTCCCAAAATTTGTGATGCTTAAAACAAAAGCAGTGCAGCAGTTGAAGGTAGAGGAAGAGTTCCCCTTTGCCTGCCAAAGAAAGAGTGTTGGTTAATTGCACCTTAAGCCTTGGTCGTCATCATCTTAGAATGGCATAGCTGGAAGGGGCGCTCTGGATCATCGTGTCCAGCCCCTGTCAGGGTGACTCGGGGGGGGGGTGTCGACTACTGTTTCTGAGTCCCTCTCCTGCCCCAAGTTGGTCCATCCAGCAAGAGGACAACTAGACATCGTGCTCGTATCCTGTGCCCAGTTCTTCAAGTGCCCAGCTCTGCTTAGCCTGCCTTCTGGTTCATTGGCCTCCTCGCCATTCTGGAATCAGCAGGATCACTCTTAAGGCAGTTGGAGCCAACGAATCTGAAGAGACGTCCAATGCCTTCTGCTTCTCTTAGTGGCACCTTAGGAGAATCGCCAGAGGGAAAGGTGATGTCTCTCTGTAGCTCAGTTCTTCCTGTCAAAGTCTCCCTGTTTTTTTCCCGACTGCCCAGGGTTACTTGATTACGAACAGGGAGATCGTTTCAGAAGACATTGAAGATTTTGAGTTTACTCCCAAACCAGAATATGAGGGTCCTTTCTGTGTCTTTAATGAACCAGATGAGGTAAGTGTCAGCAGATTTAAGGGGGCAGCAAATATAATAATAATAATATACTTGTTTACTTGTGCTTGACACAGAGCAGTGCAGCAGTAACGTAGATAAAATGTCAGTATTGATATAAAGGGTTTGCAGAGTTAGTTTATCAGAAAGACAATGACAATGAATAGAGTAAAAACTCATATATTCATATATACATCAAAATATACACAGCATAACCACCAAGCATTATATACAATATAGCAAACAGACAAACAGAGCATGGGGTGAACTGTTCTCACCATAACAGTCCCCCAGTTACAAATGACAAGCTAGTGCCTTTTATACTAATTCAGCACTCATAAGATCTGATGCAATCACTAATTAACAATCTGATGCAATCTGATCTATCCATTACAAATCATGATGTTACAATCAGTTCCACCTGCACTTCATCACTTAACATGCCTGTGATTACTAGTCTCTAACGCTTGTGGATTAACATCATGACACTGCAGAATCTAACTGCCTCCATTTTACAATTCTCTTTACACATTCTGTTAAATATACATAACATATGTTTTATCAACTTTTACATATCTTGACAGTAAGTCCACTGCACTTTGAAGAGTGACGGGTTGCTGGAGGGGGTTCTGGATTAGGAGAGTAGCGAGGCACATCGTGGGAATAGCATTTGACCGCCATGTCTTCAGGTTTCACTTATCCACTGCCTGAAACCATTAAACAAATAACCCCCAGGAATGCATGTTTCCAAGGGGCATTACCACACCTGGACACTAGATGGATGAACCAGAAACTCTGGTATACGCACCTGTAGGGTTTCTGGATCCCCTGCTTTCCAGCATCCACAAGGTGGTGGGTTTGCAGCCAGTCCAACTGCACTGCAGTTCTCCCCACCCTACATCTCTCTCCTTGGAAAAAAACAGGCCCATCTTCTCCAGCGGTGGTTTGAGCATGTTCAAGAAACCAAGCCTACTATCATGGTGACCTACAACGGAGACTTCTTTGACTGGTGAGAAACAGAGTGTCCTCCAGTCTTGTGGGGGTGGGGGAATCCTAAAATACAACTGTCTCAAAACACAAATGTTGAAGCAGGCGGTGCCTTTATTACACCACTAA
Organism: Phrynocephalus forsythii; assembly: GCA_029282475.1. Lineage (NCBI taxonomy): Eukaryota > Metazoa > Chordata > Lepidosauria > Squamata > Agamidae > Phrynocephalus > Phrynocephalus forsythii. Next base: position 5,619,012 of record JAPFRF010000016.1, on the reverse strand, counting down.
AAATATAAAACAAACAGCAAGCTTTTGACAATAATTTGTTTTCTTTGGGCCATGCATTAAGAGGTCATAGGTGGTTGCAAAGAATCGATGCTTTCATTAAGTCCTGTGGCCATTTTGGGGGCCAAGTTTAGCTTCTTAGATGAAGAAGATGTGGTCTTTATTTATTTATTTATTTATTTATTTCAAACTCAAAGAATTTCCTGTTTGGCTGGGGGTGGGGACAGTTTAACACAGGAGCATGGCCAGCCTTTGTGATTAAAATTTAGTCCACCGATCAGGAACAGCCATTTTAGCCAAATTAAAGCCAAGGTGATTTTGTTTATGGTCACGGACATAAAAAAAAGTTGAGTATGGCTGCCCTAGACTCCTGCTCTTGTTTTACACACTCGTTTGCTCTCTCAGGATGAACCCATTAAATCGGGAGAATGCCCGTTCAAAGCCATTCTTGCAGAGAAATTCAGAAATACAGTGGTACCTTGTATAAAGGAATTAATTTGTTCCAAATGAAATTATGTTAAGCAAATTTTCCTTTATACAAATTCCCATAGGAATGCATTGAAAACGGAGTGATCCCGTTTTTATGTTGTATGGATTCTCCCCATAGACAATTATGTTAAGCAAATTTCCCCTACCTCCAGAATTTTTATGTTGTACAAATTTTATGTTATACAAGCTGTTTGTTATCCAAGGGTCCGCTGTACACCCTAAAAGCTGGTTCATACTGCTTCTCTCTTTTGCCCAGGAATCTTAGCTCATTTATCTCCATGTGGAGTGCCATCTAGACTTGGGCCATTTGTATTTGTATTAAGAACATAAGAGCAATGTTGGATCAGGCCAACGGCCCATCTAGTTCAGCTTCCTGTATCTCACAGCAGCCTCACCAAATGTGTCTGGGAGTGCACGAGACTAGAGATCTGTCTCTTGCATCTGGCCCTTGAAGTACCCTGGTTTTAAGCCTGAAGATTATACATCTCCATCATGGTTTGTAAACTGGGATGGAATTTTCCTTCAGGAATCTGTCCAATCCCCTTTTGAAGGCATTCAGGCTAGATGCCATCATCACATCCTGTGGCAGGGAGTTCCACAGATTGACAACGTGCTGGGTAAAAAATATTTTGTTTTGTCTGTTCTCACTCTTCCAGCCCTCAATTTGAGTGGATGTCCTCTAGTTTCTGGTATTTTGAGAGAGGGAGAAGAGCTTCCCTCTATCCACTTGACTCATACCCTGCATTATTTTTTACGTCTCAATCATATCCCCCCTCAGATGCCTTTTTCCTAGACTAAAGAGCCCCAAATGTTTTAGCCTTTCTTCATAAGGGAGGTGCCCCAGCCCAGTAATCATTTTAGTCGCTCTCTTCTGCACCTGTTCCATTTCCGCTATGTCTTTTTTGAGATGCAGTGGCGAGAATTGTACACAATACTCCAGCTGCAGCCTTGCTATCGTTTTGTACAATGGCATTATAACGTTGGCTGTTTTATTTTCAACCCCCCTTTTTGATAATTTCCAGGGATACGAATATTGGCACCACAGGTGTTGATACGGCCCAGTTGCCTCCCTCCAAACTGGAATGGCCGCTTAACTGGTTTTAGTGCAGCACACACAGCTGCTGTCTTTCCAGCCACGCCAGTTGCGGAGCCCAGCCAGCTCTTCCCCTCCTCCAGAACTCTCCGTCCTGCCCTGGCAGTGGAGCATTCGGTTGCACAGGGAGGTGGGGGGAGAGCCAGCCACAGTTGGCACCACTGGAATAATGACAGTCACACGTGCTGCCATGAGAATCTGGTTCAAGGAGAGGCTGCTGGGCCGAATCGGCAACTCTGGTGCCAGTATTCACATCCCTGAAGATACAAATACGAATGGTCCAAATCTAGTCCCCTCTGTGGAAATATGTGGTCTTGGCCAAGAGAAGGATGCAGCTCAGGGAAGCTGCTAATGTTTGCAGTGGGGCAACAATACATATATTAAGGAAGGAGGGAGAGAAGTGTAGTCAGAACCACTTGTTAAAGGTTTAGCATCCTTGGTCATCTAGAATGGAATGCCCTAGGCGTGTCTCCGACTGCCTAGGACCTGATGTAGATGCAGTGGATATGTTTTTCTTGTGCGTCCCAAAACCTTGTTTTCGTTCCGGGTGGAATCTGGGTTGTCATTCCAAAAGTGTAAGAAGTCATGAAGCCTTCTGGTTTGTCCGGCTTTGCTCTCCATCCCTTTTCAGGCCGTTTGTGGAAGCCAGGGCAGCATCGCATGGCCTGAATATGCAGCAGGAGATTGGGTTCCAGAAAGACAACCAGGGGGAGTACAAGTCCTCCCAGTGTATCCACATGGATTGTCTCCGGTAAGAGATGTGTGCTTGTTGCATCCGTGCCACAGTCCACCTGATTTTTGGGGGGGGGGGAGGTCGGGGGTTCCCCTCAATGGCCACCATCTCCGCCTACAATAGGCAGCCCAGGGTGGAAGGAGTCACTTTTGGTACGATTATTTTTAAAATCATGCAGACCAACAATATCATTTAATGAGGCCCATGGCACAGTGGTTCAACTGCATTACTGCAGCCAAGACTCCGCTCATGACCTTGAGGTCCACCCAGCCTCGCGGCCTTCTGAGGCTGTCAAATGGAGGACCCAGCTGGCTTTGCTGGGGTGGGGTGGATTTGCTGCATTGTTTAAATTATGCTTTCAGCGCTGTGGGGGCAGCATCTAAGCAGCACACTTTGATTTTGCTTTAGTGTCCAGCAAGCATGTTCTTCTCCCATCATTTGTACAGGGGACTTTTGTGTGTGTGTGTGTGTGCGCCCGTTGCCTCTTGTCGAGGGCTCCCCTTTTAGTGCCCTCATTGTTGTGTCCCCCCCCCGCTGTTGTTTTTATTAGCTGTTTTATCTGATGTCTTTTTTACTATAAACCGCCCAGAGTCCCTTTGGGAAATGGTGCGGTATAGAAGTGTATAAATAAATTAATAAATAAATAAATTTTGTTAGACTCTGCAAGAGGTGGGGAGGCAGCAGAGATTCTCTGTAGGTTGGAAGTGTGAGCAGCGATAGCCTTGTTAGACGTCTCTGACTTCAACTCCAAGTTGAGCTGGCTTGCCTATCTTCTGTTTTCCCGTGGATAACTTTTTTCTTGTGTATTTATTATTTGGTGGGCAGTAGGACTCCCATATGCTCCACGAATTGGAAGTGCTGAAAAATGCAGATTACACCAAATGCTATTTTAATAACACCATTGATATCAAAGTTCCCTCTAGTTCGGGTAGCTTCATCTTTAGAAATATATGTTCCTTGGATTTTTTTTCCTCTCTAATCTTTTAAATATTTTCTGGCTGTGGATAAGGGGACCTGCAGATATTTATTCTGCAGATAAGAAGGGGGGGGGTTCCTGTTGTACTTTTGAACTGCTGGCTTCACGTTGAACTCTGTTCCCGGCAGTTCACCCCATAAAGGCAATCCACCACGGTGTGTTTCTGACGGCATGGCTTCCCTTGATTAGGTGGGTCAAGAGAGACAGCTACCTCCCTGTGGGAAGCCATAACCTGAAAGCAGCAGCCAAAGCAAAGCTGGGCTACGACCCCGTGGAGCTGGACCCTGAAGAGATGTGCCGGATGGCGACGGAGGAGCCTCAGGTGATGGTTTGGCCATGTGGCATCAACCGGGGGAGGAGCGAGTGCAGCTTGGGGAAAGAGAGGTGCCCGGAGGTTTCCTTTATCCCTGCCCGGCTTGTGGATTTCCTGGCCCCATCTGGAGTACTGTGTACAGTTCTGGTCACCCTACCTCCAGAAGGATATTATGGAACTGGAAAAAGTGCAGAGTAAGGCAAACAGAATGATTCGGGGACTGGAACACCTTCCTTACCATCTGAGGCTGCAACGGCTGGGCCTCTTCACTCTTGAACGACGGCGCCTAAGAGGTGGCCTGACTGAAGTTTATAAAATCATACACAGTGTGGAGAAAGTAGATAAGGAAAAACTGTTTTCCCTATTGCACAACACTAGAACTAGGGAGCATTCCATGAGACTTTTGGGTGCTAGATCTCAAACAAATAAGAGAAAGTCCTTTTTTCACCCAGAGGATCACTGGTCTGTGGAACTCCCTGCCAGAAGAAGTGGTGACAGCTGTCAGGCTTGACAGCTTTAAGTTCATGGAGAACAAGGGTATCCATGGCTATCATAACGGATGCATGAGGACAACCTCCGGGTTGGTGAGAGAAGCAGGAGATCTCTCAATGCCATTTGCATGGAATTGTAAGCAGGTGAAGACATCTGCTTGGGAATACCCTCAAGTAAATGGTGAGCCTCTGTGTGTGACAGAATGCTGGACTGGATGGGGCCATGGCCTGTTCCAGCAAGGCTGTTCTTAGGTTCTTATGATGCAGTTTTCATCCTGGGATAAAAGGTTGCCAGCGGGAATTGCATCGCCCTGATTGTGTCACAAGCGGGGAAGGTGAAGTTTGATGGGCTTTGGGGCTTCCTTGGTGCTGCAAAAGTTGGTGCTCACTTGGTTCTTCTTGTGAAAAAAGCTGACTCAGTTTTTGCTCTGTAATTTTGACCCCCTAACATTGTTGTGAGAGAAGTTTTGTGGTGAGGGCACGCTTGCAGCTCCTGTCCGTTGGTTTCAGCAGCTGCCATTATGTTGCGGAATGTAAGCAGAGCTGTATGTTTTGATCCATTCCTCCACAGTAGTATTTATTTATTTATTTATTTGCTTGTTTGTTTGTTACATTTATATACCGCCCATCTTCCGGACGGAACTCTAGGCGGATAACGGTAAAACAAAACAAAACAAAAGGCAAGAAATACCAATAAAATGGGGAGGGACAATACCCTCCACAAAAGATGACGCGAACGACAAAGAGGAATGAAAAAAAAAATAAATAAAAAGGTGTGTTTTCAGATCCTTTTTAAAGGCGGGCAGGGGCTGTGCAAGGCGCAAAAGATGGTTCCTCCTTAAAAGAGTGTGTTTTCAGATCCTTTTGTGGCCACCCTCAGTGAGCGGGCCATTCTCGGGCCTGACCCCAGTTGACCACTGGGAGATCACTCTGAGGAAGATTGATTTCAAGGGCACAAACACCGTGGCACCAGCAAGGGCCCATAACCTCCCCCACCCCACCCCAAGAATCATGATAGGGCATCTCTATTTCCTGGCTTTGTTTTCTGGTTATGGCAAAGACCAACACTTCCAACTGTGTGGATGTTACACAGCAGGATTCTGGCCAGTGTATCAGTAATAGCCATCTTAGAATAGTGAATCTTCCTTGCTCCAAAATTGTTGGAGAAATACTTTGATAGTTTTATCTGGGAGTTGAGTCATGGCAACTGGGCTTCTCGTTGGACCGAAATGTCTAAGCAGCTTTGTTAGTCTGAGGCAAAAGTTGGTGCAAGGCTACCAATTTATTGTTCATGATGACTCCACCTCCAGATAACCTTACCTGGATGACTGAGAACCTTTTAACAGTTTCACGTTTAGCACCTGGGGGTTCTTTAGCTTCTAATTACCAAATTTTTGCCTGTCTGTAATTTCAGAGGTACTGGACAGGTGGTTTTCATCCACATGGCAGCACTCTTCTTGCAGGAGAGTAGAACTACATTCTTCAGCACTTCAGAAGCTTAACAGGCTTAACTAGCTCACCGATTTGTACGTTAACCAATTACCTCGACTGAAGTTCTGTGTTGACCTACAAGACTTCACATTAGTCATAATAGCAACCTGAGAAGTACAGAGCTGGAAGGGACCCTGTAGATCAGTGATGGCGAACCTTTTAGAGACCGAGTGCCCAAACTACCATTCAAAACCCACTGATTTTTCTCAAAGTGCCAATACAGCAGTTTAACCTGGGTGCAGGTGGCTGTGAAGGGGTGATGTCGGGTGCCCACCGAAAGGGCTCCGAGGGCCACCTTTGGCACCTGTGCCATAGGTTCACCAACAGTGCTGTAGATCAGGGCTGTTGAACTTTGAACAGGCCGAGGTCTACTTTTTCCGGCCCAAAGTGCCTGAGGGCTACTACACTAAAACCTCTACTTACGAATGTTATCCGTTCCGAGCACATGCTCATAAGTAAAAAAAAAAAAATTGTAAGCAGAGCAGTGGTTTCCCATAGGAATGCACTGAAAATCAATTAATCCGTTCTGGAGGGAACATAATTCAATGCTTTCCTATGGAAAGGCTGACCATTCACATGCTTCCTTTGCACCCACTTGAGCTGTTGTGGGCAGGTCCAAGGGAGACGTGTGCATGTTTGCCCAGGCTGCTGGAAGACTTTTTTTTTTTTAAGTCTGCTAGACTTTAAGTCTGCTAGAGCAGTGGTGGTGCTTGGGGTGGGGGAGGGAGGGATGGAGAACTTATCCCCTCACTTTTTAAATTGATGGCCAGCGGGCTACTTTTGAACTGTTTGTGGGCTACTGGTAGCCCGCGGTTTACCTGTTGGGCAGGCCTGCTGTAGATCACGGAGTACAGGCCCTGCCAAGGAGGCCCAGTGGGGGAATCGAACTCCCAACCTCTGGCTCCTCAGCCAGAGGTCTAAACCCCTGAGTTACCCATCAATGGATGATCTTTGACAAGGTGTTTAGGTAAACATTTCTGGAAGCCACTTTCGCCCCTTCGTAATTTCATTAGCAGCATTGGGGCCGCCTCTGTCGGTTTCTGCCCCCCTCCGCTCCTCCTGCTTGGGGCTGCTTACCTGTTGCGTTTCAGCCTTGCGTGATTGGCGAGATGCGAGGCCGCCCCAGAAATCAGGGCAGCTGGATTGGGGTGCTGTGTTAGGCTTTTGACTGCGGCTCATTGCTGCTCGTAAGCAAGGTTACCCATTAGGTCTTGGGCCCTTTGGAGAGACGAGGAGGTTTGTTAATTAGAGTCCCTCCTTGTCCCCAAAAGCAGGGTGAGGTCTTTTTTAAACCCAGAGAGTTGACTTGCTTCCCTCCTGCTTCTGCTTCTTCCAGACCCTGGCCACCTATTCAGTGTCCGACGCTGTTGCTACCTATTACATGTACATGAAGTACGTTCACCCGTTCATCTTTGCCCTCTGCACCATCATTCCCATGGAGCCTGATGAGGTGAGTGCAGTTGGGCTGCTGCCTGACTTGGCCGGGACTAAATTGATCGTCCCCACAAAGGCGAGCCCGGCTGGACCCTTGGCTGCAGCGTCCTGCCTCAAATATCCCTCCGTGTCCTCTCTACGTGGTGGCAGGACCAGCACGTAGAGAGGACATTCTGTATTCAGAATTTCCCTTTGGCAGTGGTTCCCAGGTTTGGATAATCCAGGCGTTCTTGGACTATAATTCCCAGAAGGCTTCACTGTATTGGCCAGGGTTTCTGGGAATTGCCGTCCGAGAATATCTGGATTATCCAAAACTGGAAACCATTGCTCTGTGGCATACCGGATTTCTCTTCTCTCACAACCTCTCTCTCTCTCTCTCTCTCCCTCTCTCCCCCCTCTCTCCCCCCGCAGGTGCTCCGAAAGGGGTCTGGCACCCTCTGCGAGGCCCTGCTCATGGTCCAGGCCTATCACGCCAACATAATCTTCCCCAACAAGCAGGAGCAAGAGTTCAACAAGCTGACCCGGGATGGCCACGTGCTGGACTCGGAGACCTATGTTGGGGGCCACGTGGAAGCCCTGGAGTCCGGGGTCTTCCGGAGTGACATCCCTTGTCGCTTTAAGATGGTATGTGTGTGTTGGGGGGGGGGCTCTCGGTCAACCTCCCTGGCTTCCCGGGTCTGCTGGTGGCGTCCTTTCCTTCGAGAGCTGAGCCAGCGGGGCTACAGTGGGGAAAGAGGGTTCGGGTAAATTGCCCCTAATGTTGGCCAAACCTAGCGAAGGAGGCTGTTGCAAGATCTTGATGGTCTCGCGGAGAGTAACTGAGAATGAAAGTTATCCAAGTGACTGGAGTGACTGAAATCGGCTTGCTGACAAATCAAAAGCCTTCATCCAAGGCAGCTTCAACCACCTTACAAAGGCTAGATACTATTGTCCAGCAGCCCATTCAGGCCATTGTTCATCTTATGAGCCCCAGATAACCTCACCTGTATTCAGACCGATGTTTGGATAACAGAGAATCCATCTCTCAAAAGAAGTCCAGTAGCCATGACTCAACTTCCAGATAAACTCACCTGGATGACTGAGAATCTCCACTGGCATATCGCACTAGAGATTCCCCATTGCTGTTGCTTCCCCGTCACTGTCAGTTCTACACCTGTTGGGTTGTGTGCCTGCCTGTTTTATGAATTCCATTGGGTTCCTGGGTTTTCTTGGGGAGCCTATTCAGTCCTTCCGTTCCCATGTTACTGGCGCTTCTCTCCTGCGTTTGTGAGAAGGTTGGGTATGTTGTGGGTGTGTGTGTGGGTGTGTGTTTTTACATAGTGGTGATGTTAACTGGTTGCCTTGTCTTGTTTAGAACCCTGCTGCATTTGACTTCCTCCTGCAACGGGTAGAAAAGACGATGCGCCACGCTATTGAGGAAGAGGAGGGGATCCCCCTGGAACAAGTGACTAATTTCCAAGAGGTGACCTTCGCCTTCGCCTTCTTGTTTTGGTCAGCTAGTGAGCATTGCAGGGTTTGATATTTCCATGTAAAGCAAAGCAAAGCAAAGTGTTCTGCTTATATACTGCCCCATACCACTTCAGGTAGTCTCTGAGTGGTTTACAGTTTTTAATTACAGCATGCAGGCTACGCATTGCCTCCCCTCCAGCACACTGGGTACTCATTTTACCGACCTTGGAAGGATGGAAGGCTGAGTCAACCATGAGCCTGCTACCTATCTCAGGGAGTGGTTGCTGAGGCTCAATGGGGTTGCATATCCCAATGACTAAATCTCTTCCACTCCTTCATTTTGTGGAGGGTGTTGTGTGTGTGTGTGTGTGTTTGCGTGCATGGTCAAGTTATAAAAACGTGTTAGAAGAGGTTGCTTTAATAGAATATTTACTACAGTATTTTTTCCCATTTATATTCACCCTTTATCACAATTCAGTGGCCTAAAGCATCCTCGTGGAGGATGAGAAATCTATAAACCAAAATGCTGCGCCATGAGAGGCTCCTCTGTATTTGGCTTTCCATAGACTCTGAATGATTGAGCTGAAAGGGGCTTCTAAGGTCATCAGGTCCAGGCTCCTGGTCAGTGCCGGCTTCCAGGTCAAAGCAGGTCTGACCCATGATTGCCTTATTTTACTTTGACATCCTCCAGTATTGGAGCCCTCTCCACCTCCCGAGGAGGTCACGGGCTCCATTGCTGTATTGCTCTAACAGCCAGGGGAGTTTTTCCTGGCCTTCAGTCTAAATCTGCCTCCCTGTCCCTTGAGCCCATTGTTGTATATCCTGTGCTCTGGGATGATGGAGAATGGATTCTGCCCTTCCGCTCTAGGACAGCCTTTCAAGACTTTGAGAAGGGCTCTTCTGTCTCCTTTCAGTCTCCTTTTCTGCAGGGGAAACAGGGCCATTTCTTCCAGTCTTTTCTCTTAAGGCTTGGTTTCCTATCTCCTGTTCATCCTGGATGCCCTCATCTGGACTTGCTCTGGTTTGTTGGCATATTTCTCGTGGTGTGGGGTCCAGAAGGACTGAAGACCAGTGCTGAAAGGAGCATACCCATCACTTGTGTGTGTGTGTGTGTGTGTGTGTGCGTGTGCGTGTGCGTGTGCACGCGCGCACATGGGTGAGTTGGGTTTGGTTTGGTTTGGTTTGGTTTGGTGTTGGGATTCCTTCTTGGGATATCCTTAGATATGAATAATCTCCCAGATCAGCTGAGAGATTAACAGTGAAGGAATGCAATGAGTACTCGAACACACGGAGATCTTTTGGTGCCTCGCATCAGATGAGAACAGGCAGGGAGGCTTGTCAGTAGCTTCCTTCCCTCCTCCTCCTGAGCTCGGCTGTTTTATTAGCTATCACAAATCACATACACGTCAGCAGAGACCCATCCAATGATTTTACAGCTTGTAAAATTATCTCATATTCCTTGGTATGCAACCCCTACGCTTTTTCCGTGGCCATCTTTAACTAGCCCTGTTCTCAGCTCTTATTGGGTAATAGGCTGACCAGAGACTGTTTATTGGTGTGACATATAAACCCATAGTGATTGTCTGAGACTTTTCAAAGCTAGGCTGACAAAGCATAGGCAGAGCATTAAAGGCAGAGTCCCACGGTTTGGTTTGTTTGTTTGTTTCTGCTTCTCCTCTTCCCACCAACCCTTTCTGCAAACTGACTGGGAGTCAGGTAAGGAGCCCACCTGTGGTCTGAGAGCCCCCCTGGGCCTGGTCCTTGTGCGGTTCCTATGGCCCCTGGGGCAAGCTGTCTGGAGCTGATTCCCTCTTATCTTTATTTATTTTTATTTTTGAGTAATTTTACCCTGCCTTTCTTCTTGGACAAGGACCCAGTGCAGCTTACAGTAGTAATGGATGATACATTTAAGACATATTCAAGTTTAAGAAACAGGGAATTGAGGGGCATCTTACAGCATTATATGGCAACATTAAACCTAAAAGAGAATGCGAGTAGTTAAACGAATAAAATTCCATTATGAGGGATGGAACTAACATTGAAGACACAGGCATATTTATGAAATCAGTCAATGTAATCATGTAAAATAGACATCTAAAGTTATGAGGGATGGAAACTAATCATTGAAAACATACTGTCAATGCAGTCATACAAGGAGAGGTATAAACACAAAGTCTGTGTAGTTCATCATTCAGGGAAAGCTTGCCTGAAGAGAAAGGTCTTTGCCTGTTTCAGAAGGACAACAGAGATGAGGCAGTCCTGGCCTCTAGTGGGAGGGAGTTCCAGAGTCTGTACCCTGCCCCAGTCAGCTGGCTGCTGCATTATGGACCCGTTGAAGTTTCCTGAGACTTTCCATTGGTAGCCCCACATAGAGTGCATTACAGTAGTCCAGCCGGGAGGTCACTAGGGCATGTGTCACTGTGGCCAGAGCTGGTTTCTCAAGAAACAGGCTTAATTTATGTACTAGCCTTAATTATGCAAATGTGTTCTTGGCCACAGCTGTGACCTGGGCATCCAAGCTCAAGGATGAGACTCATCATCTTGGACTCATCATCTTGGACTCAGGGCAATGGTTTCAAACTACAGGAAAAGATATTCCATTTGAACATTAGGAAGAACTTCATGATGATTAGAGCTGTTCAGCAGTGGAATATGCTGCCCCAAAGGAGGGTGGTGGAGTCTCCTTCTTTGGAGGTTTTTAAGCAGAAGCTGGATGGCCATCTGTCAGGGGTACTGTGATGTGGGTCCTGCATGGCAGGGGGTTGGAATAGATGGCCCTTGAGGTCTCTTCCAACTCTATGATTCTATGAGTCCAAGAGCACCCCCAAGCTACATACCTATTTTTTTCAATTGGAGGGTGACCCCATCCAGTACAGGTTGCATCCCTATCCCTTGTCCCCCTTTGGACTGATCAGAAGCACCTTTGTCTTGTCTGGGTTTAGTTTCATGTTATTCATCCTCATCCAGTTCATTCCTGCAGCTAAACATACATGTAAATTTGAGATAGCAGCTCCCTTATAATCCGGAGGTGATGAGAGGTAGAGCTGGGTATCTTCAGCATACTGGTGGCACTTAACCCCAAAACTCCTGATAATCTCCGCCAGTGGTTTCATTTAGATGTTAAATAACATAGAAGACAGAACAGAACCTTGAGGGACTCCCCAGGGCAGCGGCCGTGGTTTCAAACATGATATCACATAACACCACTTTCTGCATTCTCTCCTGCAGGAAGGACCGGAGCCACTTTAACACAGTGCCCCCAATTTCTATTTTGTAGAGACTAGTCAGGAGGATGCCAAGGTCTATAGCAGGGGTCCTCAACCTAAGGCCCTGGGGCTGGATGCGCCCCCCAAGGTCCTGAATCCGGCCCCTGGGACCAATTGCAACCCCCCACCTACCCCCTGTTTTGTGAGCAAGCCAGCCTCCGCAGCTGCTTTTGGACTGGGATCCGGCCCCCAGTGGTGTCTGGGTGGTGGTGGACCGGCCCACTGTTTGAAAACTTTGAGGACTCCTGGTCTATAGTGTCAAAAGCATCTGAGAGGTCTAGTAAAACCAAAAGGGACACAGATCCCCAATCCATTTCCCTGTGTAGGTCACCTACCAAGGCAAGCAGTGCCATCTTGCTCCCATAGCCAGGCGTGAAGCCAGATTGAAACAGATCTAGGTAGTTTTCCCCATCCAGAAACCTCTGGAGCTGCGAAGCCACAGCCCTCTCTAGTAGTTTCCCCAGGAGTAGGGGATATTTGATAACTGGTCGGTACTTGTTCAGTATTGTTGGATCTAAAGAGGGCTTTTTAGCAGTGGTTTTACTATTGCCTCTTTTAAGCTCTTGGCTTTGCCTACAGGTCTGTGAAGAGATCAAAGTGAAGCTGAGCTCCCTCAAGGACGTCCCCAACAGGATTGAGTGCCCCTGATCTACCACCTGGACGTGGGGGCCATGTACCCAAACATCATCCTGACCAACAGGCTGCAGGTGAGCAAGGCCTTCCCAGAGGCCAGAAGCTCCTCCTCCTCCTCCGTCTGAATCCCAGAGGGGGATCTTTGGTGGGAAGGATTTCTGCTTCTCTCTGAGGCTGCTATCTCACCTGGGGAAGATCCTGATCTTCTGAAGGTCCGGCTTTTCCTCTTCCTTCAGTCACGTGACTGAAGATGTGGGATAGCAGTTCCCACTACAAAGCTGTTTTTTTTTATTTAAAAAAGCGCAGTTCAGCCCCATGGCCAGAAGGTGGCGCTAGGATTTTTTTAAAAGGACCAGCTGGCTGGCGGTAGAGCTTGGGGAAGTTAAGAATAAAACAGAACCCATTCCAGTTTCCTGGTGCTCAGAGTGTGGGGGGAAATTTAAAAATAAATAAATAAACAGTGCTGATAGGCCCCAGGAACAGCCAGTCGCGCTATGAGGGGGGGGGGAGAAAGAAAACCGGATCATCTATGCGGTCCCACAATGTCTGCCTCTTAAAAAGATGGATGTTTTAAGCGAGGCAAAAAATTCCCTACCTCTCCAGTAAGTCTTGGAAACCTCGCTTAAGGGGGTTTTCTTTTTTTATTATTTTCAAAAAGCCCGGTGGCCGTGGGGATGGCATTTTTGGACATGGTTTATCTACAAATTTAATCTGCATTTAAAGGGACGTGGGTTAGGGGCCTCATGAGCGGAGGAAAATCTCTGGAAAGAGAACCAGGATTCCTATGTCGAGATTGCTTTTTCTCTAGACTCCTCTTCAGAAGAACCTCAGAGTCCAGTTTGGACATGATGCTCAAGCATGCTGGCATTTGACCCAGAGGGCGGGACAGTAGGACCTCCATGTTGGTTGGGGGTTGGCTCCAAGGCCCCCTGTGGGTAGTGGAAACTGGATAATTGTGAACATTATATATTTGATAAAGGTAAAAGGGATGGGGAGCCCCCTCTTAGACTGCCAGTCACTAAGGAAAAGAAAGCATGCCTGAAGTGAAAGATCTTGGCCTGCTTGTAGAAGGACAACAAAGAAAGGGTCCGCTTGGTTTCCAGTGGGAGGGAGTTCCACCGTCTGGGAACCCCAACAGAGAAGGCCCTATTAGAGAGCAATGTGCATGCACCGATCCTAATAAATGCCCTCTTGTGTCCACCACCTTCTTCTGTTCCTCCCGGCTGTGTTTTTTTATATCTTCTGGCTGTGATTTCTTTGCTTCAGCCGTCGGCCATGGTGGACGAGGCAACCTGTGCCGCCTGTGACTTTAACAAGCCTGGCGCCAACTGCCAGCGGAAGATGGCGTGGCAGTGGCGAGGAGAATTCAGTGAGTACTCCCCCTCGGCCATGCAGCTGTCTTTGCCCACCCTAGAAGCCTTAGAGAGTTTCATTCCAAGGCCCTTCCTCATGGATACCAAAAACCAGGGAATGATTGAACTGTAAAAATCACATGGTCTCTGGCTCCATCTATTGTCCAGTTCTGGTAAATGCACCCTGGAAATATAAATGAAGATATACAGTTGTACCTTGTATAAAGGAATTAATTCGTTCCAAATGAAATTATGTTAAGCAAATTTTCCTTTATACAAATTTCCCATAGGAATGCATGGAAAACAGAGTAATCCTTAATCGCTACCATTTTTATGTTGTATGGAGTTGCCCCATTGGTGAATCTGTTAAGCAGATTTCTCCTATCTCCAGATTTTTTTATGTTGTCCAGATTTTATGTTATACAAACCATATGTTGTACGAGGGTCCACTGTATTTCTGAGGTTTGTTTGTTTTTTGGTGCTTTAAGGCAGAGAGAGAAGTGCCAGATTTCTCATCCTCAGCTGTCTTTTCCCCTCCTGACTGCAGTGCCAGCGAGCCGGGGCGAGTACCACCGCATCCAGCAGCAGCTGGAGTCGGAGAAGTTCCCTCCTCTCTTCCCCGATGGGCCGCCCCGGGCCTTCCATGAGCTCTCCCGGGAAGAGCAGGCCAAATACGAGAAGAAGCGCCTGGCAGGTGAGTGCCATCCCAGTTCATGCCAGTGACCCATTGGTACTCCTGGGTTTCTCGTGGCGCAGGGGTTCAATGCCTGTCCCGCAGCTAAAACTGTGCTCACGACCTGGGGTTCAATCTCCGGTAGTCGGCTCAGGGTTGACTCAGCCTTCCATCCTCCCCAGGTCGGTAAAATGAGTACCGGGGGGGTGCAATGTGTAGCCTGCATACTGTAATTAAAGCTGTAAACCACCCAGAGACTACCTGAAGTGGTATGGGGTGGTATATAAGCAGAACACTTTGCTTTTCTCTCTTGATCCTCAGAGAAGGCAGCCCACTTGATGGCAAGGAAAAAGCTGTGCTGCCATGCCGGCCACAGGTCTCAGAGCAATCCAGTTCCATGTTTGGATTGTGTTTGTTTTAAATAGTGCTTTTGTTTTCTGTCTTCCACGACTGGGTGTTGGTCACTATCAAGCAATAAATAAGGGATCATGAAAAGAAATACACACATGTGTATAGCAGAGAAAAATATGAGCTTAGCAGCAGTAGTATGTAGATAAAGTGTAGATGATTGCAATAAGTATTATCAGAACTTAGAAATGGAGAGGCAGAAACATGACTTAGAATAAAATTCTTATATTGAATATATACAGCAAATATACAGCAAATAACAACAGCATAACACTAAGCAATAACATAAATACAAATCAACAGAGTGTGGGGGTACTGTTTCTCACCATAAACAGTCCCAATTTAACATTATTACAGCCAGTTCTTTTATACAGTGGAACCTTGACTTACATACTGCTTGACTTGCATCATATTTGACTTGCAGCAAGAAGGGGCCTGTTTGACTTGAGTCGCAGGCTTTGACTTACATCTCGGAACCCCGGCGCAAGGCCCCGGAATCGGGCGGCAGCCACGACCCAGAATTGCGGCTGCTTCCTCCAAACTGCTCCTGCCTTCTTCCCCTCCTCCGGTAGCGGCGGCTTTGGCAAGGCCAGCTCAGAGCACCTGGAGCTGGTCCTCGGCCTCACCGAAGCCGCCGCTGCTGCCGGAAGAGAAGAAGGGCCGGGAGCTCGGGGCTGGCCTCGCTTGTTAGACAGTCGGCTCAGTCTTGTAAAAAATCTGGCTGCAGAAGTCTGGTCCACAATGGAAGCATTTTAGTTGAGGAGCTGTAAAGTTGTGGGACTCTAATGGTAAGCATAGAGTTGTTCAGAACTTGGAACGTCAGGTTAAAAATCAGTAAAACTTAAATGTTAGACATTGTTGCTGTGAACATTAAAAAGTGGAGGCATATAACTTGTGGATTATAATTCCACTGACTCCTCCTCTCTTTGAAGAGACATTTCATTTACATCCCCAGAAGGAATCTCCTATCCCAGTCAAATTTGTGTTAAATTGCTGTTTTGGGGGGTCTTTTTCATCATCTGGAACGGATTAATCCGCTTTCCCATTACATTCTATGGGAAACGTTTGTTTGACTTAAGTCATGTTTGACTTAAGTCTAGACCACTGGAACAGATTAATGACGTAAGTCAAGGTTCCACTGTACACATTTAGAACTCATCAGACATGATTTTAACCAATCACATTCTGACACACCATGATGTCATTAACTATTCCACCTGTGCTAGCTAAATCACTTAACCTACTAGTGATTTCTAATTCTTTGCACTTGTGGCTAACATCATGACACTGCATTTTTGACTGACTCCATTTTACAAATACTCTGTTCACTCTGTTAAATATACATTACATATATTTTGTCAATTCTACATATTACGACAGTCACAGTATCTGCAGGTGAAACTATTCCTGGATATGGCCTATTGAGAACAGTTCGTGTAAGGCAGTCAAGGGCTGCATAATTCAGATTATAAGTAGCTTTGATGATCAGGAGGGAAATCTGGTGGATCTTGGTGTTTCTCACTTGTTCCCCTGAAATCCACTTAGACCTTTGAGAAGAGATGGGCACAAGCCAGTTTGTCCCACTTCATAAGGGTGTCAGCACCAGTGATGCTGCTCCCGTCCCCTGCCTTCTCTGGCTCAGTCAGCCCAGCCTCCATGATTGTCAACTGATCTTCTGCTCCCGGCAACAGCTCAGGCTTCTCTGCCCCGACCTCAGGGCTGATCTGCTCAGGCAAAAAGGCAAGGCTGAGATTTTTGTGCTGTTGCCTGTGACTGGGGGGTTAGCCCAGGAGGTGGAAGAAGCAAAGATAAATATGAAAGTATAACTACGGTAAAAATGAATTGACATAAAATGCACAAAAAGAAAAAGGTCTAAGAAAAATTAGAAGTTACAAAATTCCAGAACTAGTCATTGTTATTAAGAGTGGTTAAGGAAAGAAGGCTGCCATCAGAGTCCTCTGTGTAGCTCTACCTTCACTAATTTCCTAATGATTGGGAAAGAGGGAGCCTGGAAATCCGTTCCACAAGGTAGGGGCCACAACCGAGAAAGCCCTCTTCCTCATAACTCTCCTTTTCCCTCTCCTTGGTGTGGACGCCCCGAGTGACAAGGCCTGGGGGACTGGGTGTGTTTTACGGAGAGACACCGTGATTGCTATCAAGGTCCCAGACCTCTAAGGACCCTTCAATCTATCAGTTCTTCCTCTCCACCTAAGAGCAGTGCTACTTTGCCTTGCTGAGGCCTGGAGCTTGTGAATGCCATGTTTTGTTTTAAAATTGAAATTGTGATTTAAATCAATTTGATTTTTTTTAAAAAAAAAATCCTCTCCTCGGGAGGCCTGCCAGCTGGGCTGAGGTTCTCTTGAATGTATTCTGCCTTGGAGGTGCTCTCATGCCACAGACGGCCACCATTCCTTCATGTAAAATGATGGGCACGAGTTCCAGGGTGGTGGCGGCAGGGAGGAAGCGAATGCCTTCTGGCACAGTTTTGGGAGGAATTGGGTGCCCCAGAAACCAACCGTCTTGGCCCCGCCTCTCGCCCAGATTACTGCCGCAGAGCCTACAAAAGATCCACGTGACGAAAGTGGAAGAGCGGGTCACCACCATCTGCCAGCGGGAGAACTCCTTCTACGTGGACACCGTGCGCGCCTTTCGGGACCGTCGCTACGAATTCAAGGGGCTCCACAAGGTACTTCCGTTTTTCTTTCTCCCGGATGGGGGATGACGCACGATACACAAATGAGCCTTTGTGATATCTGTGGTCGCCTGTAAAGCTGTTAGCGGTTGAGGATATGAATTGTGGCAAAGTGCCTCGCTGTAAACCTTCTTGTGCTTCAGTCTGAGGGATGGGCCCTCCTGAGAGACCCCAGATAAATCAGATCAGCTGTGGGAAGAAATTTTATTATTGTTTATTTAAAATATTTCTGTCCTGCCTTTCTCTACGGAAGGACCCAAGACAGGTCATGTTTTCTTGTTCCCTCCCTTGTTCGTAGGGAGGGAAACCAAAGAATTAAGTCAGATAGAAAAAAACAGGGAGGAGGTTCTTGCATGTCTTGTTAAACTAAATGTTAACAAATCACCAGGACCAGATGGCATACATCCACGGGTTCTCAAGGAACTTAAAGATGAAATTGCTGAGGTCCTAGCCAAAATATATAGTATTTCCCTCAAATCAGGTGTCGAGCCTGATGACTGGAAGGTAGTGAATATAACACCAATTTTCAAAAATGGATCCAGAGGTGATCCAGGAAATTACCGAGCAGTCTGTTTGACATGTGTCCCAGGTAAAGTGATGGAAACCATCCTAAAAGATAAAAATAATAGGCACATAGAAGGGGCTGCTGAAGGAGAGCCAACATGGCTTTTGCAAGGGCAAATTATGCCTCACTAATCTGTTGGAATTTTTTGAGAGTGTCATCAAGCATGTGGAAGAGGGTGCTCCAGTTGACATTGTTTATCTGGACTTTCAGAAGGCTTTTGACAAGGTCCTGCATCAAAGGCTCTTGTATAAACTTTCCAGTCATGGAATCTAGAGACAGGTCTTGTCCTGGATCAGCAGCTGGCTAAGGGACAGGAAACAAAGGGTAGCACTAAATGGACATTTCTCCAGGTGGAAGGAGGTAAAGAGTGGGGTTCCCCAAAGTTCAGTACTGAGATCCATGCTTTTGAACCTCTTCATAAATGATCTAGAAGTCGGAGTAAATAGCAAGGTAGCTACGTTTGTCGACGACACAAAATTATACAGGGTAGTAAAAACTGAGAGCAATTGTGAAGAGCTCCAGAGG
This sequence comes from Phrynocephalus forsythii, assembly GCA_029282475.1. NCBI lineage: Eukaryota > Metazoa > Chordata > Lepidosauria > Squamata > Agamidae > Phrynocephalus > Phrynocephalus forsythii. The sequence goes on along the minus strand of JAPFRF010000016.1, from coordinate 5,600,432 downwards.
GATCTCTTGACACTGGGGGAGAGGGCAAACCAGTGGCAAATGAGCTTCAACATTAGTAAGTGCAGAGTGATGCACGGTGGGGCAAAAAAACAAAAAACAATTACATTTATAAACTGATGGGGTCTGAACTCTCTGCAACAAACCAGGAAATGGACCTTGGTGTCCTGGTGGACAGCTCAATGAAGGTGTCGACCCAATGTGCCACAGCAGTGAAAAAAGCAAACTCAATGTTAGGGATCATTAGGAAGGGTATAGAAAATAAGTCAGCAAGTGTCATTTTGCCTCTTTATAAATCTATGGTGAGGCCCCATCTGGAGTGTTGTGTACAGTTCTGGTCCCCATACCTCCAGAAGGATATCATGGAAATGGAAAAAGTGCAGAAGAAAGCAACCAGAATGATTCCGGGGCTGGAACACCTTCCTTACCATCTGAGGCTGCAATGGCTGGGCCTCTTCACTCTTGAACGGCGGCGCCTAGGAGGTGACCTGATTAAAGTTTATAAAATCATAGAATCCTAGAGTTGGAAGAGACCTCAAGGGCCATCTAGTCCAAGCCCCTGCCATGCAGGAACCCCCATCACATTATTTCCTACAGATGGCCATCCAGCCTCTGCTTTAAAACCTCCAAAAAAGGAGACTCCACCACCCTTTGTGGCAGCATATTCCATTGCCGAATAGCTCTAACTGTCATGAACTTCTTCCTAATGTTCAAATGGAATCTCTTTTCCTGTAGTTTGAAACCATTGTCCCGAGTCCTAGTCTCTGAAGCCATGGAAAACAAACCTGTTCCCTCTTCAATATGACATCCTTTCACATTTTTAAACATAGCTATCATATCCCCTCTCAGTCTTCTTTTAGAGAGGCTAAACATTCCCAGTTCCCTAAGCCGTTCCTCATAAGACATTTCTTCCAGACCTTCAACCATCCTGGTCACCCTTCTCTAGACCCATTCAAGGTTGTCAACATCCTTTTTAAATTGAGGTGCACAGAACTGGACACAGGACTCCAGGTGGGGTCTGACCAGAGCAGAATAGAGTGGTACTATCACTTCCCTTGATCTAGACACTATGGTTCTGTTGATGCAACCAAGAATCGCATTGGCTTTGCTGGCCGCCGCGTCACACTGCTGACTCATGTTCAATTTGTGGTCCACCAAGACTCCCAGATCCCTTTCACAGGTACTATTCTACAGCCAAGTGTCCCCATCTTATATTTGTGCAATTCGTTTTTTTTTTTTTTACCTCAATGTAGTACTCTACATTTCCCTCTGTTGAAATCCATTTCGTTAGCGTACACGGTGTGGAGAAAGTAGTTTTCCCTATCACACAAACTTTTGGGTACTAGACCTCAAGCAAGTCCTTTTTCACCCAGAGGATCACTGGTCTGTGGAAGTAGTGGTGACAGCTGTCAGCCTTGAGAGCTTTAAAAAAGGACTGGACACATTCATGGAGAACAAGGGTATCCATGGCTATCATGATGGATGATGCCTAAGGACAACCTCCGGGTTGGAGAGAGAGGCTGGGATATCTCTCAATGCCATTTGCAGGGAATCGTAAGCAGGTGAAGACATCTGCTTGGGAAGACCCTGAAGCAAATGGTGAGCCACTGTGTGAGACAGAATGCTGGACTGGATGGGCTGTGGCCTGTTCCAGCAAGGCTGTTCTTAGGTTCTTATGCTTTTATGTTATCTCCCCCTGTTTCAGGCTACCATGCTAGCTACGGAGGTCAAATTTTTCCAAGTTATGCAAAAGTATTTAAAATCTCTAACTTGCTATTGGAGCTTCCCACTGAGATGGCAGTTTTTCATGGCTTCCTTCCACTCTCACATGCGAAGAAGCCCTTTCGCTCTTGACGAGGGGATTGCCAAGAGGCGTCCCTTGGCTGGTTGACCACATCCTTGCCGCCTCTCTCTTAGGTGTGGAAGAAGAAGCTGGCAGCCGCCACAGAAACGGGCGATGCCTCGGAAGCAAAGCGCTGCAAGAACATGGAGATCCTCTATGACTCTCTGCAGCTGGCGCATAAGTGCATCCTTAACTCCTTCTACGGCTACGTCATGCGCAAAGGGTGAGCTGGGGGGTGGGGTGGGGGTCACGACCAGCTACCTGCGCATCCTGAGAAGCCCTCTTGAGCCGAAAGCCCTGTGGGGTCGCAATTCTTCCATTCCTGTGCCCGTTTTCAAGACGGCCGCCAGCGCTCCACCTCACTGAGCTGCCCTGCCCTTCTGTAGAACAATGGTTCCCAGCACAGGGTGACCCTGGTGTGCTCGGAATGCAACTCCCAGAAACTCCGGCCAGCACAGCTGGTAGCAAAGGGGACTGGGAACTGCCGTCCAAGCACATCTCGGTTACCCAAGTTTGGGGGCCCCTGATCTATAGCAGGTCTTCCTTGTTTTATGTAGTGGAAGTCTAACAATATGATGCAGTGTCTTAATATTAGCAACCACATGCAGTAAATTAATGTTATTTCCTCTGGGAAGAAGCAGCTTAGTGTTGTAAGAGAGACCATGATGAAGGGATGCTTATAGCAGGTGCCTTTTGCAGAAGGAGACAAAGTTGAATTACACATGCGTGCAGCATGCACACGTGTATATTTTGTGGGCCAGTTGGTGGCCAGGCAGGATTTGTGGGTTGCTTTTCCTCCTTCCACGCAGAAAGCGTGCCAGGTAGAAGCTTGCATAATGCACATGCTTACATTGTTTTCAGGGCCGCTCGTGAAAATAAGGTCAAAACCCGAGATTGCTTCTGGTCTTAACGGTTGGAGCAGTACGACAACGGAACTCGTGATCTCGGTGCTGCAACACTGGAGGCCTTCAAGGAATCTTTGGACAACCACCAGGCGGAGATCCATGATGTGGATTCCTGCGCTGAGCAGGGGGTTGGACTGCATGGCCTTAGAGAGGCTCCGTCCACCTTCATGATTCTAGTCCCTAGCAGAGTGAACCAACTCAGAATTGATGTAGGGGGCCTTCCTTTGTGGGAAATGGCAATTGCATGGAGGCCTCTGGGTTTCTCACAACCCCCTTAGCGGTCTCGAGGCGAAGAATCAAACCTGCCTCCATCTGTTTACCAACTTCTGGGTTGTGTTTTCTGTCGATACTAAAGCAGGGCTGGGTGTTGTCAGAGGCTGCCGGTGGGGACGCAGAGACCAACCGAACACCAGCTTGCTCAGGGTCCACCTTTTGAGTGCATGGCCCTGTTGCAGTTCTAAACGAGAGGCTTCTCGGCTCCTCTGCTGGGCAGATCTGGACCAGATCCATCCTCAAAGCAATTTAATAACATTGAGACCGCAGTCATCTTTTTGCAAGAGGTATGTTGAGTTTTCCACAGCAGTCAAGCCTCTTTTCCCTGACCTCCTTCTGTCTCTGTCTCTCCCCATCGTCCCCAGAGCCCGGTGGTATTCCATGGAGATGGCTGGGATCGTCTGCTTCACGGGCGCAAACATCATCACGCAGGCCAGGGAGCTGATAGAGCAGATTGGGTGAGTGCCTGCTGTCAATTGCCTTCCTGCAGCAGGGCTGGCTGTTTGGAGGACAGTTTTGAGCTCGGGTGCATGCGTGTTAACACTGAACAGTTCCTCTCCTCCTGTGGATCTCCATTCTCCCTGTGGTTTGCTCTCATGGCGCAGTGGTTAAATGCCTGTACTGCAGGTTAAGAGCCTCGTGGCGCAGTGGTTAAATGCCTGTACTGCAGGTAAAACTGTGCTCACGACCTGGGTTCAATCCCTGGTAGCAGGCTCAAGGTTCACTCAGCCTTCCATCCTTCCGAAGGTCTGTAAAATGAGTACCCAGCTTGCTGGGGGGGGGGGCAATGTGTAGCCTGCACACTGTAATTAAAATTGTAAACCGCCCAGAGACTACTTGTAGTGGTATGGGGCGGTATATAAGCAGAACACTTTGCTTTAAGCAGAACACTTTCATTTCCTCCGGGATGCCAGAAAAAGAAACCAGTCTTGAGAGATCCACGAATCCAGATGGGGGGAAAAAATGATGTCCGGCTGTGGTCCGTGTCCCCATCATGTTGTGGGACCTCGTGTCTAGAACCGCTGTCTCCTTTCCCCCCTTCTCAGGAGGCCTCTGGAGCTGGACACCGACGGGATCTGGTGTGTGCTTCCCAACAGCTTCCCAGAAAACTTCGTCATCAAGTCAACCAACGCCAAGAAGCCCAAGGTGACCATCTCCTACCCGGGCGCCATGTTGAACATCATGGTGAAGGTGAGATGCCTTGCCCTTGCCTCCTCTGTTGGTGGCCTGCAGGTCACACCAGATCAGCCAGGGTTCCTTCCGTGGCTTCCCTGCTGGCTGCCCACTCATTTCTGTGGCCGGTCAGAAAACAGTGGGAAGCCCTGCCCACGTAACATGTGAGAAGCTTACTGCTGCAGCAACAGATCCCTCGGGAAGGGCCATGGCAGAGGGCCGTGATTGCAACCCCAAAGGTGCCACATTTGGCTCCGTGGTCGTTCTGGGCAACAGGTTGAACCTTGCACCACTCTGAGACGGCGGAGCTAGAGGTAAAAATGGAAGGCAGATGCTTTGATAGGCGGGGTTGGAAGCTCACCTGGGAGAGAAAGAGAAGGCCTTACTATGGACTCGTTGAAGAGGAGACCCAGTACAAGGGTGTTGGGAGAACTGATATTTGCAATGCATTGAATGCCTCTGTTGTTAGTCTGTGGAACTCCTTGCTGCAGGGTTCGGTGATGGCATCTGGCCTAGATGCCTTTAAAGGGGGATTGGACTGGTTTCTGGAGGAAAGGTACATGAATGTAGGTTGCAAGCCATGATAGGGGGATGTGTTCTCTCCAGGCTTAAAAGGCAGGTGCCTTAAAAACCCTGACGCAGAGACAGGGATCTGGTTGTCTCACGTGCTTGCAGAGGCATCTGGTGGGGCCCCTGGGAGATGCAGGAAGCAGGACTAGAGGGGCCCTGGGCCTCATCCAGCAGGGCTCTTCTTAGGTTCTTATGTCTTCCAGAGTTCCTTTTTTTTTTTTGAAAGAACACGATGATCACAAGAAGGAGAAGTAGCAGCAGTAGTATTTATTTATTTATTTATTTTTGAACTTGTCTCCCGCCCATCTTCCCGAGGGAACTCTGGGCGGCTTACAGCGAGCTGACCATTGCAGCAAATTGTACAATACACTGGCACTAACAATACAATCACAATATAAACAAACAAGTAAACATTTAAAAATTTAAAAGGTAAGCAGCACCCTTAGCTAGAGCGATGTGATCGCAACAGCAACTTATTAATTAGTATAAACAGCAAATAGCAGCAGGCGGCGGAGAGATTTAAAAAAAAGTGTCAAATTAAGCAAGGTCACCCAAAGGCCTCGCAGAAGAGTAGAGTTTTTAAAGCTCTCCGGAAGGCCAGCAGGGACTCCGCAGAGCGCACTTCGCTAGGAAGGGAATTCCACAACGAGGGGGCCGCCACCGTGAAGGCCCGGTTACGGGTGGTGGTTTTCCGGGCCTCTCTAGGGGGGACGACCCTCAGCGAGTGCACTCGCGACTGCCGAACTGGACGGGTCAAGGTTGATCGCTGGGCAGTACGCTCTGTCAGGTAATCCGGGCCCAAGCCATGGAGGGTTTTATAAACTAAAACCAAGACCTTGAATCTGATCCGGTATGCAACGGGCAACCAGTGCAGGCGAGCCAGGACTGGGGTGATGCGGTCGTAACGACGTGCACCAACCACCAGCCTGGCTGCCGCATTTTGTACCTGCTGCAAACGCCGGAGGAGAGTCAAGGGCAGCCTCATGTAGAGAGCGTTGCAGTAGTCCAACCTCGAGATCACCAGCGCTTGCACTACTGTTCTCAGGGAGTCGCCGTCTATGTATGGGCGGATCTGGGCTATTTGGCGTAGATGGTAAAAGGTGGTTCTGGTCACAGCAGCCACCTGGGCATCCAAGGACAGTGCCGGATCCAGAACCACGCCCAGATTCCGAACCCTATCCACAAATTGAAGGGAAACACCCTCCAAACAGGGGAGAGGGCCTCCATAGCCAGACGGCGAACTACCAAAGAACATAACCTCGGTCTTCTTGGGGTTGAGCTTAAGCCTGTTGGCCCTGGTCCAAGCCATGACCGCCTCCAGACACTGGTCAAGAGTCCCTGACAGCTTCCACTGCAGAGGTAGAAAAGGAGAGCTAGAGCTGTGTGTCATCAGCGTACTGATGACAGCAGACTCCAAATCTCCGAATGACCCCAGCCAGCGGTTTTACATAGATGTTGAACAACATGGGGGAGAGAGACAAGCCCTGCGGAACCCCACAAGGGAGTGTCAACGGGGCCGACAACTCTCCACCATGCTGCACATACTGGGGCCGGCCCTCAAGGAAGGACCGGAGCCAACTGCGAACAGTGCCTCCGATGCCTACCTCAGAGAGCCGGTCCAGTAGGATACCGTGGTCGACGGTATCGAAGGCCACTGACAGATCCAGGAGAACCAACAGGGTAGAGCAACCCCTGTCAGCCGCCCGGATTAGGTCATCTTGCAGCGCGACCAGAGCTGTCTCATTCCCCCAGGCAGGCCTGAAACCGGACTGGAATGGATCAAGGCAATGTTGTTCCTCCAAAAAACGATTGTATCCGGATCGCGGCCACCCTCACGCACCCCTTGTTGGGTATGTGACTGTAAATAAAGATACCATACAATACAAGGAACTAGCCCACAGGAATGCTAAGATTATTTTTAAAAGTTTCTAGCCCTTTTGGCTGAGAAGATCAACTTGTTGACCTTTTCACTGAGGAGAAAGTACTTGGAGGTAGCTAATACAGAAGGACCTCACTATCTGTGGGACCAGTATCCGCTGAGTCACACTAGACGCGGCCATCTTTTTCACTCTGCTAAATGGCCACAGTGTTTGCTGCACTTGATAAACTCGTGGATTATCAAGTCCATCCCCTCTCCAGGAGGCACCATGGGGGAATTGAACTCGCAAACTCTGGCTCCGCAACCAGAGACCTCAGCCACGGAGCTCCACAAGACATTGCATAGTAAAAACCCATGAACCTTGCAGTGAGCTGCAGCCCTTCCTCACCTGGCAAGGCACCCCATGCCTGCAAATGACCCATCACCTGGTGGCCCCAGGCTGTAGGGCAAGAGGCTAAGGTGGCCTGGGGAGTTTAGTGTCCCATTATGGGCCAGAAGATCAGCCTGGAAAGGAAGAGTTAAAGAGGGACCTCAGAAATGAAGGAGTCGGGGTAGGAGGAGTGAGCAAGGGAAGGGAAGGGAAGGAGAGGTAGCCTTGGGTATCCACAGGCTGCATATGCTGGGGCTGCAGGAGAAAAGGGTCCTTGCTCCCACAGGTCGCTGCTTGCAGATATGAGGCCCTTGATGTTTTATAGAATCATAGAATCCTAGAGTTGGAAGAGACCTCAAGGACCATCCAGTCCAACCCCCTGCCATGCAGGAACCCCATCACTATATTTCCGACAGATGGCCATCCAGCCTCTGCTTCAAAACCTCCAAGGAAGGAGACTCCACCACCCTTTGCGGCAGCATCTTCCACTGCCGAATAGCTCTAACTGTCATGAAATTCTTCCGAATATTCAAATGGAATCCCTTTTCCTGTACAGTGGTACCTTGTATAAAGGAATTAATTCATTCCAAATGAAATTATGTTAAGCAAATTTTCCTTTATACAAACTTCCCATAGGAATGCATTGAAAACAGAGTAATACCTAATCACGACCAGCTCTAACTGTCATGAAGATCTTCCTAATTGTTCAAATGGAATATCTTTTCCAGTAGTTTGGAACCATTGCCCCGAGTCCTAGTCTCTGAAGCCATGGGAAAACAAACCTGTTGCCTCTTCAATATGGCATCCTTTCCAATATTTAAACATAGCTATCATATCCCCCTCAGCCTTCTTTTAGAGAGGCTAAACATTCCCAGTTCCCTAAGCCGTTCCTCATAAGACATTTCCTCCAGACCCTCAACCATCCTGGTCGCCCTCCTCTGGTAGACACAGGGGCCAGCGCTCATAATAGAGCCCCACAGCGATGACAAAACTGGGGATGAAGCGGCTCTTGTTCTGCCCTGAGATTTTCCTCTACCTTTCCAAGAATCCTGCTGGCCTGTTGAGTTTTCAGCTCCCTGGGGCAATGGTACCGCTTGCAGACGGGACATCTGTGCACCTCTGCCTTTTCAGGAAGGGTTTACGAACGACCAGTACCAGGAGCTGGTGGATCCCGCCTCGCTCAAGTATGTCTGCCGCTCGGAGAACAGCATATTTTTCGAAGTGGACGGCCCATACCTCGCCATGATTCTGCCAGCCTCTAAGGAAGAAGGCAAGAAGCTGAAGAAGAGGTGAGTGGCTGAGAGAGGCCAGCAAGCCGTGGAACGGGAGCTGGGAGCCATCAGGAGCTGGAGGCCGCTGTGGGGCCCTTCACGTGCCAAGGGTCTGGGGAGCGGCACGTACCGTTTCCTCGCTCTCCGTCGGTCGGAGCCTGACGTGGGCAGCAGGGCTGGCCTGCCGAGGAGGAGGCGGGAGATGCCCTCTTTGTGCTCTTCCTCAAGAGACGTGGCCGTGGTGCTTGCCCCGCCCCAGGTACGCCGTGTTTAACGAGGACGGCTCTCTGGCAGAGCTGAAGGGGTTTGAGGTCAAGCGGCGGGGAGAGCTGCAGCTGGTGAAGATCTTCCAGTCTTCGGTCTTCGAGGCTTTCCTGAAAGGCACCACCTTGGAGGAGGTCTACGCTTCCGTGGCCAAAGTGGCCGACTACTGGCTGGATGTGCTTTACAGCAAGGTGAGGCTACTGCTCCAGCCACCCACGGAAAAGTCCCTGAACGTGGCCAGCGTCCCACCGACATTAGTTCCGTGGATGTTGGCAGGGATTACGTTCCTGTCTTCTGCTGTGCGATTCCCCCTGTCTTGATCCGTCCTCGCTTGGCTGCCCTTCAGGAGCCTCATGCCATCTAGCTTGGGGGTCCCCTGTTTCGTCCGCCCATAACCCAAGGGGCCTTTCCCCCTTTGTGTGACAGTTTCTTACACCTCACTGGCACAGCTGGTGAACCGTCGTGTCAGAACCTGGTCAAGATCCGTAGCAGGCTTCTGGCACGTCCCTCTCCGTCATGTGCTGGTCAAACCTTCCAGCCCGAGCTTGTTCCACAGGCATCCTTTGAGATGGGGGGGGGGGCTTTTCTGTGGGTTTATAGGCTAGACCAGGGGTGCCCAAACGTTTTGTATGGAGGGCCAGATTTGGTGGCTGAGAATGTGTCAGGGGCCGGTTGCTCCCTGACCCAGCCACCCCACTGCAAGCCCCACCCACTGACCCATAAGCCCCACTCACTGACCGCGCCTAGCTTCACAAGGTTCCCGGTGATGCCAGTGGCGGTGGCCACAAGCTTTTGCTCGCCGGCCAGCCGGCCGGCCCAGACCCTCAAGCTTCCTGGCGGTGTCAGCGTTGGCAGAAGGTTTTTTTTAAAAAAAAAAAATGGGGCGAAGGAGGGGGAGGGAGGGGCGGGCCAGCCAGCCGCGGGCCACTCAGAATGGCCTGGCAGGGCGGATTTGGCCCCCAGGCCGGACTTTGGGCAGGCCTGGGCTAGACATTCCTTGCTGCCACTCCAGTCACCAGCCCTCTGTGTGAATTTGCCACCGTGTGGATGCAGGGTCAGGAATTTGGGGGGGGCGGGGTCTATAAAATGGCCTTTGCCTTCCTCACCTGTGTCACCTTGACCCACATCTTAGGCTGGTCAGGGAACCCCAGGCTGATCCTGTTGCTTCCTTGGGGTCAGGTCCTGAGTCAGTCCCTGTGAGGCTTGCAGGCCAGGAGCTGAGACAGGAGGCTGAGGTCACCTTCTTCTCGGAGAGGAAGGCAGGCGGTCCCTCAAAAACCGAGGCTAGATCAGAGGCCTCTGGAACGGCCCTTGAGGCTGACAAGGAAACCCCTTGGTGGCTCCTCCCTACCACATGGCTTTCTCCTCCCAGGCCGCCAACATGCCCGACTCGGAACTGTTTGAGCTGATCTCTGAGAACCGATCCATGTCCCGCAAACTGGAGGACTACGGAGGGCAGAAGTCCACCTCCATCAGCACCGCCAAGCGCCTGGCGGAGTTCCTCGGAGACCAGATGGTGAAAGATGCCGGCCTGAGCTGCCGATTCATCATCTCAAAGAAGCCGGAAGGGTCCCCAGTCACGGAGAGGTATCTCGAGGGGAACTTTCGGGAAACCCCCTTTGCCTTGCCAGGGCAGGAACGCTGCTGGGATCCAGAAAACAAGGAGGCTAGGTTTTCCTTTCCAAACACCTTGGCCTTCCGCTTGGCCGCGCCCTGAATCCTGCGGGTTGGAAGGAGGGGGGGGAGGTCTCTTGGCTTCTCCTTCTCCTCTCTCGGAGCAACTCGCCCTGCAAGTCCTGTCCGTCTTGCTTCCTTTCTCTCAGAGCCATCCCACTGGCCATTTTCCAGGCTGAGCTCTCAGTCCGCAGGCACTATCTCCGCAAATGGCTCAAGAGCCCTGGACTGCAGGACCTGGACATCCGCACGGTAAATAGCCCGAGGGGGGGTGGGGGGGGGAGAGAGAGAGAGAATCGGCCTCCCGCCCTTCCAAGGGCCCGTTCTTTTCCCATTTGGCCACCTGGGCTCCTTTCTGTTGGCTTGTTGCCCCCTCGAGGCCTCTGTTTCTGCCCCTCGCCTTTAACTGGGGAACTCTTCATCTCCGCTCTCAGATCTTGGATTGGGACTATTACATCGAGAGGCTGGGAAGCACCATCCAAAAGATCATCACCATCCCAGCAGCATTGCAGCAGGTAATTCTGGGCTTGGTAGGAAGGATGATGGGTGGAAACCTGAATGGTGGGTTCTTCTCAGTTGTGACGAGGCACTTATTTGTCTGATTCATTGCCCCTTCTGTCTATCAGCACACCTTGCAGCAAGAAATGATTCATAAAACCCCATTCAAAACTTGCATAGTACTTTAAAAAGAGCCTTGCGGAGCACTGGTTCAATGCCTGTCCTGCAGCCAAAACTGTGCTCGTGACCTGGGGTTCAGTCCCAGATAGCCGGCTCGAGGTTCCCTCAGCCTTCCAGCCTTCTGAGGTCGGCAAATTGGGTACCCAGTTCACACAGTCGAAGGTGTGTGTGTGATGCAGAATTAACTTGTAAACTACCTAGAGAGTGCTCTAAGTTCTATGGGGTGGTATAATAAGGAATCACATTTTTTTAAAAAACATGAAACATTTAAAAACAAAAACTTTGATATAGTTGAACCATCTAGGATAGTGTTAGCGAACCTATGGCACGGGTGCCAAAGGTGGCACTCGGAGCCCTTTCTGTGGGCACGCGACATGGCCCCTTCACAGCCCCCTGTATTCAGGCTAAACGTCTGTATTGACACTTTGCAAAATAATAATAATAATAATAATTAGTGGGTTTTTAATCGCAGTTTGGGCACTCGGTCTCTAAAAGGTTCGCCATCACTGATCTAGGAAAACCACAAAGAAGAATTCAAGACCAAGGCACGGTCTGTCAGATTACCAAATTGTGAGGTTAAGAGGCAGGTTTTAATTGAGCAGCTAAATCATAAAGTTGGGAAGGGGGGTTCTCTAAGGCCATCCAGCTCAACCCCCCCCCTTTGCTCAGGGCAGGAAGACAAATAAAAGGAAATCTGCCAGGCATTTGTCCAGATTTCTCTTGAATGCCTCCAGCACTGGAATGCTGACCACCTTCCGGGGTCATTGGTTCCATTGCCCTACTGCCCCAACAGTCCCTAAGTTTTTCCTGTTAGTCATCCAAAATCTGGCTTCCTGTAACATGAGCCCATTGTTGATGACTCCTGGTTGGCCTCCAGTGGGACGCATCCCATAACCAGGTTGCTCTGGGCCAGAAACACCCCGTCCCGGGTCTCTACCTCGTGTGCCACTCTCAGAAGTGGTACCAACCAAAATCCAAAGAAACAAAATAAACCAATGCATGTGGCAACTTAAATACTAACTCATATTTTAATGTATCAATAGTTACAATAGTTAGTCCTTAAGGAGACACACATGCTTGTGTCTTTTTGCTTTGTTTTGTTTCTTTGGATCTTGCCTGCTCTTCTTGCACAGACTCACTACTTCCTCCAAAGCTACAACTATCAATCAATCAATCAATCAATTACCTTGGCCCAATGTCATGCCCTCCCTTCTGCTGTTCTTGAGGGACGATATCGGAGATCTCCCTATTCGGAGAGTCTGTGTCCCCGTGACTCTGGCGATATTGAGTCAACAGAACATGTACTTCTTCACTGTTCCTTTTATAAAGACACCCGGGCTAAGCTTATATCTCCAGTAATCAATAAATATCCAGGACGCTCTGGTCATTATTATACTCAGTTACCTCTATCAGATATGAATTTTTCTATAACATATAGTGTGGCCAGGTTCTGCGCCGCAGCGATCAAAATCAGCAGGACAATGACCAGCGTCATCAATTAATTAAAAGTACCACTTAGGATACATAGCCCCTAAGTATCAACAACTCTTGATTAACCAACAAATGTGGGATGTCTTATGTGTATGGAACAGTATGTATATATGTACTCTGTCTTTTGTATATATCTATCTTGATCTTCCTGTCTGGCTCGTTGACATCACTAATTCCTCAGATACTAATAAGGTATAGCTTCGTGATGGTCAGGATGGATTTGTGGGCAGTTTTTAATATTATATTATATATTTTATATTGTATATTTTATATCTTATCTATTTTACTACTATTTATATACCGTATCCTGTTGCTGGTCACTGACTGTAATAAAGTTTGATTGTTTGATTGATTGATTGATTGATTGATTGATACAACTATGGAAATCTCTGCAGTGAGACAGTAAGGAGGTTTGTTTTTAACTCCCTCGCATTGTTTCGTTGTGACAAGCGGCCGTGTTCTTGCAGGGTTAGTGGGGAAGGGAAGGCCTGGGGCTGGCACCCATCCCCTAGGAGTCACCCTCCCCTTCTTCCGGCAGGTGAAGAACCCAGTCCCTCGCGTCCCCACCCGGACTGGCTGCACAAGAAGCTTCTGGAGAAGAATGACGTCTACAAGCAGAAGAAGATCAGCGAACTGTTCACGAGCGAAGGCAAGCGGAAGGTACGGGGAAAGGGGGGGGTCTCGCAGGCCAGATGGCTGCCTCCACTCCCTCAAAGCCCATGAGGGGGGGGCGTCAAGGGTCCCCAGGGTCAAACTGGGCATTGGGATTTCTGTACATCCCCCCCCCGGGGCTTCAACCCCAAATCACGGTCTGCCCTTCCTTCGCACAACTGGAAGGGCTGTTCGTGCTGTCCCTCCAAAAGAGAACCATTTTAAGGAGGCCGGTGGTGAATTTTTGAGACCCACACAGAATGCCGTGATTTATTACAGTAATACCTCGTGAGGCAAATGCAATTTCCGGGGAGAGGAAAAACTCGTAAGATGGGAACATTCCAGGCTAGGTGAGGATCCCTCGGTCCCTGCTTTGCCCACCAAATTGGTGGGCAAAACAGGGCGCCATGGATCTTTGGCCCAGCCTGTGCTGCTTGGAAGAGAAGCGGGAGGGGTGGCGATCCGCCGCCACTAATTGCCTTCCAAGCAGCACGCACTGGACAAAGAGCCATCTTAAAATGTCCTGCCACGAGTGCTCCGGCTGGGGCCAGAGTGCTCATGGAGGGAGGTTTTAAAAGGGATCTTCTCCCAGCCCTGGAGACTTGCAAGGCAAGCTCCACACTTGGTGGGGCAGAGCAGGGACCAATCAATCTTTGTCCAGCCCGGAGGTAAGCGGTGGTGGTGGTGGTGGTGATGGTGATGGTCTAGCATCCCCGCTTTCCTCGATCCCAGGGAAGAGGGGGTGGTGGAGATTTCTATCCTGTCTTCCCTTCCCTGCAGCACGCAGGGATTGGATGCTTCAGGGCAGGGAAGGCAGGACAGAAGCTGCCTCCTCCTCCTCCTCCTCCTCCTCCTCCTCCTCTTCACCCGAGTCTCGGCGCAGAGACCCAGGCGAAGAGGAGGTGGCTGCCCCCTCAATCACAGCCAGCAGGAGGCTCCTCCCCGCAGCCCAGACAGACACCTAAGTTTGACAGCTCTGAGCTGTCAAAACCAGCTGTCTGTCAGCTGCAGGGGGGAGGGGGGAACAGCCTTCCGCTGTCCCTTGATTGAGAGAGGTTTAGACAGCCTTCCCACAGGAATGCATCAAAAACCCATAAATCCGTTGCCTCCGCATTAAACTCGTCTTCCAAGGCACTGCTGTATTTTTTTATTAGCCTGCCAGATATATTGTTCATTATGTTATGGTTTGTGCCATTTAGTTGTTCGGTTCTGTTAAGCTGCCAGGTGGCTCTCATCTGTTACCTTTTTGGGGGGGGGAGGGTGTTGTGTGCTTGGAATTTATTTTTCCTTCTTGTTTGTGGCATCAAGTCTTTTTTTATTGTGCTAGTTGTTGGTGGTGTTTCTTCATTTATATGATTTCTGTACCTCTCATCTGGCAGCAAAGACCATTCTGGACAGTTTACAGCAATAAACAAAAAAGAAAAGGAAAAAAAAACCAATAAAACACAATTAAGCCAGGAAGACACCATTCAAATCAAACAATCGATTCTAAATAATAAAGGACCTAAAGATAAGAAATTATTCTCATTAAGATATATCCGGTGGCCAAACCAATATTTTAAGCCAGGGGTCCTCAACCTGCGGCCCCGGGGCCCCAAGGTCCTGAATCCAGCCCCTGGGACCAATTGCAACCCCCCACCTACCCCCTGTTTTGTGAGCAAGCCAGCCTCCGCAGCTGCTTTTGGACTGGGATCCGGCCCCCAGTGGTGTCTGGGTGGTGGTGGACCGGCCCGCTGGTTGAAAACTTTGAGGACCCCTGTTTTAAGCTGTTATGTGCTTGTTTGAGGATACAAACTGTTCTGAGCCTTGATTCAGTAGGCCAGCCAGTCTAAAAGCTCAATCAATCAATGTTGAGGCTCAATTTTCAGCTCAAGTAGCCCTCAACTCACCTTTGCTGAATCCTAGAATTATCGTAATTATTTGAGCAGACAACAGCTTAGAATCATAGAGTTGGAAGAGACCTCAAGGGCCATCTAGTCCAACCCCCTGCCATGCAGGAAACCCCATCACAGTCCTGTTGACAGGTGGCCATCCAGCCTCTGCTTTAAAACCTCCAAAGAAGGAGGCTCCACCACCCTCCTTTGTGGCAGCATCTTCCACTGACGAACAGCTCTAACCGTCAGGAAGTTCTTCCTAATGTTTAAATGGAATCTCTTTTCCTGTAGTTTGAAACCGTTGCCCTGTCCTAGTCTCTGAAGCTATGGAAAAACAAACCAGTCCCTTCTTCAATATGACAGTAATTAAATTTCAAGGACTTAAATTTCAAGCAATGCACAATATTCATATTCAAATAACATAAACGATCACACAGCCATTCAGTACTGCAGAGAGAAAAAAGAGAAAAACCCACCTGAATCGAAGAATACAGAGATGAACAAAATCCACAAGTTTTACGGAAGGACCCAGGGACACAGCACAAACCTTTATATGCTGTGCAAGTATTTGATTAGAATTCCAAAGAACAGAGAGGAACAAAATCATCCTATGATTAAGAGAAAGGTGAGGCTTTAATGCCTTACAAACTGACCTCCAGCTGGTTTCCATTCTCTCCTCCTGCCTCTTTCTCCCTGTTCCCTCCTACTGTCTGTCTCAACTGCCATTCCCCCATGGTCCATGTTCACCCTGGCCCCACCCATCAAGTATGTTGATAGAACGGATCACCAGATTTCAAACACCATGACCCCATGTGAGGGTTCGTTCTCAACTTCCCAGGGTTCCGTGGAGAAATAAAGATTGTCCATCCTTTGGTTGACGTTTTCTGTTAAACTTTTATTAACAAACATGAGCTCAGAATCTTTAGTGTCAGTTTCTTTAACATCTTCTTCAATCCTAACCATAACATTAGGATGAAACAGGTTGCCAACCGGGCTTAAAACGGGGCAGATTAACTCTCCCCTCAGAGGCCGTGGTTATCGAGGCATTCCCCCGCCCGAGACACTGGGTCCCACAACACGGGTGGCGAGCCCACTGGGCCACTGGGCTCCCTCTCTCTCCCTCGACGCTGACCTGCCTCTACCCCTCCATGCCAGCACATTTGCTGGCCATCTCAAGGGTTTGACATCAGTCAGCCCCGTCCAATCTTTATCTACCTCAACCTCAAAGGTGCCTCCTCTATCCTCTCTCTTCTCCTTCTCCTCCTTAACGTTCCTAACCATCAGTTCTTCTTCGTGGTCTTCTGTGATTGCACACATATTAACCCATTGTGTGGAATCACAGAATGACCACTCGAAGAACTGGAGTTACAGGTAAGTAACTTCCTTTTTTCTCCTCTCTCGGCCCTCACGCGCCTCCCTCCAATCCTCGTCCTCGTGCTGCCCCCTCGCGCTCTCTTTGACACCTGTCAGTCTCAGCTCTTTCATCTCCGTCACTCCATCCCCTACCCAAAAGACCTCCCTGGTTTTTGGATCCCTTTGTTCCCGGCTCACTCCTCCTTCCGCTCCTTCCCACTAATTTACTGTTCTCCGTCCTCGTCTCGTGGCTTTTGTTCTGACAGCCCACGCTCTGGTTTTTCTTCCTGGCTTGCTTCTTTCTCACACCCCACAGCACCCACCAAGCACCAGAGAGAACCAAGAGCCCTTCAAACCCAGGATCTCCCCGGCCTGAAGGAAGCCTGGGTGGCAAATTGAGGCAGGCCAGCTGGCTTTTGTCCCTTCAGATGCACCCAAAGGCATTCAGATACATAATTGTCTCTGTCTCTTAGCCAGTCCAGTTCTAAAGCAGGAGGGGAACACCATGCTGTGGGGTTTGGCAAATCCCATTGTGGGTTGAGTGCAGTCGTCTTCCAGGGATGGTAACGAGTGTGTGTGGGGGGGGGGAGGTGTTAATCATTTTGGTCAGAGTGAAGTGAAGCAACAACTGATGATCTTTTTACCGGTCCACAATTGAAAGCATCCTCACATATTGCATTACCGTTTGGTATTCTGGATTGACAGCTGCTGACAGGAAGACCCTACAGAGGGTGGTAAGCACAGCTCAGTATATCACGGGCTGTCCCCCGAGTGCACTGGACGACCTCGCAAGGGATCGTTGCCTCAGGAGGGTTGGAAAAATTCTTAAGGATGATTCACACCCCGGTCAGCACCTCTTTACCTTGTTACCATCAGGCAGAAGATATCGCAGTATATAGCCTGCCGCACCAACAGACTGAAGAACAGTTTTTATCCATGGGCTGTCAGACTGCTGAATGGGAAATAATCCCAGGACAAATGTAGAAGAAATGACCTGCGGGCTGGCGCGTTCTGTTTCAAGTACACAGGGTGCAGTAAGACTGAGTGGTTGCCAGTGGGATGGGGGTAGGATGGTGGTGGGGGTGGGCAAGGGAGACATAGCTAATTTCATTGTGCACATGCTGTACATTGACAATAAAGGTATTATTGTTGTTATTGTTATTTGTTGTTGTTGTTATTTATTGTTGTTGTTATTATCAGAGCTTGGAAGGGCCCCTGCGTTGTGCTCCCCATCTGCTGGGCTTTCTTTCAGGTCTCGGCTCTTCTGCCCCGAGAGGACACCCCCTGCACGCAGATGGCTGACATGGAAGATCTGGGGATGAGCAAGCCTCTCCGGGCGGGGGTTCCCGTCTCCACCAAGCGTAAACGCATTCCCACGGCCGAGGACAGCCAGCAGGAGTCACAAAATCAGGAGCTCCTGCAGTCCTGGAGGGAAATCTTGGGTCCCCCGCCACCGATTGGCACCACCAAGGTAACGCGGCGTCTCAGAGTTAATCTAGCAAAAGGGATCAACCTGAGGGGGTCCCAATGCTCTCAGCCATCCCAGTGGTCTAATCAGCACTGCTGGGCTTGGCAAATAAGATTTTATTGATGTCTTTATGATATTTTGCCCCATCTTTCTCCTTAAAAGGGGTCCAAGGTGGCTCACCTGACTTAAAGACAATATTTTAAAGATGAAAAAACAACTTGTACAAATATTGTAAAAGAATGAAGCAAATATTATATGAACGATGGCAGGTAAAATCCAGCCTAAAACATATTTAGAAGCAACAAAGGAAAACTATCAATTTGACAACAACCTCTTTAGGCAGCCCTGTACGGAGGCAAAGCCTGCCTGAAGAGAAAGGTTTTGCTTGTGGAAGGAGAGCCAACATGGGGCCAGTCGGGCCTCCAGTGGGAGGGAGTTCCAGAGTCTAGGACCAACCACAGAGAAGGGCCTTTCTCGGTATCCCTACATGTGAAGGATGATAATGCCTGGGCAGGCTCATAGGAGATGCAGTCCTGGAAATAGTTTGGATCTGTTTAGCCTCTAAAAAAGAAGACCGAGAGGGGATAGGATAGCGATGTTTAAATATTTGAAAGGATGTCATATTGAAGAGGGAACAGGTTTGTTTTCCATGGCTTCAGAGGCTAGGACCTGGAGCAATGGTTTCAAACTACAGGAAAAGACATTCCATTTGAACATCAGGAAGAACTTCAGGACAGTTAGAGCTGTCCAGCAGAGGAATATGCTGCCATGGAGGGTGGTGGATTCTCCTTCTTTGGAGGTTTAAAGCAGAGGCTGGATGGCCATCTGTCAGAAATCCTGTGATGGGTGCTCCTGCATGGCAGGGGGTTGGACTAGATGGCCCTTGAGGTCTCTTCCAACTCTTTCATTCTATGATTCTAAGCCTGCCCCGGGCAGGTTGATCCTGGAGTGAGCTTCCCACTGCTGCTGCCTTTCTGTAGGTCAGACGTTTTCCAAATCCCTTCCTTGATGCAGACTCGCAGGTGGTGAACCAACAATGCCCAAGCGTCTGTCCCGTGTGCCAGGAGCCCTGACTCTCTCTCTCTCTCTCTCGTCTGTCTGGCCCCAGGAGGAGAGGTTGGCTTGGCTGTGCTTCCACAAGAAGAAGTGGGCGCTGCAGGCCCGCCAGCGGCTGGAGCGGCGGAAGAGGCGTCGGTTGGCAGATGGCGAGGCGGTCCTGGGAGGGGGGCTGGTCCGGGCCGGCCCATCCAAGGGCCTGGGCAACTACCTGCGCAAGACGGCACGCAGCCTCCTCGACATGCCTTGGCAGATTGTCCAGGTAAGGACCGCAGAGGTGGAGGAGGCTGTGCTCCCGGTACAGTGGGAGGCCCTGGGCTCCCATAACGGGGAGCAGAGGAGGAGCTCAAGGCCGGCAGGCCTCCAGTGCCGCCACCTCTCAGCTGCCAATCGCCTGCCCCCACCCGCCGCCAAGCAGGGGAAGCGGGGGGGGGGAGGCGTGTGTCAACCAGGGTGAAGCTCTTGCCCCTTCCAAGTGGTTCCATGATTCCTTCCAGCCAAAGACTTTTTCTCTTCCCAATCCTAATTTATCCAAGGGGATAAATGAATTCACCCACGACAGGGATTTCTGTAGGAATGACTGAAATGATCGAAGAACAACCCCAAGTCCGTATAAAACACTTGGTTTAGAGTTCTGCGGCAGAACAGATTGCCTTGGAAAGTAGCAGCTCCTCCTTCTTCAGAAGGTTTTAATCGGGGACTCGAGGGCCGTCTGTTAGGGTTGCTTTAGATGCGTTTTCCTGCTTTGGGGGGTGAATTGGGCAGAATGACCCTGTGCAGCCCCTTCCCACTCAAGGGTTGCGTAATTTAATGGTCTCTGAGCCAGAGGTTGGGAGTTCGATTCCCTGCTGTGCCTTTCGGCAGAAGAGCCAACCTGGGCAGCCTTGGGCAAGCTGCGCATTTCTAGGATGCTCCCAGAAGAAGAGAAGGGCAAACCTGAGTATCCTCTTCCTGGAAAAACCTGGAATGGATTGCCCTAAGTTTGAATTGGCTTGATGGCAGGCGGATACTGTTGAGCTGGATGGAGAGCTCGGTGGTTGAGGTCTGTGGTTGCAGAGCCAGGGGTTGGGGGAGGGGGTCAATCCCCCCACTGTGTCTCCAGGGAAAAGAGCCAGCCCAGGTGGCCTTGGGCAAACTGCACAGTCCCAGGGTGCCTCCGGAAGAAGGGAATGGGAAAACCACTTCTGAAGATTTCTACCTGGAAAGGATTGCCATAAGCCTGGATTGTCTGGAGGGCACAAGATTATTATGAAACATGACCGCAACCGAGCAGGTTCTCACTTCCGTGTTCATAGATTCATGGAATCCTAGAGTTGGAAGAGACCTCAAGGGCCATCCAGTTGACCTCACCTCTAGACCCCAAAGCCCTTGGCGGGGCTTATACGGGGAGAATACAATCTTTCAGGGAGCACCAACTCAATTTTGAGGTGATAACTGGCCTTTTGAGTTGTGCCCGGAACCCAACTGGTAACCATTAAAGCGGCTGTCACAAGGCTGATAATGTGCTCCCTTGTGACTGGTGCCATCAGCCGAATGCCGTTTTGGATTAGCTGAAGCTTCTGAAGAGGCTTCGGGGCACCCCGGAGAGGCTGCGTGAGGGCAGTCAGAACAAGGCAGAAACGAGGCATGCGTCCTGGAGAACAAATGGAGAAGCACGGGCAGCTGCCTCCGGTTGTTTTCAGGATACAGACTCTGAAGGCAGGAGTTAAGAGCCAGGCCGTCCGCCACCATGGCTTCTAAATTCAGGAGCAGTGGAACCAACAAGCTACAAGACAAAACAGGAGAGACGGAACCAGGTGTGGGCATCCACAGGAGCCTGGACTGGTCAGGACGCTTCGCTCCCCCCAAATCCCAAGGCACGTCAGGAAACCCCAGCAACGGAAGATCGACAGGACCATGGTGTACGTGGTGGTAGGGGGGTTACTTCCAGCTTTCTCCCATATGCCCCCCCCAAAAAAATGAAAATACACCCCAGAAAATATGTATTTCTTTGGTTGTTTTTTTTGTTGTTGTTTTTAATTTAATTTTTCCAGGCAGCAGATAAGGGAGTCCTACTGGGGGAGCTTTCAGGAACACCCACTGACCCAACCCCAGGGCCTCAGCTCTCCTCCTTGGCCGTGTCCCCTTTCTAGCTCTTCCCCCTGAACATCCGGATGGCAGGGCAAGGCCATCGTAACGAAACGTTTGCATATTGTGCCACTGCCTGGCCCGCTCCTGCAGCATGCTGGCAGCTCGGCCTTTTTTTGGGGGAAGGATTTGGAGGATCTGCCTCTCGAAATGCTGTCGGGTCCCGGCGTGGCTGCGTGTCCATCTCCTGCCGTCTCCCGCTTTCCGCCCTGGCGGCTGAGCTCAACGGCTCTATCCTTCTCTCTCTCTCTCTCCCTTTTTTTTGGGGGGGGGGGTGTCACTCTCCCCTGCCC
This sequence comes from Phrynocephalus forsythii, assembly GCA_029282475.1. NCBI lineage: Eukaryota > Metazoa > Chordata > Lepidosauria > Squamata > Agamidae > Phrynocephalus > Phrynocephalus forsythii. The sequence continues at coordinate 5,579,222 of JAPFRF010000016.1, read as the reverse complement.
CACGGGGATTGCTTTCCTCCTCTTAGATCGCCGAGACCAGCCAGCTGGGCCTCTTCAAGCTGTGGGCCGTGATCGGGAGCGACCTGCACTGCCTCAAGTTGAACGTCCCACGAATCTTCTACGTCAACCAGCGAGTTTCGAAACCCGAAGAGAGCACGGCATATAGGAAGGTGGGTGGCACGGACAGAGGCTGGGGTTGGAAGGGAGGCTGCTTTCGCCACCCAAGAAGGAAACAGCCTTTCATGAAATAGGAAGGGTACCCATCAGAATGCAGGAGGACCCTTGTATCAGCAGGAGGTCATTTCCGAGTAAATTCTCCCCCGCTTCCCCGTGGATGTTGAACAATGTGGATACCGTGTTTCCCTGAAAATAAGACACTGTCTTATATTTATTTTTTTTCTCAAGAAGTCACACTAGGGCTTATTTTCAGGGGATGTCTTACTTTTATTAAGTATAATATGCTTGAATGTCAGCCCTGCACACAACCATAGCCACACCCATCACTAGGTCTTATTATCAGGGTAGGGCTTATATTTAACAAATGCATAGAAATCCTGCTAGAGCTTATTTTTGGGGGGAGGTCTTATTTTCAGGGAAACAGGGTAATACTATTTTAATTGCAAATGCTATCCATAGCACTGGCTCCTCTTCTACTGGCCTGTTGTAGTAACATCATCTTTAGAAATACAGTGGTACTCTGACTTGTGACACACCCGATGTACAAAACCCCTGACTTATGAGCACGCTTGCGGGGTCCCCTCCTCCTACCACTTTACAAGCAGGAGATTGGGTTTCCCCGACTTCCCATTTAAAAAAAAAACTGGGATGAATTTAAAATGTCTTTCAAGCATGGAAGCAAACACATGTATTTCTAGGGTTTGGGTTTTGTTTTAACAAGTGAATCAGCAGATATTGATCCCGCAGGTAAGGGGGCCCTCCTGTATGTATGGAGGATTGCCCCCAAAGGTTGGGAAGCATCCTGGCTCAGAAGCAAGTGTTTCCTTTTAAAGCAAGGACCGGGGACACCAGTTTTGGTGCTGAGGGCTGCTCCCAAGAGGCTTCCTTGGTTTCAAGACCTCTTCTTGTTATGCCGCCCGAATTGGATAGCACGGCAACAGATGCAGGGTCAGAGCAGTGGCACTCCTGGCATAACCGTTGAGCCCCTTTTGGGGGCTGCAGAAATGATGGTGGGGACCCCTGCGGACCACCTCAATCTACATGCCCCCTCTGTCCAGTATATTTCAGCTGCAGCTAAAGAGGAATGTCCAGGGTTTTGGCAAGGGGGTTCTCTCCCTGCAGATACCTAGATTTCCCTCGCCACCACATCCGCAGTCTCCTTTTTATTTTTTGTAAGCCATTTACTCCACCCGCCGTTTCACTGACCCCCTGACTGCTTTCGTGACAGGTCAACAGGATCCTCCCCCGCTCCAACCTGGTTTACAACCTCTACGAATACTCGGTGCCAGAAGAGATGTATCAGGAGCACATTAACGAGATTAACGCCAGTCTCTCAGCCCCCGATATCGAAGGGGTATATGAGACACAGGTAACGTCATGGTGGTGGTGATGATGACGATTGTAATGCACGTGGCAGGCAAACAGGTGTTTGGACACATTCTCCGCCTGCATTGTGTGATAACTTTCTGCCTGGTGCCTTAAAGGCAAGTTGTGTCTAGTTTTTTAAAATTACGTTCCTTTGTAACTTTTTATTTAATGTTTATTTTCTCTAGTGGTAGGCATTACTATTGGTGGCCTATGATCAGAGGTAGTACAAGCAATGTAATATAATATATCAATAACAAGCAAATCATAAAAATAAAAGAGCAAATAAAGGTAATCAGAGTCTAATCAAGGGAACTAACATAAAGCCCAAGCAGAAGCAAATGATGGTAGAACATCAATAGACCTAGGCTTAAAACAGGATGCCTTTAAAGCAGGCATGTCCAAACTTCGGCCCTCCAGATGTTTTGGACTGCAACTCCCACGGTCCTTTGCCATTGTCAAGCCAAGCGTAGAATTCTGGGAGTTGTGGTCCAAAACATCAGGAGGGCCGAAGTTTAGACGTGCCTGCTTTAAAGGCTTCAGCAAATAACTCTTCTTTTGATCATCCTCTTCAAGGCAGAGAAGGAGGGGCTGGCACAGCAGCACAGGAAGCTCATTTTATAAAGGTGGAGCCACAACCGGGAAGGCCCTGTTTCTTAGAGATGCCCTCCTGGCCTCTCTGGGTGGGGCAACCTGAAAGAGTATGGCCCGTGAGCCTTGGGTGGCACGGGCTGAGGCTCTCGGGGAAAGAGGCTCCCATCAGCTCTGACAGGAGTTACATCACACAGGAAATGCAGCACACCATATGCTCCCGAACCCGAAGGCAGCCCGCTTCCCATGGAGGAGACCCCCTTCTCTTCTGGATTCCCAAGACCCACCTCGTTTCCCTCCATGTTTTGGGGGGCAGGGGGTGGGGCAAGAAAGCCTCCCCGTGGGTGATAGGGCATCAAGCGGAGCTGGAAAAGGAGCCTATCAGGTCCAGGAGGGCTGATCCTGCAAAAGCAGGGGGGGGGCGAGCAAGTGGGAGGAGGCAGGAGCTGCAGAGGGCCCCCTCCACCCTGCTCTCCAGCATGGCCTCCAGCGCGGCTCTTGACGCGCCCCTCGTGTTCTGGCCTCCTGGGGAGGCGAGGCACCAACCTCCCTGGATCTGGAAGGGTTTCCGCCGCTCACCTTCGAAGGCCGGCATGCCCTCTGACGGCCCCTTCCTCTTTCCCAGGTGCCGTTGCTGCTGCGGGCCTTGATCCGCCTGGGCTGTGTGTGCATGGTCAACAGGCACCTGGTGAAGCACCTCAGTGGCCGAGAAGCCGAGACCTTTGACCTGGAGCACCTGGAGATGCGCTCGCTGGCCCAGTTCAGCTACCTGGAGCCAGGTGAGACGCTGCCCGGGGGTGGGTAGAGAGGGGTGGGCGGGCGCACGCTGCCAGGAACCATCTTTCCCTTTCCTCCTCCTCTGACAACAGGGCTCTCCTTTTCTGCCCCCAGGCAGTATCCGGCACCTCTACCTTTACCATCACACTCAAGGCAGCAAGGCCCTGTTCAGCCTCTTCATCCCCTCCCAGCGCAAAGCCTCCGTCTTCATCCTTGACACGGTAAGCGGCGGCGGGCCCTCATTCGGCCCTGCCTGAAGCATCGCCGGCCGGTTGGTCAGCAGAAAAGGGATGGATCCAGGGCATGCATGTAAGGGGGGGTGGGAGCTCCTCATCTGCGCGATGGGTGCCTGCTGATTCACTTATCCATGGTCTGAAAATATCAAGACTATCAGAAGAAAAATCTTAAGAAGTATCTGTTTGTAAAGATGAAGTTACCAGAACGGGCCAGTAATCTGCATTTTTTAAGCATTCATGGGGTGGGGTGTTAGAACCACTCTCCCATGGGTGAAGGAGGTCTTACTGTATGTATTGTTTATGCCCTCGATAAGCATTGTTTAACACGGTTCTTCCTTTCTAATCCCTTTCTCCACTCTGCTTGCCTTCATCCAGTTTGGATTGAAGTAAGGTTTATCTGGGCACTGGTTTATGGTTCATCAGCCTTGCAGGTTAGAATCCTAGAACAATAGAGTTGGAAGGGGCCTCAACCACCACCACCACCACCCCCGCCAGCTCAAGGCAGGAATCCAAATCAGACGGTATCTGCCAGGTGGTTTCCCAAGTTTCTCTTGAATGCCTCCAGCATTGGAGCGCTCACTACCTCCTGAGGTCATTGGTTCCGTTGTTGTACTGCTCTAACAGTTAAGAAGTTTTTTTTCCTGCTATTCATCCTAAATCTGGCTTCTGAGCCCATTCCGACGTGTCCTGCACTCTGGGATGATGACCGGGAACAGGTCTCTAGGTTCCCTGCCTCAGGTTGTTCTGCCCTGGTAGCCACCCAGCAGTATTTGGTAGCCCCTGCAGTCTGAGCAATGCCCTGTCCTTGCCTCAAGGTCCGGAGCAACCAGATGCCCAACCTCAGCAACGTCTATTCGTTGGAGCGCAGTGCCATGTTAGAGAAAGTGGGCGCAGAGCTGCTCCCCCCTGAGAAGCACACATTTGAAGTGCGAGCGGAGACGGACCACAAGACTGTCTACCGGGCCATCCAGCGCCTCCTGCTGGCCTACAAGGTAACCGCTGGGGGAAATGTCCACTCTCTTCTGTTCCTTGTGAGACCCAGAAGGGTCTTCCAGAGTCCCCAATGTTTAGTCCTGTTGCCTGATGCCTCTGCCTTTCCTGATCCTCCACTGCTTCGTTACATAAGAACCTAAGAACAGCCTTGCTGGATCAGGCCATCACAGCCCATCCAGTCCAGCATGCTGTCTCTCTCACACAGCGGCTCACCCTTGGCTTCAGAGTGAGGTTTTCACCTGCTTAAGATTCCCCACCAATCTGTGAAGATTCTCAGTCATCCAGGTGAGTTTATCTGGAAGTTGAGTCATGGCTACTGGACTTCTTTTTCTTGAGAGATAGAAACGTTTCGCTGCTCATCCAAACAGCTTCATCGGTCTGAATACAGCTCGTGCAAGTCCTCCATCTTATAGTCAGCTTTGACCTCTTGTCGCCCTGGTCCGAATTAGGCTCATAAGAACAATAGCCTGAATAGGCTCGTTAGGGAGACAATAGTATCCATAGCCTTAAGGTGAACAATGGCCTGACTATAAGATGACTATAAGATAGATTACTTGCACGAGCTGCATTCAGACTGATGAAGCTGTTTGGATGAACAGCGAAACGTTTCTATCTCTCAAAAAAGAAGTCCAGTAGCCATAACTCAACTTCCAGATTCCCCACAAATGGTATTGAGAGATCTCCTGCCTATCTCTCCAACCTGGAGGTTGTCCCTAGGCATCCCTAATTATAGCCACTGATACCCTTGTTCTCCATGAACTTGTCCAAGCCTTTCTTAAAGCTGTCAAGGCTGACAGCTGCCACCACTTCTTCTGGCAGCCTTCTGCCCTTCCTCTCCCCAAGGACTGGGTTCCCTTTAACTTCCCTTTTGAATGAAAAGTACCAAGTGGGAACAAAGCCATAAGCTGGCAAGTTGTAACTATGAGAGTAAGACAACTTTAATCCTGCCTTTAGAGGCTCAAAATCTGGTTGCTTTTTAAGCTCCACATAAGGGGTGGGGGAAGGTGAATGCCAGTGGGAAATCTGTCCTCCCACATCCAAACAGGACAAAGAGCAGCCAGGGAGCTTTTGGGTTTAGTCAGAATAATAAATGCCACGGGTTCAGGCGAGAGGGTGGCTCCCTTTGCTCACGAAAGAGGAAAAGCAGTGTCCCCTTAGCAGTTTAAAAAGGCAGATGGAAGAGCCGGTCGTATGTATTTTTTTCTGAAGGGCATTTGCCCTTCTAGTGCTACTATTGCTGGAGGGGATGTTAGGTGAGGCTCCTCCAGGCTTCTGTGGGACAAAAGAGAGCAGCCACTTGTCAAGCAACTTGCTGGCCCTTCCTTTTTCCTGCACGTCTGCCTTTCTCGCGACTTTGTTTCCATCTTCCTTCCTTGTCTCAGGACGAGCGCCGAGGTCCCACCCTCCTTGCCGTGCAGTCCAACTGGGATGTGAAGAGGTTGGCCGGTGGGATGCCCGTGCTGGAGGAGTTCCCACTGGTTCCCGTTCAGGTCACGGACGACGTCAACTACGGCGTCTTGGACTGGCAGCGCCATGCCGCCCGGCACATGATCCGCCGGTACCTCAGCTTGGACACATGTCTGTCTCAGGCCTTTGAAATGAGCAGGTGGGTGAGGCAAGGGCAAAGGGGGGGGGCAGAATTTGGGCCAGGCCAAGGGGGTGGCTGTGCCGGAATCAGAATGTGGAGGGTGGGTCTTCCAGGCGCAGGTCCCTCAAGTCAGTGGCTGAAGCTGGAGTTTGCAGCCTAAGAGTCAAAGGAAAGTCAAGGAATCAAAATCAAATCGATAATAATACCAACTTCTGGGACTGGCAAAGCATTTAGAACAGCTAGTTGTGAGTTTTTCGGGCTGTTTGGTCTGTTATGGAAGTTTTTCTTCCTGATGTTTCACCAGACTCTGTGGCCAGCATTTTCAGAAGGCAAGGAGCTCAGTGAACTAGGAGTTTCTCTCTGTGCTCTGGGGTGTAGAGTATTAGAACAGGCTCGGCCAGTCCGACAAGCTGGTATTGATTTGATTTTGATTCAGTTCAATTTATATGCCACCCATCTAACAAATGGCCACTCTGGGTGGTTTACACACTATCACAAAACACAGAAGCAGCCTGAACAAAACATTGACTTAATTAAATGAATCAAAACAGTATTAAACTCAGCGGCAATTGGGCAGGAGATTGACAGCCAGCAGGTTCTTAAACTGGCCGGTGTCGAAAAGCCTGATGAAACACAGGCACTTAAAAAAAAATCTCAAAAAACAGAAAGGAGGGAGCCGGGCACTTTTTGGTTCGCAGTGCGTTGCAAGGGCAGGGGCCCACCACTGAGAGGGGCCGGATCCTTGTCCTTTCTTTCCAGGCCTCCCTCAGGGTTGGCACCTTCAGCTGTCCAGCGGAGGGGGGAGAGTGAATAGGGTGGGCAGCGGTCCTAGCTGGGTGTCAGCCTTCTGCCCTGTAACGCCCATCCCAGAGTTTCTCCATCAGGGGTAGAACCCAGCCTTGAGGCCACGGGGTCCTCGGCTTGTGGGGTCCAGGGCGAAGCCACCAAAGGCCCACGGCTTGGTAGGCTCGTGGGATTTGGTGGCTCCCATCCGAGCTGCCGGCCTTCGCTTCTGCCCCAGGTACTACCACATCCCCGTCGGCAACCTTCCCGATGACGTCTCCATCTTTGGGACGGACCTGTTTTTCTCCCGCCACCTCCACCGCCACAACCACCTCCTGTGGCTCTCTCCCACCTCCCGCCCGGACCTGGGGGGGCAAAGAGGCGGACGACAGCCGCCTGGTGATGGAGTTTGACGAGAGGGTCTCGGTCGAGATCAACCACCCGGGCTGCTATTCCACAGGTAGGCCAGGAGACGGGCGGGGCTGTGTCTGCCTCCCATGCTCTGCCCCCCCCTCTCTTTCCTTGGGGGTCAGGAAACCATGGGAAAGGGTGGGAGGAATGATATCACCTCGACCTTCCATCCGCCCTTTGCACGTGTAGGTGCCTTGTGGCTCCTTACGTCATCTCTTGTTGCCATTCTCCAACGTTTTTTGGGGAAAGGGTTTGTGACTCTGTGGGTGAGCATCTCCTTTGCCCCCGAAGGGCCTCTCCAGGATGGACCGAGACACTCCAGCCACCTGATGGCCTAGAGAAGCCACGGTTCAGTGGGATGAGCCGGGTGGGGGCAAGTGACTTTCCTAAGGCGTCGCCTGCTAAGAGATGCTCAGGCTCCCATTAACTAGGAAAAGGAAATCCCAGTGGCAAGAGAGGAGAAGCTGCGTTTCTTTCTGACCGTGTCCTCCCTGTAAGATGTAGCAAGAGAAGCGGGTGGTCGGGCTGCCTCGGGGGGGGGTGTAAACGCTCGGGAAAACGACACACACCCAGGAATCTCTGGGACCCGCCAGTCACTCCAAGATCCCAGGCTGGCCTCCTTGGAAGGCAGCTCCGTTTGACCCTTGGAGGGGACAGGCCGGTGCTCTTGAGTTTCCTGCCTTGGGGCCCCAGACCTTCTCTGCTTTCCTTGCAGTCTGCGTGGAACTGGACATCCAGAGCCTGGCTGTGAACACCGTCCTGCAGTCCCATCACGTCAACGACATGGAGGGCGCTTCCAGCGTGTGCGTCAGCTTCGACGTGATCCAGCAGGCCTCCCTGGAGGACATGGTGACCGGGAACCAGGCGGCCAGCCTCCCGGCCAGCTACGATGAGACAGCCCTCTGTTCCAATGCGTTCAGGTGCCCCCCCCCGCAGCTGGGCTTCTCCTTGGCCGGCTCTTCTCAGCAGCGGGAGAAAAGGGTGGTGGGGAGGAAAGCCAAGGGATGGACACTCCTTTGCCTTCCCTGGCAGGATCTTGAAGAGCGTGGTGGTCGGCTGGGTGAAGGAGATCATGCAGTACCAGAACGTCTATGCTGACAACCAGGTGATCCATTTCTACCGGTGGCTGCGCTCCCCGACCTCCCTCCTCTACGATCCCGCCCTTCACCGCATGCTTCACAACATGATGAAGAAGATCTTCCTCCAGTGAGTCCATTGCAAATGCACCCAGAGAGGTCACATATTTGATGCTGTTTGTACATTTAGCTTTTGCAAGGTGCCCACATAGCGGCTTGCCACTGGGTGGGTGGGATATGCATAAAATGAAATATATACCCGTTAGGACTCCTGTGTCTGCAGGATCGGCATCTGCTGATCCACAGTTCGAAAATATTAAACCTTCCTGGAAATATATCTTCCTAACCCCAAAGATACTAGCACTGGTAACGGGAGGGAGCCAGACGCCATGATATTATTACGGTGTTGGCTGTAATCTGTGTTTTCCAGCAACTCAGATCCAATGCCCAGAGATACGGGGATCCTTCTGGCGTAGAAATAAGATATATCCGTCAGGAAAGGGAGATGGGAAGCACATCAGTGGTGTGGAAAAGAGCTGGGCTGATGGCAGTGGGCCCCATCCAGGCGATGGGCCATTGAGCCACTTGGGGGGGGGGTGGAGAATTGCTGCTTGTACGTGGCTCCCTTCAAAGCTTCCAGGAGGGGGAAGTCCAGGGAGAACCCCCTCCTCGGAGATTGATTGGACTGAGCCCAGGCAACTGGCTTGCTGCTCTCTGTGAGCCTTGTCCAAGGGGGCCGGGGGACACACGCCAAAGATCTGCTGAATCCATCTTCTAAAAGCCGCTTGGAGGGTGGAGGTCAGCGGGGTTGAAGAAGAAGCAGAGGCTGCCAAGGGTTAGCTCTGAGGTCTTGACGAGTCCAGAACCTGGTTTAACAAGGGAAGGGAAATGCAAGGGAGGGCCCCCTTTGTGCACGGGGCTCCCCTCACTTGCCCCCCCCCCCGGCCGCCTCTGCTCTCCTTCCCCATCTCAGGCTGGTGGCCGAGTTCAAGCGGCTGGGCTCTTCGGTGGTTTACGCCAACTTCAACCGCATCATCCTGTGCACCAAGAAGCGCCGCATCGAGGACGCCCTCGCCTACGTGGAGTACGTCACCAACAGGTGCGGTTCCAGCTTGCGCCCAGGCGGTGCGGTCAAGGCTGCTGCAGCTGGGGTGGGTCCCCCAGCCCGAGGGGAGGCTCCCGTTGGCCTCGTAAAATGCCCATCAGGGATACCTTCCGGGCCGCAAAAGGAATGGAAGGAGGGAACTCTCGGGATTTCATGCCCCGCCGTGGCATTTTTTCATTCTGGGGTCTGGTCTGTCGCCTAGAATCCCCTTCGTGCTCTGGGAAAGCAGCCTGGTTGAGCTTGTGCCGCTACTCTGATCTCCAGAACAAAGCGGTAGTGAGATTTTAAAAAAGAGAGAGAGAGAAGGTCTTCCTGTCCAAACAGATCTTTGGTGTGATCGGAGCACGGCCAGCCTCGGGGGTTCCCAACCTTGGGTAACCCAGTGAATGACGCTTGCCACTCCCAGAACCCCCTGTATTGTTTACTTCTTTTAATCTTTTCTGTAAACTTTGTCAAAAACGTGCAAAAAATGATGTGTAGAACTGAAAAAGTCAACACACCACAGACCAGCTCAGCAGCTACGCTTTGGACTCCTGAGCGGTTGCCTGCTGCATTTGTTACAAATCAGCGTTTCCCAACCGTGAGTCCTCGGACTGCAGTCCCCAGATACCTCGGCCAGCACCACGGGTAGCTAAGGCTTCTGGGAGTTTTAGTCCAAGAACGTTCTGGGGAACCCAAGGTTGGGAACTGCTTAAACAGAGGATGGTATTCCATACAAGAGTTGTACGGGTCTCAAGGTTGGGAACCACGGGCCTCTATGGTCTCTGCAAGTCCTCACAAGGACAAGTGCATTCAAGTGCCAGAGGGACCTGGGGCGGAGGACCTCTTCCCAGCCCTTCAGGGAGACCACCATGCCCCCCCCTCCTCCTACTCGTCCTCCCTCCCACCACGACTTGTCTTCTGGGCTTCTCCGAGCTGAGTCTTGCCTGCTTGGGCACAGCTGAGCCTTCTCTACCCGCCCGGCAGCAGCGTAAGCAGGGGATGCGTGGAACTTCAGGGCAAGGCCTTTGGGCGTCCCTTCCCCAAGATGTTTGTTGGGTCTCTCTCTCTCTCTCTCTCTCTCTCTCTCTCTCTCTCTCTCTCTCTCTCTCTCTCTCTCTCTCTCTCTCACAAGGTCTTCACAGCTTTGCAGTGTCCCTCTACTGCCACTCTTTTTGTTCATCCGTATTTGTCTGTCGCTCGTAAACTTGGATGGACTAGCCACTTTGGCAGGGTCTCAAGAAAGAGGCACGGAGGCAGCCGTGTCCCAACTGTGGGTGATCCAGGTGCTCATGGACCTCAGCTCCCAGACACCTTCTCCAGCAGCTGTGTGTGTGTGTGTGTGTGTGTGTGTGTGTGTGTGTGTGTGTGTGTGTGTGTGTGTGTGTGTGTGTGTGTGTTGCGTCGTGACAGTCGTGGCCGACCCTTCGTGACTCCACGCCCATGGAGTTTTCTTGGCAGGAATAATGGAGTGGTTTGCCAGGATTTTCAGGGAGTTGCAGTCCAAAAACGCCTGGGTCACTGAAGGTTGAGAACCACGGAGGGGTTTCTCGGGTGCTGCTCCCAATGATGATGCTCCCTCCCACCCACCACCCACCCCCCTTTGTGACTTCTGCAGATAGAGTATGATGTGATGCGTCCTTGTGTGTGTGTGTGTGTGTGTGTGTGTGTGTGTGTGTGTGTGTGTGTGTGTGTGTGTGTGTGTTTTGGCAAAGCAAGCAGGCCAGCATTTTGCGAACAGCTACATTGCAGCCAACGACCACCCTTTGGGGTTGAGAAGGACCTTCTGTGGACCTTCTGCCATGTTGTTCCTGGGCTGACCTGTCCTCCTTTGCTTCCAGCATCCATTCCAAAGAAATCTTCCATTCTCTGACCATTTCGTTCTCCCGTTGCTGGGAGTTCCTGCTCTGGATGGACCCGGCCAACTATGGGGGGATCAAGGGCAAAGTGTCGTCCCGGATCCACTGCGGGGAGGTAAGAGGCCGGCGGAGGCCGGGTCCCCTCCGATCTCCACCCGCTTGGCCGCACGAGCAGGGAGAGGAGCCTCTCCTAAGAGGCTTTGGGAAGGCAGGGGGGTGGCGAGGCTTTGGTGAGCAGCAATCTTGATCCCAAGCCTTTTTTCCTTCCAGGAGGCAAAGAGTAAGCAGGGAGCAGATGCCGGAGACAGTGAGGAAGAGGAAGAAGAGGAAGAGAGGGGAGACGGGGAAGGAGAAGAGGGTGTGGAGGAGCTGCTGGAGAACAGCTGGAACATCATGCAGTACCTGCCCCAGGCTGCCTCCTGCCAGAACTACTTCCTCATGATAGTTTCCGGTAGGTGATGGAGAGGCCCTTAGGGCTCCTGGCTCCACGGAGAATCCTCTCTCGCAGAAGGACACGGGAAGCCTCTTCCCAACGAGGCCTCCCTGCCTGCTTCATTTCTGCCACTCCGAAAGGGGACATTCCCTCCTCTCAAAAAAGAGATAGTGGAACTGGGAAAGGTGCAGAAGAGAGCGACTAAAATGATTACTGGGCTGGGGCATCTCCCTTATGAGGAAAGGCTAAAACATTTGGGGCTCTTTAGTCTAGAAAAAAGGCACCTGAGGGGGGATATGATTGAGACATACAAAATAATGCAAGGCATGAGTAAAGTGGATAGAGGGAAGCTCTTCTCCCTCTCACAAAATACCAGAACTAGGGGACATCCACTCAAATTGAGGGCTGGGAGAGTGAGAACAGACAAAAGAAAATATTTATTCACCCAGCGTGTTGTTAGTCTGTGGAACTCCCTGCCACAGGATGTGGTGACGGCATCTGGCCTGGATGCCTTCAAAAGGGGATTGGACAGATTCCTGGAGGAAAAGTCCATCACAGGTTACAAACCATGATGGAGATGTGTCATCTCCAGGCTTAAAACCAGGTTACCTCAAGGACCAGATGCAGGGGAGTGGTATCAGGGAACACATATCTAGTCTCATGCGCTCCCAAAGGCATTTGGTGGGGCCACTGTGAGATACAGGAAGCTGGACTAGATGGGCCTTTGGCCTGATCCAGCAGGACTCTTCTTATGTTCTTGTGTTCACCCCAGGGGGAGTCAGGCAGACCTTCTGGGTGCGCGGTGGGGGGTCAAGCCTGGAAAAGCCCCCTGCAGCAGAGTTAGAGCCGCACTGGTCACTTCTTGTGCACCCAGCCCACCCGTGCGTCTCTCTTTCCCAGCCTACATTGTTGCGGTCTACCACAGCATGAAGGAGGAGATGCAGCGCAACAGGCCCGGGAGCACCCCTGTCAAGCGGCGGACAAACAGCCAGGCCTCCCAGGAGCCCGTCGGGAATGCAAGCACCATGGCTGGTGAGAAAGCCAACAGAAATGCAAACACGCGCACGCTGCTCAGCCTCCACAACGAGCACCATAATGGCTTTATTCCTGCTAGGTGTTGGGTTTCTCCCCCTCCCTGCTTTTGAAAACCTGGTTGTCCTCCCTGTCTTCCTACTCCCTCTCTCTTCCCTCCAGGGGTGATCACCTTCTCCCAGGACTACGTCTCCAACGAGCTGACCCAGAGCTTCTTCACCATCACCCAGAAGATCCAGAAGAAAGTGAGCGGTTCCCGACGGACCACAGGAACCCTCCGAGATGTTCCCCGACCTGCCCGGCTCACACCTGGTGCTGAACAACCCAGCCCTGGAGTTTGTGAAGTACGTCTGCAAGGTGAGACCCCCGGGTGGGCCATCCGTGCGAGCAGGGAAGATTGTTTTGGCTACTTCGAGGGCAGAGAAACCGGGGGGGGGGTGGGGGCATGCTCCGGCCACAGGAAAGTCACCAGCAAACCCCCCGCCCCCGTCTTCTTTTCGGTCCACCTACTTGCTCCCAGGTGTTGTCTCTCGACACCAACATCACCAACCAGGTGAGCAAGCTGAAACGGGACCTCCTTCGGCTGATCGATGTCGGGGAGTTCTCGGACGAGGCCCAGTTTCGGGATCCCTGCCGCTCCTACGTCCTCCCGGAGATGATCTGCAAGAACTGTAACTTCTGCCGAGACCTGGACCTCTGCAAGGACCCCGTCTTCTCTCCGGTAGGTGGCGGCCTTGTAGACCTCGGGCCAGGATGGCCACGAGCATCCCTCCTGCCTCAGCACCGGGGGGGGGGGCGGTCCTCCGACAGCCGGGGCTGCCTTTCTAACAGGCACCTGCTGCCTCAGGAAGGAAGGTCCCTTCCAGAACGCTGGGATTCTGCTCTCGCCTGTATCCTCAGCAGGGCCAGATCTTCTCACGCGGAGGAGGGAGGAGGGGGGGTGACACTGCACATGTTTAATGGGCCTGCCAGCAAAAGTCCCCCCACCGCCAAAAAAGAAGAGGAGATAACTTTATCATGCCCAAGAATTTGGCCACTGGGGCCGTTGTCCTTCCCACCCACCCCGGGTGGACATAGCCCAGTGCTTCTCGGCTATGGGTAACCCAGCTGTTCTTGGACTCCCATCTCCCAGAAGCCTTTGCCATGAGCGGTGCTGGCCAGGATTTCTGGGAGTTGCAGTCCAAGAACATCTGGGGTCCAAGGTTGGGAGCCACTGGTTTACCCCTGGCCAAAAAAATAAAATAAAATAAAATGCACGGCGGCCCTTGAGGAAGCAGCCCCTTTTCCACCCTGGTGACACGACAGCCTGCGATGCCGATTCCCCAAAGCAGAAGGATCCTGGTGACCCAATTCTGGATCCTCTTCTGCAACCACCCAAGGCCTTCCCTTAACCGGGCTTTAATTGCTTAAAACAGGCATGTCCAAAGTCAGGCCCGGGGGCCAAACCTGGCCCGTTTTCACATTTTGAGCGGCCCGCGGCCTCTACTCCCCACCGACTCAGCCTGTCATGCATCCATGCCCGCTGGCCCCACCCCATACTGGATGGAGATGTCAGCTTGCAGTTTTACAGTTTGTCTGCCCGCCCTGCCTCTGTCCGTCCCCCCCAGCCACCTGCCCAGCCTACCTGCCCCCCAGCTCCGTTGCTGCAGCACCCTCCCCACTTCCTTGCATGTCCCAGAGGCTTTGCAAAGTCCGACCCAGAGGCCAAATGCAGCTGAATGGTTGGCCTCCACAGATTTTCAACTCACCAAATCTGGCCCTCCTTGCAAAAAGTTTGGACACCCCTGGCTTAAAATGTTCCTCAGCTTCAGGTTGCACTTTTTGGGGGCCTCGCCCTGGAACTGCTGTAACGTGCCATTGCCAGCGATGGTGCCTGGGCCCCAGTGCGGTCCACTTGGACTGGCAGCAGCTTCCCAGGGCCTTCCTCCCCCTCCCCCTCCTCCTCTTTGCCTCCCTGGTTCTTCTTGCCCGGAGAGGCCCCAGCTTCCTCTCCCGCCTTCCTCCTCTCCGAGCATCCCCTGTTCTTCCTCCAGGACGGGTCAGTGCTGCCAAACTGGGTGTGCTCCAACTGCCAGGCCGAGTACGAGCTGGAGGCCATCGAAGTGGCGCTGGTGGAAGCCCTCCAGAAGAAGCTGATGGCCTTCACCCTTCAAGACCTGGTGAGGAGCTCATGCGCTGCGGTTGCCTTAGGAGTCGTAGCTTGGTGTCTGGGTTTTGGGTCTGGTGTAGTTGTGACATTTTGTGCTTCTCAGTGTGTTGCCTGTTAGGTTATTGCGTTGTCAACCTCTTCTAAAAGAAGGCTGAGGGGGGATATGATAGCTATGTTTAAATATTTGAAAGGATGACATATTGAAGAGGGAACAGGTTTGTTTTCCATGGCTTCAGAGACTAGGACTCGGGGCAATGGTTCCAAACTACTGGAAAAGATATTCCATTTGAACATTAGGAAGAACTTCATGACGGTTAAAGCTGTCCGGCAGTGGAATATGCTGCCACAGAGGGTGGTGGAGTCTCCTTCTGTGGAGGTTTTTAAGCAGAGGCTGGATGGCCATCTGTTGGAAATATTGTGATGGGGGTTCCTCCATGGCAGGGGGTTGGACTAGATGGCCCTTGAGGTCTCTTCCAACTCTATGATTCTATGAACTCCCCAGAGTGGCCTTGTGAGCCAGGTGGTCAGTAGGAAAGTGGGATGGGTAGATGGATGGATGGATGGAGCAGTTAATGAATGGATGGGAGAGGGATGGAGAGATGGATAAAGAGATGGAGGGAGGGAGGGATTAATGAATGGATGGGTGGGTGATGGAGGGAGGGAGGGAGAGATGGATAGAGAGATGAAGGAATGGATGGATAAAATAAAATAAGGTGGCAAGGGTGCCAACTCCGTAGACCAGCAGGCTGGGTGGAAAATCCTGCAGCCATCATGAGGGAGGCCTTTCGTTTTTGAATGGAGACCCGACTCTTGGAGCTGAGCATAATAGGACCAACCCCCGAGACTGGACAGAGACCTTGACGCTGCTGGATCGTGAACCTTTGGGGCTGTGTGGCAGAAATGGGCTGACTACATCCGCCTTTCTGCTCCACCACCTACTCTGCTAAGAAGAGGCCTTGGCAGAATATTTCACCTCGAAATGATGAGCCCCAGCATTCCCCCAGCCCGTAAGCCACTTGGGAGAGAAACCGCGTAGAAATAAAACCAGTGAATACAGCAGGACCCTCTTATCCGCAGGATCAGGATCTTCTGATTCACTTGTCCTCAGCCGGAAAACATTAAACGTGTTAAAAGAAGAAAAAAAACCACCAGCATATACTTTTTTTAAACAGTGAACTCACTGCTAAAGACCATGCTGTGTAGAGTGATTGCTATTATAATAGCATTTGCTATAATCCACATTTTATCTCCCATGGTCCTACTGGACCATAAATACAATCGAGGCTCCCCCAGATGTCCCCCGGGAGCGATGGGCCTTGTAGCCAGACCCATCTGGAGGATGACCGGCTGGGAAAGAGGAAGGGGGGAGAACTTCCTGTCCTGTGGTCCCCATCTACGGCTGGAAAGAGGCCTCAAGAGCATCCAAAGATAACATCGTCTTAGAACAGCAGCCTTGGAAGGGACCTTCCAGGTCATCAGGTTCAACCCCAGGGTGTGAAGGAGGCCCAGCAGGGCATCGAACCCCCAGCCTCTGACTTCCAGCCTCAGCCACGGAGCCATAAAGTGCGGGGCCCAGGTTGTGGGACCCAGTGGGGTCAGAGGGAGGAAATGAATGAAGCACAATGCACCATTTCCCCCACCGCCTGTTTCTTCTGCCTTGGTGGCTGAGTTCATCTTTGGGGACACAAGCCTCTACCTTACCTCTGGACGTTGAGTCATGTCAACTGGACTTCTTTTCTTGAGAGATAGAAACGTTTCGATGCTCATCCAAACAGCTTCCTCATTCAGACTGGCAAAGCTGTTTTGGATGAGCAGCAAAACGTTTCAACCTCTCCAGTTGCCACGGCTCAACTTCCAGATAAACTCACCTGGATGAGTGAGAATCTTCACAAGGCTCTACCTTTACCGATCGCACCAGGCAGTCTGGGAGGAAGTAGCGGGTGCATGTCTTTAGCCGGTGGTGCTCTCCGTGGGCGGTCGCCTGCCAGCCCCATTCACCCTGCAGGGTTCTGCCCGGAGAGAGGGGCAGGAGAGCCCCTGAGCCGGATGGGGGGCCTCAAAGACTCACCAGGCCAAGAAGGAGAGATTCCCCAAGCGCCCTGTTGTGTTTCAGTTGTGCCGGAAGTGCCAAGGCATCAAGGACACCCACATGCCCCTGTACTGCCGCTGTGCCGGGGACTTTGGCCTCCTGCTCCCCACCAAGGTAGGTGGCTGCTCCCCAGCCCCCTCTTCCTTCTTGGCCCAAGGGGGAAAGGCGGGCCTTGACTCCTCCTTGACTCAAGAGAGATCCTCCCTCTGGTCTGCCAGAGAAAGAGCGACCTAGCCCCAGTTGTGTGTGTGTGTGTGTCTCTTCCTCCCCACCCAGACCTTCCTGGAGCAGCTGAAAGTCTTCCGAAGCATTGCCCAGCACTACAACATGTCCTACCTGCTGGAGAACCTCACCTGGCTGCTTCAGATGAACCCTCGCCTGGCTCTGTGAGAGCCTCCCTGCTCTACCAAGCAAGATGCCCACGGCAGCGGAGAAGAAGCCGGGCAACACGGCAGCACCCTGGATCCCACAGCCTTGCCCGCCGCCGCCGCCTTCCTGCTGCAGGTCCCTGGGCCCTGAGCTACTTACTTCCTGGCCGCTCAGCCTCAGGTTTAGTTTCACCCAAAAGCGAACAAGGCTCGTTCTGCGTCCCGGGGAATCACAGGCGCGGAGCCTTGAACTGAAAGGCGTCTGGGAGTGGTGGTGTCTGTAATGGAGACCCTGCCTCCCAAAAACAGTCTTGCAACACATGGACCCATGTGAACACAACGCCATGCTGCCTCCATGGGCCGAGGCAGCGAGACCCGGAACCGTAGGGCTATTTTCCTGCCCACGTTTTAATCTGTTTCTACCATAGATTTTTATTTGTATTTACATTTTGTAAATAAACTTTTTCTCTCTCCAGATCAACCGCTGCCAGAACGGACTCCCTCTTGTCTTGTCCGGCCTCTTTCTCTCCTGCAGCCTGATGTTTTCAGCCCTGTCACCCTGGGGCAGCCACTGTCCTTGCATTTGCCACTCACTTGGTCAAAATAGGTCTGTGTGGAGTCTCCAGCCAGACCGAAACGAGCAGCCGGACAGGCCTCCAACATGGCATGACGTGTTGAAGAAGAGCAGGCCTTTCTCTGCCACTTTTTGGCCCCACCGTTTACTCGTCTGGATAGTTAAGGCTGCCTCAACGTTCCCTAAACTCTTAACAAGGGTCCGGTGAAGCAAGGAGGGTTTTTATGAAACCAGGAGGTCTCTCGTAACCTCCATCAGCTTTTGGAAAACGATTGTAGCTGCAGAACACTTTGGTTGCTACCCCTTGAGCCCAGGAGGAGATCAATGCCCCAACAGCAAGCTAGGCCTCGAGAAAGCTATAGTGATTGATTGATCCGATAAGTTCAGCCGGAGAGGGTGGCTGCCCACGAGGCCACGGAAGGAGCACTCAGTCACTGGCATGTCCAGCTTAGAAGACCCATTTAGTGTAGTTGCCCTCCTGGTTTCCATTCTCTGTCTCCAATCCTCCCACAAGGCACCCACATCATGTCTTGCATATGTCTCCCAGCTTCCTTCTGACCATATTCTGTTTTTTGCTACTAAGAGGAAGCAAAGCCTTCTTGGATCATTCCTTCCCCACCCCCGTCCCCCCAAAGACTTGGCACCCACAAAGCTGGTAGTTCTGCTGATGAACGTGGGAAAATGTTACGTTTGCTTCTCCCAGAGATCGTAGCGAAGCCTCTGGGCCAGAAGAGAGGGTGCCTTCCCCAGAGAGCTTCCTTTCCTTCCCCTGGACTCTCGGGCTCAGATCAGAACCTGTAGACTCTTCCATCTGAATGGCGAAGCACCACGCCAGCACAGTTACTGGGAGTAAAAGAAGAAGCAAGGGAGCCTCCAAGGCTGTGATCCCAAGCATAGATTTCAGCCATGAATTCAGGGTGAATCATTTCCCTGCTTGCCTGCCCATATACTGGGGTGCAGGTGAGGATGTGTGTTAGGTCTCAGATGCCGTATGGGAGCTAAACATTGGATCCAGTCTTTTAAAACAGGTCGCTAAAGCCAAAGAGCCTCGTCTTAGCCATGAGGCACAGACCCCTGCCTACCCCTTGCAAAAAGGAAAAAGCAAAGTGTTCTGCTTTTATACCGCCCCATACCACTTTAAGTAGTCTCTGGGCGGTTTACAATTTTTTAATTACAGTGTACAAGCTACACATTCCCCCCCCCCCAGCAAACTGGGTACTCATTTTACCGACCTCGGAAGGATGGAAGGCTGAGTGAACCTTGAGCCTGCTACCTGGGATTGAACCCCAGGTCGTGAGCACAGTTTGACCTGCAGGACAGGCATTGAGCCACTGCACCTGGGTTTCTCTCACCGCCAGCAGCTGCAGCCCTCTTAAAAATTGCCACTTTCATCTCTTGGTGTCTGGGAGTGGTTTGCTGCTGTAGGTAAACTAAAACAGGAAGGAAGGAAGGAGGAGGTGATGCAGGAAGGGAGGAAGAGAGGCAGGAATAAAAGGAGGTGATGCAGGAAGGAAGGAAGGTAACGGTTGATGATAGAAGAAAAAGAAGGAATTGATAGAAGGAAGGAAGAACCCTCACCGTGTGTGGTTGTCTGCGGGCAGCCGTGCCTTTCAACCCTTTTAAATCGTCCGGCCGAGGAACCTGAGCTCCCCAGGTGGCCAGGCAATGTGACTCTAATTGGATTGTGGAAGCTGGATTCAATCATCCTCCTATTTCTCGGTCGCCCTGGCTCTCTTGGTTTGACTGGGAAAGCAGACCGGAGAGAAGCTGTGGGAGAACTCATTGGATTCACTCCAGGCAAGAATGCAGCTCCTTGAGGACTAGTTTCTCGCGTTCCGTCTGGGGCTGTTTGGGTAACAGGATTGGGAAGGAATTTTGCCTCCAGGCTGGAGGGTCCAGGGATGCTGACTCTGTGTGTGTGTGTGTGTGTGCGCGCGCGCGCATGCTCTCTCCACCACCCACCTGCTCTGCTACCGTAGGTGCAAAATGTTGCTTTCTGCCACCATCCTTCAAATGCTGAGCTGTACTACAGACATCCCCTGTCACTTTATTTCTCTGTGTAGGGCCCTTTAAAACCTTTTTGTTTAATTGAAAGAGGTAGATGGTGCAGAAAGAGAATCAAGCTGGAATTACATCTGGAAGCAAAAATGTTGACGCTGAGGCTGTCCCACTTTGGGCAGCTCATGAGAAGGCAGGATTTCTTTGGGGAAGACAGCACTGGGAAAGGTGGAAGGCAGCAGGAAAGGAGGAAGGCCCCAATATGCGATGGACTGACTCCACAAAAAGGACCGTGGGCTAGAGTCTCCAAGAACTGGGCAGGGCATCTCGGACTGCACTCACTCGGGGGCTCGCCAGAAGTCGGAGGCAGCTTGACAACACATAACAGAAGTTTAGAAACCAAAACAGAACATGCTCTGGGACCCACAGAAGCGATTCTGGCAGATTGTGCATGTCTCCCTCTGATGTTGAGCAGCTTGGTTCTTGACCCAGAAATCCATATTTTGGGATCAGTTCTCTGGATCTCGGTCTTGATAACAGAAATCCATTGAATCAGATGTTTTAAGTTCCTTATTCTGGGTCTTCCCCCCACCCCAAAAAAATTCTCTTTCATGTCCCAGAGCTGCCATGGCTGAATCCATGTTTACTTTTGACTTGAAGGGAGAATACAGTGTTACCTCTACTTAAAAGCAATTCAACTTAAGAGCAGGAAGCCTTTGGTATTTTAACTGCTGCCTTACAAATTTTAGATGTGGTCTTCTCTACTTGTATATTTTTTTCAATTTTAATTGATTTTTAAAAAATTAGATATGGCTGCTCTACTTACGAGTTGTTCGACTTATGAGTATGCATTTGGAACAGATTAAACTTGTAAGTGGAGGTATCACTGCATCTACATTTCCTGCCTGGCAGGCACATGACATCTTGGCACGTCTCAGAAATCCACCCGGGATCTCAGGCTTGGGTCCTACAGCCACAGCAAGGGGTCGGGCCTGGTGGCTTTCATCAGCCCCCCACCCCCAGCCCTGGAGGAGTAGGAAAACTGAGGGCATCACCATCGGAAGTAACTGGGCATCCCCCTCCCCAAAACCCTTTCCAGAAGCATAAACCCCCAAAGTAAGCGTTTTGAAAAGAAAAGAAAAACCCTTTTCTCCATCAAGGGATCCCAAGTTGCTTTGGTGGATAGAATGCAGCCCAGGGGTCACAATGTTTCCAGCTGCATTTAAAGGATCGTCCCCTCTTGTCTTCCTTCGGTTTTGAGGCAAACCCAGGGAGCCGAGTGACATGGCGGTCCTGTGTTGTGCAACCACCTAAAGTCCATCCAAAGAATTCAACCACGTCAGGGACTTTGCTGGTGCCTGCCTTCTTTCCTCACCCCCACCCCCCACCCGCCTCCCCAGATGAAAACTACTCCTCCGACCCAAGCTGCCCACCTGAGCATTTTGGAGAGGCCCATGGTTCGCACGCAGGGATCCTTGGACATCTTTTCCCCACCATGAGACCCTGGGCTTCCTCCCCTTTTAAAAGGGGAGAGGCAATATTTTGGGCAGACGCTTCTCTCCGTCAAGTATGAGGGAGCGGCTTCCGTGCTACGATTGGCAGATGTAGATGAGTTAAGGAGAACCAGATTATTGATCAATCACCGATCAATGATCTCTCCCCTGACCCTTTTAATTGCCTTAGGAAGCACTTAGCTGAGCAGAGACAAACACCTCTGGTAACCCCAGCCTTCTCTTCCTCTGGGCCACCCAGAAATGGGACCACTGAACTGCAGAAGGTGCCGGGCGGAGTGGGTGGCTGGGGGTAAAATAAGAGGCAGCTTTTTTGGGGGGCTGGGGCATTGTTGCCAGACCAGGTGTCTGAAAACTCAGCTTAAGTTGACCAATTAAAAAGCAAACGGTGTGATCCAAACTGAGCGCCAGACTGTTGTCATGGATAGGGTCAGGTTAAGAAGACTCAGGAAGCCAGGGTTCAAATCCTTCCATGAAAGCTCGCCAGGCAGCCAGGTGACAACAGAAGCACATTCCTTGAACACACACTGCCATGCCTCAAAAGCCCTATTGCGTTCCCCATAAATCAGAGCAGAATTGGTGATGGATAACAGGAAGGCACAACCTGAATAAGAAACGGGTGCCCAACAAAAGAGCTTCATACCAAAACCTGAAGAAGTGTTCTGAGCAGCCCAGGGCCTTACCTTCAGGAGCCACTGTCCATATCGGCCACCAGGACTTCTCTGCTTGATTTGTTATATGTCGGTCCCAAGAGATGAGTATAAGTGGGGAGAGGTCTGAAGAGTGGTCCCGTTGGTTCCACTTGGACCCACCTCTGTTTCCTCCTGGATTAGGTAGGTTTGAGCAGAGGTACCAAGCTATCTAGGTTCACACTTTCCAGCAGAAGTTCTGTACACTTCCTTGGCCTTTCCGGCACCCTGTGTGCAAGCCCTGCTGGCCCCTTCCAGGGTACCACCCTTTCCTTACCCGAGAGGCCTTGCCTCGGTGTGTGTGGACAGTTCCGAGGGCTTAGGGCTGCCATTCAAGGCACCTTCTAGACCAGCGGTTCCCAGCCTTGGCTCCAGATTTCCTTGGGCATCATTTCCTGTGAATCCTGGCCAGCACAGCAAGTGGTAAAGGCTCGGGGGGGGCATAGTCCGCAAACACCTGGGGAACCAAGTTCCGAACCCTCGGTTCTAGACAGGAGGTGTCAGATCTCTTTGGGTCGAAAGGCTTTGGCCATGAGCAAGGTGTCATGCAGGCAGTGTCGGAAGGGGTCCCGGCTGGATCACCACGGAAGGCACCCGAAGCTGAATCCAGCTCCCCTGGCTGAGCATCCGTTCTGTTCCTGCCCTCCTCCACATGGGCACCGCTGCATCTCTCCCACTTCTGCAGTTCAACCCTGTCTTCAGGCTTCCTGAAGAGGTTTACGGGCGGGGGGGGCAGGGGCGTGAGAGCCAGGGCAGCTGAAGTCCATGGGTCAGGTTGCTCCAAAGGAGCACCTTCCCAGCCTACTCCCCACCACCAGCTTCAACCTGAAAGTCCTCCCCCCCCCCACACAAATCTTTCCTGTTTGCTTTTGGGCAACAGAAATGATCCTGACGAGCCCTCCCTCCTCAGATACGGTAGATGATCACTAGTTTTGCTAACCCCTCTGATTTCAGCCACCCTTCCACCAAACGTGGCACCATTTGAGTGTCTTGGACTACAACTGCAATGCAACTTGTTTAAGGAAAGGAGGCCTTGAGCTGGGACCACGGGGTGAAACACGACCATTTTTTTTTTTGAAATGATATTTTATGTGCATTGTCCATCAGGAGGCTTTTTCTGCCCTTCTTTCTATCATCAACTCCTTTCTTCCTTCTTCCTTCCATCTTCAACTCCTTCCTTCCATCATTGGTTCTTTCTTTCTTTCTTTCTTTCTTTCTTTCTTTCTTTCTTTCTTTCTTTCTTTCTTTCTTTCTTTCTTCTGCAGAAGAGAACCATCTTTTTCTCTCTTGCAGCCCCAGCCTCTCTTTGCGGCTTTGAGTGGCAGGAAAGAGGGCTTAGGGGGAAATGGCCCAATTCTCAGGCTTTAGGTCAGATTAGTCAAGGGGTAAAAAAGAAAATTAAAGCCCCGCTCCACCCCACCCCAGCTGGGCTCCCCTCCTCTCTCCTGTGCCATCCGACAGGATGTGCTGTCTGCCGAGAAAAACAAAATTGCTGGACATCAGTCGTGATGAAAAATGAGTCGGGTCCCCTGGCGCATTAACGCTGGGCTAATTTTATTTTGTGGTGTGAGCTTTTACTGGGAAGCGGCGGCTTCATCAGATACAGAAAGGAAAAAACAGGGCAGGAAAAATCTTCCCTAACAAAACCCAGAGTGGTGAGGCTCAGAGGCGGACGGGAGGTTTGGCGTCAGTGGGAGAGCCCCCCTGCGTGCAGGACGAGGCGGAGATGATGGTGCATTCCGTGGTCAGAGAGGCTTCTGGGTCTTTGGAGATCTGGATGAACATGGAAGAGAAGAAGGATAAGCCCTGAAAGAGCTGTGGATGGCGGAAGAGGGAATAGAGAGAGGGGTGTGTGTCACGATTAGGGGCCAAGGAATGGATGGTGTCGCCAAGGCTGGCAGTTCCACTTGCTTTGTCTTGGGTGTTTGCCACATTGCGGCAAGTGACCCTGAGGATAAGTGACCTCTGAAAAGACCTCTCTCTTGCTCAGCTCTTGTGAACTCAAAGCCGTGGCCTCCCAATGCTGAGTCGTTGCATGCTGGGTCTGCCTCTTTTTATGCTGCCATTAGGGATGGGCACGAAACGGAAAAATTATGTTTTGTTTCATCCCCCCCACACACACACACATTTTTCCGTTTGGTTTGATATGGATTTTTGCAAAAAAAAAAAATTGTATGAAACGAAACACTAATGAAATGGTTCGTGTGGGTGGGGGCTCAACACTGGGGGGGGGGGACTTTCCCCACACACACCTTAGCGCAGATCAGCTGGCAGACAGGGCTTGGGGGAGAAAAAAATGTTTTTTTAAAGCCCAGGGCTTTTTAAAAAACTTTTTTCCCTCCCCCACTCCCTGACTGCCAGCTGATCTGCACTAAGGGGGGGGGCTTTTTCCCCACCAATTAGGGGGCGTGTGGGGCTTGGGGGAGGGGAAAAGTTTTTAAAAGCCCCGGGCTTTTTAAAAAACATTTTTCTCTTCCCCAAGCCTGTCGTGCGGCTTACAAATGGAACCAAGTGGTTTGTTTCAACCCAGATTTTCATTTGTAACGAAATGCTGCTTCCTTGTTTTGTTTTGTTTCCTTTCATTACGTAACGACATGACAAAACAGCATTTCGTTTTTCATTTTGAGCCCACCCCTAGCTGCTGTTACTGTCTTTGCCATTGAGTTGGAAGGGGCCTCTAAGGCTATCCAGTCCAACCCCCTCCTCAAGGCAGGAATCCAGACCAAAGCTGATCTGATGGGTGGCTCTTTAACTTTTTGTTGGATTCCTCCAGCGTTGGAGCTACTCACCACCTCCTGAGGTCAGGCGTCCCATTGTTGTACTGCTCTAACAGTTGGGAAGTTTTTTTTTTCTGATATTCGGCCGAAATGTGGCTTCCTCTAGCTCAGTGGTGGCCAAACTTCAGCCCTCCAGATGTTTTAGACTATAATCCCCACAGTCCCTTGTCATTGGCAATACAGGCTTGGAATTCTGGGAGTTGTGGTCCAAAACATCTGGAGGGCTGAAGTTTGGCCACCACTGCTCTAGCTTGAGCCCACTGTTGCGTGTCCTGCAATTTGGGGTGATGGAGAACAGCTCTTTCCCTGTCTCTGTATTGAGCCAGGCTTGATTTTACCAGAAACCTACCAATTTGACTTTCTGGTGGCCCATGGTAGCCATAAAGCTCTCCTCCTTACACTATTACTGGATCTCCGCATATATAACTTAAAACTGGCACCCACCATCTGTCCAGAGACCTCTGCTGCATCCTTAAAAGATCCTCAGTGACATGAGATGGTCTGGCCTTTGAAACTGCCTGTCTTGGCCACCAAATACTTTCAGCCCTGTCCAGCACCACATGTGCCACGTGCCCGTACCTGGTCAAACTTCCGCGAGCTGTACACATCATTCTTGTTCATGAAGGTGAGTAAGATCCAGTCGCAGAGAAAGGATCCCTGGCCGGGGAGCAAAGAAGAGAATCAGGCAAGGAAAAAAAGTACGTTTTGTGGAGCAAAGGAATAGGTCAATTCTTTTAGTTATTTGTTTGTTTGTTTAAATATTTATATAGCGCCTGCTTCCCAAAGGGAACTCAAGGTAGTATACATAAGAATAAACAAAACATAACAACAACCACAGCAGCCAGGAATTAGTGGCAGGAACAAAACTTAGATATAAGAAAAATAAAATAAAATAAAATGAAGGCACCCAGCAGAACAACAGAAAGCACAAGATTTTAAAACATTACTGGTCACTGAATGCCTCCCTAAAAAGCCAGGTCTTAAGAACTTTCTGGAAGGCAGGCAGGGAAGGCATTAGGTGAAACTCACTTGTTAAGGAATTCCATAATGGGCCTGCTACAGAAAAGGCCTGCTTTCACATAAGCTGTTTTCGGGCCTCTTTAATGAAAACCAAACCTTGAACCTAATCCGTGAGGCAACGGGCAGCCAGTGTAGGCGGGCCAGGATGGGGAGATGCGCACAAATCTGTCTGCCACGTTTCTGCACCTGCTGCAGTCCCTGAATCAGGGTCAAGGGGAAGCCTCACGTACGGCACGTTGCAATAGTCGATCCTGGAGATCACCAGTGCTTGCCCAACTGCCCTCGGGGAGTCCTCGTCCAGAAACGGGTGAATCTCGGCCATCGGCCCAAGTCGGTAAAAGGCTGACTTGGATACAGCCACCGCCTGGGACTCCAGGGAGAGGGCCAAATCCAGAACCATGCCCAAACTCCACACTCTCTCAGCCAGCTAGAGGGATGACCCTCCAAGTGGGGAGAGGAACCCACGCCATCGGAGGAACCCACGAAGAACAGAACCTTGGTTCTTAGCCTATGAGACCTGGTCCACTCCAAGACTGCATCCAGGCAGTCCTCCAAGGTCCAGACGGACTCCACGGCAGAAGTGGGAAAGGAAAGATATTGCTGAGTGTCCTCAGCGTACTGATGATGACAGCTAACTCCAAAACTCCGAATGTCCTCCCCCCCCCCCAACAGCTTCACATCGATGTTAAACAGCATGGGGGAGATTGCCGAACCCTGGGGCACCCCACAAGTGAGGGTCCAAGAGGCTGAAAGCTCCTCTCCCAGCTTCACATGCTGGACTCCCCCTCCCAAGGAAGGTTTGGAGCCAGCACAAGGCCGAGCCTCTGATCCCCACCCTGGAGAGTCTGTCCAGAAGGATACTGTGGTCGACGGTATCCAAAGCCACGGAAAGACCGAGGAGAAGCAACAAGGTAGAGCCACCCATGTCAGCCCTCCTCAGGAGGTCATCTTGCAGCATGACCAGGGCTGTCTCAGTCCCATGGCGCGGCCTGAACCCAGACCGGAAAGGATCCAGGACATGATCCTCCTCCAGGAATGCTCCTTGAGCCGTTCGGCAGCAACCCGCTCGACCACTTTGCCCAGAAAGGGAACAATGGCTATCGGACGATAATTAGACAGATCGTCCACAGCCACGCTAGGTTTTTAAAGAATGGGTTTCACCACCATCTCCTTCACAGGAGGTGGTGGTGATCGAAGAAGCCCACTCTAGCATGCTTCCCCCGGATAACATTGTGCCGGCGCCCTGGAAGCATGAGTTGATGATACAGACCCACACTGAACAAATCCCTTGGCATGGGCTGGACTGGATGACCCACGCGCTGCCATTTTGAAGTACTTATTATTATAAATAAATAAATAAAAATAAATAAAATCAAGGAGACCAAGGGGGTGAAGCACCTCAACCAAAGTCCAGATCAGATCGGATGGCCTCTGTTTTAGCTCTAGAATGCCCTGCAAAGGGCTCACTGGTGAAATCACTAGGAGGAGGCCCAGGCTGACCAGGGCTGGTGAAGTCACAGACCAGCTGGCTCAATCCCACCTGGTGGTTCATGGTCAGACCAATTCTCTGAATAACATGGTGTGTGTGTGTGTGTGTGTGTGTGTGTGTGTGTGTGTGTGTGTGTGTGTGTGTGTGTGTGTGTGTGTGTGTGTGTGTGTGTGTGTGTGTGTGTGTGTGTGTGTGTGTGTTTTGGCTGTTCTGGTCAGCACACAAACAGCAACCCGATTAAAAGCCGATCGGTCTTTCCTCCACCTGCACTCAAGCCTTCTCTGCTCTTGCTTCATTGCCTGTCATGCCATGAGGAGGAGTGGGATCTGCAGCAGAGTGGGATCCAATTGACCCCCCCCCGGGTGGCCTCCTCATATTCCACCTCTCCATCTGGGCTTCGACCGGATCGTCAGCCAGGCCTTCCGGAAACCCCCTCCAAAGACCCCAGGAACCGATCAGGTTGTAGGAGCCTCTGTGGGGTGGGGGTGGGGGGTGGACCCAGATGAAAGACCCCTCCATCGCTCCATGGTTTAGGTCCCAGACTATGGAGCCAGAGGTTGGGGGTTTGATTTCCTCTGGGCCTCCTTGACAGGGGATGGACTTGATGCTCTGCCATTCCAAGATTACTTAACTGCTGAATAGGTCAGTGGCTTAGTTCTCGGACTGCAGAGCCAGAGGTTGGGAGTTCGATTCCCCCCAGTGCCTCCTTGGCAGGGGCTGGACTGAATGACCCACAGGGTCCCTTCCAGCGCTGCCATTCTGAAGGGCTTATTATTATAAGAGGAAAGGTACTCACCACTCCTACGGAGGTCAGTGCTGTGGCCAGGTTAATGATGGTGGGGATGAGGCTGAATTTCCCTGCCTGAGGGAAAGAAGACCGGAATAATCAACCGGAGCACCAGGGGCAGACACTTCTGGTACCCTTTGTACCTGGGGACCCTGGCTCTCCTCAGTCCAACCAAAAACAGGATGGCCATTGGAGGCCTCCAGCTTTTGGAGGGTCCTGGCTTCACAGCCACAAAAAATGTAACTGTGGAACTCACTGCCACAGGATGAAGCAGGAGCCACCAAGGTGAGCTGTTTGAAATAGGAGACTTGATACGTGAGGGGAGTTTAGTGCTATTATTCAAGAGGCCCATGTGTCACTCCCTCCTAGGGGAGGCAGGATGCTAGCATGACACAGTTGGTGGTGGACTGAAGATGGAAGGATTGATGGCCGACTCCCCATAGACAACTGACTAGCCATTGAGCACTGAACTAGATAAACTTTGGTGTGGTCTACCAGTGGCTTTAACACTGTTCTAGCTCTGTCCTCTGAGTAAAAGCAAATATGTACTACTAGAGTCCAGCAAGACTAATATTTTCAGGTTGATAAATTCACTCTTTCCTCCACCTCCACTAGGTTTTCAGGAGCTATCCACGGTCCTGAACCTCTTTTTGGGGCTTGGGTTCGCTTCTTATAAAGTTCAGATTAAAACCCGGAGTAGGTTTGCCACCTCTGCCCTCTCAGAGCCAGCCACCTAGCTTTGGGAAGCAATGAAAAGCAGGGCCACCTTGGGAAGCTCACCTGTCCGTGCACTATGACATCAATGCGGATTCCGTAAGCCTTGATCAGCGTCCGGATGCTTTTCCCACGACGGTGATAGTACTTGGCGAACCTGTGTCCCAAAAGAAGAGGTGCTAGAGGGCTCAACCCGTACGAGCAGGAACTGCCAGCCAAACCTCAGCTGGGAACCACCTAGCCCTCTGGACAAGAGAGCGATGCCCACCAGACGATAAAGCAGTTTTCTAAGAAATTTTAGTTTCTACTCTACCCGCATACTTGAGAGGTCATCCTACAGGGAAGGATCAAGACCTGTCCTTGGTCATCCAAGACTGCAGAATACGGAGGAATGAGCTCAAGGGACAGGAAGTCAGATTTCGGCGGAACATCGGAAAAAACTTCCTAACTGTTAGAGCAGCACAACAATGGGAAACATGACCCCGAGGGGTGGTGAACACTCCAATGCTGGAGGCAAACGAGAGGAAATCAGGCAAGCTCCTATTAAAACTGCTTTGAGTGGGATCCTTGCCTTGAGCAGAGGGTTAGACCTGGTGACCTTCTAGGCCCTTCCCACTCCATTAGTCTAGGATTCTATCGCTCAAATGTACAACCCACTCACGATGGTTTGGGTTTTGCTCTGCACTCAGCAAGCTCCATAAATGCTGCAGATACACCACCAAGGTAAAACCTGGATTAAGTCAAACAACACCGCACAGGAGGTAAGGGAGCGGCACAGCCCTGTAGAGCTGGCAGCCACCTGTGTCATCCTGTACCAGCCCTTGCAGCCTCCCTTGCAAATAAGGTCTGTGGGTTTTCTGCCGGTGGCTCGCAAGTAGTCTCCTAGTCCATTGCGTCTGAGCCATCGGGCTACAAAGGAAGCAGGTGCTCAACTCTCAACCAGCAACTGTAAAACCCGACCTGATTTGCCCAATAAGAAACCCTCACAGGATTGAACCAGATGGAATCACCTCTCCCATCAATGAGCACTCTATAGTGTCTCGTTTGGACCTCGACATTCATCATTCTCATGCAGTACAGGGCACCTCTGTCAAATATCTTTCTGCATATTTCCTAAACTTACCCCATTTCCCCTATACTGATGCACATTCTTTCTCAGTAACCAGACTTCCCAAAGAAAGAAAGAGATTTTTTTGTCCAATGATGTCTGTGAAGATTCTCAGTCATCAGGTGAGTTTATCTGGAAGCTGAGTCATGGCAACTGGACGTCTTTTCTTGAGAGACTGAAACATTTCACTGCTCATCCAAACAGTTTTGTGCCATAGCTCAACTTCCAGGTAGTCCAGTGATGAATCGCCTACTTTTCTCCTGCTTGTACACTCAAACATCGTTCACCATTTGAAGGAACACTCCTTCTAGATATGGAATCAGTATCATATCTAGTTAGGTCCCCAGCTCTCCATTAAATGGGAAACAGTGCTCTGGATCCCAGCTTTTCTAATTGTTCCTCAGCCCTTGTATTCCATACTCTTGTCCAATTCTCCTTCTCCTTTCTCAGGTTTTACAAATGGAGAGTTTCCCCCTTCCCTTCCTATATGTGAGGGAAAACAGATGCCATTCTGTCTTGTGCATGCCAGTGACACACGGGTGGGGGTGGGGGTGGGGGTAACGAGTTCTCTACCATCAAAGGCAGCAAGATGGTTGATCCCTTCCTGAACAAGACGGGGCCATTACCTGTAATTGTAGCCAGAGGAGATTTGACTCCACTTGGGGTCAAGTCTGCGGAAGGAGTAACGGGGGTTACACTCCGACTCGGGCAGGTCCAGGTTGCAGTTCCAGTTGATAATCACGCCAATCACACCACCCTACAGGAAAAGAGGCAGGACAGGGTGAAGCCAAGGGGAAGATCTCCTCCCAAACACAAGACACTGTGGCCTTGGAACACCAATGAGCAACCTCCAGGTCCCCAGGGCTTTCCAGGTACAGCAGGGCCTTGTATCCCTGTGACATCCGTTCCAAGAGCCCCACCTGGACCGTGGATGCTAAAAAAAAATGGATTATAGAAAACTCTGTTATATTGTTGTTGTTGTGTCCTTACAGTCATGGCTGACCCTTCGTGACTCCATGGCCATGGAGTTTTCTTGGCAGGAATACTGGAGTGGGTTGCCAGTTCCTACTCCAGGCGCCTACAGCACCTGGTATTCCCTGGTGGTCTCCCATCCATGTACTAACCAGTGCAATACCCAGTAGGGTGCTGGCTGCCTCTAGTGGCCAGTTCTGGTAACTTCATTGTTCGAAATAGGGTTTGTTTGTTTTTTCCTTTCAATGTTTTAAGCATTTTCAGATTGTAGATAACTGAAGATAAGGAGGTCCTCTTCTCTTTCCTCCGAGGTGGGGGTGGGGGTTGGCTGTGATTACTTGTCTCTAGAGATGGGCACGAAACGAACAATTTTTCATTTCCGTTTTCATTTTTTCATTTCATTACTCAACGAAACGACAAACAAATTTTGTCTCTAAAATGAAACGAAACGAACAGAAACACCAGAAATTTTGTCGTCCGTTTCGTTTTCGTTACGGCAATGCATTGAATTGCTTTAAATGCTAAAAAAATCACAAAAAATTGCAAATAAATGGTAACAAAACGATAACAAAACGAACAAAAATGAAAATGATTTTTTTGCAAAAATTCACAAAAAACAGAAACAACTGAAATGGACCGCCTAAACAAAACACCATTTTTTTTATTCGTGCCCATCTCTACTTGTCTCCCTGGCACCCCCTCCCACAATTCATGGCTGTGTAGCAGGCCCTCCCAGAGGTGGGAAGCAATGCTTTTCCTTCCCTTTAAAACAAGGAGAGACAAAAGGTGACTTGGAGGCCCCATTTCTCCCTCCTGGGGATGGTGGGAAGATATATATCCTCTGGGGAAAAAAGTATGCATTCCTGCTCCTGGAACCACCCAGAAGCTCTGATTCATTTTTAAATGCAAGATCTAGTTATGAGCCACCAAATGGAGACCGACGTAAAGCCAAAATAGGGCTTTCCAGATAAGGGACATATTTAAAGAGTGGCTTTCCTTTACTAGTTGCAAACACCCACTGCCCATTTCTGTGGCTGGACTGCGATTGGAACCCAGCCCTCCTTAGTCCTAGTATCATCACTCTGTCCACCAGGGCACACAGGGCTCCAAAATGCAAGATCCCGCACCTAAAATCTGCCCCCATGTTTCTAAAGCCAAAGTCAATTTCCAGCTTTGTTCTTTCTCCCGGCAGCGAAGTTCAGGGTCATTTTGCCAACAGTATGCATTCTGTACATTGGAAGAAAGGGCGGCAGTAGTGATGTGCGCCTGGGTGGGGTTGTCTATACATGTACACATACCACCCGTGGCAGCCAGAGGTTAGGAGTTCAATTCCCCACTGGGCCTCCTTGAGAAGGTCTGGCATTGATTCCCAACTCTGATCCTGACATTATTATATTATTTGTGAATTTTAATCCACAGGGCACATACACAAGATTCTTCTTCTTCTTCTTCTTCTTCTTCTTCTTCTTCTTCTTCTTCTTCTTCTTCTTCTTCTTCTTCTTCTTCTTCTTCTTCTTCTTCTTCTTCTTCTTCTATCATTATCATCATCCATCGTTAATTAAAATATTTTTACCCTGTGTTTCTCCTTCAAAGGAGCCAAGGCAGCTTGCATCATTAAAAGATAATATTACAGCTAACAACAGTGAGTATACAGAGGCTTACAAGGATCAAAACAAATACCATGTGGTGGTGGTGGTGGGGAACATAAGCGGCACCAAAACACATTCAAAATAAGGCACAGCAATCCATTTAAAGACCCCACTTAGGTGGGGTCTTTAAAGCCAGCCTGAAGAGAAATCTCTTTGCCTGCTGGCAGAAGGAGAGCAAAGATGGAGCCAGTGAGGCATTCAGTGGGAGGGAGTTCCAGGGGCTGGGAGCAGCCACAGAAAAGGACCTCTCCTGGGTCCCCATTAGATGCACCTGGAGGAAGTGGTGGGACTCAATGACATGCTCCTCATGGAATGGAAGGGTCCTGAATTATGATCTTGAAACGCCCCACATGGACTGGGATGGTTTTCACACATTCTGGCCAGGATCCAGTCTGATCTTGACCCATCTGGAACCCCAGAAGTGACCATCGCGACCCCATGTCCATTGCAAAAAGCGGCATAAATTCATCCAGGTCCAAGTTGTGTGCAGTCAGCCCTTTGCAGATTCACTTCTCCCCCTTCACAAGTAGGATGTTGACCAATTGTTGTGAACTTATTCTGCGAAACAGGGGCAGGGGTCGCCATTGGTTTGCAACCATGCAAGCCACAAATGGGGGGAAGGCCACCATCTTGTCCTTTGTTGCCTCAGGCAGCACAGTGCTTCAGCAAGGCCTTCCTGTGGTGGTCACTGTTCATTGACGTAGTCTCTGATTGGCGGCGGCGCCTCCATCAGGGCTTTCTGCAAGGAGCTAGTCGGATTTTCCGTGAGGACACAGCAAAGACCGGATGGACGGACGGATCCGCAGACTCTTCCTCCCCAACACAGAGGAATCTCTCAGGAGATTTTCCAGCCACGCAGGGAAAAGTCATGGCCAAACCAAGAGTCGCGAGTCAACCCCGTTATTGAAAAATGAAATCTGAGTTGAGTCATCGTTGTAACTCAAGTCCAACTTGACAGTGAATTCTGCAACTCAAGTCTTCATCCATGGTTAATACCCTGGACCACCTTTCCCAAGGTGGTCTACTCTGACATGCCACCATGTTTCTTCATGGTTCTTTTTAAGCACGATTCTCTCCTGGTTGCCTCCCATCCAAGTTCGGACCATGCCTGAACCTGCTTACCTTCTGAAACAAGGCACGATCTGTGTATTCTAGGGGGTGGTATAGAGATAAACATTCTACATAGGACTTGATCCTCCCTCCCTCCCTCCCTCCCTCCCTCCCTCCCCCCCCGGAAAATCCTTGGGCTCTGAGAGCATCTCTGGGGCAGACTTGATTGCTTCTTTCTGTCAATTATGGGGTTTGCTGCTGCCGTAATGGCTGATAGACCTGGCTTGATTACTGCGGCAATCCATAACCTACACTGTCCGTCCTGAGGGAGCGATGATGGCCAATGGATATGCAAAGAAAGACAATTAGAGGCCGGCCAACTACCAGGAATTGGCACAAGCTGGCCCCTTGGTGGAGGGAGGAGAGGAGAGGCCACTTTTCTAGGCTGAGGAGGGGGAGACAGAAGGGGCTACCCAGCATATATGCCAGGGAGTAAGGTAGGTGGGAGTCCATAGGCCAGCCTTCCCTGTTTTGATCTAAGGATGCAAATAGGAAGCATCTCCTTGAAAGTATGCGGGGGATGTCTTCAAAAATTCACTTCCACAAACCCCTAAACTGAGGCATCAGCAACGCCTTTGTGGATCGTATGCTTGGTTCAAAGGTCTGCTTCTCATCTCTCTAGCCATTTAGGGACTGAGAACAGAGGATCAGAAGGATTGATTATCTTTCCCTATCTCCACGAGCAGCAGACATGTGGCTGTCCATTTACCAAGACCTTCAGAGTCCTCCTTAGGGCGCTTTTACGCGACCTCTAAAATCCGCTGGCAACTTAAATTCGGACCAGAGATCGTGAGGTTTTGTTCTGCTTCCTGTGTTCCCACCCCTTCCGCACTCCATTGCTCCTGCCTGCGGTGAAGGGAGGGATCAAAAAAGGGAGAGAGAAAAATGCAGGCTCACCTCTGTTTGCATTGGAGGAGCCCGGTAAGGATTCCTGTCTGTTAAAGGAGCGGCGGGGACAGCAAAAACAAACAGAAGGCGAGGAGAGCCTGGCATCCACAGCTTTACAATCTGCATCGGAATTTTTTTTTACCTCCGGAGACCAGATACTTGTAAAATGCACTGGGGGGGGGCGCTTAGGTGGGCGTGGTCGTACTTAATTTTTTTAAAGTCCGCAGCTGGTGGGAAAACAATTTTAAGCTCCGCATCTGGGAGGCCTTTACATTGGATTTTAGGGGTCGTGTAAAAGCAGCCTTAGAGACAGAGCTCTCATTCTGCTTCTGAAAGCTCCTAGGTTCAATCCCCACCCTATCCCTTCTAGGTGGGA
Source organism: Phrynocephalus forsythii (assembly GCA_029282475.1). Taxonomy (NCBI): domain Eukaryota; kingdom Metazoa; phylum Chordata; class Lepidosauria; order Squamata; family Agamidae; genus Phrynocephalus; species Phrynocephalus forsythii. The sequence continues at coordinate 5,544,549 of JAPFRF010000016.1, read as the reverse complement.
CTGATAAGAGAGCTACCAGGAAGAAAAAATAGCCCCCTTCCCCAAACAATACAGGATTTGCTTGGAATAAAGATGGTTCTTGTGTTTGTCTTCGACCCAGAAGTGTGGAAGGTTGCATCTCTGAACAACACCTCCCTTGGGGACTATGCCACAAAAGCAACTTTTCCTTTTTCGGTGGCGTCGGCGTCGGCGTCATCATCATGCCAGACTAATCTTATCTCATTTTTGATCAGGTAACTTGCACGACAGATGGTGGGAATGCTGTAGATGTAATATATCTTGACTTCACCAAAGCCTTTGACAAAGCACCCCATGATATTCTGATTAGCAAACTCACTAGATATGGGCTAGATAGAACAGTTGTTAGATGGTTACACAATTGGTTACGATACTGTACTCAGAGAGTACTTATCAATGGCTCCTTCTGGAAGGAAGTAACAAGCGGAGTACCCCAAGGCTCTGTCTTGGGAGGTATGCTTCAATATTTTTATTAATGACTCAGATGGGGAAGTGCAGGGAAGACTAATCGGATTTTCAGATGACACAAAATTGAGTGGAATATCCAATACCTTGGAAGACAGAAGCAAAATTCAAAAAGATCTTGATAAGCTTGAGGACTGGGCTAAAAACCACAGAATCATATTTACCCGGTATAACTGTTAGAGCAGTATGGCAATGGAACCCACTACCTCAGGAGGCGATCCAGTGCTACAGGCATCCAAGGGAAAACTGGACAACCATCTATCAGGTAGACTTCCTGCAATGAGCAGGGGATGGGACCAGATGGCCTTGTCAGCTCCTTCCAACTCTATGGTTCTATGATTCTATGATTATCATTATCTTAGAACTACTCTTCTATCACACACAAAATACCAAATCTAGGGGAAATCCACTCAAACTGAGGGTTGGGAGAGTGAGAACAGACAAAAGAAAATATTTTTTTTTTTACCTAGCATGTTGTTAGTCTATGGAACTCCCTGCCACAGAATGTGGGGATGGCATCTGGCAAGGGTGCCTTCAAAGGGGGATTGGACAGATTCCTGGAGGAAAAGTCCATCACCGGTGACAAACCATGATGGAGATGTGTCATCTCCAGGCTTAAAACCAGGGTACAGTACTTCAAGGGCCAGGTGCAGGGGAGTGATATCAGGAGACAAATATCTTGTCTTGTGCGCTCCCGGACACATTTGGTGGGGCCTCTGTGCGATCCAGGAACCTGGACTAGATGGGCCTTTGGCCTGATCCAGCAGGGCTCTTCTTAGGTTCTTGTCCTGTCACAGAGGCACCGTGGAGAAATTGAACTCCAAACCTCTGGCTCCACAGCAATCCCGAGGTAGTTCCATGCAATTACCAGGTCTAGAAGGAAATCCCAAAGCTACTGATTCTTGCCCCAAATAGTTCTGAGTTCTTGGCGTCCAGCAAAAGTTACTATAATTCATCAGAGAACCAGTGAGAACCTTGACCGGGAAAAGGGCCTCTTTTTCAACAGCTGCCCTTCCTTTAGGCAGGGTGAAAGAGCCGCCTCAGGCAGCAGATGTTGGGAGTTGGCAACCAGTCAGAGCACTGGGCACATGCCACCAGGCAGCCTGCATTTTGCGGCCAGCAAAGTTAGCCTGGCACCCACCCCTGCAGAGGAAGGAGCTGCCCCAGCACCAGTGCCAAGCAACCCTGGGGGTAAGTGTGGATTTTGTGGACTATCCTTTCCCAAATGCCAGTTGCCCACACCACCCACACCAATACAATTTTGGCATCAAGAAGGCCTGAATATTTTCCAGCTCTACTGTGGCAAAGCGATTTGGAGAGTGTCTTTTGTTCTTGGAACAGGATATGTGGTGGGGGGGCATCTTTTCTTGGACCTCAGGGTGTTTTGCAGTAGCCCTGCTGTGGCAGCCCACAGTTAAGCTGCCTTCCATGGGTAGGCGGTGGCCACCTGCGTGGCCTCCTTACTCACTGTATCCTTGATGAAGGAGACCTCTTTAGAAGAGGGTGAGAGGCTTCATTGCTCACCTTTTCTGCCAAGGTCGAGAAATTCTCCCCTGCCTGATCCACGATGAACCCCAGCTTGAAAATGGGGCAGTAGAGATCCGTGGTCTCATTGAAGGTGCAGCTTCTCAGGTAGCCGTCTTTGTCGTCCTTGATGTTTCCTCTGCAGGAGAAGCCAAGCAAAGATGAATTCGAAACATGCACTTTGTTTACACCAGGGGTGTCCAAACGTTTTGCAAGGAGGGCCAGATTTGGTGAGGTGAAAATGTGTGGGGGCCAACTATTCAACCTGGAGGGGGGGGAGGGCGTGGCCCATGCTCATTTGCAACAGCCACAAATGCTCCAGTTTCAAGATGCCCAAGGGTCCGGTGGTTGTTGCATGGCCTGGGAATTGGCCCACACGCACCCAAGATGCACCACTGCTCGCATAAGTTGCCCTCCCTCTTAACTGCAGCAATGGAGCCAGGGGTAGGTAGGCAGGGCGGGTGGTCGAGGAGATGGATGGAGGCAGGGAGGGCAGGCAAACCATAAAACTGCAAGCTGACATCTCCAGCCAGCACAGGGAGGGGCTAACTGGCGGGGATGAGTGACAGGCTGAGCTGGCAGGGAGAAGAGGCTGAGGGCCGCTTGAAATTTTAAAACAGGCCACATTTGGCCCCTGGGCCGGACTTTGGACATGCCTGGTTTACACTAACGTTCTGACATGGCAGAGAAAGGGGGTCGATTTGTCACCTGGGATCAACCGTTCTCCTAAAAGTAAAACCTCCATTACTAATATGATCAGCAATTTTCGAGCCATCCAGACAATGCTTCTTCTATTCCAGTACAGTACTCTCTCTCTCTCTCTCTCTCTCTCTCTCTCTCTCTCTCTCTCTCCTCTCTATAACTTTCTGTTCTTTTTCCTCCTGAAAGTGTGTTTTGTTCTCAGTACTGGTTTCTGCAAGGTTGGAAGTGCTTACTTGGAAAAGTGGAAGCGTGGGAAGTGAATGTTGTTCTTGATCAGAATGGTAAACTCTGGCGCCATCTTGGCCAAATTCTCACTAGGAAGCAGAGACCGAGGAGAGATTAGGAAATCAGACCAGCTGGAGAAAGCCACCGTTCACAAAACATGCTAAGAGGCTTCTGCCCTAGGCTCTGCTTTCTCTGAGTACCTGAGAGCTGCTCCGTCTTCTACGGGACACCAAGCCAGAATCTCGCACGTCATCTTGGTGTGGTTAAAGGGGATGCAACGCCCTGTCTTCTCTCCTGGAGGGTAAAAAAAAAAAAAGGATAGATGGTCATACAACTGCCTCACTTTGGACCCAAGAGGTTCTCCTTGACTCCTGATGTGGTACAAGAGGCAAAGAGCCCCTGGGGGACAAGAGGAGCTGAACATACCTTGTGTTTGTTGGATTGAGGCTGTGACTCCATTAAAAAATTGTTCGGGATCTCCTCCACAATCAGCAAAAGCAAATTCAAAGCATTTTTTTCAGAGTTCACATGGCACCAAGGTCAATGTGACTTAGCTTCCAATTTGGAATCCCATTCCCGGCCATTGGGGGATTCTGTTTTTTTAAAAACTGGAAACAATTTGAACAATGTTTTGTCTGTGAGACTGTTTGCTTCATTCTACAATTGTTTGTTTCACTTTTGATATGTTATCTTAACAACACCCAGAGGGGTGTGTTATGGTGACATATTAAGCTGGAGCGTGATATTTGGGGATAGCAGTAACACCAACCCCATGACCTCTCTTCCTAGCTATCCCAAAATATTTTTAAAATCAAAAAACAATCACCAAGTTTAGTGCTAGATCACCTTAATGCTGCTCAAATGCATTTGTTAAGCACTCGATCACTTTATCACTGCCTGGATGCATTCCTTCTGCTCTAGAACACCCACCAAATGCATCTGGGGGCGCATGAAGCTAGATGCCTGTCTCCTGATCCCACTCCCTTGCATCTGGCCCTGGTTTTAAGCCTGGAGATGACACATCTCCCTCATGGTTTGTAACCCGTGAAGGACTTCTCCTCCAGGAATCTGTCCAATCCCCTTTTGAAGGCATCCAGGCCAGATGCCATCACCACATCCTGTGGCAGGGAGTTCCACAGACTAACAACAAGCTGGGTAAAAAAAAATATTTTCTTTTGTCTGTTCTCACTCTCCCAACCCTCAATTTGAGTGGATGTCCCCTAGTTCTGGTATTTTGTACGTCTCAATCATATCCCCCTCCCCCCTCAGGTGCCTTTTTTCCAAACTAAAGAGGCCCAAATGTTTTAGCCTTTCCTCATAAGGGAGGTGCCCCAGCCCAGTAATCATTTTAGTCGCTCTCTTCTGCACCTTTTCCAGTTCCAAAATGTCTTTTTTGAGATGCGTTGACCAGAATTGTACACAATACTACAGGTGCGGCCTTACTATTGTTTTGTATAATGGCATTATAATGTTGGCTGTTTTATTTTCAATCCCCTTTTTGATAATCCCTAGCATGGAATTGGCCTTCTTCACCGCTGCCACACATTGGGTAGACACCTTCATGGAGCTGTCCACTAACACACCGAGATCTCTTTCCTGATCTGTCACGGAGAGCTCAGATGCCATGAGTTCATAGATAAAAGTTTTGATTTTTTGCCCCAGTATGCCTTACTTGACATTTTGCTACATTGAAATGCATTGGCCATTTTGCAGTGCATTCTCCCATTTTGGAGAGATCCTTCTGGAGCTTATGGCTCCTTGACTGCATTCCTTTAGTGCTATATCACCTGATCGCTACTTGGATGCATTCATTTAGCACTAGATCACCTCTGCACAGACCAAACAAACCCATCAGGGATGAACCAAGTGCCATCAAAGTAAGGAGGCAATGCGAGAATCACATTGCCACTATCAGAATCACATTGATTGAAGGCCAGTGCGGTTGTTGTTCAGTCGTTCAGTCGTGTCCGACTCTTCGTGACCCCATCACGGACCAGAGCCCGCCAGGCCTTCCTGTCTTCCACTGCCTCCCGGAGTTTGGTCAAATCCATATTGGTTGCATCGATGACACCGTCCAACCATCTCATGCTCTGCTGTCCTCTTTTCCTTTTGCCTCCGATCTTTCCCAACATCAGGGACTTTTCCAAGGAGTCCTCTCTCCTCGTGAGGTGGCCAAAGTACTGGAGCCTCAGCTTCAAAATCTGTGGACCCGGGCATTAAAACAACCAGGGGGCTAAGCCAGTGCTTCCCTCCCTTGAGTCCCCAGGTTTTCTTGGACTGCAATTCCTAGAACTCTTACCTAGATGTGAAGGCTTCTGGGAATTTTACAACTGCAAAACCGACTGTGAATCAAGCCCCAGCAAAGATGAATCCCTTTGGCTTGCTCGTGCCATTGCACCTGGAGACAGTAACCTCAGGCAGAAGATGCCAGGAGGCTGCAGTGAAGGGGCACTCTCTCTAAACTATCCCAACTGCTAATCCGCCCTTTCCACACATTTGGAACGATTTGATACAGCCGCCTCCGCCCCAGGGGCCGAAAGATGATGGGGCCCGAAACACCACCCAATCTGACTCTGATCCAGAACATAAAATTGTTTTCCCACCAGCAGCGGACTTTTTAAAAAAAAAAAAGCATGACCACGCCCACTTAAACGTGCCCCAGTGCACTTTACAAGTACCTGGTCTCCAGAGGTAAAAAAAAAATTCTGATACGGATTGTAAAGCAGTGAATGCCTGGCTCTCCTCCTCTTCTGTTTGTTTTTGTTGTCCCCTGCCCCTTTAACAGACTGGAACCCCTAACAGGACTACTGCCAATGGCAGGTGGAGGTGAGCGGAGGTGAGCCTGCGTTTTTTTTTCTCCCATTTTTTTCTCCCTGCCCTCACCGCAGACGGAAGGGTGGGAACACAGGAAGCAGAACAAAACCCACATGATCTCTGGCTGGGGGGGGGGATCCAAATTTAAGTTGCCAGCGGATTCTAGGGGTCATGTGAAAGCAGCCTACGTCTCCTTCAACCATTCCTCCAGCTGAAGAAAGACTGAATCGTTAGCTCAGCTAGTTTTGGGGCATGGAAGGGCAGGAGGCAGTCCCATGTGGCCTCAGGCAGCAAAATGCCTTGGCATGGTCTAGCTGTGGGTGCCACTGTCCCCTGATCTAGTCACTGGTTAGTACTTGCTCTCACTTGCAAAGACTCACCGTTACCCAGCATGTCCATCTCGCCCTTGGTGCAGTCAAGGTCTGATCTGCAGGGAGCCCTCATGTTCTGTGGAAGAGAGAGAGGTTCAACCATTATTTATTATTATTATGTATTCATTTATTATACTTTTATACCACCTATTTCCCAATGGGACTTCTAGGCGGTTTACAATAAGAGCATCAGTAAAACAGTAAAACAATAAAAACATCTGTAAAACCATCAATGAGGGGGCAGCAAGGAAATAGCAGGACAGAGGGGAACCCCTCGACATGCAGCGGCAGGCCAAAAAAAAAAAAAATTAACCAGAAATAAAGTCGCCATAGGCCTCCTTGTACAGCATTGTTTTTAAAGCCTTTTTAAAGGCCGGCAGGGACGATGCCAGGCGCAGCTCATTAGGTAGATTGTTCCATAATGAGGGGCCAACAACCGAGAAGGTGCAGCTACGCGTCATCGACTTCTGCGCCTCCCTCGGCGTGGCCACCCTAAGTGAGCGCGCCCGTGACATCCGTGTGGGTCTGGCCTCTGTTGATCTCTGGGAGATCCGCTCCGACAGGTATTCAGGGCCCAAGCCGTGGAGGGTTTTGAAAACCAAAACCAGGACCTTGAACCTAATCCGGAGGGCCACGGGCAACCAATGCAGGCGGGCCAGAACTGGGGTGATGTGGTCATATTTATGGGCACCCACCACCAGTCTGGCCGCCGCATTTTGTACCCGTTGGAGCCTCCAGACAAGGGTCAAGGGCAACCCCACGTAGAGTGTGTTGCAGTAGTCAATCCTCGAAATCATGAGGGCCTGCACAACTGTCCATAACCATGTGATTAAAGGTTGGTTGAGACATTGGGTGGCCACTTGGCCCAACCCCAAAGACAGAAGGGGCGGGGAGAACTGTAAAGGATGCCATGCAATCCAGTTTTCATAAAATTCCACATGCAGATTGACCTATATGAGTGTGCAATTAGAAATAATTTTTATCATTTAAGCAAAACTAAACTCCCTCTCCTCAGATTGAGTAAGGCTGTGACTACAGAGAGACGGTCCACTTTGCCATGAAGTCATAGCTAGGAATTCAGGTTTCCCTGGATGGATTCACATTAATTGGCCACACAGGGAGAGAGGAGGAAATTGACTAAACAGTCTTGTTTGCAGCTTGTTAATCTAGCTCTATGGTAGCTTTCTTCCCTCCCTCCCTCTCTGGATGCCATAGTGCAACAGCACTACAAATCTCTCTCTCTCTCTCTCTCTCTCTCTCTCTCTCTCTCTCTCTCTCTCTCTCTCTCTCTCTCTCTCTCTTTTTCTCTCTCTCAAACTTCTGTACCTCTGGACAAGTCTTCTGGGTCTGCAAGGGGGTGACCTGGACACGGGTGATGATGCTGAAGACACTCCCTCCCTGTGGAGAAGACACCAGGTGAGCAGAGAAAACACTAAACCCCACCTTCTCTTGTGCGCCAGCAAAGGGGGCAGCACAGAGCATCCGGCCAGTTAACTCAGCATGACTGTCTACAAGCAGGTCTGTCGTGGTGAACTTTGAAGGCCAGGGACTTGTCATGATGTTCCACCCCATAATCCTGCTCTCGGCAGTGTACTGGAACCTTGGGCCTTTCTAAGAACATAAGAACATAAGAAGAGCCATGCTGGATCAGGCCAACGGCCCATCTAGTCCAGCTCCCTGTATCTCATAGTGACCCCAGCAGATGTGTTTGGGAGCGCATGAGACTAGATATCTGTCTCCTGATACCACTCCCCTGCATCTGGCCCTTGAAGTACCCTGGTTTTAAGCCTGGAGATGACACATCTCCATCATGGTTTGTAACCTGTGATGGACTTTTCCTCCAGGAATCTGTCCAATCCCCTTTTGAAGGCATCCAGGCCAGGTGCCATCACCACATCCTGTGGCAGGGAGTTCCACAGACTAACAACGCGCTGGGTGAAAAAACATTTTCTTTTGTCTGTTCTTACTCTCCCAGCCCTCAATTTGAGAGGATGTCCCCTAGTTCTGGTATTTTGTGAGAGGGAGAAGAGCTTCCCTCTGTCCACTTTACTCATGCCCTGCATTATTTTGTACGTCTCAATCGTATTCCCTCTCAGGCACCTTTTTTTCCAGACTATAGAGCCCCAAATGTTTTAGCCTTTCCTCATAAGGGAGGTGCCCCAGCCCAGTGATCATTTTAGTTGCTCTCTTTTGCACCTTTTCCAGTTCTGAGTAGCAGGGTAACACCCGATGCCTTAGAGAAGACAAATATGCCCAAAATGTATGCCTCCTGCCAGGATCTTGATCTTTCAGGATTGTGCTTCTTCCTGCATGAAGAGGGTCTTCCCATGTCCTCACCTCTGGTGGCTTCACGTACTCCTCCACATCCCACACCTTGGCCTGGGAACGCGTGACTCCCTTCACCTTGGTGATGACGGAGCTCTCGGGCCCAGATTCACTCTCCTGGTAACCTTTCTGGATGATGAACACATACCTGTGACAAGAACGAGATAAATTCTGAAAATAACTTGTGATTCATAATGAGTTACTTTTTAAGTTACTCATACTCACAGTGAGTGACATTTTTGCAGTAACTAAGGTTACTGTAATTTTTCCAGTAAGTACATCACATTGTGATAATTAACTTGACCAGACCTAAGTGCAACCCTTTTGCAACACCACTGTTGTTTTATCGTTCACATGCTTGTGAGGTCGCGATTCAAAATGCTTTTTTTGTGACACAGCTCAGTAGCTTCCAGCTTGCCACTCCGAGGAAACCTTTTGTGTAACAACAGAAAAGTAACTAGTTAATTATCTTTGCAACATTAGAAGGGTTAGAATTAGATCTTAAAGAACTGTAAATATAGCAGTAACTAATCATCGGGTGAGACTTAAAATTGTAACAGAAACCGATTACTTTTTTAAAGTAACTTTCAAGCTCTGCTTTTGGTCTCTTGAGGAAGGAAACTTCAACTCATGCCTGGCAAAAAAAAAGATACGTAATAGAGTCAAAAGCCCAGTTTTCAATAAAATTAAAATCAGCACAAGGTAGGCAGATGACAGATGGCAAAAAGTGGTTTCTGAATAGTCAACAAGACATCATCCTTGGCCCTTCCTAGGGCCATTTTGTTCTTCTGTCATTAGAATAATCTTTAGCCAAGATTACTTGCAGCAGAGACTTCTGACTCCAGTTCCGTGGGGTGGAGAATCCACTCCAGGGATTAGTCTCAGCTTTATAGGAGCTATCTATGGTACTGAACCCCATCTGCAAAATGAGTTCAGCACTTTGGGAATTTATTTATGTATTTATTTTATTTTATTTTTGAATATTTTTACCCTGCCTTTCTCCTTGGAAAAGGACCCAAGGTAGATTACAATAATGGGGGATAATATATAGCCCAGAACATGTAGGACATACTCATGTTTAAGAACAGGGAATTAGAAGAGGCCTCTTACAACAATTAGAAGGCATCATTAAAGCTAAAAAGAGCACACGGACAGTTAAAAAGAAAAAAAAAATCCACTGTGAGGGATGGAAACTAACATGGAAAACACAGGTGTTCTTATGAAATCAGTCAATGCAATCATGCATGGTAATCGATCTAAAAGTCAATAATAGGTAGTCCCTTATTCAGGGAAAGCTTGACTGAAGGAGAAAGGTCTTGGCCTGTTTCTGGAAGGACAGCAGAGATAGGGCACTCCTGGCCTCTAGTGGGAGGGAGTTCCAAAGTCTGGGAGCAGCAACAGAGAAGGCTGTTTCATGTGTGCTTATGAGACACAACTGTGAGGATGGCAGGATGGAGAGAAGAGCCGCTCCTGGTGACCTTAACACCCAAGTCAGTTCATACTGTGAAATTCAATCTTTGAGGTAGCTAGGACCTAGGCCGTACAGTGCTTTGTAGGTCAAGGTCAGCACCTTGAATTGTGCCCAATAGCTGATTGTCAGCCAGTGGAGCTGCTTTAATAGGGGTGTGATGTGATCTCTGTACCCTGCCCCAGTCATTAGTCTGGCTGCTGCATTCTGGACCCATTGAAGTTTCCTGAGACTTTCCATTGGTAGCCCCACATAGAGTCTCATTACAGTAGTCCAGCCGGGATGTCCCTAGGACATGTGTCACAATCAGCAGTCACAGGCAGAAGATCTTGTCAAGCTTGGATTTAACTTATGCACCTCACTGCCAAATCAAAAGGGTTCACCACCCACAAGAAGATGTAACACCAGCCTCCTGTTCTTGTCAGAGGTCACACCCTGAGGTCAGTTGCTTCTTCTCCCGCATCCTCTTTGAGCAAATAGGAGAGAGGAAGTAGCCCCACCCACCCACCCCCTCGCCTGGATGAACCGGGACACAGATTGCATTTATACTCCATTTCTCCCCTTCATAGGTTACATTCTGGGTAAAATACGACGACAGGTCGCATGATGGCAGTTGCATTATCCCAACCTTGCCATGCAAAAAAGGGGGGAAAGTGTGTGGGCGGGGGAGCATCCCAAATCTGGTCACGTCTCAGCATTAAAAAAAAGAAACCTTTATTCTGCAGAAATGTTGATTATTCCAGGAAAAGTTTGCAAAGAGGTGGGGGAGCTCCCATACTTCTTTGGGATGCCTCGCTTGTTCGGAAGGAAGTCCACCTGTTTAAATCCAGGCTTCCGTTTTTCATTGCCCTCGGGAAGCTTTGGGCATCTGCTACATAAATTCACCTCCATTCCAATATTCCTGGTCCCATACGCCTGGATGGGGGAAGGCTGAGATGTGCCACCCATAATGCAGACTGTAGCAACTGCGGGGCAGAGGATCAGGCAGTGGGACGGTAGATCCAGAAGTAATCCAGGCAGACAATGTTTGATAACAGTGACTAAGAATTCAGCCTCCTTCAAAACCAATGTTCTCTTGCAACTGAGTTCTCCCCCCCTTTTACCACCCCTTTAGAATGCAGGCCATTCATACGTGGCAGCAGAATCTCTTGTCCCCCAATACCTGCAGGGCAGCAATTACGCTCTGGGTGTTCATCCAAACTTTAAAGGCCAGCCCAAGGCACTGGGCATATTTCAGAGAGTAGCCACCAGGTGCCACTGACCTGTGGTGCCTCCACTGAGCCTTTGGACCTGCTAATAAAACTGGAGGTGCTCTGCTTTCCCCATAATTACCCCCACCTGCTGACCATCACCCCACACACCACCTCCTGCAAATATTCATTTCCCCTCCAACACCTCATTTTTTTTTTTTTTTGGGGGGGGAGGTGTTTAAAGAGAAGCTCTCAACATAGTAACAGAAGGCCTGCAAGCATGAGCTTTTGTTTCTAACATGTTGACGTTTGTGTTCTTTGTCTAAGTGAATAGTAGGAGACAAGATAATGAATCAGTGAATTATTATTATTATTATTATTATTATTATTATTATTATTATTATTATTATTATTATTATTATTATTATTATTATTATTATTATAGCAGCTGCGGAGCTGGGAACAACCCTATGGATCATGGACTTCAACCTCACACTGTTGTGTGGATTTAAGGACAATAAATGTCACCCCTGAAGGGTTGTGCATTTATTTCCACAGCTGGATGCCACTTTGTTCTGCTCTGTCAAGCCACGAGCGACTTGCAGCAGCCCTAAACGTGGCATTTGTGGCAAGCGGGGCATTTGAAGCAATGGTTTTACCCGTTCCGCACACTTCCCCGGTGAGTTTCTATGGCAGAGCAGGGATTCGAACCCAGCCCTCCCCACGAGTCCTATTCTATCTCTGTATCCCCTGCACCACAACAGGGTGTCACGACTAAGTGGTGATTCGAACCCGGGTGCCCAGACAGTCTTCTCCGCCAGCCTGGGTGCTGCTTGCCTGCGTGAGCAATGCTAGGAAGCGATCTGCCGGCCGTGGCATGCATCTCCTCCCCGTCTGGTGTTGCCTGCCCAAAGGGAAAGGGTAGCTGTGCAACTTACCAAATGAAATAGACCAGGATCAAAAGCTGGACCAGCCGGTAAATGACCCCAAGGTGTCGATTCTTCACCACAATCACTTTGGGAGTCTCGTAGCTCCAGAACTCCAGAAAGTAATCCCAGCAACCCATCATGCGCCCTCTTCTCCTGATGGACGTCCAAGATTCCAGGGGATGTCTCACACCCTCTTCCTTCACCTCTCCCCCCCCCTTCTCCTCAGATGAGCCTGCACAGCATGGCCTGGGGCCTTGCTGTGATCAATCCCGGTGGGAGTGGGGGGCTGAGGCGGTCACAGATTCCCTTGATGCTCCTTCCTTTTCAAGCCAGAGCGGAAGAGAGAGAGGGCCCCCCACATTCTGCTTCCAGCAAGAGGGACAGCCTTCCAGCCTGGTGTGAGAAGGAACACCTCTGCAAACCCAGCTCGCTGTGGTCCTTCCTGCGGAGACAATGCTTCTGCCCCTTCCCTGTGGCAGGAATGCCCTCTGTGGCTGCGAGAAGGCAGTGCATCTCAAACCCACCGCCCACCCGGGCTTTCTCAGCCTTGCTCCACTCCCTGCGTTTCCCCCCCCCTCCTGATCACGCAAGCCTTCAGCGGACAGGGCAGCTCCCCATTTTTGGTGCTCGGAGCCCCCAAAAGGGAACTTGCACGGCTTAGCACAGCAACAGACGGATCAGTAGGGGGGAACAGCCACGCACTTAGGTTCGGACCTCGGCATCGCTGCTTTGCAGCGGCTTGGTGATCTCCCCCTTCTCTGACTGCCATCGACAGACAAAAACGCTGGCCAAGGTGTCGGGTTTTGGAGGCTTTGGATCGGGTTCGCTCCTTCGTAGGATCCTGGAAGAAGGGGTCTTGAAAAGCCATCCAGTCCAACCCCTTACTCAAGGCAGGCATCCAGTCTCTGCTAGGTGGTTGCCCAAATTTATCTTGAAGGCCTCTGGTGTTGCAGCACTCACCAGCTCTTGAGTTCATGGGTTCCACTGTCATACTGGTCTAACAGTTAGGAAGTGTTTCCTGATTGTCATACTGGTCTAACAGTTAGGAAGTGTTTCCTGATTGTCATACTGCTCTAACAGTTAGGAAGTGTTTCCTGATATTCAGCCTAAATCAGGCTTCCTGTTGCTTGAACCCATTTGTATCTCTCTTGCTCTCGGGGATGGCTGAGAACAGTTCCTGCCCGTCCTCTGTAGGACTGCCTGTCAAGTCTTTGAAAACTGCTTCTCCTATCCCCCCCCTTAGTTTCCTTTCCCCCAGGCTCAACATGCCCAGTCCCTTCGCTCTTTCCTCCTCAAAGTTGGCTTCCAGCCCCCCTGATCATCCTGGTTGCCCTCCTCTGAACTTTCTCCAGCAGGTCAGCATCCTTCGGAACTCAAGAGGAACCCTAACCAGTGTCAAACCGGATATGTAGATGTGTGTGACCACCTCCCAAGCCCCCAGGTTTTAAAACATCGACACCCGATGAAGGAGAACTCCAAGGTTGTCCATCTTGGAGGGCTTGAAAGCGCATCACTTCTTAAATCATAATTGTCACATGCCATCAGGTCCAGTCTGAGTGACAGTTCTACCTTCCAGGGTTTTCCAGGCAGGGAGTCCTCAGCCATGATTTGCCCTTCCCTTCTTCAGGGGACATCCAAGGTCTGTCCAGCTTGCCCAAGGCTACCCTGGCTGGCTGTTCTCCCCCGAGACAAGGTGGGATAATCAAACTCCCAACCTCTGGCTCTGCAGCTTGAGTCCTAACCCACTTGGGGCGCTTTTACACGACCTCTAAAATCCACCTGCAACTTAAACTCAGACCAGAGATCGTGGGGGTTTGTCGCTCTTCCTGTGTTCCAACCCCTCCACACTCCATTGTTCCTGTCTGCGGTGAGGGGAGGAAAAAAAGGGAGAAATAAATGCAGGCACACCTCCAGCCCCAAGTCACCCTGTAGTGATTCCTGTCTCTTAAAGGGGCAGTGGGGACAAAAAACCAAACAGAAGGTGAGGGAGCGCAGCATTCACAGCTTTAGAATGTGCATCGGAAGATTTTTTTACCTCCTAGAGGCCAGGTACTTGAAAAGTGCACTGAGGCGCGCTTAGGTGGGCGTGGTCGTACTTAATTTTTTTAAAAGTACGGAGCTGGTGAGAAAACATTTTAAAGCTCCGGAGCTGGGAGCCCTTTGCCTCGGATTTTAGGGGTCGTGTAAAAGTGCCCTTGGTGATCCAATAAAAGGTATCTGCCAACCTAGCATTTTCTCTCCATTCATGGACCACCGCATGGATCATTATTTTTTGTACCCTTCCTCCGTCACCTGCAGCTGTGCTTCATCACAGCCTCCTTGAACTCTCAGTACTAGTGATTGTAGAAAACGTTACAGTGTGAACTACAGCCCCCAGAATCCCCTAATGTACCCCCACTAAAAAGAGATAATAAGCCCAGATATTTTCTGATAAAACAATACCCATAAAGCACAATTCAACTTTTGCAACTTGCTAAATCCTGCTATTCTTCTCCGCGGTTGCTTCAGGAATTCAGATTTGTGATCGCCTTCTCTGCTCCCCCACCCTACGTGAATGTGAGGTGAGATGCAGGGTTCTCCGTCTATGGCTTGGTCCTCACAACAACCCTGTGAGGCAGGGTCACGGCTGGAAAAAACTGGCTAAGGGCACCTGGTGAACCTCATGGCAAAGTTACAGGTCTGCTGAATAAGCAAACACCCTAAAACGATTCAGTCAAACCAAAGTGGAGAAATGCAAAAATTCACAAAAATCTTCGCAAAAGACTCCCACACCTCTTCTTTTCTTTATTTAATGGAAGACATTACAAGAGAAAATAGAAGTAGAGCCAAAGGTAGGACAAAACCATAAATGCAGCCGAGATTTATTATTTATTTAAACATTTTTCTTCCACCCTTTGACTAAAAAAAAAAAACTCATTACATGTATATATGAACACAATAACCTACATGTATTCATTTATTTCAAATATTTATTTATTGCTCAAATTAATGCTAGGCATTACTGGTTTACCATCAAAGAAGAATCTTCAACTCACAAATCCACCCCTCCAACCAAAGATTAAACTTTTTTTTAAAGTGCAAAAGCAAACATAGTACAGTGGTATACATGGCAATGCCCGGGCAGGGAGAGAGGCAGCTAGGCTGTTCCTCCACGAAGACGGAGGTTCAAGAAGATGGTCCCATTGGGTGCAATCTTGTAGTCAGACAACTTGCAGCCATTCTCCAAGGGGTTTCCTTCGTACACGAGCCAGAACTGGTCGGTGTGGATATTCTCCCGCCTCTGGACCCGCTCTCGGAACTGAGACACCAGATCAGAAGGGAGGACCTGGTAGGTGTTGGTTATTCCTCTGTCGTTCTTCAGGAAGACGCTGATGGATTCCTCATTCTTGATGATCAACAGGAGGGTATTCCCCGATTCCAGCCCGTATGCAGAGAGCTGTGTGCCATCCTGCAGGTCAATGGGGGTGTCCTTCTGGAAGGCCAGCTTCTGTTGGTAGGGAGGAACCCCTGTTTTTGACTCCACCTGGATCTTGAAGTCCCAGACGGTCTTGTTGGCTGATGTAGTCAAGGAGTGGAGCTCTCCAGTCAGAAGTTTCACGTTCAAACAAAGTGCCTGGGAAAGAAAGAAAGAAAGAAAGAAAGAAAGAAAGAAAGAAAGAAAGAAAGAAAGAAAGAAAGAAAGAAAGAAAGAAAGAAAGAAAGAAAGAAAGAAAGATGATATTAATTTAATACTAGGGAATCAAATGTAATTTCTATCTATCTATCTATCTATCTATCTATCTATCTATCTATCTATCTATCTATCTATCTATCTATCTATCTATCTATCTATCTATCTCAAATGTTTCCCACTCACCTTTCTCAAGTGGACCAAAGGTTGTTTACAAAATTTAAACAGTAAGTCACATTCAAACAAGAAACAAAAATTTATTGCATTTTTTTAAAAAATAAATACTGTATATTTAAAATGTTGGACAAAAACAGGAGTAAAAACATATTAAGAGCAACAACACTAAGAAACAGAACAGTCCTACAACAGCATATTGTTAGAGAAAGTGACCTATATAGGTGGAGCTACCCAAATCTCCAGGAGCTGCCTAGATGCCCTAAGCACATCCGATCTCGTCTAATTTCAGAAGCTAAGCAGGGTCGGCCCTGGTTAGTACTTGGATGGGCAACCACCAGATAATACCAGGTGCTGTAGGCACCTGGAGTAGGAACTGGCAAATCACTCCAGTACTCCTGCCAAGAATACTCCATGGACATGGAGTCACGGAGAGTTGGTCACAACTGTAACGACACAACACACACACACACCCAAATCTCCAGAGCTGGGGGGTTCTGGGAATTGTCATCTGCAGCACATGTATGTCACTTGGCCCAGCTTTAGATGCAAGTAGGAAGCAGCACCTAAATGCATGATCCCCACCTTTCCACCCATCCGTTCCTTTCCAATGCCGGAATGATAATACTGTAACTTGGAACAGCTGGGTAGCCCAGTGGTTGAGGTTTCAGGCTGCGGAACCAGAGGTCAGGAGTTCGAATCCTAATGGCGCTTCCTTGACAGGGCCTGGACTCCATGATCCCATAAGGGTCCCTTCCAGTTCTGAAGTTTAATAAAACTATTATTATCAGAAACAATGAATGTAGTTTTGACCTTTTGATCAATTGTCCGTCTCTGGTTGTAATGGTGGCTGCTGGGATTTGTAGTCCAAAATGTCCAGTGACCCCCCCCCCAGTTTGAGGACAACCGCCTCTTCAAATACTTCTCAAAGGCCACTGTTTGCCTAGAATAATGGTCAGCAGGAATCTGTAAGATTGTTTTCACATCCTTGACTTAGGTGCACAGCATTGGCTTGGGAGTGTTTTTGGATTTGAAACCCCAGGAGTACCACCCACCCATGCCAGCAACACCATCCTTGTGAGTGGATTCTGGGACTTGTAATCCAACAAAATAACCTCCTCAAGCCCTGGACAACAAAAAAAAAAGATTGGGCCAAGAGGAACATGAACCTGGTTCTGGCGGGACTGTGCAGAAAATATAAACCTGAGGACAGCAAAATTCACCCCCCTGAATTTTGCCACAACCCCATCTGTCCACGCCGAAGACATGCCTGTGCATGCCCACAAGTGACACAGAACTGAGGGTAGAGAGAGAGGGGGAAACGTGTGTGTGTGTGTGTGTGTGTGTGTGTGTGTGTGTGTGTGTGTGTGTGTGTGAGAGAGAGAGAGAGAGAGAGAGAGAGAGAGAGAGAGAGAAAGATTGAGATTTAAGGAGTGAGATAACCAATTCCACCCTCCAGTGATTTTTCGTGGCTAAGCGAGGATTTGAACCCGGTTTCCCGAATCCCAATGCATCCCTCTGTCCCTTCCTTTGATTTATATATGATCCATTTATAGGGGGCCTTTCTCTGTCCTGATTAGGGGGACCCAAGGCAGCTCCCACTATCCAAATAATCAACTTGTGTGTGTGTGTGTTTGTGTCATTACAGTCGTGACCGACTCTTTGTGACCCCATGTCCATGGAGTTTTCTTGGCAGGAATGCTGGAGTGGTTTGCCAGTTCCTACTGCAGGCACCTACAGCACCTGGTGTTCCCTGGTGGTCTCCCATCCAAGTACTCACCAGGGCCGACCCTGCTTAGCTTCCGAAATCAGGCGAGATCAGATGTGCTTAGGGCATCTAGGCAGCAAATAATAGACTTAAACCATAGTAACCAGTTAAACATTTTTAGGAACCATACTTCAGCTGCCTAGGGCTGAAGAAGTGAGGGTGCCATACGAAAAAGCACACAGGGCTCCTCTGCTTTGAATAGAAAAGAAGCAGCCCTATTATTCGGAAGACCGTGGCTCTTTCAGGACGAACCAGCTTCTTTCGGTGGGCAGCTGGGCAAGAGGACTGTCACCCGCCAAAGCTCGCACCGACGTGAATTCCTTAATAAAAGGATTCGGGGACACGTCTGTTCCTTTTCTGCGATGGGTAAAAAAAAAGCGCATCTTCCGACGGGGGTGGCGTGTCTGAGCGGTTCCCCCCTTCCCGCCCCGCACCTGCTAAAAGCAGAGGACCTCCTTCTTCTCTATCAGATGGCAACCCCCCCCTCCCCACTTGCTTACCATCTCCAGCTTCTTCCAAGGCTCAACACCACCGTCGATTCCTTCCTTCCGAAGAAAAGCCTCCAAAAAACCTTCCGCTTGAAAGAGCGCTCTGCAACGAAGCGGCTCGCAATACCCCCGCCTTTTTTATTCCCCGGCTTCGAAGAAGTCCCTTTCGAGACGTCATCGTCTCGCCGCCGAGAAAACGAAACCAGAGGGGAAAACGAAACCGATCTGAGCGGAGATATTTCCATTTCTTTTCCTGCAAAAGCAATAATAATAATAATAATAATAATAATAATAATAATAATAATAATAATAATAATAATAATAATAATAATAATAATAATAATAATAATAATAATAATAATAGAAAAGGAACGGATCTGGAAAGCAAGGGAAACGTTGCCTCTCCCCGAAAAAGGAACGAGAGCAGGAACGTGACTCCGGGAGGGCGAGGAAATGTTTTAAGCCGTTGTAGTTCCAAGCTTTTACTTGACCAGACCTTGGGAGCAGTACGTTCCGTTTCAGGGTTGTGGCTTACAAGTGTGGAGAGCCCCTGAAAATATTTTGGAGTGCAACACACACACACACACACACACACACACACACACACACACACACACACACACACACACACACAGAGAGAGAGAGAGAGAGAGAGAGAGAGAGAGAGAGAGAGAGAGAGAGAGAGAGAGAGAGAGATTTTGGAATTTTACAGCAGGTCCAAATCCAGAACTGAAGAGTTGTAAGGGACACCATGGGGCCATCAAGTCTACCCCCGCCAATCAATCGATCCATTGTTAAGCTACTCCTTTTACACAAAAATCAAAAGGTAAAATGTTGTGACAAAGACTAACCAACAGGTGCAGACGAGGCCAGCTTTAAAAAGCTTGCTTGTAAGCTGACAGGTGGCCCTTTGTCCCTGTCCCTACCTCTGAGCTGAGCTGTGGGGACATGCATGCACAGAGGCTCCTGGCCTCCAGGAGCTGCAAGTTTGTCAATGTTGTGGTAGCCGAGGTGAACGAGGATGTAGCAGTAAGAAAAGACAGAGAAGCTATGGGAACATTTGTAGGGAATCGTCCCTCGATCCGTGGCTAGCAAGTAGAGACACCGCAAAAATGCACAGCAGATCTGGATCATTATCAATGAGGAAAAGAATTTATTAAGTTATCAATAACTGAGAAATCTCTCTGGATCTCAATCCAGGGGAGAAATCCGAAGAACAAAAAGGTTACAATCATCTTTATAGACTATTCAAAACTCTTTCTTCCCCCCTCCCTTCCAGAGTTCCGTCATAGACATCTGTTCCATACACCAAGCATAGCATACACATCATTGACAGTTTGTTTCCTAATTTATTGGTCTCTTTGGCGTCAGTCCAATGCCTTACCTAAAGCCTAATTGCTTGCTTTGCTTTGAGGTCTGCTTACAAGCGGCTTGTGAAAACTTAGGGAGTGATTCTGCCTTTTTGACAGGTCTTTAAATCACCAGCGCGAAGGACATTTTGGAGTTTTTAGGGCAGCTGGTTACCTTCTTAGTTTCAAAGACACTTGTTTAATCTAACTGTCATGTATAACAAATGATTCTTTAAAGTTAATTGGCATCCTTGTATTCTTCTACGCATGCGTCGGGTATTTCGCTGACTGAGCGGAAGCTCCCTCAGGCTGTAACCGGAAGGATGCTCTTTTGAACCAAAGTTTGCCTTTGAATATGCACAATAGAGAGTGCCTGTGAATACCCTTTGTTTCTAAGAGTCTACTTTGTGTCATCCTAACGGTTCTTAGGATACATGACTTGTGAATATACATTTGGCTATAGGAATTGTTAATACAATGAGGATCGCTAAAGACTATAGGCACTTAGATCAATACCCTTCAACATTGGGAAGGGGGCAGCCACCAGCCAGGAGGTGGGGAAAAAATCCATTTGTTCAAGAAAGTTTGGGCTCTTCGATTTGGATGAACCTAAATGGATCCAACGAACATCCTGGTTTGTTCCTAGCTTCGTGCCCAACCTCTGGCTGTAGCTATATAGTTGCCAGCTTTGCTTGTTTGTTGACAGCTTTGCGCATGTGTTCATATTCTGAGTCATCCAGTGTGAGGTATGCTATTGGGCAGTTTTTTAGAACCCTGTGACTCTGAGGCAGTTTTTCGATGAGGTCAATAAACATTTGCTTTCGATATTGTGCTGGTCAGGGGCTAACCAACTCACAAATCTTAGTTTTGTTGGCGTTTATACACGACCCCTAAGCTCCGCCGCAAATGGCTGCAAGGTCTGGACCTTAAAAATGTTTACCCACCAGCTCCGGACTTTGCAGACAATTAAGTGCGACCCCGCCCACTTAGCGCGATCAAACTGCACTTTTCTTGTACCTGCTTTTTGGATGTGACAAATATTTGATCCGGTGCAAGGATAGTGAGTGCGGGGCTCTCCTGCCTTCTGATTGTTCTTTTTTTGCGCCCCGCCTCTTTAAGAGATCTGAATGCTGCCGAGAACAAAACGGAGGTAAGCTGGCATTCTTTTCTTTCTTTTTTTCTCCCTCCCTCAGGCAGCCAGCAACCAGGAAGTGCAGAGGGGGTGGGGACAGAGGAAGAGCGAGGAACCCCTAAGATCTCTGGTCCGAATTTAAGTGGCCAGAGGATCTTAGGGGTCGTGTAAAAAGTTGGCTTCCTTTGTGTATGCTCCAGTTGCTCACGACAAGACAAGAGCTGAGAGGCAGTTTCCTTTGGCAAAATGAATCAATCCATATGATATCACGTCCTCTTGAATATTTACCTCTTGGTGGCCATTCTCTTCCCCTTTTCCTATAATGAGCCCAAGGGAATACTTATGGCCCTCCTCCTCACTTTATCCTCATAACAACCCTGTGGGGTTGTAGGTCAGAAAAGGGCCAGATGTTGAGGCAAGATCTTCAGATCCATCGGGACGGGTTTGGGGTTGAACATTAGGAATAGACCTGTTTAGCGGCAAGGGGGCTTTTCAACCTCTTCATAAATGGAGTAAAGGTAGCCAAATTTGCCGACGACACTAAATTATACAAGGTAGTAAAAACTGAGAGAGATTGTGAGGAGCTCCAGAGGGATCTCTTGACACCGAGGAAGTGGGCCAACCAGTCAGCAAGTGAGGCCCCATCTGGAGTATTGTGTACAGTTCTGGTCACCATACCTCCAGAAGGATATTATGGAACTGAAAAAAGTGCAGAGGAGGGCAACCAGAAATGATTCGGGTACTGGAACACCTTCCTTACCATCTGAGGCTGCAATGGCTGGGCCTCTTCACTCTTGAACAATGGTGCTTAAGAGGTGACCTGATTGAAGTTCATAAAATCATACATGGTATGGACAAAGTAGATAAGGATCAGAGAACACTAGGACTGGGGGCACTCCATGAAACTTTGGGGTGCTAGATCTCAAACAAATAAGAAGAAGTCCTTTTTCACCCAGAGGATCACTGGTCGGTGGAACTCCATGCCAGAAGAAGTGGTGACAGCTGTCAGCCTTGACAGCTTTAAGAAAGGCTTGGACAAGTTCATGGAGAACAAGGATATCAATGGCTATCATTATGGATGCCTAAGGACAACCTCCGGGTTGGAGAGAGAGGCAGGATATCTCTCAATGCCACTTGCATGGAATTATATGCAGGTGAAGACATCTGCTTGGGAATACCCTGAAGCAAATGATGAGCCACAGAATGCTGGACTGCATGGGCTGTGACCTGTTCCAGCAAGGCTGTTCTTATATTCTTATGTTGATCATGGGATTTGTTCTCTTATGATGGCTTTAAAGCCCCAAATATGAGGGCAAGGTTACTTCCACCAAGCTGACCATGAATCAAACCTTGCATCTGTTCACCAACCCTCTGTACCAACCAACGGTTGCAAAAGGGAATTTGGGGGTTAATTTAAACAGGTTCTTTCTTCTCCGGCAAGGTCCTGTGGAAGAGAAGCAGGAGGAACGCAATAGACAGCAACAATTTGCAGATGGAGGAAAAGAGGTTGAACAGTAAAGATAACAGGCTTGCAAGACTGGGGGAGCCAAAATTGAGTAAGACAGCTCCAAGAATAAAAAGAAGTCATGGCATATTTATAAGGCCCTTCCTTCTGTAATGGTGGGTGAACTCAGGGGTCTTCGAGTTGCATTCTGTACCTTGCAGTTTATATATATATTCTCAAGTTGTTAAATGTTGGTGCCTGTGGCATCAGAAAACAAAGACCTGTTGTATAAAAGAGCCCGTTTGGAGGTTCTTATCTGGAGAAGTTATTAATGTCTCGATTGGCCTTGAGTTCTGTGTCAGCTTGGCTGGCCTGGTAGTGGATTTATCTGCTTATGTGTGAGAACGACAGTTCCTGAAATAATTCCCCTCTAAGGAGTGGGGTGGGGTTTAATTATGGAGGTGCTAATGGTAGGTGAGTAGGGAAGCGTGTTATTTGAGATGTGAAGAGGGGATCAATATTTCTTATTAAAAAGCCAAGTCTGAGCAGTGTGATTGCTTCAGAGCTTGTCCAATAAGCCAACCTGTTCCTCTTGTGGGAGTGCATCCTGTTTATCTCACTGAGATAAGAGCATAAGAACATAAGAAGAGCCCTGCTGGATCAGGCCAAAGGCCCATCGAGTCTAGCTTCCTGTATCTCACAGTGCCCCCACCAGATGCGTTTGGGAGCACATGAGACTAGATATCTGTCTCCTGAGACCACTCCCCTGCATCTGGTCCTTGAAGTACCCCGGTTTTAAGCCTGGAGATTATACATCTCCCTCATGGTTTGTAACCTGTGATGGACTTTTCCTCCAGGAATCTGTCCAATCCCCTTTTGAAGGCATCCAGGCCAGATGCCATCAGCACCTCCTGTGGCAGGGAGTTCCACTGACTAACAACACACTGTCTGTTCTCACTCTCCCATCCCTCAATTTGAATGGATGTCCCCTAGTTCTGGTATTTTCCACGTCTCAATCATATCCCACCCCGAGGCGCCTTTTTCCACACTAAAGAGCCCCAAATGTTTTATCCTTTCCTCATAAGGGAGGTGCCCCAGCCCAGGAATC
Source organism: Phrynocephalus forsythii (assembly GCA_029282475.1). NCBI lineage: Eukaryota > Metazoa > Chordata > Lepidosauria > Squamata > Agamidae > Phrynocephalus > Phrynocephalus forsythii. The sequence continues at coordinate 5,521,385 of JAPFRF010000016.1, read as the reverse complement.
ATTTCAGTCGCTCTCTTCTGCACCTTTTCCAGTTCCACTACGTTTTTGAGATGCAGTGACCAGAACTGTACACAATATTCCAGGTGCGGCCTTGCTATCATTTGGTACAATGGCATTATAATGTTGGCTGTTTTATAATGTTTTAGGACTACTTGATAAATTGAAGATTAACAAGTCACCGGGCCCAGATGGCATCCACCCAAGGGTTATTAGGGAACTGAGAAATGAAATTGCAGACCTCTTATCGGCAATATGCAACTTGTCTCTTAAAACGGCCACAGTGCCGGAGGACTGGAGGATAGCAGATGTCACTCCAATTTTTAAAAAAGGAAGGAGGGGGGACCCGGGAAACTACAGGCCAGTTAGCCTTACATCTGTCCCAGGGAAGATGGTGGAAAGCCTCATCCAAGAGAAAATCTTAAAACACATAGAAGAACAAACCTTGCTGAGAGAAAATCAGCATGGCTTCTGTAAGTGTAAGTCTTGTCTGACAAATCTTTTAGAATTTTTTGCAAAGGTCAACAGGCATGTGGATTTGGGTGAACTGGTGGATATAGTCTATCTGGATTTTCAAAAGGCTTTTGACACAGTCCCTCATCAAAGGCTGCTGAAAAAATTGCACAGTCAGGGGATAAGAGGGCAGGTCCTCTTATGGATTGAGAACTGGTTGAGATCCAGGAAACAAAGAATAGGTGTCAATGGGAAATTTTCACAATGGAAAGAGGTGAAATGCGGTGTGCCCCAGGGCTCTGTCCTGGATCCGGTGCTTTTCAATCTGTTCATAAATGACCTGGAGACAGGGATAAACAGTGAGGTGGCCAAGTTTGCAGATGACACAAAACTTTTCTGTGTGGTAAAAACCAGAGAACATTGTGAAGAGCTCCAGAAGGATCTCTCCAAACTGGGGGAATGGGGTGCGAATTGGCAAATGTGTTTTAATGTAGCCAAATGTAAAGTAATGCATATTGGGGCAAAAAATCAAAACTTTATCTATCAACTCATGGGCTTTGAGTTATCCGTGACGGATCAGAAAAGAGAGCCTGGTGTGTTGGTGGACAGCTCCATGAAGGTGTCTACCCAATGTGTGGCAGCAGTGAAGAAGGCCAAAATTCCATGCTAGGGATTATCAAAAAGGGGATTGAAAATAAAACAGCCAACATTATAATGCCATTATAAAAAACAATAGTAAGGCTGCAGCTGGAGTATTGTGTACAATTTTGGTCACTACATCTCAAGAAAGACATAGTGGAAGTGGAAAAGGTGCAAAGAGAGCAACTAAATGATTTCTGGGCTGGGGCACCTCCCTTATGAAGAAAGGCTAAAACATTTGGGCCTCTTTAGTCTGGAAAAAAGGCGCCTGAGGGGGGATATGATTGAGATGTACAAAATAATGCAGGGCATGAGTAAAGTGGACAGAGGGAAGCTCTTCTCCCTCTCACAAAATACCAGAACTAAGGGACATCCACTCATATTGAAGGCTGGGAGAGTGAGAACAGAAAAAAGAAAATATTTCACCCAGTGCGTTGTTAGTCTGTGGAACTCCCTGCCACAGGAGGTAGTGATGGCATCTGGCCTAGATGCCTTCAAAAGGGGATTGGACAGATTCCTGGAGGAAAAGTCCATCACAGGTTACAAACCATGAGGGAGATGTATCATCTCCAAGCTTAAAACCGGGGTCCTTCAAGGGCCAGATGCAGGGGAGTGGTATCAGTGGACAGAGATCTAGTCTTGTGCGCTCCCAGAGGCATCTGGTGGGGCCCCTGTGAGATACAGGAAGCTGGATTAGATGGGCCGTTGGCCTGATCCAGCATGGCTCTTCTTATGTTCTTATTTTCAATCCCCTTTTTGACAATCCTTAGCATGGAATTTATTGGGGGAAATTTGGTTAAAAGGGGGGGATGTAGGAATTTGGTCCAATGATATGTATATGAAGCATCCACTCTTCTAACGGTATAACTCATCTTTCAAAATGTATCCTTACTGATACATCTGATCGGAACACAAGAGAGGGCCTTCCCTGTGGCTGCTCTCAGACACTGGAACTCCCTCCCACTGGAGGCCAGCCTGGTCCCATCTTTGTTGTTCTTCTGGAAGCAGGCAAAGACCTTCCTCTTCAAGCAGGCTTTCCCTCAGTGACTGGCTGCCTCAGTTGGGTTTTAAAGACGGCTTGCTGGACAGCACTGCATTGATTGCATTTTGGTGCTGCTTAGATATTTTTTATTGTAGTACTCATTTGATTCTTTTTCACTGTTGTATAATCCAGTGTTTTTCAACCTTTTGATTCTTTTTCACTGTTGTATAAAAATTAACTCTGTGCCTATATTGACTATAAATGCTGTCTTGAATAGGAATCAAATAAACACAAAGAAAGTATTTTATAATTACTTTATTATGAAATAGTAAGTAAACAGAAATATGAAAAATTATAAAATGTTTTAAATCAATGAATAGGCAACATCTCGCGGCACACTAGTGTGCCGCGGAACAGTGGTTGAAAAACACTGGTATAATCAGTGTGGTGCACCTTAAATGCTGTACTGTAATAATGCAAGCCGCTTTGGGAAACGACTAGGCAAAAATGTTTTAAATCAATGAATATAGTAGCGTCCCAGCGTCTGTGAGGGATTCATTCCAAGCCCCCAGAATGGAAAAGAAAAGAAAAATGAAAAAGTATTTTTACATGTATTACCGGAACTGGCCCCTGAACCACAAAAAAATTATGTACTGTACCGTATTTTTGTTGTTGAAGCATACATAGCATGGGCTCTGGACCCCTGGTGGCCATTTCTGGTAAATACAATGTAAAACTTTGTACAGTACTGTATTTTTAGATATTGAGACGAGAGAGAGAGAGAGAGAGAGAGAGAGAGAGAGAGAGAGAGAGAGAGAGAGAGAGAGAATTGGAAGAGACCTCAGGGGCCATCCAGTCCAACCCCCTGCCATGCAGGAACCCCCATCACAGGACTCCTGACAGATGGCCATCCAGCCTCTGCTTAAAAACCTCCAAAGGAGACTCCACCACCCTCCTTTGTGGCAGCATATTCCACTGCCGAACAGCTCTAACCATCATGAAGTTCTTCCTGATGATTAGATTGAATCTCTTTTCTTGTAGTTTGAGACCATTGCCCCAAGTCCTAGTCTCTGAAGTCATGGAAAACAAACAGGCCCCCTCTTCTTTTGTAAGGCTAAACATTTCCAGCTCCCTAAGCCACTCCTCATAAGACATTTTTCCCAGACCATCAATCAACTTGGTTGCCCTTCTCTGGACATGTTCAAGATTGTCAACATTCTTTTAAAATTGAGGTGCACAGAACGGAACACAGTACTCCAGGTGGGGTCTGACCAGCGCAGAATAGAGTGGTACTATCACCTCCCTTGATCTAGACACTATATACGAGTACTTCTGTTGATGCAACCAAGAATCACGTTGGCTTTCTTGGCCGCTGCATCACAGTGCTGACTTATGTTCACTTTGTGGTCCACTAAGACTCCCAGATCCCTTTGATTCGTACTATTTTCCAGCCAGGTATCTCCCATCCTATATCTGTGCAATTCATTCTTTTTACCTAGATGTACCAACCTACATTTATCTCTGTTGAACCCCATTCAGTTAGCTTCATCCCGGGACTCTAATCTGTCAAGGTCCTTTTGGATTTTCATCCTATCCTCTAGGGAATTAGCAACCCCTCCCAATTTGGTATCATCTTCAAATTTGATCATCCTACTCTCTATTCCTTCCTTCAAGTCATTAACAAAGATAGTGAATAGAGACATGAAACCATAGATACCAAGATACGGGGCTTCTACTGTAATCTTGAAGGAATGGAAGGCCTTTCTAAGCCACAAAGAGACCATTTCATATTGTTTGGACAACAGTCTTTTCCCAGCCAGCCCACCTTGATCGACAAAACACAAGTACATTCCTTTTTTATTTCCCATTACGTTTTACAAGGTTGATGCCCTCAGCCCCATTTGGGGGGGGGGGAGATAATTAGCTGAGGATTTTACTTCCAAACACCATTGGATTTGCCTGTTATTAGAGCAGAAATGTAGTGAGATCAAACAACATCCGGGGGAAAGAAAAGGTAGGAGTCAACCTCTTAATAGGACAATATCTCTAACATCTCAGTCTGGTGACAGCTGTTTCCTAGATCCAAGTTCACAGCCTGAGAGATATTCAGAAATCTGAAGATGCTGTCCTTGCTTCCAGAAGGGCTCTCCTCAGAGTACGGTGCAGTAGGAATTTTCTTCCTGCAGGCATACCTGTGAGGTAGGGAGAAAAAGAAAGTCCATATACAGTATATAGAGATTGAGAACCAGGCATGTGAGGGAATAAAGTCAGCATCCATCCATCTAGGACATGACCTGAGCACAAGGCTCAGGAGTTTGCCCTGTGCCCCATGTGAGAGAAGAGCCAGCCTGGGTGGCCTTGGGCCATCGGCACAGCCCCAGAAATCCCCACCAGAAGAATGGAATATGGTCTGTCAGTTGTCTTGGCTTGAAAGACCCTGGGAAGAAGTCACCTTAACCTGGAATTGGCTTGACGGGGCTAAACATGAAATGTCCATTTCTCTCTCTATCCAGAAGCTCCTGGAAGAGATGGACAAAGCAGACAGGGCTGGGGAAAACATTAAGGCCCCAGCTAGAAAAGTATGGAAACACCCTTATGAACTGAGGGATAGCTCAGTGTTTAGGTCTCCTGGCTGTGGACCACACAATATTCACGTCAGTGCAAATCAGCCCAGAGTTGATGGCTGCAGTCTGCCTCTTTTATCTGGGGGCCCCTGCTTTTTTCTTTTCTTTTCTTTTTTTTGGAAGCGGATGTCTTCACATCAGTTCAGACAGTGGAACTGCTTGAAATGATGCTGAACACCCTATTTAAGAGAATTGAAGCACAAGGCACTGAGGTGATCCCACCAACAAGACTTGGGGTTTTTGCTTGTGTGTGTGTTGTGTCGTTACAGTCGTGACCGACTCTTTGTGACTCCATGTCCATGGAGTTTTCTTGGCAGGAATATTGGAGTGGCTTGCCAGTTCCTACTCCATGTGCCAGCAACACCTGGTATTCCCTGGTGGTCTCCCATCCAAGTACTCACCAGGGCTGACCCTGCTTAGCTTCCGAGATCAGTGCTTAGGGCATCTAGGCAGTTTTTGCTTATTGTGCCAATAATTCTACCGCTTTTTTTGGTGCCACTACTGCAAAAATGTTGCACTACAGGACCTAGGAGATGAAAAGCAATAGTGAAAGAGAGAGGAAACTGGCAATGTAGCCCTTGATTGCGCAGTAGCTCAGCTGCAGCCATCCCTCTTGCAAATACGGACAGCTGCAGCAGAAGCGGCCTCAACAAGGGCTGATAGACAAACAACACAGACAAGACAAGACAACACAGTTAGGGGATCCTGATAGAAATGTTCAGGTTAACCAAATATCTACACTCTTGAAATGGTAAATTCTACCACCCCACCCCCATCCCACACCAGGCAGGGTTCTCCAATTAAGCAGTCCATCCTCACCGGCACATCCCAGTAAGCCCCTGGATCTCCGCTGAAAGTGGTGCAGCATTTTTGTTGAGAGCAGAAGGCAGCTGCTTTGGCGACCAGATCCCAGCGACTTCCTTCGCCTACGTTCCCAGTTGGGTTAGCTGGGTCCAAAATGACAGGCCTGAAAGCCCAAGGTGGAAACAAGGAGTGAAGTCTAACATTGAGGAGATGAAAGAGAAGCAGACCGGCCAACTCACTCCCAATGAGCCACGGTTTTCCCAAGTTTGAAATGGAACACCAATCATCTGACTTTATCCCTCGACCAAATGAAACTACATCCGTTGCTTCATCAGTTCAATATTGTTTCATTTCTACCCGCATGAAAATCATTCTCATTCTCTTCTCTTGTCAAGAAGGATGTCAACGTCCTTTGTTATGTCCCACAGAACAAAAAGAAGCAAGCGCTGAGATCCCTACCTGTAACATCCATTTTCGATTATCAATTTTATGACAGGCGCTCAAAGAGCTGTTCAGCTAGTCCAGTGGTTCTCAACCTGGTGGGTCCCCAGATGTTCCCAGACAGCAACTCCCAGAAAATTCTGGCCAGCTCAGCTAGTGATGAAGACTTCTGGGAGGTGCAGTCCAGGAGCATCTGGGGACCCACAGCTTGAGAACCACTGAGCTAAACGTTTGGTCTAAGGGCAAAGCTGATAATAAAATGGTTCACAAAGAATCCTCGTGGGCACCAGCAGCTTCTTCTTCTGTTATCCTTGATCAGGGATCAGAGATAACGACACCATTGAAAGCCTCAGCTCTCACGAGCCAGGGTTTGGCATGCAGGCTAGCAACACATCCTAGGGCGTGTCAAGTCTTTTTCCCTGGCACGTTTTTCATGGAAAGGAAACAGTCGTTTGACTTTTCTCTTTCAAATAAGGAGAGTGATTTGAAGTATGTGAGCATCATGCGCGCACACACATACAGCAGGCAGAGAAAAACTGTGAGCAAAGGGAACCAGTTTGGTGATCTGTGGCTTGAGAACTTTGGCGTTACAAAAGTACAGTGGTGCCTGCACTTACGAGCAGCTCTACTTTAAAAGTTCAACTTAAGAGCAGAAACCCATTGGCATTTTAACTTCTGACTTACAAATGTTAGATGCAGTCTGCTCTACTTACATTTTTTATTTTTTATTTTAAAAAAATTTCAATTTTTTAAGATACAGCTGCTCTACTTACGAGTTGTTTGACTTATCAGTGTGCATTTGCAATGGATTAATCTCATAAGCAGAATTTCCACTGTATCTCAAGTTTAATGGAAATGCTTTTGGAACAAGGTACAGAAAAGGTGCAGGAGACTGACCTGGGTTCCTGGAGCTTTCTCTGCAGGTATCGCTTGAGGTCCTCATTCTGAAAGTCATAGTTGATCATCCAGTATATGCAGAGCTTCTGGTAGTTCTGGATGAGCCAAAGCACCGTCCGGAACCCTTCTGACATCTTGAAATCCGTCCTTTTGCTTCCTTTTTCCCAAGCGTAGATGGCCAGCAGCTCTAGGGCATACTTCGGGGGCAAGGATTCCCCACTTCGAAGCTGTGACTTGTACTGACAGACATACTAGGAACAGGGCAAGATGAAACACCGCATCCTTGTAAAGCATCAAGGATGCTATGAAATGACACATAATTCGGCAGAATAGCTGATATTTATCTATGTACATACATATGTATTTATATATTTATTTATTTGGTTTCTATACCACCCATCTGGCAGTGAGATCACTCTGGGCAGTTGGGGGTGGGGGTGGGAAATCAAAAATAATCACGGGCAATGATGACTTGCTTAGAGCTTTGGTGTTTAAAGGTACATATATTAGAATATAGAGGGAGATGAAAAGATGAAGGCTTAAAATCTAAGGCTGAACAGATGTTTATAGATAACCCATGATCAGAAGAAGAAAACCCTTAAGAGCTAATTGTCTGTGAGCATTACAGTAGAAGCTTCTGTCACCTGGCCAGGTATGAAAATTGCCTTGCTTATGTGGGACACGTAATATTTGGATAGGTGATACAGCAGGAATTCTCCCTCATCTGTCATGCTTTCTCTTTCACACATATGCATGGTTTTTCCATTGTTTTACACTAGCTGCAATCCTGTGCTTTGCATGTCGGCAGTTCCACTAGATTTGGTGAGTCAGCTCATCCTTAGGTTCTATAGACACAAATGGCTGACTTTTCTGCTTTCTATGTGGCATAGGATTTTATAGACTGCAGCATCATTGCTTCTGATAAAGTTGGGTGCAATTCCCCCAAAGGTTATACCAGATAAACTTACTAATTTTAAAGGTGCCACAAGACCATGTCTTTTTACATTTATTGTGAGATTTCATGGGGCAGGGTTTCCTAAAGAAACTCTAAAGAAAACCATAACTAGATTAGATTCCCTTGAATGTATAGAAGCTAAAGAAGAGTCAACTCCTCAAATCTTCACTGTTTAAGTGGGCCTACTTTGTGCCTTGTGCTATGTAACATTTCAGTCACCATTCCAGGGCATTGCAAAGGCTCACCTACCCTTGATCTCTGGTTTCGGCTCTGTGATCTCAGGTCATGGGAACTTGCTGACCAAGTAACTGGAATTCCAGATGGTTCTCGACATGCCATACCTACCTCTTGGTACCAGTATTTCACCAGGCGGATGAGACTTTTCAGCTTGGTGGGGCGATCAATGACGAACTCTTTCTGCAGCTCTGTGAAGCAAATGGAGAACTCCGGCCCACCATAGCCACTGTTGATCAGGTCGAGGTATACCTGGGGATCGGGTCGCTCACGTTTCCTATGCTGGCCTGTCATGCAGAACGATGGATCAGTGATTCACTGATCAACTGAGAATAGGCTAAACAGAGCTGGGTGACCACACTTTGGTTCTCTGGGGGGGGGTCATTCTTTTGCTCATGAGCAGACAATGTAATCACCAGCGTGAATCAATCTGTTCATAAATGACCTGGAGATAGGGATATGCAGTGAGGTGGCCAAGTTTGCAGATGACACAAAACTTTTCCATGTGGTAAAAACCGGAGAAGATTGTGAAGAGCTCCAGAAGGATCTCTCCAAACTGGGGGAATGGGCTGCGAAATGGCAAAAGCGTTTCAATGTAGCCAAATGTAAAGTAATGCATATTGGGGCAGAAAAAAACAAAACTTTATCTATCAACTCATGGGCTCTGAGTTATCCATGACAGATCAGGAAAGAGATCTTGGTGTGTTGGTGGACACCTCCATGAAGGTGTCTCCCCAATGTGTGGCAGCGGTGAAGAAGGCCAATTCCATGCTAGGGATTATCAAAAAGGGGATTGAAAATAAAACAGCCATTATACAAAACAATAGTAAGGCCGCACCTGGAGTATTGTGTACAATTTTGATCACCGCATCTCAAGAAAGACATAGTGGAACTGGAAAAGGTGCAGAGGAGAGCGACTAAAATGATTACTGGGCTGGGGCACCTCCCTTATGAGGAAAGGCTAAAACATTTGGGCCTCTGTAGTCTGGAATAAAGGGGGGATATGATTGAGACGTACAAAATAATGCGGGGCATGAGTAAAGTGGATAGAGGGAAGCTCTTCTCCCTCTCACAAAATACCAGAACTAGGGGACATACACTCAAATTGAGGGCGGCGAGAGTAAGAACAGACAAAAGAAAATATTTTTTCACCCAGTGTGTTGTTAGTCTGTGGAACTCCCTGCCACAGGATGTGGTGATGGCATCTGTCCTGGATGCCTTCAAAAGGGAATTGGACAGATTCCTGGAGGAAAAGTCCATTACAGGCGACAAACCATGATGGAGATGTCATCTCCAGGCTTAAAACCAGGGGACTTCAAGGGCCAGATGCAGGGGAGTGGTATCAGGAGACAGATATCTAGTGTCATGAACTCCCAAACGCATCTGGTGGGGCCACTGTGAGTTACAGGAAGCTGGACTAGATGGGCCTTTGGCCTGATCCATCTTGGCTCTTCTTATGTTCTTATGTTCTTATGTTCTTAATCAGCCCCTCCCCTGGGCATTTCAACTTCCACTTTCCTGGCTCCTTGCCAGGGGCTCCTCTTTGGCTGTCCTCCCACGTTTGCTTTTGGGTGCTTTTTTCCACGGTTATAGGCGCTCCTTTTTAAAATGTCCCAATGGCTAGTCACCTTTTTATTCAGAAAGAGGTGACCGCTCCTGCTTCCACTCATCTGAGTGCTTTTTCTTGGAACCACGGCTGGGGGCTGTACTTTTCTCCAAGGCTCACAAAGGCACCTTTAAACAGCAACTCTTCTTTGTTGTGTACCTTAAAGGGCGCTTTTTATCACTAAGGCCGAGAGGACGGGTAAAGCGCCTTTTGGGGCACACTACCACATGACTGAAAAAGACGTCTTTTCAAAATAAATGCCTCAAATCCTCCATGAGATAGTGGCCTTTGTTTGGCTTGGATGGGATCTCTCTCAGTTCCTGCTATCAAGGAGCCTGAATCTACCACCACTAAGAACCACCAGAGGATGAAAAGATAAGCGCCGTGCCTGTAACCCAAGACCTTACCGAGAGCGTCAAAGGCTGGCAAAACATCAAATTCTGTGAATTCGCTACCGTCTCTAGAGCGGAAGGTGAAACTCAGCACACGTGGGTTGTCCCATTTTGTTGATTTAATCGCCACCTGAATGTCCTCCTGTTCGACACATTCTCTGAGCTTCTTCTCAATCTCCTCAATGATTCCTTTCCGGATAGTTTTCTGGTCTGAGTAACGTTTGAAGACACTGAGAAACACCACCAGGTCAGCATCAGAAACCCCCTTCAGCGCTGTGCCTTTTCCTGACGAGCCGCCCTGTCAAGGATTTATTTACGTTATTTATTTGTTAGATTTCTATCCTTCCTCTCTGGCAACACGGAAAAATCAATCAGCATTCAGAATTACAACAAATGAAAAACATTTGCAAGAATTAACCGTTTTAGGCAATAGGCGGATAATGGTAAATGACTGAAGGTGCAGCTGAGATAATGTAGAATGCCACTGCTGTGTGCCAATCTGGGGGAAAGCCTGCATAAACATCCAAGTTTTTAAAGAGAGCGTGAAAAATCACTCTATTCTGCTCTGGTCAGAACCCACCTGGAGTCCTGTGTCCAGTTCTGTGCGCCTCAATTTAAAAAGGATGTTGACAACCTCGAGCGGGTGCAGAGGAGGGCAACCAGGATGGTTGAAGGTCTGGAAGAAAGGTCTTAAGAGGAACGTGCCCACAACCTGGGGTTCAATCCCCATTAGCCAGCTCATGGCTAATTCAGCCTTCCATCCTTCCGAGGTTGGTTAAATGAGTACCCAGCCCTCTTGGGGGGAGGCAATGTGTAGCCTGCGTAAACAAATTGCAAACGACCCAACAGGTTCTTTAACAACTATGGGGCGGTATATAAGCAGCACACCTGTTGCTTTTGCTTTTATAGGCAGGTTGTCCTGTTTTATTACCTCGTGAGGATCAAACAAACAAATAAAACTGGTTATGGGCAATAAAGGTTGGTACGATGGGTTTTTGTTAGGATCTAGGTCTAGGGTTTGATGGTTCATGATGGCCCACCCAACGTGTGATCAGTGGGGAGAGGAGCAAACCAGCCCATTGCAATGGGGACAGCTCTGTCTCATTGCACCCTGTCTCTGACGGGGATGTTGCCAAAATTGAATGAGATTTTCCTAGGTGGAAAATGCCAATCCCCTTCCCCTCCTAAGAGGCAGAGAACAATGTAAACCTACACCTAAAAATGGTAAAGGTTCCCCCCTGAACATGTGTGCTAGTCGTGCCTGAGTCTAGGGGTGGTGATCATCTCCATATTCAAGCTGAAGAGCCAGTGTTGTGCAAGTCCATGGCCATGTGGCCGGCATGGCTGCAAAGAAACACTGTTTTACCTTCCTGCTTTTTATAACAGTACCTGTTTATCTACTTGCATTTAAATGCTTTCAAACTGTTAGGTTGGCAGGAGCTGAGGTTATCAGCAGGAGCTCACTCCGCTGTGTGGCACCCGGGATTCGAACTGCTGAGCTGCTGACTCTGCAGTCAACAATTTTGGAGCCTTAGTCTGCTGAGCCTCTACGTCCCTACAAGGGCATTTAAAGGATCTTGTCCCCGGTGTAATACTGTAGGCAGCGCAATCAGAGCTCAAGCTCACAAATAAATGCATGGCTCCAGAGAACAGAAAAGGAAGGTTCCATCTTATAATTTCCCTGCCCTAGCCTTAGGTCAGCTGAGTAGATTTTGGTGTGAAATTCCTGGCATTTCTGGCAGACACAACTCCCAGCTCCAGCCACCAGCCATCAGTTAGGGCAGTGGTTCCCAAACCTTTTCAACTCATGCCCCCCCTTGACTTGCCAGCCACTGACCATCATACCCCCCATATGATACTTTTTAGGGGGGAGCGAAGGGAGAGGGAAAGCTCAGCCAGAGTAGTACTCCCATGGATTCAGCAAAATCCTTCCAAGGATTCTGGGGTGCCCTTGGCTGGGTCTGGTGGCACCCCAGGTTACCAGAGCGCCCGGGTTGGGAAAAACTGTTTCAATGTGACCTGCTGGAAATCTCTTTTATGTCACCTCTTCATAAGCTGGCACTGGGGAAATAGTAATGGTTTTGGTTGAACTGAACAATGGGTTCAGGAGGGTGATGCTTCCCTTTCTGCCCATGAAGACGCACCCTAGAGGTCTCTTCGGGCCGGGCAAAGTTTCCCAGCAGGAAAGAAATTGAGAATTTGGCCTCTCCCTGTTGTAATGGGGGCATGGATTCAAAGAGATACCAAGCCTGCCCAGGGCTCCCCAATGAACACTTTGCTGGAAAATAACTCTCAAAACTGGCCACTTAGGGAAAACTTTTGTTTCCACACCTGGGCATTCTGTGAGCAAATCCCCTGCACATAAGTACCCTCCTCCTTTTTAAAATAAGTGTCCTTTCAGTCAGGCCCTGCTGGTTTCCCTTCCTGATACTACAAAAGTCAAGATCCAGACAGGGGCAAATGCATTTTTACAATAAAGAAACAGCCCACCAGCCAAAGACAGGGCGAAGGTGTTCAGCCCTGAGCACATGGAAATCCCAAACTTTTATTGATTCTTGCCCCCTCCCATCCCAGATCCGTTCAGGGATTGGCTTTAAAATGTTTTCCCCACCAGCTCCGGCAGTCCAGTGGGAGCCAGGGCTTTAAAATGTTAAAATCCAAACAGGGTGACACAATAGGTCAGAGAAGCCATTGTTTTTGGATACAGGTAAACTGAAGGGAATCAGTAAATCAATAGTGGGTGAGAGAAGGCAATTATCAGGGCCAGTGGGGGCAGGAAGGGTTGATGGGATTACATACAGGTATTTGGAAAGACACAGGAATTTGGGAGCACAAGGATACAAAGACCCAGGAAGTCTACAAGCTCTTAGATTACATAGGGGTGTCTGGTGATTAAAAAACTGGAACACAGGAATGCAAGTCCTTTCCAGGTGTGTGAATGAAACAATGGAATGTGTCCTCAGGCTTTGATGACAATCTGGGTTGGCAGACAGAAATGTTGATTTTCTGAAGAACAGCTGGGGATGCTGGGATGGGAGCCTTCTGTTTGTTTGTTTTGTCCCCACTTCCCACCCCAAATTGAGAGTGTGAGAGCCACAGGAATCCCTCCGGGCTGCTCAGGGCTGCTTCCAATGGCAGACAGAGGTGAGGGGGCATTTTTTCTCCCTTTTTCTCCCCCTCCCCCAGAAAGGTCATTCAGAAAGGAACAATGGAGTGCGAAAGGGAAGGGTGGGAACACTGGTTCTAGGAGGTAATGTGGCTGGACTGTTAACCATTTGGGAGGAAGCTGAGAACCATTCCCTTGGCTGGTTGGGGCACAATCCCCACTTAGAGTTTTGCGCCTATCTCTGGTCCAAATTTTGGGGTTTGGGGATGAGCAAGGCAATGGAAGGGTTAGATAGTGAGGTTGGACATGGGCAAAAGAGGCAGAAGAGGTGACAGAATTTGGGTGAGAGAGAGAGAGAGAGAGAGAGAGAGAGAGAGAGAGAGAGAGAGAGAGAGAGAGAGAGAGAGAGAGAGAGAGGAGGGGGAAAAAGTCAGAGTCAATGTGAGGCAGGAAAACCCATGGGATTATTCAAAGCCACCATTATGATAATGGAATGTTTCCCATCATTCTTGTCCAATTTCCATCTGTAAATGGATTCTTTCCAGAAGATGACAGTGCTGCCATGAGTTCCCCAGCCAGCTGTGATGCCTTTTTAAATATGATGGACTGGGATAAGCCACTGTGTTCCCAGGTAGGCGGAAAACCTGCCTTTGTGGGACTGACCCCCTGGCTGGCTCAGGAAAGCAGACCTCAATAATTCTACCTTGCCTCCTGAAGGTGGTGTCTGTAGTCCCTTTGATGGATCCATTAAAGCAGGCATGTCCAAACTTCGGCCCTCCAGATGTTTTGGACCGCAACTCCCACAGTCCTTTGTCATTGGCAGTCTAAGCTTAGAATTCTGGGAGTTGTGGTCCAAAACATCAGGAGGGCCGAAGTTTGGACATGCCTGCATTAAAGGAACACAACCGGGCTCTCTTCCCATTCCCCTCCTCACCTTCACAACCTTCAGCACCCGTGGCCGAGGAGGGGGATCATCTCGGAAGCAGTTCTCCTTCAGGAAAGAACAGATGGCCTCCACATCACTGGAAACCCGATCCAAAAAGTACTTGTTGGGCTGAAGATGGTCCTGAATGAACTTATCCAGATGCCTCTCTTCGGTGCTGTAGAGATCCATATTATATGCAGAGGAAAAGAGGAGAGAACCTCACACTTGCCCGCTGGCTGCACTGGGAGTTATCTGAGTCTGGATAAGTTTCGGTTTCCCACCCAGCTCAACTCTTTTGTTTCCTGGCAGTGAGTGGTCATGCATTGCAATCTGACGCATTATTTGCCAACATGTGCAAATGCAATATACTGGAGACAGCTCTCTTCAGGTCAACCACAAAATGATAATTTTTCAAACCTTAGTGCAATTTTCCTGCTGAACTGCCAGGTTGGTTTTCATCCAGTTTCCTCTGATCCCTCCCTGTCGACTTTTGGACTAAATTCTGTGCCATGTGCAAAATATATTTGCTTTGTTTTGTGCTTGGGGTGGGGGGAGGCCTCAGGAAGATCACTTTGACCCTCTAAATCCCTACCTGTCTATTTGGCAGTGGCAATGAAACTTTCAGGGCTGGGTTGGAGCAGGGAGTAAATGAGAGGAGGGGATAATCATAGAATAGTGAAGTCGGAAGGACCCTACAAGGCCATCAACTCCAAAAACCCCACTTGATGCAGGAATGCATATCAAAGGACATCTTCCAGGTGGTGGTCTGAACTTCTTCTCCTGAATGCCTCCAGTGCTGAAGCAGTCGCCCTTGAGATCATGGGTCCCACTGCCATACTGCTCTAACAGTTGGGAAGTTTTTCCTTAATATACAGCCAGAAGCTGGATTCTTGTAACTTGACCCTACTGTTGTTTGTTCTGTGCTCAGGGATGATTGAGAACTAGATCCTGCCCCTCCCAGTGGCGGGCGCAGTGGCCAGCTCCCTTCCTCCCAACATTCAGAAGGCATGACAAAAGCTTGCTTTTCGGAGAGGCCTTCCACGACAACACTGCCTCTTGAACACTGCCTCTTGCCGTTACTTACTTTAATTATTTTTGGAATGTTTATTTGTAATCTTATTGTTCTTATGCATTTTATTATTGTCATGCTGTGAACTGCCTAGAAGAGTTATGTTGCACTGATGAGATGGTGTACAATTTAAATCAAATCAAATCAAATCAAATTCAATTCAGTTCAGTTTAAATAAATAAATAAATGCTGTGGTACCTTGTATAACGGAATTAATTAGTTCTAAATAAAATTCTGTTAAGCAATTTTTCCTTTCTACAAATTTCCCATAGGAATGCATTGAAAATGGGTTAAACCCGAATCGTGAATGTTTTTCTTTTGTACGGATTTGCCCCATAGGCGATTCTGTTAAGCGATTTCCCCCTATCTCCGGAATTTTTTTTCCATTAAGCAGATTTTCTGTTAAACAAGCCGCTTGTTATACGAGAATCCCCTGCAAATAAATAAATAAATAAACCTGAGGTAGACTGAGGGCGTTTATACACGACCCCTAAGCTCCGCTGCAAATGGCTGCAAGCTCCGGAACTTAAAAATGTTTCCCCACCAGCTCCGGAGTTTGCAGACAATTAAGTGCGACCCCGCCCACTTTAGCGCAACCCAGCGCACTTTTCTTGTACCTTCTCTTTGGAGGTGAAAAATCTTTGATGCGGTGCAACGATAGTGATTGCGGGGCTCTCCTTGCTTCTGTTTGCTGCTTTTTGGCTCCCACCCCTTTAAGAGCTACTTTTACAGAGACGAGAGGCAGAACGAGGTGAGCGGCATGCTTTTCTTTCTCTTTTTCTCCCTCCCTCACGCAGCCAGCAGCCAGGAAGTGCGGAGGGGTGGGAACGCAGGAAGAGCGATGAACCCCTAAGATCTCTGGTCCGAATTTAAGTGGCCAGCGGATCTTAGGGGTCGTGTAAAAAGGCCCTCTCTCCCAAAGTTCAGGGTGCAGAAAGCTTTGAGGCATCACCTGTTTGTGCCACAAGAGGGCAGCAGAGGAAAAGCTAGAGGATAATAATAATAATAATAATAATAATAATAATAATAATAATAATAATAATAATAATAATAATAATAATAATAATAATACCTTTAGTATCAATGTACAACATGGGGTCAATGAAATTGGAACCTTTCCTGTCCCTCCAAAGATGGGCCCGTGATCTTGTGGGACCTTTTTCATAAACACAAACCGAGTCTGACCAATTGAATGATTCCATTAGTGGGCAAAACCTGCAGCAATCCAGTTACATGTGAACTTTAAAGGTCATTTGCTGCCCAGTAAGTAAATGACCAAAGTAATACCTGAACAGTAGATTTGGTGGGACATCTCTCCCTCAGGACATCAGCCTGCGCCACCCGATCCTCGCGCGCTGCCTTCTTGGTTGTGGCCCCAGCCTTGAGGATCAGGCTCCCCGACAGAGATGTGTCAGGCCCCCCTCCCTTTCAGCTTTTAAAACACGAATGTTAATGACTATATTTTTCCAAGAAATGTTTCAGGACAATTCAATTCAGTTCAATTCCTTTATTATTATCGATGGATGAGACAAAAATTAGTAGCAGAAGTCCAGAATAAGAGGAATTATTAAAGATAAATTTCAGTATACAGTGTGTACACATGATTAACACTTAAAAGTAGAAATTTTAAAAGGTAATCATTATTTTAAAATTTCAATTGATCTTTCATTATACAGACACAGACACAATAAAATGCATAAAAAAGACAACATAAGTAAAGCAGTTTAAATTGCGTGGGCGTAACCAAATATAATATATTATTATTATTATCTTTTTAAATTAAGTATTATCCTACATGATCTTTCTGCAGAAGCAAGAAACTCAGCCATTTATTCTCTATTGGAGATCTTCAGATTTGCTAAAAATATTTTAGCTGCCAACATTTTTATGATTCCATTAGTGGAAATGGCAACAATGGACTTTACATGGGCACTTTGGCAGTAGGTCATTTGCTGCCTCAGTCATTTCTTCCAAGGATCCTTTTCAGAACTGGATGTGTAAAATAATAAGGCACTATAAAAGGTAGTCTACGACTTGTAATGCCCGCAGCAGCATCATGAGGGCATACGCACGCATCACAAAGAATACTCTTCGAACAGAACTGACTGCAACACATTGACCTTTGCAAACACTTTTCTATATGTTGGAATTGTTAAAATATCCAGATGGTTTGCAGGTAAAAACGAAAAGAAAAAGAAAAGAAAAGTGAGATTGCTGTTCAAATTCCTTTATTATTCCTTCGATGGATGAGACAAAAATTAGTTCCTTCCTTCCAGAATCCATCCATCCATCCATTAAAGATAAATTTCAGTATACAGTTCCTTCATCATCATTAACACTTAAAAGTAGAAATTTTAAAAGGTAATCATTATTTTAAAATTTCAATTGATCTTTCATTATTCAGTCACATCCACAATCCATCCATCCAAAAGACAACATTCCTAAAGCAGTTTAAATTCTATCATCAATTCCAAATATAATATCCTTCCTTATTTCCTTCCTTTTTTCCTTCCTTCCTTATCCTTCATCCATCTTTCCATCCATCCATCAAGAAACTCAGCCATTTATTCTCTATTGGAGATCTTCAGATTTGCTAAAAATATTTTATCTGCCAACATTTTTCCTTCCTTCCTTCCTTCCATCCATCCATCCATCCATCCATCATCAATTCTTCACTGGTTTGCCAGTATCATCAATTCCATCTTTCTCATCATTTCTTCCTTCCTTCCTTTTCAGAACTGGATGTGTAAAATAATAAGGCACTATAAAAGGTAGTCTATGACTTGTAATGCCCGCAGCAGCATCATACGACCATTTCTATCCTTCAAAGAATACTCTTCCTTCCTGACTTCCTTCATTGACCTTTGCAAACACTTTTCTATATGTTGGAATTGTTAAAATATCCAGATGGTTTGCAGGTCCAAAATCCATCCATCCATCATCAATTCTTCCTTCTTCCTTGCTGTCTCTAAATTCCTTCCTTCCTTCCTTCCTTCCTTCCTTCCTTCCTTCCTTCCATCCATCCATCCATCCATCCATCCATCCATCCATCATCAATTCTTCCTTCTTCCTTCCTTCTATCATCAATTCCATCTTTCTATCCTTCCTTCCTTCCTTCCTTCCTTCCTTCCTTCCTTCCTTCCTTCCTTCCTTCCTTCCTTCCATCCATCCATCCATCCATCCATCATCATCAATTCCTCCTTCCTTCCTTCTATCATCATCATCAATTCCATCCTTCCTTCCTCCTTCCTTCCTTCCTTCCTTCCTTCCTTCCTTCCTTCCTTCCATCCATCCATCCATCCATCCATCATCAATTCTTCCTTCTTCCTTCCTTCTATCATCAATTCCATCTTTCTATCCTTCCTTCCTTCCTTCCTTCCTTCCTTCCTTCCTTCCTTCCATCCATCCAACCATCATCAATTCTTCCTTCTTCCTTCCTTCTATCATCAATTCCATCTTTCTATCCTTCCTTCCTTCCTTCCTTCCTTCCTTCCCTCCCTCCCTCCCTCCCTTGCCCCCCATGGGAACCAGGTGCCCCAGGAGTTGCCGAGACTTTTCCCAAGGGCCCAGACAGACTCGGTTTGTCCTGGGAAATGAATGCATCCATTTGTTGCATAGAGCCTGTGGCGGATGGAAGGATAGTACAATAAATAGGGCTCAGTGAAAATGGAGGAAAGAGAGATTTTTTTCTCCCCTGCAGTGAAACATTTCTTTCTTTCTACTGAGAGTCATTTTATTTGGGGAGATACGTTCCAGTCAGCGCCTGTCAATTAACTTGACAGGCCCTGAAAAAGTGGAAATTAGTGGTTTGAGACAAAGGAAGAAATGACTCAGCAGGAATCCCACTAATAAACCTCATTGTCCAGACCTAGACTCAAGGAAGCTACTTAGTCAGGGAGGTTTATTTTGGCTGGTTTCCTCATGCCTAGTCTTCTGCCTCCTGGGAAAACAGGTCTTGCACCATTTTGCATTTTTGCTAAATTTCTCTAGTTGCGCAACAGAAATGTGGGGAAGAGCAGAGTAGCTTCAAGTTCCTCCAGAGTAGTCCACCCCTTTTTCTCACCAACTGGCACTTTCTGAGCTTTAGTGACTGTCAATCACCAACAGTACTAACCAATAGTTTTTCCCCGGCCTCTAATTCAAAGCAAGCCCCATCTCTCTGCCCTAGATCTCTTTCCCTCTCTTTTGCCTGTTGAAAGCAGGGGTCAGTCAAGAGCTGTTGTTCTAAGCAGTCATGTTTTCAGCTTTCTGTTATCCCTTCACTGTAAGTAAATGAAAACTTTTGTTTGATTACAATCCTCTTAGAACTGCAAAGCTGGAAAGGACACTTTGGATCATCGAATCCGGCTCCTGTCAGTGAGGCAAAAGTGGGGGAATCAAACTCCCAACAACCTCTGGCTCCAGAGCCAGAGACTTAAACCACTGAGCTTTCTACCATGAATGTGGTCTCAGAATGTAGGGACTGTAAGTGCCAGTTAATGAGAGAAAGGGGGCGGTCTGCTCAGCAACGTAGCAAAGTTTGGGCGCACCTGGGAACAAAGTTGTTTTTGCGCCCCTCTGGCCCTCCCCAACACCATTGCATCCATACAGCAGGGGGGGGCAATCCTGCGGGTGTGGGGCGGGTGCACAGGTGGACATTTGTGCGTGTGTGTGCATGCACACGCCTTACATCTCCTGCGGGGGCCCACAGCAAGGCAAGGAGGAGGAGGAGGAGGAGGAGGGCACTGCAGCTGCCATACTTGCACGCCTGCCTGCCTGCTCGCTTTGCCGCTCGCCTGGCACGCAGCAGCAGCGGAGGAGTGGGTCCCATCGCCAAGCCTGAGGACTAGAGAAGGGCACGAAATGAACAATTTTTCGTTTCCATTTTCGTTTTTTCGTTTCGTTACGCAACGAAATGACAAACGAATTTTGTCTCCAAAATGAAACAAAACGAACAGAAACGCCGGAATTTTTGTCACGCATTTCGTTTCCGTTACTGCCATACAGTGAACTGCTTTAAATGCTAAAGAAAATCACAAAAAATTGAAATAAATGGTAACAAAACGATAACGAAACGAACGAAAACGAAAACGAATTTTTTGCAGAAATTCGCAAAAAACAGAAACGAACCGAAACGGACCCTCCAAACGACAAACGACAAACGAAACATAATTTTTTTGATTCGTGCCCATCTCTACTGAGGACTGCTGGCGGGAGAGCGCAGGGCTTCCTCCCCCTCCTCCCTCTCCAGGTGCCCCCAGATTGCTGCGCCCGGGGCGGATGTACCCTTCTGCCCCACCCCCAATACTCCCCCCGGGTCTGCTCCAGGGAACTTGAAGCCAACTTTGCCCCGAAGCAACCTAGACAGAAATTCAAAGCTCAGTAGCAGATTCCCTCTCTTGCAGTTCCCTGGTTTGGCTCGGAAAAGAAGTAGTCCAGATAATGAGGGGGACACCAAGCAACCAGACTTGCTCTTTGCCACACCTTCCAACCAGAAAAGGCACCAGACCAAGGCTATGGGACATAATTTAGCGATGGCAGATAGGGGTTGCACGGGGCATTTGATGAGCAAATGTCAGATGATTCGGTCACGGCCTTGGCAGAGCTGGTCTCTGCCTATTCCTCTACCAGCAGCATAATCAACAAAAATCAGCAGAAGCCGCTTGGAAACAAAACTTAACTCCTTGAATGACTGATTTCTCCAGCTCCGTTTGTTTTATTCAGCAAGAGGGCCGTAACTCAGGACGGGGCTTCAGAGCTGGCCAGCTGTCCTTGGTCAATTCCAGTGATGCCGGTTACATAAAAGGCATGTGGCCTTCACCAAGATTGACCAGAAGGGCATGACTTTTGCAAAACCAGAAGGCCGTGTTCTCTGCACCCTTATGGCCTCAGATCTCCTGCATCACCAACAGACCCTTGGAGGGGGAGGGAGCTTCCAGTTTTCCTACTGCAAGATTTTGGAGCCAATGTTTGTAGGTGACAATAATCATCATATTCATCACCATTGCCCAAACAGTTGTGATGAAAGCGAAGATCCGATGAAGAAGTGCAAATCCGGCAAATGTCAGATATACAAAGCAAAAAGAAGAACCCGTGTCACATCTTGTTGGCGAATGCCCGACGATTTCACAAACGGATTGCAAAATTAGACATGATCAAAGGGCAAAATTAGTACATCGGGCATTATGCAAAAAAAAAAAAAAATAGAACCCAGTTGCCTCCAAAATCCGCTGGGAACACAAGGCAGAGAAGGTGCCAGAAAATGATGACATCAAGTTTTTGTGGGATTTGCAGATCCAAACAGTTAATCACCTTGAACATAACAAACCAGACTGAGGTAGTAACAGAATGAGGAAATGTCTGGATCATTGAGACTGCAATTCCAGGCAATACAGTACCTGAGCTGAAGCTAAAGAACTGGGATAACTAACAAAATACAGAGACCTAACAATTGAAACATCTCCCTTGGGATTGAAACTTAGTTCAGTAGTCATCCGGGCTTTTGGAACAATGACAAGAAATTTCACCCAGTATTATAAGCAGATTTCAGAAATAACAGCATTGGAGCTACAAACATACGGAAATGATAAGGTGTCTGCATGAGGATGATAGCCAGTTAGGGAAAAAGCAGAACTACTCAACACCTTTACCTCAGTATTCTCCACAAAGGGAAAAAAGAGTTCAGTTGGGAGGAAGAGTAGATGAGAGAGGGTCGAAACTGCCACATAGGATACTACAGGAACACCTGGAAACATTAAATGAATGGTGAATGACACCCAAAGTTATTAAAAGAACTGGCAGAAGTAATGGCATAATCTTTGAGAAGTCCTGGAGAAAAGGGGAAGTCCCCATAGATTGGAAGAGGGCAAGTGGGCAAATGTTGTCCCCATCTTCAAAAAGGGGTGAAAAGAGAAACCAAATAATTACTGCCCAGACAGCATGACGTCTATTCCTGGATTCTAAAGCAGATTATTAAGAAGACAATCTGTATTAACAATCAATACTGTCATTACTAGAAGTCAACATGGATTTCTCAACAAGTCATGACAGCCTAATTTGATCTCTTTCTTTGATATAATTATAGGTCTGGAGGATTTAGATATCAGGGCCTTCGAACGTTCCCCATTGTGGATATTGCCTGTGGGAAAGATAGTGGCATTTAGATATCAGTATTGAGGCATCTTCACAAGATGTTCCCCATGGTAATATCTTTATGCAAAGAATATGTTAAATTTGCAGAATGTGGGAAAGATAGTGGCATTGTTAGATGGATTTGTTTGATTATTTTCCGGTTGATTGATTGCACCCAAAGTAAGTGATGGAGGGGGCGGTGGCGGCGGTGGCAGCGGCGCTTGCCGGCTGGGGGCATCGGGCGTGCTCCCCCGCACGGGGGGGGGGAGCCCAGGCTCCTGGTCTCTCTTCAGCTTGGAGAGATGTGACTAGTGGGGTTCCCCAGGGTTCTGTTCTGGGGCCAGTGCTGTTCAATATCTTTATTAATGACTTGGAGGAAGGAATATGCTAATTAAATTTGCAGATGATAGCTGCCCGGGAAATTGGAGGAGGAGGAGGCGGCGGAGGAAAAGGGGAGGAGCCTCCCGGCCTCCCAGGCGGCCAATTCCCTAGGAGATAGGATGAAAATCCAAAATGACCTTGACAGATTAGAGTGCTGGACCAAAGCTAACAGAATGGGCTTCAACAGAGGGAAATGTAGGGTGCTGCATCTAGATAAAAAGAATGAATTGCACAGATATAGGATGGGAGATACCTGGCTGGAAAATAGTACATGAAAGGGATCTGGGAGTCTTGGTGGACCACAAATTGAACATGAGTCAGCAGTGTGATGCTCCGGCCAAGGAAACCAATGTGATTCTTGGTTGCATCAACAGAACCATAGTGTCTAGATCAGTGGTTCCCAACCTGTGGGTCCCCAGATGTTCCTGGACTGCAACTCCCAGAAACCCTTTCCAGCACAGCAAGTGGTGGAGGCTTCTGGGAGTTGCAGTCCAGGAACATCTGGGGACCCACAGGTTGAGAACCACTGGTCTAGATTAAGGGAAGTGATAGTACCACTCTATTCTGCTCTGGTCAGACCCCACCTGCAGTCCTGTGTCCAGTTCTGTGTGGCTCAGTTTAACAAGGATTTTGACAACCTCAAGCAGGTAAAGTGGAGGGTGACCAGGCTGGTTGAAGGTCTGGAAGAAATTTCTTATGAGGAACGGCTTAGGGAACTGGGAATGTTTAGCTTTTCAAAAAGAAGACTGAGAGGGCATATGATAGCTGTGTTTAAATATTTGAAAGGATGTCATATTGAAGAGGGAACAGGTTTGTTTTCCATGGCTTCAGAGACTAGGACTCAGTGCAATGGTTTCAAACTACAGGAAACGAGATTCAATTTAAACTTCAGGAAGAACTTTATGACAGTTAGAGCTGTTCGGGTTAGGGTTAGGTTTAGGGTTAGCCCCTGATGCAAGCACCGTGTCGGCACAGCAGAAGGGCCAGTGCCCTGCCCCATCCCCTCCCCGGGCCAAGAAGGAGGGTGGTGGAGTCTCCTTCTTTGGAGATTTTTAACCAGAGGCTGGATGGGCATCTGTCAGGAGTCCTGTGATGGCGGTCCCTGCATGGCAGGGGGTTGGACTGGATGGCCCTTGAGGTCTCTTCCAACTCTATGATTCTATTATTCTATGAAAAAATGACAATATTAGGAGCAGCATACATACTGTACTGATACTTAACAGATAGAAGTTTTAACCGAAGCCTGTTATAAACCTGCTATATAATAATAATAATAATAATAATAATAATAATAATAATAATAATAATAATAATAATAATAATAATAATAATAATAATAATAATAATAATAATAATAATAATAATAATAAAATGCCTCCTGTGAGAACTGCCAGCCTGGGTGGCCTTGGACCAGCTGCACAGCCCCAGGATCAAACACCCCTCCCCACCCCGCCAGAAGAAGGGATGGGCAAGACACCTCTGAATATTTTCCACCTGGAAAACCCTGGCAAAGGTCGCCATCTGTTGGAACTGACTTGATGGCAGGCTATTATTATTATTATTATTATTATTATTATTATTATTATTATTATTATTATTATTATTATTAACCACACAGCTAACTACGCTGGATTTTGTAATACAAATCACTAGTCGAACGCTTCCCAAGTATTTAGGACTCAGTGATGTATCGCCAAATTATGCGAGCAGATCCCAGCAAGGTGGCTTTCTGCAGCTGACTGATGTTGACTTTGTCAATTCCAATTTCTTCTAAATACTAGCTTAGCTCTTTAGGCACTGCACCCAGCGTGCCGATTACCACTGGGACCACCTGTACCAGTTTGCGCCAGAGTCTCTGAAGTTCAATTTTCAGATCCTGAACATTTATTATTATTATTATTATTATTATTATTATTATTATTATTATTATTATTATTATTATTATTATTATTATTATTATTATTATTATTCCAAAATACCAGGCACATTAATGACAGTTAGAGCTGTTGCAGGTTTCCATAAAACACCACCTGCCCTAAGTGGTCACCAAAGGGGCAGAGAGCCACTGCTTGCCTCTCTCCATGTGGAAAGGAACAGAGCACGTGAGCATCTGACGTTTCCTCTATTTAATAAGACCTGCACCATCAAACTCACAGCCCCTTTTCATCACAGGAACCTTGGCATCCTCTACGCTGCATCCTAGTCTTTCCTCTTTCCTCTGAGCTTCGGGCCAACCCTTACAAGAGCAGCTTAAAAAGCACAAACGTCTGGCATGCTTCTCATCTTGCAACATCTCTGAGCAAACTGGCATGAAGAGTAGTCTTGCTGAAGCCCGGTGGCCCACCAGAAACACACACACACACACACACACACACACACACACAGAGAGAGAGAGAGAGAGAGAGAGAGAGAGAGAGAGAGAGAGAGAGGGGGCGCACATGTGATATAGGAGAAAAATATTTCCCTCCTAGATTCCGCAGCGGCTAAGAATGGTGACCCGAAGGCAGACAAGTTAAGCCCTTGGAAAAGATGCCGGGGCCTGGCACGGCATAGCTTAATCCTTTGCATAGCACCCAAAGCCCCTGCTTGCAAGGGTGGAGGTCGCCATGGGGGAAAGTGATGTAGGGGAGCCCCAGTTGAATTCCACAAAGGGGATAATCTGGCTTTCTCCAGCCCTGTTCCTTCCAGGAATCACACCACCCATCCTCCCCACCAGCTGACCCATGGGTTTGGAGGTGACACCTAGAAGCCTTGACACGTCTGCAGGGGAGGTTTCCAGCTCCCGACGGGCGTTCCAAGATGGGTTACGGAAGTGGTTGGTTCCCCAAACGTTTTCACCTTGTGGCTCCCTCGGCTTGCTGCCCACTCACTGGCCCCGGCTCCCCCAGTCCGATGCTTTGAGGGAGGGAGAGGATGGCAAGGGAAGCGTGGAAAATCCAGGAATCAGAACAACCGAGGCCACTCGAGCCAGAACTCTGCTCTTGCCTGAAATTCAGGCTGTCATGTTTCCACAAAGTTTTTTTAAAAAAATAGAAAATGCACCAGCTCTCTTGCTGCAGGTTGCTGGAGCCCTGCCATTTTAAATATTGAATCAGTCGGATATCCTTTTGCAAATCAGATAGCTTTGAGGGACATATTGTCATTAGGAGAGGAGGCGGCCAGGGGAGGGCTGTGTTTTTCTCCCTGTCAAATTGGGCAGGAACACGACGGCCTCTCATTGGACCAACCTGGGGAAGGTGGAAGGCCGGTGGAGCTTCTTGGCTGCTCGGTTACTGGCAGAGAAGCCCAAATGGTGAGCTGAGGGGAGCCCCTGATGCAAGCACCGTGTGTCGGCACGGCAGGAGGGCCAGTGCCCTGCCCCACCCCCTCCCCAGGCCAGGCCAAGAACACAGGCAGCGACGTCACTGAGAGGCTCTGGCATGTGGAGTGTTTTGACCTGCGCAGGAGGAGAGCAGACCTTCCTCCGAGTAGCCTGGATGCCAAGGAGAGCCTAAGCCACAGGCAGATACCCAACTGGTGCTGGCGACTTATCATTCCCACCAAAAACTGGTCTTGAGTAAAGCTAATAGGCCTTGGTGTTCCAGTCCAAAACATAGGGCGTTTATACACGACCCCTAAACTCCGCCGCAAATGGCTCCCAGCTCCGGAGCTTAAAAATGTTTCCCCACCAGCTCCGGAGTTTACAGGCAATTAAGTGCGACCACGCCCACTTTAGCACGTCCCAGTGCACTTTTCTTGTACCTTCTCTCTGGAGGTGAAAATTCTTTGATGCGGTGCAACGATAGTGAGTGCGGGGCTCTCCTCGCTTCTGTTTGCTGTTTTTTGGCTCCCGCCCCTTTAAGAGCTACTTAAGAGTTACTTAAGAGCTACTGGAATGTTGCGGGGGCAAGAGCTGGCAAGAGCGAGAGGCAGAACGGGAGGTGAGCCACGATCTTTCTTCCTTTTTTTTCTCTCTCCCCTCACGCAGCCAGCAGCCAGGGTGGGAACACAGGAAGAGCGACAAGCCCCTAAGATCTCTGGTCCAAATTTAAGGGACCAGCGGATCTTAGGGGTCGTGTAAAAGCGCCCATAGTTTGTGGGGTTTGTTTGGTTTTCGACAACAAGTGCTGGCGCTGCACATTCAAGTTGTGGGCACCTAGCACTCGAAATTTTAAAAGTAACTTTTCCAAGCTATGTCACATCCCTGGGCCAACAGCAGTTTCCAGATTAGATTGGCAAATATGAGCCAAACGGAGTGAGATCGGCTTGCATCCACTTTCACAGTGGAAAGCTCTCTCTTCAACCCCCTCTATGTGCACAACAGCCCTGTGAAGGAGACCAGGGCATGCTAGCTCATGCTACACTACTATTGTTCTCTTATTCTTCTATCGGGAGACCTGCCAAGCAACAGTCCTTCCTTTCAAAGGGTGCTCCATTTTCAGGCCCATCCGGTCCATCTTGGATTTCGAGATAACAACCATAAGGACGAGCGAAAGGCCAATCTTTGAAGCCGTCCATCATCCTTAATGAGCAGCATCTGCAGGGTAACTGACACATCTGAAAGTGGTCCGGGCAGACCTTGCTCCATTTTGCTGAGATCCATTACAGTGCTTTTTAGATCCTTCAGATTACCTCTGGTTTTGTATCTGTACCATCTAAATCAGCACGTGCCGTTTTGTTCTTAAAATCATCAAGGGTGAGGGCGAGTCCCTGGAAACCAAAAGCATCCATGCTGTTGTGTTTCTGATCACCATGGATGGGTGTGAACGTTGGACACAGTTAAGAAAGATGATTGGGGGGGATGATTTATTCAAAATGTGGTGCAGGAGGAGCACTTTGTGGGTGCCCTGGTCAACCAGAAACATCAATGAGTGGATCCTAGATCAAACCAAAGCTTGAACTCTTTCCAGAGGCAAAAATGATAGAGCTGAGACTTGTCCTACTTTGTGTCCACCCCAAGAAGACAGAATTCTCTGGAGAAGGCCATCATACTGGGAATGGTGGGAGTGGTGGGAGGCAGCAGGAAAAGAGGAAGGCTCCAAGTGTGAGATGGAGTGACTTTATAAATGAAGCCACAGGTTTCAGTTTGGAAGAGCTGAGCAAGGCTGTTGAGGACATGGGGTCGTTCATGGGGTCGTGAGTCGGAGGCACATAAGAAACAACAGTTTTGTGCAGATCACTGTCTGGTGTTTGGGTGTTGTGGCTGGGCTGAGTCAGGAGACAATCGCCCGTGGTGAATTCTGTCAACTGTTGAATGCGTTTCTGTTATTTGTGTCTTAACACTTGCATCTGACAATCAGTCCTGGTTGTTCCCAGACCTTCTTTTCAGCTCCATGCTAAGAGAAGCTTCGGATAACAACTTCTTCTTATTGATACGTTGGAGAAAGCCAAGGTAATAATACTGTATATCAGGAGGTGGTGGTTTGTTTTGTTAAGCGAAAGTATCTTTCACCTTTGCACTATAAAAGAGCACTCAGAACTGCCAGCAAGACCCAGACGCATCGACAGCAAAACTGACAAGCCAACAGGCGCTGCAGCAAATCATAATACAAGGGGTCAGAGCTTCTACTGAAAACAGCAAAATGAAGTGGAATCATCTTCGCCCGGTGGTAGAGATGGGCAGGTGACGGGGCCAGGCCATCCTGCAAAAATCTATAATGGCAGGGGTTGAACTACAGAAAGGCTGTCTTCTGCGCTGTAAAAATCAGCCTACAGATGTCCAGTTTCCAGACTTAGTCCTCTACTTTGGAGGTTGTGTAGAGAAGGGTATTTAAGCAGGCAATTTGTTTGCATAACAAAAAAAATCTGTATTTTTTCCTATTTTCCCCAACAGGCATTCTGTTTCGCCCATCTGTATGCACACAACAGCCCTGTGAGGTAGGACCAGGCCAGGCTAGTTCATACTACTGTTGTTCTATTGTGGATAAAAATAATAATAGAGAAAGACAGCACTTGAAGGTACCCTATGGTGCATCAAATCCAGCCCCTGTGAGGGTGGTCCAGTGGAGAATCGAACCCTCAGCCTCTGCCTGTGCAGCCCAATGCCTAAGCCAGTGTTTTTCAACCTTTTTTGGGCAAAGCCACTTGTTTCAGCTACACACCACCATTAGAAAATGTTAAAAATTTAACTCTGCCTATATTGTATATATAAAGTAATTTTTCAATTTTTCAAAGGCACATTAGATGCAGAGGATGGCTTTTTTCCACCGCAAGCCAGTGGCTGATAACATTGTGGCTTGTGGCACAGTGGGTAAACTGCAGTACTGCAGTCCAGACTGCTCATGACCTGACTGGTATGAGGCTGACTCAGCCTTCCATCCCTCCGTCCTTGAGTTCTTTAAGCACAACTCACTGGAGAGGCAAAGTGTGGTTTGCCTAATTAAACTGTAAACCACCTAGAGTTC
Organism: Phrynocephalus forsythii; assembly: GCA_029282475.1. Lineage (NCBI taxonomy): Eukaryota > Metazoa > Chordata > Lepidosauria > Squamata > Agamidae > Phrynocephalus > Phrynocephalus forsythii. The sequence goes on along the minus strand of JAPFRF010000016.1, from coordinate 5,492,387 downwards.
TTTAAGCACTCGGGGGTTTGTTTGTTTTTTTGTTTTTTTGTTTATTGCTTTAGAATGTAATGTTATTCAGGTCCAAGAAACGGGAAAATGACAGGCTTGTGGGTTTGCATTTTTTTTTAAAAAATTGGAAATCTGACAAATTAATTACTTAGAAGTTTTAGATCTACAACTGCAACCAATTTCTTCTTTAAAGCATTTTGCCAAACTCTGTATTTATGGAATTAAGAGACCACAATTCGTGCCAAACCCCAAGTAAGTATCAAAGTAAGGTGGTTATTCTTTTTCCCCTCATGGATCTTTTTTTTCTGCTTCACTGGACTTAGCATGTTTTTTTGCACAAGGTTCAGCCGCTGCAACATCCTCCTGACCTTGAGAGGTCCCCAACATGGAACTCTGTATACCTGTCGGACCGGCACATCTCCTGCCCTGGCAGTTGCAATTTGGGCTGACCCTCTTTGCGAGGACTCTACTCCAATGCAAGCCAAGATGTGCGAGAGAGAGTGCGTGCTTATTGCTTGCACGACAACTCCCAGAATTCCGGGAGGTGTAGTATTTTGCCCCTGCGCCCTGAGACAACCCAGATGGGATCCTTTTGTGTTTGCAAACACAGGTCACGGGAATACCAGGCAGCCCTGTAACTCCCCTGCCAAGAGAAGGGGTGAGCACAGTCGAGGCAGGGCCCTTCCACCTGGTTCCCAGTGACATGGCAGCCCGGGGACCTTTGTGACACCTCAGGCGAGGGGGGCGTCTGGCACCGGAGAGCCATGTCACCACCTGGCAGTTGGACCCTGGACCCTCCCCTGCCACCGCTCTATGGTCGCCAGCTGAGCAGGAAACTTCACTTGCAGCTCTCTGGTGATAAGGCGCCCGTAGATTGCTGATAAGGATGCCCAAAGCAAACAATGACTTCTGTGGCTCCCTTGCACAGGAGGAGAGATGAACGGCATTGTTCGGACGGACATTCGGAGAAATGTCAAAGTTTGTAGCATTCGGCAACAGAACCAGCAACCTGTTTATCTTTTGTTTCTCTATTTATCCGTCAAATATTTTCACTCCCATGCCTTTCTGCTTAAAAAGGACCCAAGGCAGCTTGTGATCCTACAGAGAGATTTGAATTGAAATCTATAAATGTAACTAAAGGGTCAAACAAACTGTAAACGAAAGCAGCACTCAAAGCACACAGTATTTCAAAGCAACAGGGCATTTAAAGAACGCTCCTCTCCGGCAGCCGGGCACAACAGAGGGAATGCCTAAATGAAGAGAAAGCTCTCAGCCTGCTTGCAGGAGAATGGGGCCAGGCTGGCCTCCAGTGGGAGGGAGTTCCAAAGGCTGAGAAGCAGCCACAGAGGAGGCGTCTCCTCCCAACACGCCTGTGAAGGTAGTGGGGCCGAGAGGGCACCCTCTGCAGATGATCTTAATATCCAGGCGGGCAGATTGAGGGAGACGGACACCTCATGATGGTTGGGTCAAAGGCACCAGACAGTGTTTAGGGGGAGCCAGCCGCTCGGCACATTTGAGTTCTGGATTTTGTGGGACGAGCTGGGGCTAGGACAGCCGCTGGTTTGGCAAGTGTCATGCTCCCCCCTCCACAAACTCGCCCCCGTCACACCTCCTGCCCAGCAGGAAGGCACAGAGCGCATGGGAGCAGGGTAGGCAGCAGGCCCCATGAATCCTTGTCTTCCTTTTGAGTGATCCTCATCCTCCATCCCTTCCATGGCCTCCCTGGCCATCGACAGCATGATCCACCGTGGACTCCTCAAGAAGTCATGAACTCATGCCTTTGTCTCAGCTTGAAAAGATGAAGGAAAACCCCAGGAGCCCCATGGCACAGTGGTTAAATGCCTGTCCTGCAGCTAAAACTGTGCTCACGACCTGGGGTTCAATCCCAGGTAGCCGGCTCATGGTTGACTCAGCCTTCCATCCTTCCGAGGTCGGTAAAATGAGTACCCAGCTTGCTGGGGAGGAGGGGTATGTGTAGCCTGCATTACTGTAATTAAACTGTAAACCGCCCAGAAACTACTTGAAGTGGTCTGGGGCGGCATATAAGCAGAACACTTTGCTTTTTTGAACAAACGGTGCACGCAGCCCTCTCTGGGAAGACATGAAGCCCACCAGGGCGCTCTCCATTTGAGTCCAGCTGGCCACGGAAGATTCTAAAACATTTGTGCCCCCACTCTAGCTGAGGTTTCTTCTCGATCAATGATTATCAGCTGCTTTGTTTTCCACAACTGAGTTGTCCTGCAGGTCACTCTCCTTACGGGACTCCTCTCCTTCTTTCCTGTAGACACCTCCCGAGCTGCTTGAATCAAAACTCCGCCATTAGGCCAGCTGCTTCCTCGGATTTTACTTGCTGCCCTCCATTCATTCTTGGGGGGGGAGAGAGACTAATCTTTACGAAGGCGAGGAGGGGGGAATAACAGACCACAAAAGTCCTATTGTAACACTCAGGGGTCTCAAAGAGTTACACTCTTGAGATCAAGATCATAAAGTGCTTCCCCACCCCCCACCCCCAAGGTGCAATGGGCCACTCAAACCCCAAATCAAATAATATTGTCCACCCCTTACAGACACTCGTTTTCAAAACCCACTGAAGAAGGCAAGTTCTGTTTGGCAAATATTTGCTGCACACGAAGAGGGTTATTAGAAAGTCTTTGTTAGTGGCAGGGGCAGCATTTTTAAATTTCTCTCTGTATATGTGTGTCTCTCCCCCCCCCCCCACTACAGTCCGCAGAATTCCTGAGTTTTGACCGAAAAGTTCCAGGAAAGCAACATTTTGCTGGCTAGCGCCAAAAATTCTGTTTGTTTCGCAGGCTGTATCACAGCCAAACGATGAACAAGGCAAGCCAACAAGGTCATCCAGAAACAAAACAAGGTCACAGAGGCACAAGACAAGGTCATGGAGACAGACGAGGAGTGTGTCCGGATGCTTCGGGGAGGGAGCAGCAGAGGCTGATAGAAGCACAGAACATCTTCCTAAACCGGCAGCCCAAAGAGGATTGTGGGGGTGGGCATGAGTCGCCACCAAACGATGCATCCTCTTGTGGGTGACATTCTCCAAGAGTACAAGGAGACCTTCGGGTTAGCTGTGGCTGCCAGGCGGAGGTTGGAAAGGTGCCTGCCCAATTGCACCGGCAGGCAAGCAGGCAGGCAGATAGATAGATAGATAGATAGATAGATAGATAGATAGATAGATAGATAGATAGATAGATAGATAGATAGATAGATAGATAGATAGATAGATAGATAGATAGATAAGGCTTATGTCTTAGCTGGCAGAGAAATATGAGGATATGAATGAAGTGTTTGATCCTGAGAGGCTCAGGTACCCTGCTTGAAGTTGACTCAGCTTCCCACCCTTCCGAATTCAGTACATTGAGTGCCCAGCTGGGGTATTTGGCAAGTCTTGGATCCGAGTCCAGAGTGTGAATGTTTGGTACCAAGTCCAAGTCCCTATTAAAACAACTTCTTCCCTCCCCCATAAACACCCCAGAAAAAAAGGCAAGGATTGGTGGGTTCTGAGTCACAAGTCAAGTCACTGGGTGTAAGTTAAATTTGACTTATTAACTGGTCCTGAATGAATGAATAAAAGCTTTATTATGGTCAATGACTAGTATCCACAATGCATGTACACAAATCCTGAGAATTGGGGCCCCATCCCTGGTGCCCTCTTTGCTCTCATGTGTCCACGCAATGTCACTGAACTGAGAGCCACCCTATAAGTGCTTTCGGCACTGTGGGGTGGAATAGAAGCACTATGCTTTCTGCCTTTTCTGTCCCCTCCTCCCCGGTTTAAACCCAAGAACTTTCGGCAGGCGCAGAACAAGTCTTCAGCCATGTGGGCTGGCGGACTCCCAAGTAGAGATGGGCACAAAACGAGCAATTTCTCGTTTTCGTTTTTTGTTTCGTTACGTAACGAAACGAAAAACATTTTGTCTCCAAAATGAAACGAAACGAACCGAAACAACAGAAATTTTGTCGTGCGTTTCATTTTCGTTACGGCAAATACATTGAACTGTAATGAATGCTAACGAAACAGCAATTTTTCATTTTCGTTTTTGTTTTCTCGTTTCGTTACGTAACGAAACGAAAACGAATTTTTTGCAAAAAATTCACGAAAAACGAAAACGAACCGAAACGGACCCCTTAAATGACAAACGAAACACCATTTTTTGAGTCGTGCCCATCTCTACTCCCAAGTGATGTGCAGCTGTGAGCTTACCAACAGGAGGGCAGCAGGCAGGTTGGATGTGTGGGTTGGGTGAGCAGCATCACAATCCAGGCACCTGTTGTCTGGCACAGAGCGACAGAAAAGCAGCGTGGGCGTGGGCTTGCTGGCACCACACTTGGGAAGACGCTGCCTTTCGTTTTTTTGCAACTTGACTGGCTGGATCCGGAGAGATGACACAAGCGGGCCAGCTGGCACAGACAGGTTTTGGGTTGAACAAACTGGCATGCCAAACGAGAGGTTGGGAGGATGTTTGCTGGTGTCCAGGAAGAGATGTGGCATGTGTGATCTGGCAGGCATCAGGAAAGAGGCTCAAGGAGAATGATGCCACCAATGAACCTAAGTTCTCAAGATCAGAAAGTGGGTGTATCCCAAAGCCATATTTGTTTGGGGTTTTTTGGAGGTTGGGGGGGGGGACTCAAAAAACCTCCAAAGGAGGAGACTCCACCACCCTCCTATGTGGCAGCAGATGCCACTGGTGAACAGTTCTAACCGTCATGAAGTTCTTCCTAATGTTCAAATGGAATCTCTTTTTCTTAGGTTTGAAACCATTGCTCCGAGTCCTAGTCTCTAAAGCCATGGAAAACAAGCCAGCCCCTTCTTTGATATGGCATCCTTTCAAATATTTAAACATAGCTATCATAACCCCTCTCAGCCTTCTGTAAGCTTAACATATTGAAAATTAATTTTCTATCATTCATCATGGAAGATCTCTAAGCTTATTTCATGCATAGCTAGTAACACATTTCAAACTTTTGGGAAAAGGGCAGAGAACTTATTTCCTAACCTCCTTGCTTCGGGCTGTGGTTAAACTGATGAATAAAAAGGAACTACTTTTCAAGTGTCCTCTGCAAGATCTTGCACAAGGTTCAAGATCTCAAGTCGTGGGAATTTGCTTCATATACTCTTTCCTTGCTTGCTTTCAGTGGTGGGCGTCCTAAAGGCTTGACAGATAGATGGTATGCAATTACTGCAAGCAAGGTGAAACAATTTTAAATGTTCCAATTTCAGGTGAAATGAGACCCGTAACCGTGCCTTCTCGGTTGTAGGCCCCTCTCTATGGAATCAACTCCCGAGTGAGCTGCGCCTTGCAGAGTCCCTGCCCACCTTCAAAAAGGCACTGAAAGCGCTGCTTTTTAAGGAGGCATATGGTGACCTTATTTCTGTTTATTTGTATTGTATTGTATTGTATTGTATTGTATTGTATTGTATTGTATTGTATTTATTATTTATTATTATTTTTTAATTTACCTGCTGCTCCCCGCCGAGGGCTTCCCTACTAGCCAATTTCTATTTTTATCTTGCTTATTATTCTTATGGCTTTTTGCTGTTTTAATTGTGCTTTTTGTGGTTTTTAGCCATTTTATTGTAAAACCGCCCTGAGTTCCTTAATGGAAAAAGGTAGCGGTATATAAATGCTCCAAATAAATAAATAATAAATAAATAAGTTTTTACAGGTTGTACGTGTGTGCATGCCTGTCTTGAAATATGTGACGCTGTGGAAATAATATGATGTGTATTATCTTACTGAAACTGAAATGTATAAATTGTTTTGCTGGACCTCTAATGAGAAGCACCATCAATGCATTGATTCAATTATTGCAATAAAAAGCCTTTATTCTTGAAAGAACCTGGTATTCCAATGCTCTGTCTTTATGGCAATTTGCCAGTCTCATTGCAGTAAAATTACTGTTTCTGAGATGACACTTCTTTTTGTAAGGCTAAACATTCCCATCTCCCTAAGCTCTAAGATATTTCTTCCAGACCTTAAACCATCCTGGTCACCCTCCTCTGTACCCGTTCGAGGTTGTCAACTCAACATCCTTTTTAATTTGAAATACATAGAACTGGACACAGTACTCCATGTGGGGTCTGACCAGAGCAGAATAGAGTGGTATTATCACTTCCCTTGATCTAGACCAGGGGTCCTCAAAGTTTTCAAATAGCGGGCAGGTCTACCGCCACCCAGATACCACTGGGGGCCGAACCAAAGTCCCCTCCCCCCAAAAAAAAGTTTGACATGGGAAAAAACGAGGGAGAGAGGGGCAAGTGGGCGGAGCCCCCCACGATCGGCTCAAGATCAGTGCATGTCCCGGGCCCCAGCGATGCCTCCTGCTCCAGATCGCTGCCCTGAGGTGTCACCGCTGTAATCCCTCTGCTGCACCTCTTCCTCCTCCTCCTCCTCCTCCTACAGTGGCAGCGGCTGGAGTGGCTCTCCTTCCTTCCTTCCTTCCTTCCTTCCTTCCTTCCTTCCTTCCTTCCTTCCTTCCTTCCTTCATTGCATCGGGAAGGAGGTGGCACCCCAGGCAAGCTCAGGCCCCTCATCACCCTCTAGGTCAGTGTTTTTCAACCTTTTTTGGGCAAAGGCACACTTGTTTCATGAAAAAAATCACGAGGCACACCACCATTAGAAAATGTTAAAAAATTTAACTCTGTGCCTATATTGACTATATATAAAGTAATTCTCTTGAATAGGAATCAAATAAACACAAAGAAAGTATTTTATAATTACTTTATTATGAAATAGTAAGTAAACAGAAATATGAACAATTATAAAATACTTTATTCAGTGCGCAACCTGGGCCTGTTTGGCTGAACACAAAGCTGATATTCTTCAGCTTTTCCAACGGCACACCAGGCAACATCTCGCGGCACACTAGTGTGCCGCGGAACAGTGGTTGAAAAACACTGCTCTAGGTGGCCACTCAGGATGAGGAGCAGCAGCCGTGGCAAGGGCAGCAAGGCTGGTGCCACTGCACGCAGATCCAGCCATGCGCCCAGGCCATCACGCCCTCCCTGCGCCCTGGAAGGAAAGCTGCCTCCTCTCTTGGCCTGGCCTGGCCCGGCCTGACTTGGTGTGCTGCAAGTGAGGGAGGGAGCAAGGGCTGGGAAGAAGGGAGGGGAGGGCAGGAAGGCATGCCCAAAGCCACCTGCAGCCCGCTCTATTGGTTCGCCATCCTGCCCATCACCAACTGGGGACAAATGCAGCCCCGCCAGCCTCCCAGGAACCAGGCCAAGGCCCCCAGTTGGCCTTCCCTTCCCTTCTCTTCTTTCTCCGCCACCTCCTCCTCACTGGTCTCTATCCCGGTGGTGGTGGTGGCAGCCTCAGCCTTCGGCCATGCCTGGGCTCCCTCCTCCCCTCCCTTGCTCCATGGAGCAAGGCAGCAGCTCGGAGGGGGCTGGGTGGGCGGGAAGTAGCTTCGTTTCCCCCTCGGCCGCCCGCTGTCCATCCCTCCTTCGGTCCACTGCCGTGGCTGCTCCGGCTTGGAAGGCTGGCTGGCGCTGCTTCCGCCTGCCCCCTTCCTCACAACCACAATAACACAGACGGGGGACACACAAGGAAGGCAGGCGGGCAGGGTGGAGGAGGAGCAGGGGCGGGGTGGGGCCTTGAGGCCATGGAGGGAGCCGGGGGACCTTGCCATGGCCCTCCCACTTTGAACTGCCCCACTAGCCATTGTGCCGATCATCTCGGTGGTGGGTGGAGGGAGTGGGAAAAATGACATAGCCCACTGCTTTGAACTGCCTCAGCAATAGAAGCAGCTGCGGAGGATGGCTTGCTCGCGAAGCAGGGGGTAGGTGGGGGGTTGCAATTGGTCCCGGGGGCCGGATTCAGGACCCTCTGTTGAACCCCATTTCCCTCTGTTGAACCCCATTCCGTTAGCTTTGGCCCAGCACTCTACTCTGTCAAGGTCATTTTGGATTTTCATCCTGTCCTCTAGGCCTAGGGAATTAGCCCCCCCCTTCCCGATTTGGAATCATCTGCAAATTTAATCACTCTACTCTCTATTCCTTCTGCCAAGTCACTAATAAAGATATTGAATAGCACTGGACCCAGAACAGAACCCTGGGGCACCCCACTGGTCACCCCTCTCCATGCTGAGGAGAAACCATTTATGGTCATTGGTCTCATTGTCGTACCCCTTTGTCATACTGCTCTTACAGCTAAGAAGTATTCAGCCTAAACTTGGTGGCCATGAACTTGAGCCCATTGTTGCGTGTCCTGCACTCTGGGGTCAGCTAGAACACATCCTTCCCCTCCTCTGTAGTACAGTCTTTCAAATGTTTGAAAAGTGCTGTCTTATCTCCCCTCCGTGTTCTTTTCCCAAGGCTAAATGTGCCTGTGTTCTTTCTTCCTCCTAGGACTTGGTCTATTTCTGAAGGGCCCACAAGCCTCCGAGCAGTGGGGGAACCTTGTGTTAGAGAGTGAGGCCCTTTGTACATGACCCCTAAACTCCGCCACAAATGGCTCCCAGCTCTGGAGCTTAAAATTGTTTCCCCACCAGCTCCGGAGTTTACAGATAATTAAGTGCGACCACGCCCACCTAAGCGCATCCCAGCGCACCTTTCATGAACCTGCTCTTGGAGGGTGAAAATCACCAAATCCGGATGTAATCTGGTGAGTGCGGGGCTCTCCTCGCTTCTTTGTTGTTGTTTTTTTCCTCCCGCCCCTTTAAGAGAAGGAATGCGGCTCGGGGCGGCTTGGACCGGCAAAACGGAGGTGAGCCTGCATTCTTTTGTCCCCTTTTTTCTCCCTCCCCTCACGCAGAGGGGTGGGGATGTAGGAAGAGCAACGAACCCCCAAGATCTCTGGTCCGAATTTAAGTGGCCAGCGGATCTTAGGGGTCGTGTGAAAAGGCCCTGAGAGACCCTTGAAGAATGCAGGAGACAATCTCAGCACTGCCTGAATGCTGACCTACAGCTCACCTCATAGTGAAATATGTGTGATTTTGTGGTCCAAAAAAATCTGGAGGGCCAGAAGTTTGGACAGGTTTGGAGAAGACGTTCCACCTTTGTGGGATGACTGCCTTTCAGAACGAGACAGAAACCACGTCTAGTTGGATAAAAATCCACAAAAACAGTAAGCAGAAGGTGAACTGGAGAAGTATAGCCAGCAACAATTTAATAACTACACCGTGTTTTCCTGGCTGGCAAGAGTTCAAGGGAGCAAAGAAAAGCCTGCTGGATAGCTCAGTGTTTCTCAGTCGTCTCGCTGAGAGTTCAATTCCCCACTGGGCCTCCTTGGTAGGGGCTGGACTGGATGATGCAGAGGGTCCCTTACAGCTGAGCCGCTCTAAGATTATAACCTCTCCTCTAACGTTCTATTGCATGTCTTAAAGTAAGAGAAAATCTGTAACCAAAATGCGCATCACCTAAAAGGAGACTGCACATCATAAACTTAACAAAATGGAAAACCTTACAAGTCTCGACAGGAACATCATTCCAACTCTTGATTCAGTGGCAGATTAAAAGATAAGCATTGAGTGTCTCGATAAGCCATTTTAGAGCCCTGTCCTTAAACGCCTGAGAATCACCTGAGGTTCACACAAATCTTTCCATCAACACAAATCACTACAGCGCTGATAACTGTTATCGGCGCCTTATCTCCTGAAGTGCCACATTACCGAGCGTTTGAACGCCGAGCAGCTTTCCCTGCAGGAGCAGCTAAGGTAGATACAACCACATGGCCACAACATAAACAAAGGGTCACATAAAGAAACAAACCTCTTCCAGATTCGATGCGGGTTTTGACCTGAACATTGGGAGGCCTCCTTAATCTTAGAACATAAGAACATAAGAACAGCCTTGCTGGAACAGGCCACAGCCCATCCAGTCCAGCATGCTGTCTCACACAGCGGCTCACCCTTTGCTTCAGGGTATTCCCAAGCAGATGTCTTCACCTGCTTATGATTCCCTGCCAATGGCACTGAGAGATCTCCTGCCTCTCTCTCCAACCCAGAGGTTGTCCTTAGGCATCTATAATGATAGCCATGGATACCCTTGTTCTCTATGAACTTGTCCAAGCCTTTATTAAAGTTGTCAAGGCTGACAGCTGCCACCACTTCTTCTGGAAGGGAGTTCCACAGACCAGTGATCCTCTGGGTGAAAAAGGACTTTCTCTTATTTGTTTGAAATCTACCACCCAAAAGTTTCATGGAGTGCCTCCTAGTTCTAGTGTGGTGCAATAAGGAAAAAGTTTTTCCTTATCTACTTTGCCCACACCATGTATGATTTTATAAACGTCAATCAGGTCACCTCTTAGGAGCCGTCATTCAAGCGTGAAGAGGCCCAGCCATTGCAGCCTCAGATGGTAAGGAAGGTGTTCCAATCCCCGAATATTTCTGGTTGCCCTCCACTGCACTTTTCCCATTTCCATAATATCCTTCTGGAGGTATGGTGACCGTAACTGTACACAGTACTTCAGATGGGGCCTCACCATAGATTTATAAAGGGGCAAAATGACACTTGCTGACTTATTTTCTATACCCTTCCTAATGATCTCTAGCATTTGGTTTTTTCACTGCTGCAGCACTCTGGGTTGACACCTTCATTGAGCTGTCCAACAGGACACCAAGGTCCATTTACTGGTTTGTTGAAGACAGTCCAGACCCCATCAGTTTATAAATGTAATTGGGGTTATTTGTCCCAACGTGCATCACTCTGCATTTACTAATGTTGAAGCACATTTGCCACTGGTTTGTCCACTCCCCCAGTGTCAAGGGATCCCTCTGGAGCTCTTCACAATCTCTTTCAGTTTTTACTACCCTGTATAATTTAGTGTTGTCGGCAAATTTGGCTACCATGCTATTTACTCCTACTTCTAGATCATTTATGAAGAGGTTGAAAAGCAGGGATTCCAGTACTGAACCTTGGCGGATCCCACTCTTGATCATAGAATCATACTCCACTCCACTTGGAGAAATGTCAATTTAATGCTACCCTCTGTTTCCCATCCCTTAGCCAGTTGCTGATACAGGACAAGACCTGTCCCTTGATTCCATGACTGGAAAGTTTATTCAAGTGCGCCAATTATTATTGGTGGGGGACCTTGTCAAAAGCCTTCTGAAAGTCCAGATAAACAATGTCAACTGGATCTCCCTTATCCACATGCTTGATGACACTCTCAAAGAATTCCAAAAGATTAGTGAGGCATGATTTGCCCTTGCAGAAACCATGTTGGCTCTCCTTCAGCAGCACCTTCTCTTCTATGTGTCCATTAATTTTATCTTTTAGGATGATTTCCATCACTTTACCTGGAAAACATGTCAAACGGACCAGTCGGTAATTTCCTGGATCACCTCTAGAACTTTTTTTTGAAGATTGGTGTTACATTCGCTACCTTCCATTCATCAGGCACAACACACATCTAGAGGTGAATCAGTGAGAATAAATATCTGATCGACTGTATATTCATGAACAATGACCCAATATATACTCTGCTTGATATAAAATGTAGTAACATGAATCGGCTTGAGCTTTAAGCTTCTAACATTGAGCTTTAAGATTCTAACAATCTTCTGCATTTAACACTATTATTCCAGGTATCCTTATGACTAAATTAAAACAGCTGGCTGTACCTGATCACATTTGTAAATGGATTGTAAGCTTCCTAACAGACAGAAAGCAGCAGGTGAAGTTAGGTAAAATTATATCAGATATTAGCAAGGTTAGCATAGGAGCCCCTCAGGGCTGTGTGCTTTCTCCATTTCTGTTTTCTTTATATACTAATGATTGTACCTCAAAGGATTCCTCTGTTAAAATAGTGAAGTTTGCAGATGACACTACGGTGATTGGTCTCATTCGAGACAATGATGAATCTGCCTATAGGCAAGAGATTGAACAACTAGTTTTATGGTGTACTCAAAATAATCTTGAATTAAATACATGAAAAACTGTTGAAATGGTGGTGGAATTTAGGAGGACTCGTTCTATACAGCCACCTCTTATGATATCAAATAACTTAGTGTCAATAGTGGAGTCCTTTAAATTTTTAGGTACTATTATATCTCAAGATTTAAAATGGTCATCTAATATTGAAAGTATTATTAAGAAAGCACAACAAAGAATGTTTTTTCTGCGTCAACTTAGGAAGTTCAGACTGCCAAAAGAACTGTTGATTCAATTCTATAGAGGTGTTATTGAATCTATTATCTGTTCCTCTATAACTGTCTGGTTTAGCTCTGCGACTAAGCATGACAGATATAGACTTCAAAGGATAATTGGAACTTCAGAAAAAATTATTGCTACTAATTTGCCATCTATTGTGGAATTGTATACCACACGAGCTAAAAAGAGGGCGATGAAAATATATACAGATTCCACACATCCTGGACATAATCTGTTTCAATTGTTACCCTCAGGGCGACATATCTAGGACAACTAGATATAGAGATAGTATCTAGGACAACTAGATATAGAGATAGTTTCTTTCCAAGTGCTATCAAACTGTTGAATAATTAATTTTTACATTTCTTCTTCCTTTTTAAATAATAGGTTATATTGTAGTATTGTACTGTGTTTTTATTGTTGACTATATGATTCTTATATTTCCTTTTATATAGAGAGAGCATTTTTACCAAAACAAATTCTGGGTGTGTCTAACCACACTTGGCCAATAAAAGTATTCTATTCTATTCTATTCTAACGCACGGACAGTGTTGGTTTGTCAGTAAGTGGTTGAACCAGGGTGGCCGTTGACTTGGCCAGGAACAGCTTCTGAGAAGGGAAACCACAAAAGGAAATGCCCACTGATACTTTGCGATGAGTTAAACACCAAAACCTGACTATTTTATAGAGCATTTGCCTTTGTACTTAGAGCAGGGCTCCCAACTTTGGCCCCCAGATGTTCTTGGACTGCAACTCCCAGAAGCCTCCCCCACGAGCTGTGCTGTCCAGGACATCTGGGCAGCCAAGGATGGGAAACATTCACTTGCTGAGTCTCTCACCCCTGTGTGCTTTACGTGGCTGCGACCCAAATAAAGAGAAACCAGTTGGAGACCAGTTTTGTGACTGACATTTAAAGGTTTGCTAACAGATCTACTTGCGAAATCAGATAGCGTCACTTTCAACCTTACCCAGTTGCCTTTCTTCTTTAAAATCAAGTATCCATGTTAGGCTCTCGCTGATTTCCAAGCACAGGCACCCAGGATGACCGGTGCATACTGTGGTTGGCAAAGTGGAAGGCATGGCTCCCTGTCATGCCAGGAGATTAGGGTGGGCAGAGTCAGGGCAGAAAGAGAGATCTCAGAAAGGGACCCTTGAAGCCAGGCCTTCTCATTGTTGGCACCAACACTTTGGAATCAACTACTGACGGAGCTTTGCCTCCTCCCCCCCTTACCCGTATTTAAAGACCTTTGAAGATTCTGCTTTATTGAGAGGCCTTTTTGGGCAGGGAATCTGATCCGACGCGTCTCTCTGATGCTCCGTTTGCTCCACACCTCGTGCTGTGTCTTCACTCATAATTTGTGTCTTTCAGGGTTTGTTGTCTGTCTCCTGCTTCTTTGTTTTATTTAATTCACGAGGACTGTGCTTTTGTTGTAAACAGATCAGATTAGTGCACTGAACTACTGGGACGGTAGGGAAAGAATCATAGAATCCTAGTGTTGGAAGGGACCTCAAGGGCCATCTAGTCCAACCCCCTGCCATGCAGGAACCCCCATCACAGCATTCCAGACAGATGGCCATCCAGCCTCTGCATAAAAACTCCAAAGAAGGAGACTCCACCACCCTCCTTTCTGGCAGCATCTTCCACTGCCAAACAGCTCTAACTGTCATGAAGTTCTTCCTAATGTTCAAATGGAATCTCTTTTCCTGTAGTTTGAGACCATTGCCCCGCGTCCTAGTCTCTGAAGCCATGGAAAACAAACATTGTTTCAAATATTTAAACATCTCAGCTATCATATCCCCTCTAAGAAAGAAAGAAAGAAAGAAAGAAAGAAAGAAAGAAAGAAAGAAAGAAAGAAAGAAAGAAAGAAAGAAAGAAAGAAAGAAAGAAAGAAAAATATCCGCACACATTCTCACTCTTATACACACAGAGAGAAGCAGACACCCTAATGGGATGGTAAACAAACAAACAAAATATTCACACTTAAACACACATTCTCTCTCTCTCTCTCTCTCTCTCTCTCTCTCTCTCTCTCTCTCTCTCTCTCTCTCTCTCTTATACACACAGAGAAAAGCAAAAAAAAAAAAAAAAGCATTCACACCTGCACTGGTGGAAAGGAAGGAGCTAGGGTTGGGTTAGCCTGAGATGGGCAATGCCCGCGTTGCTCTAATGAACCTGCTCCCCTCTCCGAAAGGGGCCATCTCCCTGAAAGAGAAGTGCTGAGTCCCAGCCCAGTCTTGGCGTCAAAAGGCCCAAATCTTTGGTCTGCGGTCCCCTCCCCTCCTCCTCCCCCAAGGACGATTTCCGGGGAAGGCGGGCTGGCTGGCACGAGTTGAGAGTTTCGAAAGGCACACTTCCAGCCCCAGCCTCGCCTTTTCTGGGCGGGCTCTTTCCCCAAGCATCACCATCGGATGATGCAGGTGAGTCACCTTGAGCCTGCGGTGGCCAAGAAGGCGCGCGGGGGTGGGGTGGGGGATGGGAGCGGCTGGATTAAAAGCCTCCAGCTTTGTCATCAGACCTGGGTGGGATGCGTGGGGTGGGGGACATTTTTGCCTCCCCTCCCCCACCCGCACAGCATCTGGGGTCAGGAGGGAAGCCCCTGTGCAGCTCCCACCACCACCACCAAGAGAGAAAGCCCCAGACTTGCCTTTCTTCTCATCTTTTTTGTGTCGTTCACTCCCTCCCCGTTTAGGAACCCCGGGGTTCCCCAGGGTAGAGGACTCCTCTTGGGTTCCACCATCTGCAACTTTTTGTCAATTAGAAATTAATTGATCTCTTCTAATTAATGCAGATTAGCACACCGATGGGAAGCCAACCTACTTCCTGGGCACTTTCACACAGAATGGAGGTGTTCCTGAGGTGATGCTGGGACGGGGCAGGGCGGGGAGGTGGTAGTGTGTGTGTGTGGGGGAGAGAATTATTTCTGCCCGTAGCTTAGGAAGGCGGAGTGTTTTACATCTACGGTGCACATGTTAGATAGATAGATAGATAGATAGATACACCTACATGCGTATCGGTGCAGGCATGTAACTATCTTTTTTATACATTATTACACACACACACACACACACACACACACACACACACACACACACTCTGCAAATAGCAGCTGGGCGAGGTTTAGGCCACGATAGCTTTTATTATCCTCAGGAGGAAAGAGAAGAGCCTCCCTAGTCTGGTGCAGTCTACCTCCGAGGACTGGGAAGAGCCTTGGACCTCGGTAGGATGCGAGAGGCGCAAAGAGAGTCAGACCTAGACCTAGACAGTCGTTCCGGGGGGGGGTGCTGTAAGGCAGAGAATAGAGCCTCCATGATCAGCGACGGTCTACCCCTGCGTGCGCTCAACGGCAAAAGAGGGGCGTTGTGCCCCCCCCCAAAGCGTTGCTTGCAAGCCCTGACGGGACCCGAGTCCGAGGAAGGAGGTGGGCGACAACAAATACCCAAATCCCCCCACACCCATTGTGGGAGGTGTAAATTTTTTTTTTTTAAAAGGAGAGTTTTCCTACGATTGGCTAATAAGAGGCGCCCGGAGGCTGGAAGCAGGGCGCTGGCTGACCAAAAGGCGCCCCCCCTTTTCCCACCCCCCCCGGCTCCAGAGGGGCCCGATCCACCGCCCAAGGAGCCTGTGGCTGATGCTCCTGTGGGGGAAGAGGGGACGCGTTGGAAGGCACGGCCGACCTCGCGGGGGCGTCGCTGCGACGAGCGGCGTTTCCCACGCCCGGACCCCCCCCCTCCCGTGCTTTTTTGTGTGTTTTTACGAGGGGCGTGGCTGGCCTGACGGGGCGTGGCGCCCAGCCGTCCAATCGCGGGGGGGGGGGCAGCCCTTTGGGACGGGCCCTCCCTGGGTAAAGAGCGCGGCCGGGCCCGGGAAGCGCTCCATTCATTGCACGCGCCCGCCCGTCGGTCTTCGAGGGGCGACCCTGGCGCGGCGGCTACCATGGCTGGCCCGCGGCTCCTCCTGCTCCTGCCGCCGCTCCTGCTGGCCGGCCTGGCTGGGCTGCTGCAACCCGGCGGGGCCCTGGGCTTGTGGAGCAGGGCCAACACCTTCTGCCCGACGACGGTAGCCACCCCGAGCGGCGGCGGCGGCGGCGGCGGCCCAGCGGTGGCTCCGCTTCCTCTGGCGGCGGCCCGACGGTCGTCCCCCGGCGCTGGTGCAGAGCGTGTGGGACCCGCGAGGGCGGCTGCTGGCTTGCGCTTGGCGGACCGAGAGGCCGCTCGCCCGCTGGTACCGGAGCCTCTGCGTCGGTGGCCGGGCGGGCGATCGATGGCCCCCGGGTTGGGCGCGCGCCGTCTGGGGGCCGGAGCTGCGGCGGCAGCTGGAGGCGTTGGAGGCGCAGAGAGACGCCTGCACGGGAGCCCAGCATCCTTCGGAGCAGCGGGAGGAGTGGGGGGAGGAAGAGGAGGAGGGAGGAGGAGGAGGAGGATGAAGAAGAAGAAGAAGGGGCGCTTCTCCGACCGGTACCCCCGGGAAGGCTGGAGAGCCCCAGGGGCGAGCCGAGGGGCCGCCCGCGAGTCCGACGCGGCTGGACCATGCCGGGGACGCTTTGGTGCGGCGCTGGGGACTCGGCGGGCAACACGTCGGAACTAGGTAGGGATGATGGGTCGGCTTAGAAGAGTTCGAGGAGGCGTCTCGGCCCCCCTCCGCTTGGATCCTCTGGCGAAATCCGCCGCGGCTTTCTCCCGGGGCACCCCCGGGATGGATGGGACTGTAGCCCTGTCCCAGAGGCTGAGGGCAAGTAAGAGTCTGCCAGCAACTGCCTCGTCAGTTGGGAGGAGGTGGGGGAAACCAGTCCCTGTCCCAGAGGCTGAGGGCAGATTCAATATCTGAGTCTTTATCCAGCAGGTTCCCCCAAAAAAAAAAAAACAGAGGCATCTGGTCCTCGCTCAGTTGGGAGTCCGAGGACCAGAGCTGGGGGCCTTCCTATCCTCCACTGCCTCCCGGAGTTTTGTCAAATTCATTTTGGTTGCATCGATGACACCGATCTCATTCTCTGTCGTCCTCTTTTCCTTTTGCCTTCGATTTTTCCCAGCATCAGGGACTTTTCCAAAATAGTAAAAGTAAGCCTCAGCTTCAAAATCTGTCCTTCCAGTGAACATTTGGGGTCGATTTCTTTCAGAATGGATAGGTTTGATCTCCTTGCAGTCCAGGGGACTCTCAAGACTCTCCTCCAGCACCACAGCTCAAAAGCATCAATTCTGCAGCGATCTACTTCCTACTTCCACGTTTTTCCAGCATCTGCTAGGTGCTTGGATCCCTCTGTATTGAGACTGTTACTCAGGGGAGGGCGTAGCTGTTGGTGCCAAACCTCAAGGTGGTATTTTCCAATGGAGGCCCTCCTTCCCTTTTCAAATATCAGGAGGATTAAGCAAGGCAGTCCTTGCATAACTTTTGTATGACAATGTTATTTGCAGGGGTAAAGAGCTTTAGGAGAGTATTTGGTAGTGATGAATGCTCATTATACTACCAGGCAACAGGGAAGAGTTGGCAGTATAATGGATGATCATATGGAACTCATGGCCACCAGAAATGGTAATCAGCTGTGCTTCCCCAAACCTTGAGTGGCCTATGTGTTCTTGGACTGCAACTCCCAGAAATCCTGGGGTACTCAAGACTGGGAGCTGTGTGGGTGGGGGGGCAAGCCTAGAGAGCTCTGGAAAAAGATCAGATGGACAATTTAAACCACAATTATTCAGTTGAGTCGGAGGGGTAAGCAAAACTTCCATAGGCAGCAACAGCCTATCTTTGTTTGGTAAACAGCAAGGGTCTGGCCTGGATTAGAATCCTCCCTCTGGGTTTTGGCTGCTAGTCAGCAGAGGCAGGATGCTGGAGCCCTTTTGGCCCGATCCCGGGATGAGATTCTCATGCGCTGCTTGCGTGGTCACAACAGCCAGGTCATAGAATCCTAGAATCTTCCAGTGTTGGAATGCTTTTGGCTGAAGGGATAAAAGAAACCCCACCACTCCTTTTTTCGCTCAGCTCTTCCAAAGGCCTGTCCTGAACACACGAGATGCACCAGTGGCCCTTCTAAATAGGGGGGAACTGCTTTCTCAGACTCCTGCCTCCAGATGAAAATCCAGATGTTGCCAGATGCCCGGCTTTGCAGTGTCCTGGGAAAAATCCTTTGGCAAGTCCTCTCCATCACCTGCAGGGGGCAGCAGCTGAGCTGTCACTGTGGACCTGTCACAGCTGCATCCTGCTGAGTTTTCTCTGGACGGAAGTCGCTGATTCTTTGCCAGGATCTGAAAGTAGCTTACTGCAAATGACTTTTTAAAACAAAACTGAAAATTCAGTCCTACAAGATGGGGAGGTTTGGATGCACAGGTGTTCTCTCACCAGTAGCTGTTTTGTTTATTTGTCTGTTCGTCTTTGCTTTTAAAGATCTGGAAACAGGAACCCTCATTTAAAAATAACATTTTTTTTCCATTCAGAAAAGGGAGTTGCTATTCCCCAAAGCACCTAAGAGAAGTGGTCCTGCTCGCAGGCAAGATCTAGGATTTTGTTTCTGTTGGGGAACACTTTTCTGGCAGGTTCCGTGGGGTTTGTTTGTTTGTTTGTTTGTTTGTTTGTTTGTTTGTTTGTTGAGAGAGTGACTTCCTGCTTGTGACAAAGCAATGCAAGACCCACACACTTAATGGGTTGAGATGCAGCCCATGGCACTTTCCAACTTTTAACCTCACCTAAAGCCCTTTCAGGGATGGGCTGTAGGACCTCCCAACGTGTTTCCAAAAAAAAAAAAAAAAAAATGGTAACGGTGCTTCCCTGCCCCAGGTGGGATTTGATCTCACAGTCCCTCTAACCAGCACTGCAGCTTTGTTCATCACCCTCACCATCTTCTTGGCTGTGCAGAGCTGGAAGGCACCCTTGGGGTCATGGCGTGCGCAGCCCCTGCCATGGAGGCACCCATGGGGGAATCGAGGTCTCAAACTCTGGCTCTGCAGCCAGCTCAGTGCCTGTCCTGTGAATGTCCAGAGGCAGGGGATAGGGCTTTTGACAATTAGAGTCCGGATCCTTCTCATATCCACCAGGGGCTTTGGGGGGGGGCTCCAAAACAGTGCTTCTGGGTCCTCTAAGAGTGGTCTGAAACAGTGAGAAAGGCACATGATCCGAGTCCACAGGGCACATCTTTTCTCTGTGCGCCCTGCTCCTCTCGGTAACGTTCCTTGCCCTGCCCTGCCGCTAGGCCACCGCACGCTTCAGGTGGTAAGCGTGGGCCTGATCCTGTGTCCCTTATTTGCAGGGGTATTCCAGGGCCCAGATGTGTGCTGCCGGGAGCACGACCTTTGCGAGGCTCAGATTGCTGCCCTGGGGTACAAGTACGGGATGCGGAATTACCGCCTGCACACCATCTCTCATTGTGACTGTGATGAACGGTGAGTATCTGGACCGCGCCATCTCTGACCCTGCAGCTGGAGACGGAAAGGCCTGAGCTGGTTGGCAGTTCAAGAGGTGTAGGATAGTTCTCTTTGCTCCAGAGGACTGCACTTTTCAGGGGGTTGAATGTTCCATTCTGAGCAGAGGAAGGAGGATCAGAAAATGTTGGGGTGCTGCCAGATGCCAAAAACAACCCCGAGACGCAAGGATAAAAAGCTCATTACGTGCCTCAAAGCAAGCCTCGGCGAGGCTAAATACACCAAGCTCTTTCTTAGAACAGCAGATCTGGACGGGGCCGTTTGGACCACTGAGTCCCAGAGGCAGGATCGCCTCCGTCTGTGTTCTGGGACTCTGGGATTTGCCATCAGAA
Source organism: Phrynocephalus forsythii (assembly GCA_029282475.1). Classification (NCBI taxonomy): domain Eukaryota; kingdom Metazoa; phylum Chordata; class Lepidosauria; order Squamata; family Agamidae; genus Phrynocephalus; species Phrynocephalus forsythii. Next base: position 5,472,539 of record JAPFRF010000016.1, on the reverse strand, counting down.
TTCGAAAGGCGGGCATGGCTGCTTTGGATACAAGGCAGAATTTCATCTTTTCAATCTATCCAAATGCCCTAGAGGCTGGCCGGAATAGCTCAGTGAGTTGGAGTTACAGGAGAGCAAGTCCTCCCTCTGGTCTTATAGGAGAAGAGGCAGCCTGGGTGGCCTTGGGCAAGCGGCACTGTCCCAGGGCGCCCCCACAGGGCAGTGGTGGTAAAACCACTTCAGAGTACCCAGGGATACTCCGAGGAGGGCTACACTTGCTGGGAAGCTGCCTCTGACTCTCCTCTACAAACCCGCCACGTTGGGTGGAGATTGGGTTTTTCGGACATTCAAGTTATGAGCCCTCCAAGTGCCCTGGAGCAACTGGCTTGTGGGAACTCCACCTTCACCAAACTTAGAAGGGGTACAGAGGAGAGTCAGTGGGGTACTTCCTTGCAAATTGGGTGTCCCTAGGTGCCGTGGGGGCATTTTTTAGCAAATCAATTCATCAGAAATGGCTTAGAAAATCATCCATTAGTATTTGTCAGGGGTTATTGCTTTGTATGAATACGAATTGACAAATTAGCCATTGTTGAACACATGCTGTGGTTTGTTTTTTAAATTCGTGCCCACCTATGGGTTCCATAATTCAGGACTTAATTAGTATTATTATTAATGTTTTATCATTGGTGTCTTGGTGCCAAGAATTCCTGGTGCAGTGACTTAGAAATTGGGGTTAGAGTTAGCAGTCCCACCCGTAGCTACCAAGTTGCTTTGGGAAAGTCACGGTCTGTCTACCAGGCCTGCCCTGCAGGGCTGTTGTTGAGGAAGACTGCACTGCTCCGGGCCTTTGAACTCTGGAGATCAGCTACGATCTGTTCCTCAAGTATGGTAAGGGAGGAGGTGGCCTCAATGAAGGTCCCTCCTCAAGCATGCGAAAGGTTGGGACGCCTGTATTTTGGACACCTTCTGCCACCTGCCCCGGCTGACATGCTTTAGGGCAGGGTCCTCAAACTTTTTAAACAGGAGGCTGGTTCACTGTCCCTCAGAACTGTTGGCAGCAGCGGCGGCAGTGGGGGGGGGGGCTGAGAGAACCAAGGGGGAGGGGGGGGGCAAGCGGTGGTGGTGGCTGTGGAGGCGGCGGCAGGGAAGCAGGGGAAGCCTTACCATTTTAAACTGCCCCACGCGCAGCTGGTGCACCACTCATCTGGGTGGCAGGGGAGGGGAGCCCTCCCATTTTAAAATGCACCGTGCACTGCTGGCATGCCTGCCAGCTGGGCGGTGGGGTGGTGGTGGTGGGGGGGGCAGAGCAACACAGCCCACCACTTTGAACTGTTTCACCAATAGAAGCACCAGCGGAGGCTGGCTCACTTGCTCGATTTCAATGCGAGGTGTGTGTGTGGGGGGGTGTTCAGCAGTTGCTCCTGTGGGCCACATTCAGGGCTCTGGGGGGTGCCGTATGCAGCCTGTGGACCATAGTTTGAGGACCCCTGCTTTAGAGTAAGGGAGTATGGGAGTTTTGGTTAAAAAAAGATCTGGAGATCCAGCAGTCCTGGAAGGCTCCCGAGGGCTACAAAACTGAGCTCAGGGCTCCAGGTTATAAGGACATCATCAGAACCTTAGAACAAGAGCCCTGCTGGGTCAGGGCAAAGGACCACCTAGTCCAGCTTCCTGTCTCTCCCAGTGGCTCCGCCGCCGTGACTGGTCCATCTCCCTTGACAGGTTCCGGCGGTGCCTGAGGGACCTCAACGACCCCATCTCCAACCTCATTGGGATCAGCTTCTTCAACCTGCTGGAGGTGCCCTGCTTTGTCCTGGAGGAGAGCGAAGAGTGCCTGGAGTGGCACTGGTGGGGCGGGTGAGTGTCTCCCCCTTGCCCGGGGTGGGGGTAGCTTTTGCCTCTCAAAGACAATGGGCTTCTTTGTCTTTCTTTCACTTTTGTGTCCCCCGGGTCCTGGGGGTTTCCTTTGGGCTTTCCTTTTGCCAGTGCATGCATTTCCAGGCAGAACAAAACCACCCCAAGTCCCCAAATGTTTACACCATGTGCATTGATAAAAATTCCGAAGAACTCAAAAGTGTTCCTGGGGTTTCAGCTGATCCCAATAAAATATGCTATTTTTGCTTTGTTGCTGTAGGTCAACAGAGCTGCTCTGGCAACGGGCGGGAGTGCTTGCGTTCTACAGTATTAGACAGATCAATCTGTTGACAGATAATGGAGTGTAGGGATGGGTGGATGGATGGATCAATGGATAGATGGAAGCACAGAATGCCTCCGGTTAATTTGCAGTTAGCCCCTACCTCAAGGCAATGGGGTTGGCGGAGGTCACGTGGATGATCTAGTGGTCGTCTTCCTCCCCTACCAGGTGTAGGTCGTTTGGCCCCATGCCGTTGGCTCGCCTCGTTGAACAGAGTCACTACCAGCCCCTCCCACCTGTCACGCAAGGCCCCAGCCAGGCCACGACACCGGCCCAGCCCAGAAGATGGAAGGGAAAGGGTAGGAACCGGAAACGCCTCAAACAAAAGGCCACCGAGGCGCCAGGGATGCATCTGGAACATTCCGTCCCATGGGGGCCTGTTGCTGCCTTGACTCCTGTCACGGAGTCAGATCTCTCTACGTGGTCTCCAGTGGCCACGAGCTCAGCGGGAACCCACGGAAGGAGAGGCACCTTCCCACCGTTGCCACCCACCCTTGAGAGCACGTCAGAACTGGGCCTGTGGAAGACGGGAGTGAGTTCCACCACGGAGCGCCCGGACATCCTGCGTGCCCACCCTGATGTTTCAGGGCAACTCAAGGACTTGGGGCAGAAAGAGAAGCTTGTTACGGGTGCCGTTGAGCGTGGAGATGCTGTTACCTCAGGCAGTTCAGGTGAGTGGGCGGGCAGGCGGATCAGAACTCAGTGCCTTCCAATCTTGGTGTCAAAATTAAACTCTGCTTCGCACAAATGCTTACAGAACCCGAGACCTCAAGAGGGGTCCTTTCTAAGGAGAAAGGCGGGTCCAATTCAAGGTGTTGGTTATCACCTTTAAAGCCCCACATAGCATGGAGCCAGGTTCCCCGAGGGAGCGCCTCACCCCCATTATCTCAACCCGTTCCCCCCGATTGTGCAGGGAGGGCCTTGTGTGGACCCCCGTCAACAAGAGAATTTTATCTGACAGGGTCTAGGAGATGAGCCTTCTCTGCAGCGGCTCCAGGCCTCTGGAACACCATCCCCCCCCAGAGGGCCCCTCCCCTTTGGGGAGATGGGTGGTGACAAATCTAAATACAGTGGTACCTTGTATAAAGGAATTAATTCGTTCCAAATGAAATTAAGTTAAGCAATTTTTCCTTTATACAAATTCCCATAGGAATGCATTGAAAACGGAGTGATCCCATTTTTATGTTGTACAGATTCTCCCCACAGGCGATTATGTTAAGCAAATTTCCCCTATCTCCAGAATGTTTTATGTTGTACAAATTTTATGTTATACAAGCTGTTTGTTATACAAGGGTCCACTCTAAATAAAAATAAAATAAACAAATATTTTTTTAAAGGAATTGTGTTAAAGGGGAAGTGAAGGATGTTCATAAAAAAGATGGGGGGGGGCTTTTCAAGTGCTCTTTCTCCGGTGGGCTGAATCCTACCCTCGCCCATAGATTCAGTACCTTGGAGAAGTCCAGCTGAGAGCCAGCCAGACCTCCCAGAAGATCCTGGAGAAAGAAAACAGACACCCAGGGCGACCCGGTTGGGCCACCCCTGCCCTACCTGATAGTTCCTAGTGGTCTCCCATCTGATGACTGGCCTGACTTGACCCTGCTAAGCTTCCAAGATCAGTGGAGAATGGGATGTTTTCAGGGCTGTCCGGTGTGCCTGGGGCAGATGTTTGGCTCCTGTGGTAATCACAGATCTGGCACGCTTCTTTCCCCTGGTTCTAACGGCTTCCCCGTTTCCTTCTCCAGCTCTCTCCCAGAGCTGCAGATGCTACCGATGCTTGGACCAGTGCCCGTACAGGATTGAACCTGGAGAAGTCAAATACCAGCTGCACAATGTGGATTCCCGCACCCTCTTCCACTGCAACTGTACCCGCCGGTGAGTGATGCCGCTCGCCTAAAAATGGCACCCATCCCTGGGGCTGAGGGAAGGGGCTTACCGAAGTCTTAGGGAGACCTTGAGAAGCCAGTAGGCGACCAGAGGAGGATAAGGTAGGATGATGATGGGTGTCCTGGAAACCGAGACCTCTGAAGACCAGCTGGGGGAAATTGGACCTGTTTCAGCCTTAGAACCATAGAATCATAGAGTCATAGAATCCTAGAGTTGGAAGAGACCTCAAGGGCCATCCAGTCCAACCCCCTGCCATGCAAGAACCCCATCACAGGACTCCCAACAGATGGCCATCCAGCCTCTGCTTAAAAACCTGCAAAACAAGGAGACTCCACCACCCTCCTTCGTGGCAGCATATTCCACTGCCGGACAGCTCTAACCGTCATGAAGTTCTTCCTGATGTTCAAATGGAATCTCTTTTCCTGTAGTTTGAAACCATTACCCCGAGTCCTAGTCTCTGAAGCCATGGAAGACAAACCTGTTCCCTCTTCAATATGACATCCTTTCAAATATTTAAACATAGCTATCATATCCCCCCTCAATCTTCTTTTTGAAAGGCTAAACATTCCCAGTTCCCTAAGCCGTTCCTCATAAGACATTTCCTCCAGACCCTCAACCATCCTGGTCGCCTTAGACCAGTGGTTGCCAAACTCGAATCCCCAGCCTGTTCTTGGGCTACAACTCCTCAGTGCCTTCAGTGCTCGTTGGGCTGTCCAGTGTATCTGGGAGTTGTAGTCCGAGAGCACCTGGAGACCCACGGGTGGGAGCCACAAGCATCGGAGAGAAGACCGAGAGCTGAGGTGATAGCTGCCTCCAGAGAGACAAAGAACTGAAGGAGGAGCAAGCTTGCCCACCTCCAGTTCCAGAGGGAAGCGCTCAGAGCTCTGGGTTCGAATTACAAAAGGACTAAACGTTAGGAAGAACTTCCCGGTAGGAGGACAGTGGAGGATAGGCTGCTTCAAGAGGTTGTGGGCTCTCAGCTGAAGTTGGAGGGCCACCTACCAGGGCGGCTGGAGCTGCAGATTTCCAGCATCAGCTTTTGGGAGAGAGGCCCAGCTTCTCTTGGGGTCCATTCTGGCTCCATTGCCCTGTGATGGACGGCTCTGTGGAGGGGTGTCCAGAAGGGAGTCAAGATAACTCACTGAACTGTGGATCTGGAGAATCGAGAGCGTCTTGCCTGCCTAGACTAGTGAGCGGTCTAGAGCTGATGGTCGTCCTGCCTACACTGGGTGACCAAAACCAGGGGGGCAGAGGGAGATCACGTTGTGGCATCTTGTGGTCCCATGAACCTTTGAAAGATGTTTTTGGAGGAGCAGGCAGGTTGCAAACACTTTCTCCAGGAATGACAGGCGACTCATACACCCGGGAAGCCTCCAGCAGTAGCAGCAGTCCACCTCTTAAATCGGGCATAAGATGCACTTTGGGCATTGCTGAACATTTAAAAAAATGATGTTTCCAATCAGGAAGTGGGTATCTCACCAATCCAGGTTTCAGGGTGGGGTGGAGGAAGATGGGAGTTAGGCCCCTCCTGGACCCTCCTCTGTGGTCTCCTTCATACCCGGCTTCCAGACTTCCCAGAGGCTCATTGGAAATTAAAACACAACATGAAGACAATGGATCAATGAATTTGCCTTGAGCAGAAGGGAGGGAGAACTGGGGTCCTTGGGTTTTTATTTGCACCCCAGCAAATGACTGCAGCTCTGCTGAGAGAAATGCAGGGCCCTCTTTGAGTCTGACTTCCTTCCTTCTCCCAGGCTGGCCCGGTTCCTGCGACGAAACCAAGGTCCCAACGAGGTGGAAGGCGAGGTGCTGTCCGACTATGTCTCCTCCTCCTGTTTCATCTTGCGTCCCCCTCCGGGTTGCTTGGAAGGGCAAGAAGAACGGCCCAAGTGAGTGCAACACAGCTGGGCGGGTGACTGGAGGGAAGCCACCAGATGAGCTTGAGCTTCCCATGGAAAAAGCCGGGGGTGGGGGTGGGGATTGGAATCAGGGTGGGAAGAAGGCAAGTCCCAACAGGTAGCCACCATCATCACTAGTGAAAAGGGCAAAAGTCTTGGAGTTCTAAGACCACGCGTAGCTGCATGGGAACTGGAGGGGACAACCCTTGTTGCAAGCCATGCTGATGCACCTCTTCCAGAGGGCCTGTGCACCTGTTCCTCGGCCAGGCCCTTGGCTGGACTAGCTGGCATGCAGAACACATCATTCCATTAGTGGCAATAAGCACCATCTGAGAAGTGCCGGCCTGGAGAAGATCACCAAGTCCAGTCCCTGTCCAGGAGGCTGAGTGGGGGAATCAAACTCCCAATGTCTGGCTGCTCAGCCAGAGAGCCAAAGCCACTGATCTCTCTAGCTATTAAATAATCTTAGATCCGGGAGGTGGGATGGACCCTTGGGATACTCTAGAGCCGGTCGTTCCCAACCTGTGGGTCCCCAGATGTTCCTGGACTGCAACTCCCAGAAATCCCTTCCAGCACAGCGAGTGGTGGAGGCTTGTGGGAGTTGCAGTCCAGGAACACCTGGGGACCCACCAGTGGAGAACCACTGATGTAGTCCATGCCCTGCCAAGATGACCCAGTGGGGAATTGAACTGCCAGCCTCGGGCTCTGCAACCAAGCTCTGAAACCACTGACCTACCCAGCAGTCCGTTGCTTCGGTTTCTGGATTCCTCAGAGGGCCATGTGTGGACTTTCACCTGTTGTTGGACTACAGGACCCATAATCCCTTGCCAGGGATGGTCTAGCTGGAGTGTCTGGCAGCCAAAGGCTGTTTTAGCTGGAAAGACGCAGTAACTCGCCTGTCCTCAAAAAAAGAAGGTGGCAGGAGAATTCCCGGAGGCTGAGACCCCCCCCCTCTCTCTTTCTCCCTTTCGCTTGCAGTTGCATTGATGTCGGCAGAGCCATCCTGACCCCTGCGCGCCATCTCACCAACCGGTTGATGCGCAAACGCCCGGGCCCTTCCCTCAAAGTGAAGCGGCAGGAGCAGGCGATGCCTCCCGGCGGGTCCTTCCGCCTGTTTGACAAGTGCATGCGGCTAGCACGGGCCACCCGGCCGGCCCCATCCCACTGAACAGAGGGCGGCTTGGTTCCCTCCATCTTCTGGCTCCTGCCCGGACACAGAGGGCTCTCAACCTGGGGCCAGCTGGCAACTGAGCCCAGCAGGGACAGATTGGGCACTTAAGGGCTTTTCCCTGGGGGGAGCCAGCCTGGTTGTCTTTGGAGGACCGTGAGTTCTGAGTGGGTGCGGCTGACCCTGGAGCCGAAGGGACAGTTCCTGCACGTGGGTGCCACGGCGCCACCCCCTTCATCTCACAGCAGACCACTGGAGATTCAAAAACCTTCCCAGGTTCTCTGATAGGCCTGCCTTCATGAGGTCTCCAGGGTCGACCTACCAACCAAGGGGGCTTGTCCAGTACGGCCAACGATGCTGGTGTTTCTGATGCACCCAGACTGGGCATTCAAGGATTTGTATGGACTGCGGATGCTCCACAGAGCAGGGACAGGTGCTCTGCATTTTTTTATTTTTGTTTTGGCTAGTAATTTATTAGAGGGAGAAAAGGATACGGGGTGGGTTTCTAAATAAAGTTACAGTAAATTAAGCTCTCCTGCGTTGTGAGATGTGGGTGACTCTGTTATTCCTTTGCTTTGGTTCCCTCCCCCCCCAACTTTCTTAAAAGTACTGTTGTGAAATGTTGGAATCTGAGAACATGGAGCCCTCAGCTCATCCCAGCCTGTCTGTAACCACACGGAGCCTATCAACACCTCTTTGTTGCGGCAGGGTGGTGGCAGCCTGTGCAACGAAAAAGCAAAACAAGTTAGATTTTGAAAAATTAGTTTTTTTTAAAAAAAAAACCTCCCCCACCAGGAGAAATGTGGCTCCAGAGGGCAGGGTCTGCCTTTTAAGCAACGGAAGGGAGGGGGTGGGATGGGGGTTGTCAAAGCTCGCCCAGCCTGAAATCCAGGCGTGCAGTGCAGAGGGTGGCATCATCCAAGGCAAATGGCCACCAATCCAAGGCTTCAAGGGTAGAATTTCAGGGAGGGGAGGACTTTGTCACCTTGAGGCTGAGCTGCATGGACTCATGGACCCACAACCATAATAATATTCGTGCCCAGTCAAGTCAGTTTTGACCTACGGCAACTGCTTTCAAGGTCTGCCTTTCCAGGTACTCATTCGGTCTTCCAGGGGTGCTCTGGGACGCTGCAGTTTGCCCAAGGCTACTGAGGCCGTCTGTTTTCCCCACAGACCCTGTGGGGGGGGGATCGAACCCCCAACCTCTGGCTCTGCAGCCAGAGACCCAAACCAGCTAGCTCAAAGGAAGCCTTAAATCTCTGGCAATTTAGTGAGGCTCACCCTTGCAAGCCTGGTCCTGTGCCAACAGGATTTTCCACCTTGGGTTTGGAAAAATAATCCGAGGCAGGGGGTGTTGGAAATGCCACAAGACCTTCTGGTTTCCATCTGATGGGTGTGTGTGTTTGTGTGTAGGCGGTGGGGAGATCCCACCCACCCACCCACCCATGTTGCTCATCCATACCTTCCACTCCCGATGGATGAAATTCGCCCTCGTTTTCTCCTCGTGCCAGATTTGTCGACCGACACACGCAAGTTCAACCCTGTTTCCATCAGACCTGAGTTTGGTAAAATCCGGGCTTGTGGAAAAGAAGGAGGCACCCTCTCACCAAGCGCCGGTGCTAAAATATCTGGAGGCTGTGGGGGAAATTGGCCACGTCGGAATCAACTGCCCTTCTCGATGAGTGGTGTCCAGACTTTGGCCCTCCAGATGTTTTGAGCCACAATTCCCACAGTCCTTTGTCACTGGCCATACAGGCTTGGAATTCTGGGAGAGTTGTGGTCCAGAACATCTGAAGGGCCCAAGTTTGGACACCCCTGTGTGGAACAGGGTGGCCTGAACTGCTGACAGGACAGCAGATGCGGGTGGATGGGGGTGGGGAGGACCTAAAGGGAGAATCCAGGACACGGGAGCCATAATCTGGGTTGAATCAGGCTTCACAAGAGAACAGGGCAACCTAGAGCGGGAAGGCAAAAGGGTGTTCCTCTGCACCCAAGCGGCAGAGCAGTCCCCCAATGGAGTGTTGCATCTTCTTTTAGGGTTGGAGTCCTGCACAGTCTCACAGAGAGCCACACATGGAGTTCTTCCAAAGCTTGTGCTGAAGGAAGGCCCCCACCCCACTCCCCCGTGCTATCCTCCTGCCCCAGACTTTACTCCGGACTTGTTATGTTTTATTTTTATGTTTTATTTTATTTATTTTGTTTGCGGGTTGTTTTCTTTGTGGGCAAGTTGTTGTTTTTCATAATTTGTTGTATATCCACCCAGAGTGCCTGAGGGAAAGTCAGGCAGTTAATAAATAAATAAATAAATAAATAAATAAATAAATAAATAAATAAATAAATAAATAAATAGGCCCCCACATGCCTGGGCCTGCCTGTCCCCTCCCCCAAAGAGGCCCTTGTAAAGACTGAGACGCAACCACACACACACACACACACACACACACACACACACACACACACACACACACACACACACACACACACACACATGAAGGTGGAGATGTTTTCTTGGCCAGTCCCTCCTTGCCCAGAGACCTGCTGTCTCTCTGAGTTTTGCCTCGCACAGAGAGCTACCAGGCAGCCACTCCCTCGAGTTTGGAGATGATTTATTGGGAGAGGGAGGCAGGACAGACGGAATCAACTCTGAACTCGTCCCAGCGAAGGTCATGGATCTGTCTGCGGGGAGACCAGCCCCCCTCCTCCTCCCTCCCTCTTCTTGGCCATCTTCGTCCGGTTCCTGAAACCCAAGGCACATGGGATAGGATGCATGTCACCGGAGGGGACCTGACTATCACCCAGTCTCTCCCTCCCTCTTTCAGAGCTTTAAACGAAACTGCCAGGTTTCTGCTGCCTGAGCGACTTGAGGTCTCAAATCTGGATCGTGTCCACCTTGCCCACATCCAGCACGGAGCATCCTCTGATCCCTGGCCAGCTGGTCCAGCCTTCAGCCCCAGCCATGAGTGAAGGCCTGGCAAGGGCTAACCATTGTCAGAGCCGCCTGGCTCAGAGACCTCCTCTCCCTTGTATCCTCGAAAGGATAATAAGACCCTTCCAGGCTTCGGATAGTCTCAATCACCTCCCCTTCCAGACAGCCTTCCTCGCATCTTGCTTTACCTGCGTCCTTGGCAGCTTCCAGGAAGCCCGGCATTAAGAAGGGCCAACTATGGCCCGAGAACTGACAGTTGGCTCCCGCTCATCAGGAAGAAGGTCCCAGGCTTGGCCGTTCGGTACTAGGGCAGCGGATAAGCAGGCAGGGGTGAAGGTCTAACTGGCCGTTCTTCAGCTGGACGAGAATCACGCAGCACGGGACACAGGGAGTGGTTGGGGAGCACCATACGGCTGCCGATAGGAGAGGATGGGCCGCCCCGAGACAGGGAAGGTGGACTGTTAAGCAGGCAAGAGCAGGGCCTCCCAGGGGTGCCCCCCCCTCCTGTGCCTGGGTCTTGCATCACACCACGAGGGAGAGACACAAACAGAGAGACGGCGGAGCACCAGGAACAAGGCGGCAAGCGCACGGAATGGGATGCTCGGAGGGCGAGAGGCTCGACAGCGCCAGCTTCCAGCCAGCCTCCGGCCTCAGGGCCCGGAGCCATTGGGACCCTGGAAGCCCCCCTCCTGGGGGGAGGTGCTGAAAAGGGCAGCCAGCCCCGAGGTCGGGCTGGTGGGGCTCATGCGCCGAGGAGCCGCCCCCTGGTCAGCGCTGTCCCTTCGCCGGCCCATGACTTGATCGAGGGTCTCCAGGCGCACGGCCGGCAGCAGGCCCAGGTTGCGGGGGTCGGCCGCCCGAGCCAGAGGGTTCTCTTCAAAGCGCCAGGCAGGGTTGAGGGCGCCTCCCGTGACCCGGAGCGGTGCCGGGTGCGGTCCTTGGACAGCTGGATGCTGGGGATCTCGCCTTTCAGGAGGGAGGCGCCGCGCCGGCCCTGCGGGGAGGGGCTGCGGCTGGCGCCCTGGTCCCGGCTGGAGGAGCGCAGCATCAGGCCCTGGAACTTGGCCAGGCTGGGGCTGCGGCTCCGCTGGCGCTTCGTCTTCGCCGGGCTAGGGCTGCGGGATTTGGAGCCCAGGAGCCCCAAAGTGCTGTTGTCCTCGTCATCCGAGCTGGGGCTCGAACTGTCCGAGGGGCTCCCGCCTGCCTCTGAGGACGGCAGAGAAATCTAAAATAGAGAACACAGAGAGAGAGTGAGATGAGGGAGAGTCCCTGGGATTGCAAGGAGATCAAACTTATCTATCCTGGAAGAAATCTACCCTGAATGTTCACTGGAAGGAATCACAGGGCGTTTATACACGACCCCTAAACTCCGGGGCAAATGGCTCCCAGCTCCGGAGCTTAAAAATGTTTACCCACCAGCTCCGGAGTTAACAGGAAATTAAGTGCGACCCCGCCCACTTTAGCGCGTCCCAGAGCAGCTTTCAGGTACCTGCTCTTTGGAGGTGAAAATTATTTGATCCGGTGTAAGGATAGTGAGTGCAGGGCTCTCCTTGCTTCTGTTTGTTGTTTTTTGGCTCCCGCCCCTTTAAGAGCTACTTTTACAGAGACGAGAGGCAGAACGGAGGTGAGCGGCATGCTTTTCTTTCTCTTTTTCTCCCTCCCCTCACGCAGCCAGCAGCCAGGAAGTGCGGAGGGGGGTGGCGACAGAGGAAGAGCGACAAACCCCTAAGATCTCTGGTCTGAATTTAAGTGGCCAGCGGATCTTAGGGGTCGTGTAAAAAGGCCCATAGAATCATAGGATAATAGAGTTGGAAGAGACCTCAAGGGCCATTCCGTCCCACCCCCTGCCAAGCAGGAACCCCCATCACAGGATTCCCGACAGGTGGCCATCCAGCCTCTGCTTAAAAACCTCCACTGCCAGACAGGTCTAACCACCAGGAAGCTCTTCCTAATGTTCAAATGGAATCTCTTTTCCTGTAGTTTGAGACCATTGCCCCGAGTCCTAGTCTCTGAAGCTGTGGAAAACAAGCCAGCCCCCTCTTTGATATGACATCCTTTCAAATATTTAAACATAGCTATCATATCCCCTATCAGCCTGATTTTTGTAAGGCTAAACATTCCCAGCTCCCTAAACCGCTCCTTCTTCCAGACCTTTTAACATCCTGGTCGCCCTCCTCTGGACCCGCTCAAGGTTGTCAACATCCTTTTTAAATTGAGGCGCACAGAACTGGACAAAGTACTCCAGGTGGGGTCTGACCAGAGCAGAATAGAGTGGTACTATCACTTCCCTTGATCTAGACACTATGGTTCTTTTGATGCAACCAAGAATCGCATTGGCTTTCTTTGCCGGAGCATCACACTGTTGACTAATGTTCAATTTGTGGTCCACCAAGACTCCCAGATCCCTTTCAGAGGTACTGTTTTTGAGGCAAGAGTCTCCCATCCTATATCTATTCAATTCATTTGTGGATTTGTGATGTACATTTGTGAAATTGCGGTGTGCATTTCACATTGCATATCACATTGTGGATATGCAATAAAGTTGTGGATTTGTGATGCGCATTTGTGGATTTGTGATGTGAGTGATATGGTGACTTGCCTGCCAGGTGCAAAAGTTGCAGACATCACGAGAAATCTAGATAGTTTGTTAGAGAGATCTGGGAAGGAGCCAGTGGTCATGGTACACGTTGGTACCAATGATGTTGGGAAAACAAGTGGACAGTCCTGGAAGCCAAATTCAGGTTGTTGGGAAGAAGATTGAAGTCTGGGACTTCCAAGGTACTGCCTGTTCCTCATGCAGGGCCCACCAGGCAGGCAGAATTCAGAAGCCTCAATTTGTGGATGAAGCAATGGTGTCAAGAGGAGGGCTTCAGATTTGTCAGAAACTGGAGAGCATTTTGGGACAAGCCAAACCTGTTCAGGAGGGATGGGTTGCACTTGATTCATGATGGGACCAGATTGCTGGCACTCAACATCAAAAAGGTTACAGAGCAGTTTTTAAACTGCTCCTTTAAGAAAGGATTAGACAAGTTCATGGAGAACAAGGGTATCCATGGCTATCATGATGGATGCCTAAGGACAACCTCTGGGTTGGAGAGAGAGGCAGGATATCTCTCAATGCCATTTGCAGGGAATCATAAGCAGGTGAAGACATCTGCTTGGGAAGACCCTGGAGCAAATGGTGAGCTTCTGTGTGAGACAGAATGCTGGACTGGGTGAGCTGTGGCCTGTTCCAGCAAGGCTGTTGGGGTTTTTTTTATGTTTATATAAACTGATAACTGGGGGGAAGCTAACAGGAGCTGGACAGCATCCAGTTTGGGAAAGTTTCTACTTGGTAGTGAGGAAGATACAAAAATTACTGTGCAGAGTCAGGAGCTAGTCACCAGCACTCCAGCAGAAGGATACAGGAGGCATTCTAATGATGCAACTGGACTCAAAAGACTGCATCAGAAAAGCATCTATAAATACTTATATGCAAATGCCAGAAGCCTCCGGAACAAAATAGAGGAGCTAGAATACTTAGAAATAGATATAAATATTGATATTATTGGCATCACTGAAACCTGGTGGACGGATGATAACCAATGGGATACAATTATCCCAGGCTACAAACTGTACAGGAAGGACAGAATGGGACAAACGGGAGGTCGTGTAGCCTTCTATGTCAAGGAACTGGTAAAATCTGTACGAATTGGAATATCCAGGTGATTTGGAGTCACCATTAGAAACTCTCTGGGTAAGAGTATCAGGCCACAAGGAGGGTCTAACGATGGGCATATGCTATCGGCCTCCAACCCAAGCCCCTCAGGGAGACTGGCAGTTGGAGAATGTTGTAAAGGAGGCATCCAAGAAGGGAAGCCTGGTGATAATGGGGGACTTCAATTACCCTCACATAGACTGGGTGAACTGTTAAAGAGCACATGATAAAGAGATAAAGTTCCTGGATATGCTAAATCATTGTTCCCTGGAACAGATGGTTGAAGACCCAACTCGAGGTATAAGAGTCCTTGACTTGACCCTGAGTAATAGACAGGATTTGGTGCAAAATGTTAATATGCCCGATCCACAACACAATTACTTTTAACTTAGACTGCAAATCACTGATAAAATCTAACACAGAGACCTTAAACTTTCAAAAAGGAAATTTCCCAAAGATGAGGAAACTAGTAAAAAAAGAAGCTAAAAGGGAAAATTGAGAGAGTCCAAACACTCTAAGGGCCTTTTTACACGACCCCTAAGATCCGCTGGCCACTTAAATTCGGACCAGAGATCTTAGGGGTTCGTCACTCTTCCTCTGTCCCCCTCCGCACTTCCTGGTTGCTGGCTGCGTGAGGGAGGGAGAAAAAGAGAAAGAAAAGCATGCCGCTCACCTCGTTCTGCCTCTCGTCTCTGTAAGGCCATCAAGTCCAACCCCCTCGTCTCTGTAAAAGTAGCTCTTAAAGGGGTGGGAGCCAAAAAGCAGCAAACAGAAGCTAGGAGAGCCCCGCACTCACTATCGTGGCACCGCATCAAAGGTTTTTCACCTCCAAAGAGAAGGTACAAGAAAAGTGTGCTGGGTCACGCTAAAGTGGGCGGGGTCGCACTTAATTGTCTGCAAACTCCGGAGCTGGTGGGGAAACATTTTTAAGCTCCGGAGCTTGCAGCCATTTGCAGCGGAGTTTAGGGGTCGTGTATAAACGCCCTAAGAGGCATGGAGGATGATCACAAAAACAGTAACAGAGGCCCAATTGGAATGCATACCCAAAAGGGAAAAGGGCACTGCCAGGTCCAAGAGGACTCCGATGAGACTTACAGGAGCTGTTCAGGAAGTGATCAAAAGCAAGAAAAGCTCATTTAGAAGATGGAAGCCTTGTCCAAATGAGGACAACGGACAGAAACATAAAGTCTGGAAGAACAAATGCAAGGCAACAATCAGGAAAGCAAAGCAAGACTTTGAGGAACGTATAGCTAAAAACACTCAAAGTAATAATGAGTTCTTTAAGTACATTAGAAGTAAGAACTCAACTAGGAAGGCCATTGAACCATTAGAGGACAATGGAAGGGAAGGGATTATTAAAGAGGAAACAGATTACAGAGATTGCAGAGAGACTCAATGAATGGTTCAGTATTCACTGAAGACAGAGACCACATGCCCCAAACAGAGCCTATCTTCGTAGGGAGGGAAACCGAAGAATTAAGCCAGATAGAAATAACCAGGGAGGAGGTCCTTGCATGTCTTGTTAAACTAAATGCTAACAAATCACCAGGACCAGATGGCATCCATCCATGAGTTCTCAAGAAACTTAAAGATGAAATTGCTGAGGTCCTAGCCAAAATATATAATCTTTCCTTCAAATCAGGCCTTGTGCCTGATGACTGGAAGATAGTGAATGTAACACCAATCTTCAAAAAAGGCTCCAGAGGTGATCTAGGAAGTTACCAACTGGTCAGTTTGACATGTATCCCAGGTAAGGTGATGGAAACCATCCTAAAAGATAAAATGAATAGGCACACAGAAGAGAAGGTGCTGCTGAAGGAGAGCCAGCATGGCTTCTGCATGGGCAAATCATGTCTCACTAATCTGTTGGAATTCTTTAAGAGTGTCAACAAGCATGTGGATAAGGGAGATCCAGTTTGCAGTAAAAACTATAAGAATGTTATAAAATCAAAATCATAATATGGATGTTCTTTGCTAGTAGAGAAACAATATTTAGAAACTGCAAGTTAGTTACACCTGAGTTCCCCCTTGGGAAGCGGAAAGATCCAGTGGGATGTGGCTTGTCCTGAGGGCATAAGAGATGAGAAAAACTGAGGATAAGAACAGAACGGATAGAACCTTGAGGACACCTGGAGAAACTGTGATATGTCTACACAAAGGAGGGAACGTTCAAACAACATTAACCCCAGACAATAATAGTATAATGGCTCAGTATAAAGATTTACCCTTTGATAATATTAGTTGACTTTGTTTATCTGGACTTTCAGAAGGCTTTTGACAAGGTCCTACACCAGGGGCTCTTGAATAAACTTGCCAGTCATGGCATAAAGGGACAGGTCTTGTCCTGGATCAGCAAATGGCTAAGGGTCAGGAAACAGAGGGTAGCACTAAATGGACACTTCTCCAAGTGGAAGGAGGTAAACAGTGGGGTCCCCCAAGGTTCTGTACTGGGACACCTGCTGTTCAACCTCTTCATAAATGATCTAGAGGTAGCAGTAAACAGCAGGGTAGCCAAATTTGCCAACAACACTAAATTATATAGGGTAGTAAAATCTGAGGGAGATTGTGAGGAGCTCCAGAGGGATCTCTTGACATTGGGGGAGAGGGCAAAACAGTGGCAAATGAGCTTCAACATTATTAAGTGGAGAGTGATGCACGCTGGGGCAAAAAAAAATTACATTTATAAAACTGATGGGTTCTGAACTCTCTGCAAAAACCAGGAAAAGGACATTGATGTCATAGTGGACAACTCAATGAAGGTGTCAATCCAGTGTGGCGCAGCAGTGAAAAAAAGCAAACTCCATGCTAGGGATCATCAGGAAGGGTATAGAAAATAAGTCAGCAAGTCTAATTTTGCCTCTTTATAAATCTATGGTGAGGCCCCATCTGGAATACTGTGTACAATTCTGGTCACTATACCTCCAGAAGGTTATTATGGAAATGGGAAAAGTGCAGAGGAGGGCAACCAGAATGATTAGGGAACAGGAACACCTTCCTTACCATCTGAGGCTGCAATGGCTGGGCCTCTTCACTCTTGAATGACGGCGCCTAAGAGGTGACCTGATTGAAGTTATATATAAAACTGACTTGAAAGTTCTTTGGTCAACCATTGCGGTTTCCTTAGACATCACCTATTTTTTCTTCTTGTTGAAGTGTTTTAGATTGTGCCTTCAATATTTCACTTTTAAGGAATTCCTCCTATCCATCTTGGACTCCCTTCTCTTTCAGTGCCTCGGTCCATGGAATTACAGCCAGTAATTCCCTAAGGTTACAAAAATCAGCTTTCTTAAAGTCTAGGATGCTCTCATGAGGAGAGAGGACCCCTCAGAAAAGTCCCTGATGTTGGGAAAGACTTAAGGCAAAAGGAAAAGGAGACAGCATGAGACAGTTGGATGATGTCATCAATGCAACTAACATGAACTTGACCAGTCTCCGGGAGGCAGTGGAAGACAGGAGAGACTGGCGTGATCTGATCCATGGAATCACAAAGAGTCAGACACATCTTAATGACTGAACAACAAAATCCATGGAGGGGGGTTGATTGGTTCCCACCACCTGGACTATGGATAGCAGAGAGTGCTACACACTGGTAGCATGGCGAAAGAAAGAAAAAACCACAACAAATACTGTGACCACATATTTGCCAGAATTGGCCACTAGGAGGAGCCCAAAGCCATGCTGTGCATTCTCCAAGAGGACAAATACATAGCATGATATCTGGCACCCTCTAGTGGCCAGTATTGTTAAGGCAATGTGAAAATGTACATTCCTATGTGGTTGTTTTTTCTTTCAATATTTTTTAATATTTCCAGACAGCTGACAAGTGATACAGGTGGAACCAGTCCTGTGGATACAGAAGCCCTACTGCTTTGCTGCCACTTTTACAGAGGGACAAACCTGCATCACCCAACCCCTCAGGACTCACCTGGAAAGGTTCCGTCACGCCCACCATACAGCTGTAGTTGTTGCTATAGTAACCGAGGATATACTCGCCTTTCCCTTTGGGCAGGGACTCTTCTGGAAACATGAGCTAAGAAACAGAAAGAGAAGAACAAACAAGGCCAATGAAGACTGCTCTCAGAGATATTTTTTGGGGGACTACATGTGCCAAAACCCCAGTGAGCACGAAGGTACCAGACCTGTCTGCAAGCCTATTGCCCTCCTCTTCCCAACATAAGAAATGGAACTAGAGACTCAGATTTCATAGCCTCCAACTCACTGATATAGACACACAGAGCAGAGGAGAGCCACCAGCCCCAACGCCCCTGCTGGTCACACCCACTCCCTGTATGAGCAGGTCCACTGCACCGCTTGCATTAACTCATACATCCCCACACCTGGAAAATGTTACTTTCTGTGTCCTCTTGCTTGGCCCACACATAGGCTACGTAGTCCTTGCAGTGCCGAAAGCCCACCTCAAAAGAAAAAGAGGTTGAGAGAGCCATTAGGAGAGAGTTTTAAAAATTGCTTCATTTTTAATACCCAATTCTCAATATGATCCCAATCGTACAATCTATTCATATGCATTCCCTTAATACATACAATACAATCCTTTTATCTGCAGGATCATTATCCATGGTTTCGCCCATCCACAATCTGAAAACATTAAAAACATTAAAAGAAAAGAAAAACTAGGAACATGTACTGTACTTCAGCCATGTATTTACCAATGCCGTCACTAGGGGGAGCAAGAGACCATGACATACCATATTTTTCTGTCTATAAGATGCCCCTATATATAAGATGACCCCCACTTTTCCAACCCAAAATTACAGTTTTGCAACAAGACCTCTCTCATAAGATGACCCTTAATTTTAATGCTAACAATTTATATACATGGAAAACTACTGTATATTCTTGTTGTTGCCCAGTCCACTACCCCTAAACTCCGCCGCAAATGGCTCCTAGCTCCGGAGCTTAAAAATGTTTCCCCACCAGCTCCGGAGTTTGCAGACAATTAAGTGCGACCACGCCCACTTTAGCGTGACCCAGCACACTTTTCTTGTACCTTCTCTCTGGAGGTGAAAATTCTTTGATGCGGTGCAACGATAGTGAGTGCGGGGCTCTCCTCGCTTCTGTTTGCTGTTTTTTGGCCCCCGCCCCTTTAAGAGCTACTTAAGAGTTAAGAGCTACTGGAATGTTGCTGGGGCAAGAGCCGGCAAGAGCGAGAGGCAGAACGGGAGGTGAGTCACGGTCTTTCTTCCTTTTTTTTCTCCCTCCCCTCACACAGCCAGCAGCCAGGGTGGGAACACAGGAAGAGCGACAAGATCTCTGGTCCAAATTTAAGGGACCAGCGGATTTTAGGGGTCTTGTAAAAGAGCCCTTAAGTTTGTCGGCATCCTCCTTAAAGTGCAGAGCCCAGGACTGGACATAAGACTCTAGACGAGGCCTCACTGGTGCCGAAGAGAAGAGAACTAACACCTCATGGTGTTGGCAGGCTACACTCTGCCAAATGCAGCCTAAAATTGCATTTGCCTTTTTTTGCAGCTGCATCCACCTCTTGGCTGATATTCTGTTTGTGCTCTACAATGGTTAGAGCACACTGTGTTACTGCACTGCAGCTGGTGAATTACGCAGGTGCCAAGGGAATTACAGCAAGCTCAGTGGAGAACGGCTGCTTGCACTCCTGGCTGTGCAGCAGGCACCCAACCAGGAATGTGGCTGGCCTCTCATTAAATTGACAGCAATGTGTAGTCTGGAGATCAGGCAAAAGCTGCTGCTTCTGCTGCTGCTGCTTCCTTACCATAAGAACATAAGAAGAGCCATGCTGGATCAGGCCAATTTCCAGCAGGTCCTCCTATAAAGCTGAGATCCTCAGCCAGATGACACATCTCCATCATGGTTTGTAACCCGGGGACTTTTTTGGTTTTTTACGGAAATCATGCAATGTGTAGTCCTCTGTTCTGGTAGATCAGCAACGTCATTATTTTGCAATCATGTGACAAAGAGCCAATCTCCCTTCATAAGGGAGGTGCCTAATCTTTTAGTCCTTCTTCTGCACCTTTTCCAGTTCCACTGCAGCAAAAACGTGCATTATAATGTTGGGTTCCAGTTCCACTATGTCTTTCTGAGATGCGGTGAAAAGGTGCTAATAAAAATTCATTTATTGTTTAATAACGCATCAATCCCCATAATCCAGAATGATTCGGGGACTAGAACACCTTCCCTACCATCTGAGGCTGCAATGGCTAGGCCTCTTCACGCTTGAATGACGGCGCCTAAGAGGTGGCCTGATTGAAATTTATAAAATCATACACAGTGTGGACAATGCAGATAAGGAAAAACTGTTTTCCCTATTGCACAACACTAGAACTAGGGGGCACTCCATGAAACTTTGGGGTGCTCGATCTCAAACAAATAAGAGAAAGTCCTTTTTCACCCAGAGGATCACTGGTCTGTGGAACTCCCTGCCAGAATAAGTCGTGACAGCTGTCAGCCTTGACAGCTATAAGAAATGATTGGACAAGTTCATGGAGAACAAGGGGATCCATGGCTATCATGATGGATGATGCCTAAGGACAACCTCTGGGTTGGAGAGAGAGGCAGGAGATCTCTCAATGCCATTGGCAGGGAATCGTAAGCAGGTGAAGACATCTGCTTGGGAAGTCCTTGAAGCAAATGGTGAGCCACTGTGTGAGACTGAATGCTGGACTGGATGGGCTGTGACCTGTTCCAGCAAGGCTGTTCTTAGGTTCTTAGGTTCTAAACTGAGGCAAGAGTAAAATCAGAAGCAGCTAGAAGTTCACTTCTGGTTTGCCACAACCAACCTCTGCATCTGTTTGGTGCTGAACACAACACAGGCACCCAGCAACTGATTTACAGTAAATGGATTTATTTACTTGAAATGTTTTTACCCCACCTTTCAAAAGGATGCAAGGCACCGTACGTCATTAAAAAAACAACAAATGAGTGCTAAAAACGGTGAGCGTCCAGATGTTTTTAAAAGGGTCCGATGAATGCTGCACACAAACCACGAATCATTCCTCCTGGAGGTGTTCTAGGGGCAGCAGTGTGTTCTTGTGTGTTTTCCCCTAAAAGGAAGTCCTTATTTAGAGGTCCTGGCAGAGAAGATCAGTGGGACTAAAGGTCACAAGAACACACACAACAGCAGGGCTCCCGAGGCCCTAGAATTGCCCTTTCCACGCCCCGGATGCAACTGCTCCCTGTGCCAAAACACACACCAATAAAGCTGGGCTTGTTTTTACAATCTAAGGCGCCACCCTGCCAAGCCCTTCTGTCCTTTCATCGCTGCCATCCACCCCCTTCCGAGATACCTGTTTGCACCCTTCAGGTTCCTGGGTAGCAAGATGTTCTCATGAAAACATCAAAAACACCCCACACAACCATCCGGTCTTACCCGGTAAAGAGCAATCCAGTCCCAGGAACTGCGGTGGTAAGCCAAAGCCAACTTGTACCGGACTACAGCTTGTTCCGGCTTTGTCCATTCATCTGCTACTTGCATCTCTACCAGTGGAACGTCCGCCCTGGAGGCAAACTGAGAGCAAGAGGGGGCAAATATGGGGGGGGGGTCACTGCTGAGGATATGAGGCAGCTTTTACCTGCTGTCAGACAACCTGAACTGCCACAGCAGGAATCATGAAATAATAGATGGGCACCATTGTTCTACTGCGCTAACGGTTAAGATATTTTTCTGGATAATTCAGCCGAAGCCTGCCCGCCTGTCGCTTGAGTCCATTCATATGGCAATAGGACTCGTGACCTCAAGAGGCCAAGAGTGCTCCAACACTGGAAGCATTGGGGATAAATGTGGGCAACCACCTGGCAAATATCTGATGAATTGTATTCCTCCGTAGAGTGGGAGGGGGGGTTGGACTTGATGGCTTTGTAGGCCCCTTCCATCGTCTTCACTATTCTAGGACTCTATGCTCTCCAGTGCAGAACAGACCAGCCCCTTCCAAAGCACTCGCCCCCCCCTTACAAAAGAGCTCTTAACGTTCCAGGTCTCAACACTACCGACAGACAGATGACGGGCAGACCAAATGGATCTCCTCATTTTGGAAGATGGAGGAGCCAAAACCGTCTTCCTGTGGAAGGACCTGCTCCGTCCCAACCCCCAGCCCTAAACTTTGAGGAGAATCTTGGCCTTTTCACTCTTACATGACTTTAATTAGGCAGCTCTTGGGTCCCTAATTGATACGGTTCTGAGAGAGCCATACGAATGCAGCTCATAAGAAGGTCAGGCTCACTAAAGATCACAGAATCATAGAATCATAGATACTATGATTCTTTTTTTTAAATGTTTTTTTATTAAATTTTAAACTACATACAACGACATAAAAAATGAAAGTAAAAAAAAAACTACAACAAACAATATAAGTGCACCCCCATCCCACGGGTCCATCCATACATTCTTATTCGTTGCTCCATCTTCTATTCTTCTAGTAGTCTTCTTAAAGTTCTCTTCTCCAGAATTGTTGTGAGATATTCGTGGACTCTTTCCCTTTTCCTTCGACTAGTACATAATCTAAAAATTTACCCCAGATATCGTAGAAAATGTCTTTTTTCATTTCTCCTCGTTTAACCTTTAAACTGCAGGAGAGTTTATCGTTTATAGCTATATCCCAAAGTTCATTATACCAGTCTTCCATCTTGAATTCTAGTTTTGACTTCCAATTTTTTGCTATAATTAATCTAGCAGCTGTCATAAAATTTGCTATTAGTTCCTTTGTTGTAACAACATAATCTTTACTTGTTAACAATGATAATAATGCTATCTCTGGATTACAATCTATATCCATCTTAATCATATTACTTAGCTCTAAAAACACTTTTTTCCAGAACCTTTGGACTATTTCACATTCCCACCAAAGATGCAAGTAAGTACCAAGCTCTTTTTCACATTTCCAACATATCTTAGAGTAAGCAGGATTCATTCTATTTAGTCTTACTGGGCTTAAATACCATCTGGAAACCAATTTGAAGTAGTTTTCTTTTATCCTGACTGACAATGATCTCAAAATTCTCATATTCCAAATTTTTTTCCAGTCTTCTTTCTCTATCTGTACATTAAGGTCTTGGTTCCAAACTTCTCTCAAGGTGTTTAACTCCTTCATTTCTGATAATTCCCCTAGTATTTATATATTTTACGTGTTATTCCTTTCTCTGAATTTTCCTGTTCAGACTCAAGCGATAGTAGGAAATGTTCAAATTTTGTGCATTCTCTGATTTGATTATTTCTCTTTCCCCAGTCCTTTATCCATTTTCCTAGTTGAATATAATTTAACCATGTTAAATCACTGGGTTGCAAAATATTTTTTATATCCTGAATTGTTTTAATCTTGAGCATCCAATCCTTTAGTCTAGCTATTTTCTTAATTTTAAATAACTCCAAATAATGCTTCAAGTTGTCTGGAAAGCTTTCCAAGTCAGTAACTAAAGCCAGTGGGGATCCCTTCGAGACAAGATTTTCCTATATGTTCTCCATGTAGCAATTAAACTATTCAATAGGGGGTTGTCAATCTTTACTTTGTTTTTAACTTCCGTGAATAAAAATGTGTTTATTTCCCCCTTTATATCCAAAGACTCTTGCTCCCACCATATTAACTTCTGTGGTTTAAAAAGAATTTCCCCAAAGAACTAAGTTGATTGGCTATATAATAATTTTTTATATTGGGTATACCTATTCCTCCTTCTTTCTGAGATCTATACCATAGACTTTTATTTATTCTTGATTTTTTCCCTGCATTACAATACCTATTTATCATGTCTTGGAGAGTTTTAATTTCCTTTTCTAAAAACTGAACCGTAACATTTTAAAAATAAAGTTAATTTTTGGAAGTATTTTCATTTTTATCAATGCAATTCTGCCAAACCACGATAATTTTAGTTTAGAGTAGGATATTAATTTGTTTTTCATCTCCTCTTCTAATTTCAAATATTTCTTTCTTTAGTTTTAGTAAATTCTTTATGGAGTTCTAATCCTAGATATTTAATGCTTTTTCCCGGTTTAAGTCCAGATTTTTCAATCATCTTTAAGTCATGTTTTCCATAATTGAAGAATAAACTCTCTGATTTTTGCCAGTTTACACATAATCCTGTTATTTCTCCAAATTCTTCTAAATGAGTTTTTACTTTGAATATTCTCTATTGGGTTTACAATAGTCAAAAGAGCATCGTCCGCGAATAAACTAATTTTAGTTGCCCCATCTTTCCCTATACCTTTAATAAATTTGTCGTCCCTTATGGCATTTGCCAGGAGCTCTATAACAATACAAAAAGGACTGGAGAAAGAGGACATCCTTGTCTAGTTCCTCGGCCTAGGGTGATTTGTTCAGTCAATCCATCATTAACTATTATTGAGGAAGTGCCCGTTGAATATAGTTGATTTATTACTCCCAAAAAGGATTTCCCAAATCCCATTTTTTTAACAACATTTTTAATGTGGGCCATTGAACACAATCAAAAGCTTTATAAAGATCTAGAGATAACATCCCAGCTTTAGTAGTACTCTTACTCATTTCATAAAGAACATTCAAATTCCTTCTAATAATATTTGCCATTTGTCTACCTTTGATAAAACCACATTGATCCTCTTTAATATATTTAGCTATAAATTTATTCATTCTTTTAGCCAAAATTGCTGTGAAAATCTTAGCATCTTGATTTAATAAGGATATTGGTCTGTATGACCCAATATCCATTAAATTTTTATTAGGTTTTGGAATTAAAATAGTTAAAGAATGGGTCCAAGATCTCGGAATTTGTTCTCCATTCAAAATTTCATTATATAGCTTCTTTAATTTAGGTATTAATACTGCTTTAAAAAAGTTTGTAAAATTCAGGTCCCAGAGCGTCCACTCCGGGCGTTTTATTATTCTTTAATTTGTCTATTACCTCGCTTATCTCTTGATCTGTAATAGGCTTTTCCATTTCCAGCATATCTTCCTGTTCCAAGACCCTCTTTAAATTCTTAGTGATATACCTTTCTATATCCTCCTTAGGTTTATTTTTGTAGTATATAACAACTGATAAAACTCTTGTATAGCTGACAACTTTTCCTTCATTTGTGTGCATGTCTTACCTGAGGAGTCTTTTATAATCCCTATTGTATTCTTGTCTTGTCTTTCCTGTGCTAATCTGGCTAAAAGTTTTGAGTTCTTGTTGCTGTATTCAAAAAAATTTCTTTTTAGGTACAGAAGATTCCTTTGTGTTTGTTGTAAATCTAGATCTTCTAACTCTTTTTCCTTGCTTCAATCAACCTCAATATCTTATTATCCTTAGTAAGAAAAAAATTGGGATTCTAAATCTGCTATTAGTTTTTCTAATTTTCTTTTATTGAGTTCTTCCTGTTTTTTAGTTTTAATATT
Source organism: Phrynocephalus forsythii (assembly GCA_029282475.1). Classification (NCBI taxonomy): domain Eukaryota; kingdom Metazoa; phylum Chordata; class Lepidosauria; order Squamata; family Agamidae; genus Phrynocephalus; species Phrynocephalus forsythii. The sequence goes on along the minus strand of JAPFRF010000016.1, from coordinate 5,447,469 downwards.
TTCTTTTATGATAAGGCCTCTAGCTACCGCTTTCAGGGTGTCCCATATGATTGGCGTTTGGCTACCTGCCTTTTCGTTTATATCCCAAGTTTCCAACCAATCTTTTTGACCTTTTCCAGCACTTCTGGATATTGAAATATTTTTAAATTCATTCTCCACCTTTTAGCTTCTCTATAATTTTTATTTGTTGCTAAATCAATCGACATTAAAGCATGATCAGATGTTTTTATGATCTCAATTTCGGTATTATTTATCTTGGGTATTAGGCTTTGTGAAACAAACACAAAATCTATCCTAGAATAGGTTTTGTGCACTGGTGAGTAGAAGGTGTATTTTATTTCATCTCCTTTCAGTTCTCTCCAGACATCCTTCAATCCTGTTGTATTTATAAACTTTGCTAGAGTTGTATGTCTTGTCCTCCACTCTTCCTTTTACATACCGATTTATCTTTAATTTTATCTAAAACCATATTGAAATCCCCTGCCATTATTAAATACCCCTTTTTAACCAATTCAATCTGATCCCAAAGGAGATTGTAAAGCGGCCTTGGTTAACGTTTGGTGCATACAGGTTAACCAAAGTATAATGATCTTTCCCCATTAGAACTTGCAATATTATATATCTACCTTCTGAATCTTTTACCACATTTTCAACAACACATTCACAATTCCTTGAGATTATAATGGCAACCCCTCTTGCTTTAGATGTGCCAAAGCTTTTTCATAAATATCAACATTTGGAATTTTTAATTCATTAATACCATCTCTTATTTGATGAGTCTCTTGCAAAAAGGCAATATCTATTTTGTGCCTTTTGATCATCGCCGATTCTATTTCTCTTCGAAAATGACCCCAGACCTTTCACGTTCAACGTTGCTAATTTTATAAACTTTCCCATAACCTATTTCTTTTGGTTTCAATATTCTGGAATGGTCCCGTTGTGCATACAAAAGTAAAAACACCATCAATTAATAAAAATAAACTAAAATAAATCTAATCCTCCACCCTAAAAAACTATTCTTTTCTCCCACCCCACCAGCTATCATACTGTTTAGCATGTGCATCAAGGGGATGGGAGGGAGGAAGTTGTCCACAGATATTAGCCAGCCTAGATCTCCTTAACTCTTAAGTAGCGTGTTACTGAAAATTCTATAAGTTGTTCTACCCCCCTCTAAACCACCCTCTCACCGCCACCGCCCCCCTCAAAACAAGCAAACAAACAAACAAAAACAAAAAAGGGAAGGGTGGAGAGGAGGGGAAAAGGGAAGAAAAGGGATAATGAAAAGAAAAAGAAAAAGAAACATCCCAAAAACTATGATTCTTTGATGTCCCAGCATGCTAGGTTTGACGTTGGCTTTTATTGCTACCAGCTTTACCCCGATGATTTGAACCGCTTTCCGTTGGGCTCACCTGCACAGCAAAGATGGAGACCACAGGTTTGTGGTCGCTCACGGTGTACTCCATGTGGCTGCAGTAGCAAAGCTGGTTCACGGCCAGGGTGCCCCCGCTGGACCTTCCGGGATGAGAAGGGCCTCCAGAGCCTTTGATCTTCCAGAGGATGCGATCTGTCCAGGCTGGCTTCCGCTTCTTGGCACTGCAGGATGTGCCAGAAAGTAGGTTGGTTGCCAAGGGCCTCCATGGCTCCTAGAGGGGCTGGGCTGACCTCTATGCCCTGGGCACACCAAGGGCCTCAAAGACCTGCAACAACTACAGTTCTAAGGGCAATTCCCTCCCAGTTCTGCCTGCTGCCCACAAGCTTTGCTCTTCTGAGCGTGCTGCCTGATTTGATGAAGGTTTGCTCAGCCCGATGATTCATACAGGGACAGAAGAACCAGACTCTTACAGGGCCTGCACCTCTCTTGGTCTAGAGAGCAGTGATTGCCAACTTTTGGATGCTTTTGGACTAAAAGTCCCAGAAGCCACCACCACGCACCATGCTGGCCAGGATTTTTGGAAGCCATAAATCAAGAACATCTGGAGATCCACAGTCTAGAGTCTAGACCAGTGGTGGCGAACCTTCAGCAATCCAGATGTTTTGGACCACAACTCCCAGAATTTCAAGCCTGTATTGCCAGTGGCAAAGGACTGTGGGAGTTGTAGTTCAAAACATCTGGATTGCTGAAGGTTCACCACCACTGGTCTAGACCAACTGAAAGATCCACTCCATAGGATTCCCAAACATGGGACGACTGGATGGAACAAGGTCAGATTGGTGACTCATACAGAGAAGCAACGGGGAAACTCCTTCCCAAATGCTGAAGTTGTGCTCACCTAAGTCTTTCATTATTTGATGAAAGCATGGGATTCACAGCACACTAAGGATTCTCTCTCATGCCTGGCCCAGTGTTTGAGCATCTGCTTCATGTGCAACATTCCAAACCCTGAGCTTCTCTGTCTAGGCTACATCCAGGTACCAGATTAGTGTAAATGTGGCCATCCAAAGAGGAGCTGATTTTTGTAACTGGAGAATCCCAGGACAGCTTGCATGCATCTTTTATGAGTCTTTCACAACTGCAGTTGCATCAGGATCCTTTCCATTATAATTATTTCAGTGCAATTAAATAAGGATGGGCAGGAGATGTGCTTTTTAATTATTTGTTTGAAAAGGAAAAATTTGAAATCCTTTTACACCATCTCTTCATATTCAGGGTAGGAAAACTACTGCAATGGGAATAGGTGGGGAAGGGTTGGGGAAAATAAAATTGACTCATTCACCCACCCAGGCCGAGCAAGTGTTGGACCGCTGAAAGTCTCGGTTTTTTGAGTCTCTGGGTGTTTAATTGAGGTTACCACTTTATTTTTCAGAGGCATTCATCTATTCTAAGAGACAGATGACATTGGAAATATCATGCAGCCCTTCCTCTGTTGGCAATATCCGTACTCACTAGATCTTGCCTGATGGAGAATAATTTCATTTCAGTTCAAATGTTTGGGTTGAGGTTGCTTGTTCCCCATCAGCCCTGGTAGACTGCAGCCTGTTTGCATCTGAAGAGGGCTTACAGTCCATAAAAGTTTATGCCATAGAAATATTCAGGTAGCCCAAATATTTTCACTGTTTTCACTGCAAACAAACTAACCCAGTGGTACTTTTTTAGGAGGGGAGGGATCTGTTTGCTTTTGAAGCTCTTAACAAACCCATAAATTTCTTCCTATTCGGGGAAAAAACCTGAGGATTATTTTTAAAAAATACACTGATGGGTTTTTTTTTTTACTTGTCTGGTAGCTCAGGTATTTTAAACTTGAATGTTTATTCCTCACCATTGGATATGTGAGAGACACAGGGAAATGGATTTTGTCAAATAGGGCACTGCCAATTGGCAGATTCTATCTGCGAACAAACAAATAGCTCAGTGGCTGAGGTCTCTAGCTGCAGAGCCCGAGGTTGGAAGTTTGATTCCCACTGGGCCCCTTTGGCAGGGGCTGGACTGGATGACCTCTAGGACCCCCTCTAGTTCTGTCGTTCTAAGATTAAGTTCACGATTATGATTAAAACTGGTGCCAACAGCCAGGGGCCAGTTTGAATGGCAAAGGAGCTCTCCGTGGTGCTAGAGATGAGGGTCCAGCCCCTGCATGGCTCAGCAGATTGCCCCCCCCCCGAGCAAGGTCAGTGTTGCCAAACCCCCAAGGACCCGGCAAAGCCTTTCTGTTCCTCCCGCATTGTGCAATCTTGCAATTCCTAAACAAGGGTGGGCAACGGTGGCTGCATCTCCTGGAATTCTCCAGCCTGAAGAGTCAAAGGCATACCTGTCAAGTTTTGGATTTGAAAATAAGGGAAATTTTGACACCCACCACCAGGGGGAGGTGGGGCAGCCAGCCAGCCAGCCGGCTGGCTAACGTCCCTCTGGCATGAAGGGAAGCCCCAGGCTCTCCGGCCTTAGAAGCAGCAGGCAGGCAGTGGGTGGAGGGAGACGGCAAGAAGCTGGGAAGGCCCATTCCACAGCCAGCTTCTCTGGGACCAGGACCTCTGAGCAGCAGGGCAGGCAGTGGGGGGCGGGGGAAACAGGGATCGCCACCCCTCTCCTTACCTGGTGTCGTACATGTTTGTCCCCACGTCAAACTTGAAGGTCGGAGGGAAGTTCAGGGCACCCTCCTGGAATCCTTTCAAGACAGGCCACGTGCTCTTTGCAATGTTCAACTGCATCGGAGGCAAACGGGAAATGAAGCATGAAGCTTTGTGCGCAGTGGGGAAGGTAAAGAAACCAGGATGAGAGTCACTTTTTAAATGTTCTGCTTCTGCTGGTCCCAGGGATAAGGATGGCCTTTTCCCTCTTTCATTCTCCAAGCCCAAGGAACAGAAAAAACACATTTGAAGCACAAACAACCCCATGCAAAATACAGGATTGCAGCATGCAAACAGAAACAGTAAATCTAGATTAGGACTCCATCTGGTGCTTCCTTTGGACAGATATAAGAACATGCCATCTGACTAGCCACAGATAGTGCCAGCCTACTACTGTTTTTCATTGCTGCCTGTTTTCAAATGGAATATTAATTTAATTTTAATTTTCACTTGGATTTATGTTTGTGTTAATTTTTTCTTTTGTTTGTTTCGGTTAGTGCCACTACTGCAAACTGCCCAGAGTGACCATTGGTTAGATGGGCAGTATAGATGTCAGGACAACTGACATCTATTCTGCCCCTAGGAGTCCTTCAAAAATTTATCAACCTTCTGGGCAGAGAAAACAGATTCTATGATTCGCCATAGCTGACATTATCCCATAAAGTTTTAATCCTGGAATGAAACCAGATAATCAGTAACAAGCTATTGAAAATGTGTCCCAGTATCTCATTACAAGTGTCTTCATTATTGCAATGATTCCAGGCAACTCCAGAACTTGCTAATTTTTTTCTAGGTTTCATATGAAAAACATAAAATCCAACAACATTAAAACATGTAACTTTCAAGAGGTCACAGGTGTGATGTTTTATCTTGAAAAAGTCATTGCTACAGCAACAAACAAAGCTGCAGGCACAAATGCTTAAAAATATGACATGCAAATTCAAGTTGACCTTGGACACAAAACACAGGAGTCTTGAGTACAAGAGGTAATACAGGCAAAAATACAAAACCATAAATGCAATAAAACTGAGCAAGGCTGTTGAGGACATGGGATTTTGCAAACTGCTCAATTGTAGGGTCTCCGTAAGTCAGAGGTGACTTGATGGCAATTCACAACAACAGGTACACCCGAAGCATGGCTGAAATTGCCACTGCAAAGAGGTTCTGCTTTTGGCAGCTTATTTGAGAAATCACAAGAGCCACAAAAGTCTAGTTATTTAATTTGTTATGACTTTAGTTCTTATTCCCAGGGAGGAGGAGAATTGTTTATGGATGTTTGCAAAATCTCTTACTGCTCTGGGTTTGGTTTGGCCAAGAATTAAAGCTGCCACCTGTGTTCTCCATGAAACTCCCAAATATCTAGCAGATGGGAAATGTTTGGATTTCGGACTCCAAATCTCAAAACCCAGCTGCCAGTGACTAGGGGGGTATACAGTCCAGAAAATAGACCTTTCCCACTCCTGAAGGACAGAGCCTTCTTGATTCTCCAGAAAGTCAGGGTGGCGGCTTGCCCGCTGGCCTCACCTGGTCCTTCTCCCAGAGCTGATGAAGGATATTGTTGTCGATGGCATATTTGACAAAGCGGATGTCCAGGCTTTCGATTCGGAAGTTGAGATCTCCAAGCCAAAAGACGAGGCTGGTGGAAGATGCGAGGGAGAGAGAAGGGATGAGAACCGGACAGTCACCAGACCAACCCTACAGGGCAGGAGAATGTAACCAGAGGTGGAGGAAAGGAGCCTCATTCTGGGTATTTGTACACGACCCCTAAACTCCGCAGCAAATGGCTGCCAGCTCCAGAGCTTACAATTGTTTCCCCACCAGCTCCGGAGTTTGCAGGAAATTAAATGTGACCACGCCCACCTAAGCGTGTCCCAGCGCACTTTTCTTGTACCTGCTCTAGGAGGGTGAAAATCCCCAGGTCCGGATTTAATCTGGTGAGTGCGGGGCTCTCCTCGCTTCTGTTTTTTTTTTGTCTCCCACCCCTTTAAGAGAAGGGGCGGTAGGCAAAAAAACAAACAAACAGAAGAGAAGGAATCAGGATGGAGGACGGGGCTCCGGGCGGCTTTGGAGGTGAGCCTGCATTTTCCCCTCTCTTTCTTCCTCCCTCCCCTCACGCAGACAGGAGCAAGGAAGTGCGGAGGGGTGGGGGCGCAGGAAGAGCAACGAACCCCCAAGATCCCTGGTCCGAATTTAAGTGGCCAGCGGATCTTAGGGGTCGTGTGAAAAGGCCCTCAGGTATTTATTTATTTTTATTTGTAGTATTTATAGACCACCCATCTTCCAGACGGAACTCCAGGTATCGGGTTGCTGGGTGTTTTTAGAGAACAGAAATCAAATATTTCTTCATCCTTTTCTTTTCCCTTTAAAATGGATGTCGCCACCAGCCACAAAATGGAGGCAAGCCATGTGGTGTGGGATCATGTTCAACCAACAGCATGCCCAGGTTGCCATTGCCTTTTCATAAGGCAATATAAACATGCCACCTTGTCTGTTTCACTTGGCACATAGAGGAAAGCATGTGTGTTATCTTTCAGTACTAGAGACAGGCAATTAAACATGCATTATTGCTTAGACTGAATTAATAATAATACCTACATTATACATTTTATTTTCCATCTCTCATAATGGAATTTTTCTCTTTAATTGTTTGTGTGCTATTATTAGCTTTAATACAGCCTTCATCAGAAGGCCTGGCCCCACTGATATTAATAGATACTTGACAGTCGGAATGGAAGAAGCATATAATTGCAGAGATATCTAAATTAGGCTATTCTCCTAGTGCACTTATAGCAATGGGTGTTACAGAGACTATGAACGCGGTGAAACTCAGGGTCTGGGATACAGAATTATAGAGCCATGCTGGCCAGTTGGGGAAATACAACAACCTTTTGAAATCTGCTTTTACCATCTCCCCACACTTAGCCAGTCTTATTTCATCTAACGCCAGAAGGGCTTTTACACTGGCTAGATTCAAAGCACTACTTTCCAAGCTTTTGGAGGCAAGGTTTCAAGGTTTGCTACCATCAGACTGTATTTGCCCATGCAATAGCGACCAAGTTGAAAGAGTTGAACATGTGCTCTCATATTGTTCTTGCTATTGGGATATCCGCATGGAGCTCCTATCTCCTATTATCAGCATATTTCCAGGAAAAACAGAGGAATTTTATGTACAATTGCTACTTTCTGACAATATCAATCATATTACCAGAAAAGTGGCTACATTCTGTGCAGCAGCAATAGTGACTTGCGGCCAAGATAGATAATAATACCTCTATACCAGTGGTGGCCAACCTTTGGCACTCCAGATGTTTTGGATCACAACTCCCACAGTCCTTTGTCATTGGCAATACAGGCTTGCAATTCTGGGGGCGGTGGTCCAAAACATCTGGAGCATCGAAGGCTCGCTACCACTGCTCTATACCATTAACCTGGCCATGGTTTTATCTTATTTTAAGGATATAGACTCAGCTCCATTGAGTATGTAATTTATGAACCTGTAAGTAAGGGTTTATTTATTATTATTTTAATGGAAGATTGTATAATTTTGTACTTATTCCAATTTCGAAATGTATGTGTTTATTGTGGATTGTTTGGTGTTTTTGGTCTTTGACCGTAATATAGCTATTCATTCATTCACTGCCTTTTAATGTTGTAAGATGGTTCTTCAAACTGATTGTTCTTAAATTTGAATATGTCTTAAATGATCTGCATGGTATATCATCCTTCAGTATTATAAGCTGCCATGAGTCCTTTTCCAAGGAGAAAGGCAGGGTATTCTAAATAAATAAACATGTTTTAAAATTGTCTGGCCAATGGCTAGCTTTAAAGATTAGCTTTCAAAATCCACTTTGATCTGTTTTAGAGATTTTATTTGTCTCTCGTTCATAGTTTTGGAAGCCAAAGTCAACAGATGAATAAATGCTTGGAACGAATGACTAGTTAACTATCGCCGCCCCCAACTTCTTTGAGGGTGAGACAGGTGGTTCCAGAACAGCAAACCTGGTAACTAAGTCTTGGCACCGTTGGCTCTGAGGCTAGGGGAAAAGGGAGGCAGGCATGCCTAGTGGGAAGACCACCTCCCCATGCAGCAGCCACTGGCTGGTGTGCCCGTCATGGACACGCACTCCGGGCACCGAGGAAGGCACGAGGAGAGAGGAGGCATGGGCCAAAGGGAGAGGGTGGAAGATGAGCAGAGCGGATGCTCCAGCCAGGGAAATGTAGGTCACCCTGGGCCTGGCAGGCTTCTGGCTCCCATCCAGCCAGCTCCGTTACTGAATGCATCGGTTGCCGGCTGTGACAGCTCCCGTTTCCCAGGGCCTTGCGCCCCACCCCGCAGACTTTGTGCTGAGAGTGTCGGTCGCATGGCAAGTCACCTACCCATCTGGGCGTCTGCACATGCAAAGCCTCCCACCAGCAGAGACGGGCCAGATCACATAGCAAGCCTCGTTGGCACAGATGGCAGGAGAGAAGAAGAGGGGGAGGGGGTCTGCCCATCTGTTCCCCCACCCCACCCTACCCCCACCACTCCCTCTCCCTGGCTTTTCTTTAAAATAAAAATAAAATAAAATGGTCAAAAAGGAAGTAGAAGAAAACCTCTTCTCATGCAAGGGGACTTGGCTTTGGGATGGCTGCCACCCCCTCCCCACAAAATGCTGCCGGGCTGTAGAGGATTTTGACAATCTAGAACAGTGATAAAAGGAGGAGGGGTCGCTTTTGAAGAGCAGGAGAGAAGAGGTGCCACGTGGCTTTAAAAAGGGGCTTTGCTTGCATTTTAAGAAGGGACCAGATTCAGTCACCACTCACTCCGAGTCAAAAGGATCCCAGGGAGCAAAGCTGGATGAGTCCCCAAATCCATAGTGCCCTTACATCCTTATGCAGCTTCCCTTTCTCCCTCCCTCCCTCCCTCCCTCCCTCCCTTTCCTTCCATCCATCCAACATCAGCTCCTTCCTTCCTTCCTTCCTTCCTTCCTTCCTTCCTTCCCTCCCTCCCTCCCTCCCTCCCTCCTTCCTTCCAATGTCAGCTCTTCCTCTTCCTTCCTTTCTTCTGTCTTTCTGTCTTTCTTTCTTTCTTTCTTTCTTCCTTCCTTCCTTCCTTCTTTCTAGTGTCAGCTCCTCCTCTTCTTTCTTTCCTTCTTTCCTTCCTTCCTTCCTTCTTTCTTTCTTTCTTTCCTTCCCTCCTTCCAGTGTCAACTCCTCCTCTTCCTTCCTTCCTTCCTTCCAGTTTCAGCTCCTCCCCCTCTTCTTACTCTTTCTTTCTTTCTTTCTTTCTTTCTTTCTTTCTTTCTTTCTTTCTTTCTTTCTTTCTTTCTTTCTTTCTTTCTTTCTTTCTTTCTTTCCAGTGTCAGCTCCACCTCCTCTTCCTTCCTTCCTTCTTCTTTCTTTCTTTCTTTCTTTCTTTCTTTCTTTCTTTCTTTCTTTCTTTCTTTCTTTCTTCCTTCCTTTCTTTCCTTCCTTTCTTCCTTCCTTCCTTCCTTCCTTCCTTCCTTCTTCCTTCCTTCCTTCCAGTGTCAGCTCCCCCTCCTTTTACTGACACATTCTCACCGAGGCAGGTTGACAGCACCCCCATACCCTGAGATCTCAGGATTAAAGCCTGCAACCAGTCAAAGAAGTCCTGTAATAGCACCAGGAGCTTCTTGTGATGTCACAGAGAAAGGGCAGTCAGAGACTGAAGGGAGGGGCTGTTTTTCCTCCTACCGCTGCCTGCATTTGTGAAAAAAGAAGGCTCAGGAGTTCAGATGCTGGCGCTCCACCCCCTACTTTGGGCCCAGGATAGAGGACATTGTGGGGAGGAGGGGGGGCTTTCCAAGTGGATCAGCCCTTTTGAGTGATGGGTAGCTGAGGGAGGAAAGCTGAACCTTTCCTGTTCCTGGCTCTGCCCGACAATCCCCTGACATTCCAGAGTCCGGGATCCTACACCGGGAGGGTGAAAGGAAGGGGGAATCCGAGGCCCCACACTCACTCATGGTCCAGGATCCCATTGGCGGACGGCCCCTCAAACTGCTGCAGGTGGAGGATGGTGGTGAAGTCCTCGCGGCGCTGCTCGGCTTTCTCCATGTGGGCGGGCAAGTGGCAGTTCAGGAAGCAGACCATGTGGCCAAAGATGGAGAGGCGCACACTCACCCCGCCCTTGTTGCCCTGCAGGGAGGGGTGGGGTGGGGGAGGGGGAGGAAAGTGGACAACAGGTGTGCAGGGGAGCCGGAAGGGGGAGGTTTAAGCAACCTACCTACCTACCTACCCTGCCCCAAGCTATTTGGCACCGGAGAGGCCTCATCTCAAGTCCTGGGTCTAGTTCTGCACATCACACTTCAAGAAGGATGCTGACAAACTGGATCATATTGGATCAAGTTCAGTGGAGGGTCAGAAGGATGATTAAGGGGCTGGAAACCAAGCCCTTTGAGGAAAGACTGAAAGAACTGGGCAGGTTTAGCCCTGACAGAAAAGAAGACCAATGACATGATAGTACTCTTCAAATTCTTGAAAGGCAGTCATACCTTTCAAGAGGTCTGAGACAGTCGACTCCCCAATATTTCCCACACAGGCTCATGTTTCCAATTTGCTCCGAAACAGGAGTGGACGAAATGCCCTCTATGGGCGCTTTTACACGACCCCTAAAATCCGAGGCAAAGGGCTCCCACATGCGGAGCTTAAAATTGTTTTCCCACCAGCTCCAGACTTTTTAAAAAAAATTAAGTACAACCACGCCCACCTAAGCGGGTCCCAGCGCATTTTCCAAGTACCTGGTCTCCGAAGGTGAAAAATTTCTGATGCGGATTGCAAAGCAGTGAGTGCCAGGCTCTCCTCGCCTTGTTTGTTTGTTTTTTGCCCCTCCCCGCCCCTTTAAGAGACTGGAATGCTTCCCAGGGCAGCTCCCGATGGCATAGCGGAGGTGAGCCTGCATTCTTTTCTCCCTTTTTTTTCTCCCTCCCCTCACGCAGACAGGAGCAAGGGAGTGCAGAGGGGTGGGAACACAGAAAGCAGAACAAACCCCCACGATCTCTGGTCCGAATTTACGTTGCCAGCGGATCTTAAGGGTTGTGTAAAAGCACCCTAAGAAAAAACTGGAATTCTTGAAGGATGATATTGCCTGTGCCTTGCCAGGAAGAGGTGGGGGATCCAAGGGGCTTGGAGGGATGAACGCTAGAATGGGCAAAGGGTGATGGAAGAACCCCAGTTTAATAATCATCCCTCCAGGGCCAGCGCCTTCCCATCAACTGGGAAATGTTGACCAGCTTCCTGCTTTTTCACAAGAGCCCCCATTGTCAGGCTAGCAGAAGAGAAGGGAGGGGGCTCTGAGTGGGTGCCAAGGGGCACCTTCCACACAACCAGCCTCACACAGGATCTCACCAGCCCCAGAAAGCTCTGGCCAGCCACGCGGATTCATTGGCAGCTGGAGGGGCAGCTTTGCTCAAGGGCAAGCAGATCCACACTCACCCAGTATCCCCCCAACCCTGTCCTGGTGCAGTCGGTCTGGATGTCCTGTAGGAAGGGCAGGTGGTAGTATTTGGCAAAGACCATCAGGATGACTCCCTGCATCCTCACCGTGCTTACCTGGAGAGAGGAAAGACAGAGAGAGAGAAAGAGTAGCTATCTTAACCCATCTGCAAAGGGTTTTTAAAGTCTATTTATTTTGTCTTAAATGGATAGTAAGGAGCATTAATGAGTCACACTCCGCACTACAATCCAAAATGCTACCACCTCTAATGCCACCTTATCTCCACAATCAGACGGACTTGTATGATCCAAGCAGTCGTGGAACAAAAGGAAACTAATTCCCAACCTGCAGAGATGCAAAATCTAATTGGAAGGGGGAAAACAAACATCATTTAGCTTGCACAGTGGACCCTTGTATAACAAACAACTTGTATAACATAAAATTTGTACAACATAAAAAATTCCAGAGATAGGGGAAATTTACTTAACATAATTGCCTATGGGGAGAATCCGTACAACATAAAAATGGGATTACTCCATTTTCAATGCATTCCTATGGGAATTTGTATATAGGAAAATTTGCTTAACATAACTTCATTTGGAACAAATTAATTCCTTTATACAAGGTACCACTGTTTGTCAATTCCGATTCTAACTTGAGAAGCTGGCTTCTCTTCTGTTTCTTTCCCACTTGCATTGGTGCTTTTCATTGGTGCCTGTTCTCCAGGCCACTAGTAAGTAAGCTGTAGATCCCCTTTGGCTTAATACTATAACAATAATAATAATAATAATCTTAGGACTGGAAGGGGCCCTCTGGATCATCCAGTCCCGCCCCTGTAGAGGAGGCTCAGTGGAGAATCGAGCAGCCAGAGACTGAAACTGCTGAGCTAGCCAGCAATTCACTGAAAGGGTCTGTGCAGCTGTTTAGGAGGAGCTGGGGGGGGTCCCGACTGGTGTGGGAGGGCCTTCTTGCTGCCTGCCCCTCTTTGACCCTCCTGCCAAGTCTTCCCCAGCGATGCTTACCAGGACAAAATGGAAAGGGCTCAGCACGTCCATGAAAAGTTCGCTCCACTGGTCCGTGAACAGGGCATCCTTCAGTCGCTTGTTGATCATGGAGTTCACCTCCTGCAACCTGCAAAGAAAAAGCCACCCTCGCCAGCCGGAACCTGTCACAAAAAAGACCCCCTCGCCAACGGGCCAGAAACACTGCAATAGCCATCATCCCCATCCAACACAAATCCACACTGGTGGAGGTGAGTGGCCTGCAGACAGGAGACCACCTCCATGCCAGCAGTGGTCCAGGCAGACTGAAAAAGCAGATGACCCAGCATTTTTAAAAGCTCCCTGCTTCCCCAAGCACTGGAACTGTTCCTAACAAAAGCCAAATGGGACTCAGGCGCATGGAACCAAAGCACATCTCGGTGCAGTGAGTGGCTAGTTAAGCAACTTTGCTCCAGCTGACCGAGACCATTTTTCTGGATCAGGGATTGTGAGCATCTGAATCACAACAGGCAAGAAGAAGAAGAAGAAGAAGAAGAAGAAGAAGAAGAAGAAGAAGAAGAAGAAGAAGAAGAAGAAGAAGAAGAAGAAGAAGAAGATCAAACTGAGAAAGAGAGAGAGAAAAGGAGAGAGAGAGAGAGAGAGAGAGAGAGAGAGACCATCTATGCAAAACCAAGCTGTGTATCAAGTGGCATTAAAGGATATAATTGTTTCCTTCAAAATAGCAATTGATTCTGATTACAATTGGCAAGAAATTATTTATCATCGTAGAACTGCAGAACTGGAAGGGGCCCTCTGGGTCACGGAGGAATCAAACTCCCAACCGCTGGCTCTGCAGCCCAACCACAGAGCTAGATCTTAAGATAAGTAAAAAAGTAAAGGTTCCCCCCCCCCGCCGCACATGTGTGCTAGTCATGTCCGACTCTAGGGGTGGTGCTGATCTCCATTTCCAAGCCAAAGAGCCAGTGTGGTGCAAGTCCGTGGCCACGTGGCCGGCATGGCTGCACGGAACACTGTTTTACCTTCCTGCTTTTTGCAGCAGTACCTATTTATCTACTGTATTTGCACTGACATGCTTTCAAATGCATAGGTTGGCAGGAGCTGGGGTGATCAGCGGGAGCTCAGTCCGGTGCGTGCCCCCCCCCCCCAAGATTCAAACCGCTGAGCTGCCGACTTTGCAACTGACAGTTTCAGTGCTTTGGTCCACTGAGCCACCACACCCAATAGTATCTTAAGATACCATTGGGAAAATCATACACATTGTCCCTTAGGGAGAGAATGGTCTGTCCAGGAAATGTCTGGGCAGTTTCTAGTTTCTGTGCTGTAAACCATCTTTTGTCTGTTGGAAGGCAAGACTCACAGGAAAAGACATGGAAGCTTCAGAATGAGGGAATGCTGAGGAGGACAACCAAATGTGAGATGGATTAACTCATCTCCTTGCTTCACCTCCCTACTATGGGGGGAAATTGTGCTAGATTGGGGTTCACATGCACACACCTATGGGAGGGTCCTGCCGAGGTCCCCCTTCCTTACCCAATGGCGATCATGTCTGTGTCATTGGAGTCTCCAGTGTTGAGGTGCAGGAGAGATGTCACGTCGCTTGGGGGCATAGCTGTGCCAACGTTCCAGGTGACCACCGTGATGCTGAAGAGCAGCAGAGGGAGACCAAGGTCAAGGACCAGTCATGAGGATTGCCTTGAGCCAAAACGAAGAGCCCAAGTGCCTCCCCAAGGCAGTGGCAAGAAGAAGGGGGAGGCTCAGATGCCCTCTTGTCCACAGGGAGGGCACCGGATCCACCACCATGCAGATGGCCTGCTTCCAAACACAACAGATTCTGCATTTAGTTAGACGTTGGGGTCTTAGAGAGACATTCTGTTATGTTTTGTTTTTCCCCAGTCCACCTAATTTTATAACTTAATGGGGATCTCTCAAGGATTCAAAGGTTCACTTGTAATTTTCAAGCGACTCCACCAATTCAGCCCAACCATGAGCACATAGATCTCGCAGCCTTTTTGATTTTCCTTTTAAAAAACACACCAGAAAATAACCCACCTCCCCAAATAAACCGTCAGGACCAGCTCAACCATTAGGTACAAAAAGGCAGTGACCTCGGGTGGCAGATGCTGGAAGGCAGCAGCAAGATGTAGGGTGGAAATTGCTGTGATTTATGCAGAACTTGGCAATGCAACTTTTTGGTCCCACAATCCCCTACCTGTGGATGATGGGGACTGTAGCCCAGAAAGTCCTATTCCTGGGCTCTGATCTCACTGAGCTAAACTAGGGAACCTGTGTTATTATTGGTGCCTGGGAAGACATGGTTACATTGTGCTAACAGCAGGATTCAGCATTCTGTAAGCTAACTCAAAAATAGGGCTAGCCCAAAGAAAACAATTTACAACTATGAAACTGGACCTCAGATCAGCACTAAATTTGGAACAGATGTAGCAGAACGCCTGCCCCCCCACCCTGTGCCAAATTGAGGGATCTTTGGGCAAAGGGGTTTTGAGTTATGACTAGGACTCTGTCTTGGCATCTGTGTTGAATACAGTTCACGCCACCCCTCAATCCAGTTTGGACACATGGCATGGGAAGAGCCGTCCTCTTTTCCCTGATCTCAAGGAGCACAATCTCCAAGGATGGTCCCTTTCTGCATCCAGCCCCTCCCAACAGCCAAGACCTATTCTCCTCCACCATGGCAAAAAGTGATTTTAAAAAATCCCTCAAGCACATTACATCTCAGTATAGAATTAGGAAGTGTACTAATGGTAGGCTAGGAGTCTTTTCTTTAAAATAATAATAACAACAACACAAAGAGCCTTTATAATAACAGAAAGAGTACAGGGTTTGCTGGAAGAAAACATTCTCTCCGGCTGTGGGGAAGGCAGGCAGCGGGTCACACAAAAGATGATGCATGCAAAGCCCCAGACCAGCAAAATAAATCCCAGAGGGTCCTTTGGTTTAAAGCATGGCTATTCTTTTGAAATGTTTACTCATCCCGTGAAATGAGGGAATGCAAATTTTAAGCAACACATTCTCTTCTCATAGCCTTCTTTCTGGGGTCCTCACTTTGACACACACACACATCCACACACCAGAAATGTAATGTTGCAACCTTCCAGAAGTGTGGCACTACAACCTCCATCATCCCCAGCCAGTGTGTCCTGATGGGAGGGCGTCGGATGGAGGAAGGCAGCTGAACAGAGGGGCCTCAGGCATGTCAGCCACCTTTGGGAAAGCTGAGTTGAGGAAAGCTCCTGCAAGTGCAGGAATCAGAGAATCCTAAATCCTAGAGTTGGAAGAGACCTCAAGGGCCATCCAGTCCAACCCCCTGCCGTGCAGGAACCCCATCACAATATTTCCGACAGATGGCCATCCAGCCTCTGCTTAAAAATCTCCAAAAAAGGAGATTCCACCACCCTCCGTGGCAGCATAAAGGAACAGGAGGTGGAGCTGCACCAATTCTGCACCGCTTTACCAAATGAAGAAAAGAGAAGAATCGGCCTGGGGTCTGTGACAAAGGAAGGAGGCAAAAGCAGGGTTGGGGCCTCAGCTGAACGTGAGAGCCGAGAAACATTCCTGGTCCTGTCAGGAAAGCCGCTCTCTTGGTCTGCCTTGCTGGATGGCTGGGATGCCCAAGAGACTTGAAAAAAACCAAAGGTGTTTGTCAACACCGCCCAGGGCATGTGTAGGACAGGTCCCTTGAACACGGGGTGGGGGCTATAGCTAACAGCTTGGCTCCGGAGGAACCCTTCCAGGACAGCTATTGCCACCCTGCGGACATCTGCCGCCTGAGGTGGTGGTTGTCTACTTTGGGCTGGAAGGGCTCTTGCAACACCGCAGGCCAGGGGCTTTGAATGCATGCCACACATGGCTGCTCACTATTAATGCCACTAGCCTGGTTGGCTAGGTTCTTGGCAGAGAAGTCCACAAAGGCTCCATCTGCTGTCGCCGGCTCCTGAGTCTGGCGCTGCTGGTGTGATTAATCCTGGGGCATTAACACAAACAGTTTCCATAGAGAAAGGTGTCCATTGGCAAGAGGTTTGCTGCAGATGCGGTGTGGGCAAAGGGGCTTCCTGGACCATACAGGAACGCCCTGGGCCCAAAGCATCAGGGGGCATGGGGTCTTGCCATCCCATTGCTCCAGGAGATGAAAACTCCAAGGCAGGTGGCTAAAATGAAGATTGTCCCCTCTGCAGCCAGAAAATCAGGAAGCCCCCCCTTGGGAAGTCCTAGAGCAGTGTTGGCGAACCTATGGCACGGGTGCCAAAGGTGGCATTCGGAGCCCTCTCTGTGGGCATCTGACATCGCCCCTTCACAACCACCTGTATTCAGGTTAAATTGCTGTATTGGCACTTTGCGAAAAATTAGTGGGTTCTGAATCACAGTTTGGGCACTCGGTCTCTAAAAGGTTCGCCATCATCATCCTAGAGCAGTGTTTTTCAACCACTGTTCCGCCACACTTCACAGCCACCTGTATTTTGGGTTTTCACCCAATTGCCTGGGTATGAAGGAGTTGGCAGCAGGGGCGCCGATTGGCGCTCCTCAAAACACCCTTATGTCCGGGTTGATTGGTCAAGACTCCAGCCTGGACCTATCACAGTAGGTCATCATCTTCCGTTTGGGCACTCGGTCTCACCAAAAGGCACAGAGTTAAATTTTTTAACATTTTCTAATGGTGGTGTGCCTCGCCAAGTCAAAAAGATCATCCTAGAGTGATGGACGCACACCCGACAAGTGCAGGAGGAGCCATTTCAACATTGCACGCAGTGGGTTTGGGCTGGGGTGGCTGCCCATCAATCCAGCACTAACCAATTGCTCCTTCCCTGCCTCTGATTTCAAAGGGCCTTTTCCCTTCTCTTTTCAGCTGGCAGTTAGTGTGCAACATCACCTGCAGGAGTGCTGTGCATTTCCTAAGGCCTGGTTGCTGTCAGTCACCATTTTTGTACAGTATTGCTCTTTCGATCTGTTCAGAACGATGAGCAAAGCACATCTTTTTCATTCTTTCTCTTATTACTCTTTCTCAATGAGTTAGAATCATAGAATCATAGAATCATACTCCGGTCCAACACCCTGCCATGCAAGGACTCCCATCACAGGACTCCCGACAGGTGGCCATCCAGCCTCTGCTTAAAAACCTCCAAAGAAGGAGACTCCACCACCCTCCTTTGGGGCAGCACCTTCCTCTGCTGGACAGCTCTAATTGTCCTGAAATTCTTCCTAAGGTTCAAATGGAATCTCTTTTCCTGTCGTTTGAAACCATTGCCCCGAGTCCTAGTCTCTGAAGTCATGGAAAACAAGCCTGTTATTGAGTTATTGAGACCGTTCCAGTTGAGGAGACGATGAGGGGTGGCCTGCTCTGGGGAAACTTGAAACAAATCCTGCTCTGCAAGTCCTGGCACTTCTGCTGTGCAGCTGGATGCTTTTAGCCAAAATTCACAACTCTGCCACAAGACCTCCCTGAGTGCATGCAGAGGGGTTTCCTGTATCTCCACCTCAACAAACCGACATGCGGCCTCCTGCACCATGTAAACCTCACATGCAGAAACACAGAGGAAGACACCCTGACACGGTGTAGCCCACCTCCTCCTCCTCCTCCTCCTCCTCCACCATCACCGCTTGTGCTCATCCGGAGAGTCCTCTCACAGCCACTGTCCAAAGTGTTGGAGACCTAGCCCCACAGGAAGTTCAGCACCCTGGAGAGTGCCCTGAGAACACAAGTGGTGCCCCAGACTTTGCAACCTGAGCTGCAGCTGATGCAAGCTAAAGGAACATAAAACAGCCACGTAAAATAAATCAATATATCACAGGAAGCAGCCTTACATCCGTTGAGACAATCATCCATCTAGCTTTATAGGCCCAGCAGCAACTCTTTGGGTTTACATAAGAACCTAAGAAGAGCCCTGCTGGATGAGGCCCAGGGCCCATTTAGTCCAGTTGCCTGCATCTCCCAGGGGCCCCACCAGATGCCTCTGGGACCATATGAGGCAGCCAGATATCTGACTGCTGATGCCACCCCGCCCCCTGCCTCTGGCATCGTGAGGGAGCATGTCTCCCCATCATGGCTTGTCACCTGCGATGGAATTTTCCTCCAGAAATCAGCCCAGTCCCCTTTTAAAGGCATCCTGGCCAGATGCCACCACCACCTCCTGTGGACAAGGGGTGTCCAGCAGGTGACTCTCATGCCCCCTGTTATGTCCTCCTTCCAGACATCCCACCCGCCTGAAGATTGCCAGCCATTGAACCCGGGAGGCTGGTCACCCTTCTGGGTCTGAGGTCCCCAAGGTAGCTTCACAGTGCCTTGGATGGGGTCTGTAAAGTTCAGGCTGAAACCCAGAGTGGATATACTCACCCTGTGAAATCAGGCTCCCCAGCCATGAAAGGCAAGGCTGTATGCTCTAACTACATTATGTAGATACAGTTTTCTTACACGTCACTATTCCGAAGGGGCAATGATGTACAATAATCAACATACCCATTTGAGGACAGCAGGAATTCGTGTTAGACATAAATGCCAATGGTTTAAAAACTAGAACAGAGTATGACCTTTTCTTATACATCAGCAATTTTTCTACAGTGTCTGGAAATGAACTCTTTAAAATACTCAGGAGTATTGTTAAGATCCTGCACATATATTCCTCTCTCTCTCTCTCTCTCTCTCTCTCTCTCTCTCTCTCTCTCTCTCTCACACACACACACACACACACACACACACACACACACACACACACACACACACACACACACACACACACAATATTCTGGCAACCCTTGACAAACAATAAACCACACCAAGTTCAATGGAATAAATACAGATGAGATGCTTATGTAAGTACAGTCCTTTAACTCTTGTCCCACTGCAGTTAAAACCTCACTAACTTCCCCCATGAGGATCACGGCTCTCTCAAAGGGAAAATCCTGGCACAAACCTTGAACTCCTTGATACTCCCTGGCCCAGAGTCCATGCAAAGGAGAGAACCTCAGAAATTTGAGATGATGCCAGTGAAGGCTGGGAATATTGATTTTGAGAGGGGAACGGCTGTTAATCCACTTTGGGTTTTAGTCCAAACATTATAGGTGCTGTTCAAGTGTAGCCTAGCACCTCAAATTGCTCCTTTGAAGGACAGACTTTTTGTGATATGGCAGCCCCTCCCTTGCACTGAGCCAGGCACAAGATACGCTATAGAGAGGACAAGAAATGCCAGAAGTGGGGGGACAGGGAGCCCCCAGAGAGTCAAAGGCCCAAATCACTTCTGGTGCTGCCCCAAGATTTTTGCTGCTTGAAGTCTCTCTCGAGTACAGACACACACATACAGTCTGGGCACCTTAGACCAATCAAAGTGCTCCAGTGCCAGAAAACCTCCATTTGACCACTTCCTCTCCTTCCCCCTTCCTATCATCAATCATCATCATCATCATCATCATCATCATCATCATCATCATCATCATCATCATCATCATCAATCATCATCTTGCTAAGGCATCATAGGGATGTGCCATGTCTTGTAAAAGAAGGGTACCTCTCAAATTTTAGGGGTGAGAAAGATCAGAAAACCCTTTAACCAGGTTTGGGAGCCGCAAACCAAGGATCCCCATCCCTGCCCCCTGTGGATTCCAGCTTCCTTGTGTCCAGTTTACACACACAGAGAGACACACACACACACACACACCAAAAAGGACTCAAACTGTTCCTGTCCCTCCCGCCGAACCTTCCTCACCGAAATTCCTTGTCCTGCTTAGTCTGGGAGTTGCTGGGGGCAGCTGGGAAGCGTTCTTTGGAGTTCTTGATGCTGAAGGCGCTGAGATCCTGCGATTTGGGGCAGTGCCTCACCCAGGCATAAGAGAACAAGTCCTCTGACTCGGCCTTGGAGAGCATGGACGACTTGGAAGGGGCCACCCTCCCCCCGGAGATGTACTCGCTGGAGATGGCCTTGGGGAGGGAGACGGGCCGGTGGGCAGAGGCTGAGCGGGTCAGGCATATGTGGTCACTGGATTCGGCTTTCGGGAGGGACTCCTTCCGCTCCGCCATGGCCAGGATGCCCGAGGCCACGGCGTCCACGGCGCACAGCTCTGGGAGCGCCACCCTGCTTGGGGACTGGTTGAGCTTCACGGAGGGGGACAAGCTGGAGAAAGTGGTGGAGGAGCTCCCGGAGGCTGGCGACAAGGGGCGCAGTTCTACCGGTGAACGCAACGTTGGTGTGTGGAACCCACCCGAACCTTCGGGCTGAGCCCTGCCAAGCTCCAAAGAGAGAGGCTGGTTCGGTCTCCCAAGCGTCCGCTCCTCTGGCCCTGATGGGTGGGACCCGTCCAGCTGCAGCCGGGCTTGGAAGGGGTCGGGCCGGGTCCCGCTGGCATAGGTGGTGCTGCTGGATCCCTCCGGCTGGAACCAGCTTGGACCATCAGAGCTGAACTGGTTGGGGACAGGAGAGAACAACCCAGGCGATGACAAAGCTGTGATGCTGCCCCGAGGAGACACTGGCTGGGACCCCACAGGAGAGGATGGGCCTTGATCTTGGTTGCCATGGCGACTCGCCTCCATCTTGGAGAAAACAAAATGGACAAAAGCACGTTAGACAGATTTATTGCTTGCGGATCTATGGCTCACTCAGAGCTTGACAGTAACTCACTGCAAGTTGCCTTATGTTAAAATCATAGTTATACTTTACCACAAGCACAGAGTTAAAGGTAGGTAACTCCATATACATGATAAGACGAGTGGGCCAAATCATTCAAAAGGGGGATAAATAATAACATTAGCATTAACAATAATATTCATTAAAACGTACAAAGACAAACAGGCCATGAATCACACAATCTCCAGTGTCTGTATACGAATACCAGGTGTATGAGAAACAAACAAGAAGAACTGGAAATGTTAGTTCAGGAGGGCAAATAAGACTTGATAGAAATATCTGAAACTTGGTGGGATGACTCCCATGACTGGAATACAGCAACTGAAGAATATAAATGGTTCAAAAAGAACAGAGAGGTGCATTTGTGGTATATGTCAAAAATACACATTCCTCCACAGAAATACACGAGGAGAGATGGCACTGAGAGCATCTGGATCAATCTAGTTCGTGCAAAAAAGGGGAGGGGGACAAGGGAGTTGGAGTCTACTACCAACCACCCAACTAAGGAGAGGAAGCAGATGAAATGATTGACCAACAAATTGCAAGGATTTCACATAAACATGATGTAGTGGTGATGGGAGATTTCAACTATCTGGATATATGTTGAGAGCACATTCTCCGACACAGCACGCTGTTGGAAGCTTCCACTCTGCAGACCTCCCACAAGATGGAAAGTGCCACCAAGGGTCTTCACTGCATCCTCAAGCAAACTCAGGAGAAAGCTATCCAACCTCCACTTAAAGATCTTGTCCCCCTCTGTTCAGCACTGGTTAGTTCCAGACACTGCAGAGGCTGACCAACTGGAACAAGTTCAGAGGAGGGCGACAACAGAGGACGATCCAGGTATTGGAAACCAAGCCCTGTGAGGAAAGACTGAAAGAACTAGGTAGGTGTAGCCTAAGAGGAAAGAAGCTGGGGGTGGGTAGGGGTGGAATATGATGGCACGTTTCAAATATTGTAAAGTCTATCCCATAGAGGATGGGCAGGATTTAGTTCTCAATCATCCCTGAATGCAGAACAAGCCACAATGGGCTCTAGTTACAAGAACCCAGCCTCCGGCTGTATATTAAGAAAAAAAACTTCCCAACTGTTAGAGCAGTACGGCAACGGGACCCATGATCTCAAGTGGTGACGAGTGCTTCAGCACTGGAGGCATTCGGACAACCACCTGGCAGATGTCCTTTGATTTGTATTCCTGCATCAAGCAGGAGGTTGGACTTGATGGCCTCGTTGAATCATAGAATCATAGAATCCTAGAGTTGGAAGAGACCTCAGGGGCCATCCAATCCAACCCCCTGCCCTGCAGGAACTCCAATCACAAGGACACCCAACAGATGGCCATCCAGCCTTTGCTTAAAAACCTCCAAAGGAGACTCCACCACCCTCCTGTATGGCAGCATATTCCACTGCCGAACAGCTCTGTTATGAAGTTCTTCTGAATGTTCAAATGGAATCTCTTCTCCTGTAGTTTGAAACCATTGCCCCGAGTCCTAGTCTCTGAAGCCATGGAAAACAAACCTGTTCCCTCTTCAATATGACATCTTTTCAAATATTTAAACATAGCTATCATATCCCCTCCCAGCCTCCGAACTGGCTAAACATTCCCAGTTCCCTCAGTCGTTCCTCATAAGACATTTCCTAGTCCAGACCTTCAACCATCCTGGTCGCCCTCCTGTGCACCCGCTCGAGGTTGTCAACATACTTTTTAAATTGAGGTGCACAGAACTGGATACAGGACTCTAGGTGGGGTCTGACCAGAGCAGAATAGAGTGGCCCCTTCCAACTTCACTCTTCTATGGTTCTAAGAAGGAATTGGTTACTTTATTATTTTTAACAAAAGATAACCTAGTTATACCTTAGTTACTGAAAAGAAGGAACTGATTACTGTTTATGTGCCATTTGCAATGAGTTACTGATTTTAACATAAAGACAAAGAATGTTACTCTCTCCCTCTCTCTTTTCTTTTTTGCTCTGTCCCTTTAACTGGCTTTAGTTACTTTATTAACTCTAGAGTACCCTGCATAATTTAATTGCAAACCCCCCAGCAAGAAACACCCAAAGACCTTTCTCTTCAGGCAAGCTTTCCCCGGATGATGAACTACCTATTAAGGGCCTTTTATATGACTCTATACAATCACATAGACTTTGTGTTTATAACCACTTACAACCTTGTGGCACTATGTTTTCAATGTTAGTTCCATCACTGATAACTTTTACATGGAATTTTACCCTCTTTTTAACTGCTTGCATTGTCTTGTAGCTTTAATGTAATGTTGTATTTTAGTGCTGTAATATGTCCCTCAAGTCCCTGTTCCTCCATACTTGAACATGTCTTAATTGTACTGGACTGTATATTGTCCCTCATTACTGTAAGCCGCCTTGGGTCCTTTTCCAAGGAGAAAGGTGGGGTAAAAATACTCTAAAATAAATAAATGTAAGTGCAGTGGAGTGGTGCATAAGCAGTAGGCTTTGCTTTATTTAAGGGGCATGGGTTAGGGTCCCTCCCCCTACCGCCAGCGCAATACCGAAACCCATCCCAACGGAGAGGGGCTGGGGCTGTCCTCAGGGGAGTCTCTTTCCATCCCGCCATGCCCAGCTGGGCCCAAGAGCTGGGGGTTGGTGCCTCTCCGTCCAACCGCCATAGAACCAGAGGTTCCATGGAACCTTGGGGCCACAGGACGTCTCCCCCTGGGAGAGAGGAAAGGCTCCTCAGAACCACCAAGAGAGGTGGGGTGGGAAGGGACCCAAGGGGGGGAGGGCTGCTCCGTGGGCAAGTCCGACAGCAACAAGATCACGGCTGGGAAACCATGCCACCTGTTTGGGAACGGACACCTTCGGAGGCCACGGCCTTGCCAGCATAGTTAATTTTTAAGCGCACCGTAATGCAGAAACATGCCTCGGGGAGTGCCTTGCAGGGACAAATAGTCCAGGAAGTGCTGCTGTGCTGGATGGTCAGGTTCGTGCTATTTTACCTTGACGACATGACAAACAAGCCTTAGTCTTCATGTTCATCTTAGAACTGCAGTGCTGGAAGTGACCCTCTGGATCAGACCCAGGAGAATCAAACACCCAACCTCGGCCTCCAGAGACAGAGATTTAAACCACAGAGTTAGCCAGCAGTTTTCATTGTAAATCAGTGCCACAATCTGCAACCACCACCACCACCACCACCACCACCACTGCTGAGGCTTCGATGGGTTTGTAAGCAAAGGGCTTTGCATTGGTGCCGGCAACCTAATGGCATGAGCTGATCCAACCAGAAGCGGACTCTCTCTGCCTCCCAGCCCAAGGCATTTTTTTTTCATTAACTGTTTCATTAATTATCAATGCAATTATTTCACCGCATTAAGGGAGAGCTCATTTCTACCCCTGCGCCCCCCACCAAAAAGACCAGAGGCAGTAATTCCAGTCAGTCTCAAGTGAATTAGTGTGCTTGTGTGTCAGCTTATACACAAACATTTCATAAATACTGTACTAAGCTGCAAATGTGGCCTGGATTGGAAGAAGAAAAATAAGCTGTTCTTAAAGGTGCCTCAAGTCACCTCCAACTATTGTAAGGATGCTAGATGTTGATGGGATGGGAAGTGAGAGGGGGGAATGAGGCACTCTTGCAGATATAGCACCCCTTGCCTCTCAATTTTCTTTTCTTTTTTTTAAAGGCTTGGTACCAGTGTGAAACAAAGAGCATCTAGGAGACCAAAAGAGAGAGGAGGAAATTGCCAGTAGACTTTCCTTGAAGCTTGTTAAGGCAGCATCTGCTTTAGCCAAGCCTGTTGAAAATCTGGACAGCTACAGCAGAAGCTGCCTTAACAAGCTTTAAATTAGGGTTGATGGACACTTTCCTCCTCTATCTGCTGACTCTTGTCTGGTCAGCTAAAACAATTTTACCCAGGTAGCCCCAAATGCCCAGATCTGAATTCACATTGAATAATCCATACTCCCCCGCACAGTGTGTAGTCGCACAGAAAATGTGTACATTAAGCTTACGGTCACCTTCTCTGACCAGTAGCAATGCTCCAGGACCTCAGCAACTGATCTTGAAATGACCTACATAATTCTCGGTTACCCCTCCAATGTATGGTGGGTTTTTCCTCACTTTGAAGATATTCACTGAACTGCTGAATCCCAAGATGCTTCAGCTGATGACCCTTCCTACTTCCCTGCATTTCCACCCCAACTCATTTCACTAGACATGATCAGCTGGTGTCAATGTGCATTCGTTGTTTTGCATCCAAGCATCCCAGCTTTCTTGGTTTTCTGGATTGCATTATTTCTTCATCTTCATTCATTAACTTCACAACTTCTTCATTGGTCACCATCTCGATCCTGGAAATTCACTACAGTCATGGCATAAATCCACAGTATTGTGGCATTTGTCCTGCTGCCAACGATTGCTCATGGTTTTTTTCATAATTCTTTCAGCTTCCCTGGAATTGCCATTTTTTTGCACCTTTGTTTTTCATATCTCCTGGACTTCACCACTGCCTTCTCATCTTAAACCCCCCCCCCCCAAATGTCTTAGGCATGCACAGCTCTTCTGGCTTTTGATGTGACCGATGAACACAGCTGCCCCCTCTACCCCCTCCTCCCAAAATACAGCTTTTCCATCTGGATTCAACAAGAAGTTAACAAAGGGCATCTCCCATACAATTGATGATACACACCAGATCCGGGCTTGCTTCCTTTTGAAGGAATTGGGAGTTCCACATAACAAGAGAAAAGCACTCTGCACATGTTCTAGCACCCTCCCATCTCCCCTCTCTAACCGTAAGAGGGCTTGATTTGAAACTTACAAAGCAAAGACAGGACGGGTGTCTTCTAGGTCCTTTTCTTTGTTGGGGTAAAGAGTCTAGGAGGAATTTCTATGGGCTGTAGCAGGAACCCCCCCCCATGAGACTCATCCTCAGGTCACACAGTCCATGAACCCTTCATCGCGGATTGTGCATCGCTCAGGTTCAAGGTGCTGCAGCAATCGTGACAACCACGCATTGCAAAAATCCACACCACATTCAGACATCACCCAAGTGTCTGGACTGTGGATCTATCCCAAGGGGCTGTGAATCTCTTGGATCACAAGAGTGGCCATGGAAGGAAATGAGATGATTTCCAGGCATGACCAGTCTACAGGTCAGTCTTCAACCGACAGACATAGCTACCTGTCCCATCCCATTGCTGCCAGAAATAAATCCTTGAAGAAGGGCTGAAACAGATTATTTGCAACAAAACTCTTCACTCGCAATCCTATCCTTTGGGGTGATGTTGTGTCAGTTGACCCTTCTCTCCACACACACACACACACACACACACACAGAGAGAGAGAGAGAGAGAGAGAGAGAGAGAACACAAAGTATTCTCAAAGGTCACAGAGAGAACTCCAAGTTCCCTGAGCTCCTTGCCCTCTGAAGATGCTGGCCACCGAGTCTGGCGAAACGTTCAGGAAGAAAAACTTCCAGAACACGGCCAAACAGCCTGGAAAAAGAACTCACAACAACTACATAAGAGAGAACAAACTTCAGTCCCATAAATGGTTCTGCTTTAAGGCCCACCCTGCTCAGTGGTTGAGGTTTCTGGTTGTGGAGCCAGAGGTCAGGAGTTCAATTCCCCATTATGCCTCCTGTGGGAAGTGCCAGCCTTGGTGGCCTTGGACCAGCTGCACAGCCCCAGGATCAAACACCCCTCCCCACCCCGGCAGAAGAAGGGATGAGCAAGCCACCTCTGCATATTCTCCACCTGGAAAACCCTGGCAAAGGTCGCCATCAATTGGAACTGACTTGATGGCCGGCTATTGTTGTTGTTGTTGTTGTTGTTGTTGTTGTTGTTGTTGTTGTTGTTGTTGTTGTTGTTGTTGTTGTTGTTGTTGACCACACAGCTATCTATGCTGGATTTATTATTATTATTATTATTATTATTATTATTATTATTATTATTATTATTATTATTATTATTATTATTATTATAAAATGTATGGCATGAGCTACTACTGCCTTAGCTTCTCTAGCTGGTCACGGGGGGCTGCGGAAAGGACCTCTGGAGTGCCAGCTGAGAAGATGGCAGGCATCTTTTACCCTCTATCCATCATCCCCCTCTCACTGGGTGCCCTTCATTTCCCCTCTCTCTTTCTCTGCCAGGAAAAGGATCCTTGAAACGCTGACGGAGGCAAACAGAGGACATCTCAGGCAGATGCTGCCTCCTCCTCCTCCTCCTCCTCCTCCTCCTCCTCCTCCTCCTCCTCCTCCTCCTCCTCCGCTGCCTGGGCCTGCCTCCCTGACGGAGAGAGGACCCCCCTCCTGCCATCCGTGGGCTCTCCTTCTCAAAGGAGGGTCACACTTGGGGCAGGCAGAGTTGGCAGAGGCCAAGATGGGGCTGTCGCTCCACGGTGCCAGCTACAACCTGAAAAGCAGCCGGTATTCCTGCGGGCAAAGCAGTGCCAGGCCCAGGAATGAGGGCGAGAGAGACCCAGGGATTGGGGGAGGGAGAGGAAATGATGAGGGCAAGCAGCCGCAGGAAGGGGGAGGCAGTGCACACAGCACCCGAGCGACCCTCAACACTTCTGATGTCACGCTTTCATCCTCGCCAACACTCGCTTGCCTTGCCTTTGCCCCAGCCTGGCACCCCAGGGGTCTAAATTTAGACCAGCTCAGAGAAGAGTGAGCAGTGTCTGCTCCCCGGGAAGGGGGGGTTAAAAGGGGGACCTTTGCTCTGCCACCCTGAGCTGGGCACATGTGCTTGCGATGTCCTGGCACCAGTCCAGGCGCAGTCAGTCTCAGGACTGAGAACTGGTGGTGCTTGGCCTTGGACTCTGGTGCCCTGCCTCCCGGCCCTCCTTCCGCTGAGGAAAGGGGAGGGGGGGCTCCCTTTGGCCAGAAGCTTATCATTTGGCCCCGTGGAAGCGTGAAGGGTGATACTGGGACTGCAAGCGGTTTGGGGCAGAGGGCTGTTCTTGGCACCTTTGGATCATCTGCAAAGGTCCAGGCAGACCAAGACAAGGAGTGGGGGACCTGCTCCTTGGGGGAGGGGGTTGGGGGGAGGCAATCACACACACTCTCTCTCTCTCTCTCTCTCTCACACACACACACACACACACAGAGAGAGAGAGAGAGAGAGAGAGAGAGAGAGAGAGAGAGAGAGAGAGAGAGAGAGAGAGAGAGAGAGCTCCATGAGTGGCATTTCTGCCATGCTCTTATACAACAGGAACAGATAACCATACGGAACTAGAATGGATGACATGCTCCAGGGCTCAGCATCCTCCCCCTGGAAACCAGATTGTTCTTCCTCTAGGATTGGGCTGGGGTGGGCTGGGGGTGAGGAAGGAAATAGAAGGGTGATAGGTAAATAAATAAATAAATAAATAAATAAATAAATAAATAAATAAATAAATCCTTCACAGCCCTGTAGAGGAAATGGGTACATTCCTACACTCCCCTGCCCTGTCGCTGTCCAGCCCAACACTTGTGGAAATCTCAGGGCTCTCCCTTGCATAGGAAGGAAGGAAGGAAGGAAGGAAGGAAGGAAGGAAGGAAGGAAGGAAGGAAGGAAGGAAGGAAGAGAGGGGGGCGTCTTTACTCTTAGCCTTTTCTCCCTTTCGCCGGCGATCTGCGACCCCCCGAGCAGCACGTGCTTCCCGCGCCTCCCCCAGCCATCTATGCAGCCAGAGACCAGGGAGAAAGGCAGGAGCGCACGCACGCACGCATGCACGCACACACACACACACACACTTGCACGCACGCCGGCAAGGATGCTGCGTTGGTTGTGCCTCCTTGCTCCCGGGAGGCCCATCGCGCCCATTCGCCCCCGCTGGGGCGCGCGAGGTGAGAAGCCTTGCAGCCCCCAAACCGCCCCGCCCCCGGGGGGCGTCCCCAAAGCTCTCGGAGGCGCTTCCCTGCCCGGCAAGGACGACGCGCCCTCCAGGACCTGAGCACTTCCCCATCACCATCACACTCCAAGTTTTTTTAAAAAAGGGGGGGGTCATCCCTGAAGGAGCGCGCCTCTGGGGGCTTGACCTCCGCGGGTTCGATTCCCCCTGGGTCTGCTTGACAGGGGCTCGGCTGGAGGCTCCAGCAGGGGCCTTTCCATGGGAGAGGACGCGGCGGGACCGGCTCCCTTCCCGGCCCTGGCTCCTTCTTCCCCTGCCCTTGTGCGGCTCACCTGCTGCCGGCCGCCGGGCTCCGCCGAGCCCCCTGAGCTGGCCCGATCCCTCGGCCGGGCAGGGGGCGGCGGGCGGCGGGCACCGGCGCTGGGGGTGGCGGTGGCGGCGGCGGCGACGGGCAGCTCCATCCCTCTCGGTGCGCGGCGCCCTGCCTGCCTGCCTGCCTGCTTGCGGCGGCGGCTCCCAGCCCCCAGCCGCCGCCGCCGCCGAGCCGAGCCGAGCCGAGCCGAGCCGGGCAAAGCGGTGGCGTCACCCGCGCTTCCACCTGCCGGAGGATTTAAAGGCGCCGCAGCCCGGCCCAACCCCTTCGCCTCCTTGCCCGGGCGGCCGGGGAGCGACGAGCGCCGCGCTGGGCAGCGCTTTCCCAGCCGGCTCGAAGCACGTTTCTAGTCCTCATGGAGGCCGAGGGACGCTGCCTGCGGGGCCAGCCGGGCGGGATTCCTGACGTTTGGGAGCGTGGGTGCCCAGGCCCCGCCCCTCCACTCGGATGGCGACTGCTGCTGGACAGCTCCCTGGCTTAGGTCTCTGGAGGTTGGGCGTTCGATTCCCCGCTGGGCCTCCTTGACAGAAACCGGACTGGACGGTGTTTATGTGTGTGTGTGTGTGTGTGTGTGTGTGTGTGTGTGTGTGTGTGTGTGTGTGTGTGTGTGTGTGTGTGTGTGTGTGTTGTGTCGTTACAGTCCCTGACCGACCCTTCGTGACCCCATGTTCATGGAGTTTTCTTGGCAGGAATACTGGAGTGGCTTGCCAGTTCCTACTCCAGGCGCCTACAGCACCTTGGTGTTCCCTGGTGGTCTCCCATCCAAGTACTAACCAGGGCCGACCCTGCTTAGCTTCCGAAATCAAGCGAGATCGGATGTGCTTAGGATGGGCATCTAGGCAGCTGGACTGGACGGTAGGGAGGTCCCTTCCAGCTCCGCAGCTCTGAGATGATTTAACTCCTGCGTAGCTCAGTGGTTTGGGTCTCTGGCTGCAGGGCCAGAGGCTGAATGTTCGATTCCGGACAGGGCCTCCTGGCTAGGAGCTGGGCTGGATTCTCCACAGGGGTCCTCCCAGCTCTGCACCTATTTCCGCTCATGAACAATATGCCCATTGTGTGCATGTCCTGAGATCAGGTGCACAACCAGCACCTTGTTCATGACTGGCAGTTTTATGCAACCATTCATGTACACAGTCTTATTTTAATGTGTTCTGCTGTCAAGGACCTTTGAGCGGCAGCATCATGTGCTGTATGCAAACACTTTAAATGCATTTGTTTATGGTTTGTCATGGTTATGTCCTGCCTTCCTTCCAACAAGGCCAAGGCAGTCTGTGTGGCTCCCTCTTCACCGCCTTCATTCTCAAGAACAACAACAGAGGGAAATGTAGGGTGCTGCATCTAGGTAAAAAGAATGAATTGCACAGATATAGGATGGGGGACACCTGGCTGGAAAATAGTACCTGTGAAAGGAATCTGGGAGTCTTGCTGGACCACAAATGGAACACGAGTCAGCAGTGTGATGCAGCGGCCAGGAAAGCCAATGTGATTCTTGGTTGCATCAACAGAACCATAGTGTCTAGATCAAGGGAAGTGATAGTACCACTCTATTCTGCTCTAGTCAGACCCCACCTGGAGTACTGTGTTCAGTTCTGTCCACAGTTTAAAAAGGATGTTGACAATCTTGAGCAGGTCCAGAAGAGGGCAACAAGATGGTTGAGGGAATGGAAGAAATGTCTTAAGACAGGCATGTCCAAACTTCAGCTCTCCTGATGGTTTGAACAACTCCCAGAATTCTGGGCTTAGATTGCCAATGACAAAGGACTGTGGGAGTTGTGGTCCAAAACATCTGGAAGGCCAAAGTTTGGACATGCCTGCCTTATGAGGAGCAGCTTAGGGAGCTGGGAATGTTTAGCCTTTCAAAAAGAAGGCTGAGAAGGAATATGACAGCTATGTTTACATATTTGAAAGGATGTCATATTGAAGAGGGAACAGGTTTGTTCTCCATGGCTTCAGAGACTAGGACTCGGGGAAATGGTCTCAAACTACAGGAAAAGAGATTCCATTTGAACCTTAGAAAGAACTTCCTGATGGTTATACTTATTCAGCAGTGGAAGATGCTGACATCTGGCCTGGATGCCTTCAAAAGGGGATTGGACAGATTCCTGGAGGAAAAGTCCACCACAGGTTACAAACCATGATGGATAAACCAGGGTACTTCAAGGGCCAGATGCAGGGGAGTGGTATCAGGAGACAGATATCTAGTCTCATGCGCTCCCAAACGCATCTGGTGGGGCCGCTGTGAGATACAGGAAGCTAGACTAGATGGGCCTTTGGCCTGATCCAGCATGGCTCTTCTTATGTTCTTATGTTCTAAAGGAGGGTGGTGGAGTCTCCTTCTTTGGAGGTTTTTAAGCAGAGGCTGGGTGGCCATCTGTCAGAAATATTGTGATGGGAGTTCCTGCATGGCAGGGGGTTGGACTGGATGGCCCTTGAGGTCTCTTCCAACTCTAGGATTCTATGATTCTATGATTCTATGACAACCCTGGAAGGTGGGTCAGTGACCTTGCCCACCGAAAGGACACCTGGAGAGTCTCATAGCTGAGTGAGGATACAAACATGGGGCTGTCCTGAGTCCCAGTCTAGAGCAGCCCTTGAGCTAGATGGGTGGTATACAAATCTAAATAAACAAATATAAAGAGTGTAACTTCCCAGTCACTTCAGGAAGGATGTAACTTTGCATTTGTGCCTATATGCAAGCATACATGCACACCACCCACCCGAAAATTCCCAGGGCCTCTTGTGTTGGTGCTTCTGACATTGAGGGCCTGCTTCCATCCTGCCCCCAACCCATTTACCAGGCAAAGCAGCTGAAATGCAGGCAAAGCAGTAAACTGAATGTGTCCTGGGAGAAAATTCCTATTTGCATAATTTATACGGGCAGCCTAATTCTGTCTGCCTGGCTGCTTTTGTCTGACGTTTTGCTTACTGTAACCTGTCTATGATCTGAACTCAAAAATACAGAAGGCTGCAATATGGGAAAGAGTTTTCATCGTTCCTGCTTTCCTCAGGGCTTGGATGAGAAGCTGCACCTTCCACCCACTCTTCCGATTACCCTTCCACCAGGATAGGAATGGGACCGGTGTCCTCCCCTTCTGACACCTAGCAACCATTCCTGAAAGGTAGACTGCCTTTACATCTGGAGGTTCCACGGAGCTGCCAGGACGAGAGGGCATTGACTTCTCCTCCTCCTCCATTAAACCAGTTCCCTTTTAAAACCACCTGAGAAGGCACGTGGTCTCACCAGCATGGTAATTGCTCTAACTCCATAAAATCACTTTGAAGTTGTAAGGAGAATCTGCTTGTTGGGGGAAGAGGGAGTGAATCACTCCAAAATCTCCAGGGGGGGAACATGCTGTGAGCAAAGGCCTTCCTCTTTTGCCCAGAAATCTCTGGCCAGTCAGAGAGGCCACCCATGGTCCAGGACCTGTGTCAGTCAGTCCCATAACGTTTCTCCAGGGATTGACCAAGAGAGTTTGATGCCTGGCTTGGAAATAGGACAAGGCCCCCCTTGCAACGGTGTCAGGAATCCACTTGGTAGACAGTCCCCCATAAACAACCCCATTGCCCCCCATATAAGGAGAGTCCAAAATGCATGCCGCCGGATCATTCCATTTCAGGAATTTGGGAGCGGGACTTCTGTAAAGTTAACGGCTCTTGATTCAAAAGAAATTATCCTCAAATGTGCTGCTTTCCAACAGGGATCCATGCAACCAGATTTCTCCTAAGCATTGTGAGGACTGCAGCTCTCAGGAACCTGCGTGTGCACGTGCGCATGCATGAGCATGTGTGCAGAGATTGCACAATCTCTGCTCATCAAAAAGCCTCAGGGCTTTGATCCTGTGATCGTATGCCATCATCTGAAATTAAGATGTACTAGTACCTAGATACCTGAAGGACCGTCTCCTTCCATATGAACCTACCCGGCAATTAAGATCTAGCCAGAGGGCCCTCCTGGAAGAGCCATCCCTCAAGGAGGTGAAAGGGATGGCTTGTAGGAACAGGGCCTTTTCGGCAGTTGCCCCCAGATTATGGAATGCCCTCCCAAGCGAGACCCGCCTGGCGCCAACATTGATGACATTCCAGCACCAGGTAAAAACATTCCTGTTCAAGAAGTCTTTCTAACTGATTATTGTGGGTCCTGATGGCGATTTTAGTGCAGTGTTTTAATATATTGTATTTATTGTATTTAAATGTTTTATTGTTTTAATTTTATTGCAACTTGATGTTTTAATTGTTTAAATCGTTTACTTTGATTGTGAGCCACCCAGAGACCTTGGGCAGTGGGCGGCATACAAGCTAAATAAATAAATAAATAAATAAATAAATAAATAAATAAATAAATAAATAAATAAATTTGGGGTCCTGAAACAGAAAAGTCTGCACTTCTCTTTGGAAGCAGAGGTATGGACAGGGCTAAATTAAAGATGCTACAGCACCCTTGCAGGATGGCCTGGAACCAGCTGCCTCCTCTGCCCAGTGGCAGGGCCGGGGCTGCTCCTCTCAGTGGCTCCCTCCTCCTTTCTGTTGTTTATACCTCAAACTAGGTCACCGTTTAGAGGAACAGGAGGAAGTGGGGGGGGGGTTGTTCCTGCCGGTTCAGCCTTTGAGCGTTAAATCACACGACAGCTCACCCATCCCATCTCCCTTTTGCAAGCTCTCCTGCACTCTTTCTCCTCTGGTTCAATTCTGTTAAAATCTGGCCCGAACAAATCCCCATTGGACTTCATTCCTCCGCCAAAGCCTCCGAATTGACAACTGCGACAACTGTGAGCATTTCTCGTGGCAGATTCTTTGCATGGGGCAGAGAGGGGCGGAGGGCAGGGAGCCGTGGGTGCGCCCTGGCCTGGCCAGCCATCCCAAAAGCAGCCCAATGAACCCCTTCTGGTGTTGGGGATGCCCATGCCCCATGGCCGATCCTGAAATAAAACCCTGCGTGTGAGTCAAGTGGGGTGTTGCAGATTGAAGGGGGTGGGTACGTGGGCAGAGGCGGCACAGACCTGGATGTAGGATGGATCCATGGGCCTGTGGCCCAGGATACCAAAATATAAGGGCACCACCTTCCACCACTGCTCCCCAGACTGAAGGAGACCCCCACCTGGAGTACTGTGTACAGTTTTGCAGTCCCCAATTTAAACAGGATGTTGTTGACAATCTTGAATGGGTCCAGAGGAGGGTGATCAAGATGACCGAGGGTCTGGAACATATGTCTTATGAGCAGCGGGTTAGGGAGCTGGGACTGTTTAGCCTTACAAAAAGAAGGCTGAAAGGGGATATGATTGCTATGTTTAAATATTTGAAAGGATGGCATATCAAAGGGGGACTGGTTTGTTTTCCATGGCTTCAGAGACTAGGACTCGGAGCGATGGTCTCAAACTACAGGAAAAGAGATTCCATTTGAACATTAGGAAGAACTTCATGAGAGTTAGAGCTGTTCGGCAGTGGAATATACTGCCACGGAGGGTGGTTGAGTCTCCTTCTTTGGGGGTTCTTAAGCAGAGGCTGGATGGCCATCTGTCGGGAGTCCTTGTGATGGGGGTTCCTGCATGGCAGGGGGTTGGACTGGATGGCCCTTGAGGTCTTTTTCAACTGTAGGATTCTATGATAGCCGGTTGGGGGGATCTGCATTTAAGTTGCCAGCGGATTTTGGTGGTCGTGTGAAAGCAGCCCTGGAGACATAAACATACTTGGCTCTGCAAGGCTGGAAGGGACCTCATGGATAATGGAGTCCAGCCGCTGTCAAGGAGGCAGAATAACGAATTGAACCCAAGCCTCCCAAGTCCATGCCTGTCACTCGATCCCCTGCGCCCCTTTGTAACTGGCATAACTGAGGAGGGATCCAAGGAAGGAGTGCCCACCAAATTCTTCCACAAGTCTACCGGGTTTGTTTCTCCATTGTCCTGGTGGTGAGCCAGCTGGAGAGGCCATGCACACTCCTTTGCCTCCCAGTAACAACCTCTCTCCACCCAGCCACCCCGGCAGGATCCTGCCTTTCCAGCCACCCCACACACACACACACCCTGTCCGTTTCAGCACCCGGGGTCAAAGCCCCAGTTGCCTCCATCTTATGTTATGGCTCTGGTAATGCTGAGCACTGCACCTCTGACGGAGCAAGGGTCTTTTTCTGTGCCATGGTCTGTCCATTGGCTTTGGGGTTTTTCCTTTTTCTGTCAAATGGCTTCTGTCAAATTATCTGCCATCAAGTCATTTTTGACTTATTACAGAGACCCTTTCCTAGGTTTTCCAGGTAATGCATGCTCAAAGGAGGTTCACCCCTTCCCTTCTGGGGGTGACCTGGGACTGTGCAGCTTGCCCTGGACCACCCAGGCTGGCTATCCTCCCTGGAAGCAGAATGGGGGAATCAAACTCCCATCTTCAGGATCTGGGTGTTTTAAATGAATCTTCTTATTTGGGGGCTTTACAGCATCCTCTTTCAAACCTCAGATTTTTGTTTCCTAAAAAGGCTGTGGGGAAACAACAGGAAATGAAAAAGAAACATTGCAACACATGTTTTTTTTTTCCTGGTGTTATGACGACAACCGTTTGTGTTTCTCAGCATCCTGCAATTGTGGTTTACATTTCATCCAAACGACAGGAACAAATGGCTTTCAGAAAGCAGGTTTCAAAGCTCCCGAGAGCTGAGGAAAAAAATCCTTCTGAGGTTCCCCTGCCATCCTGGTATCTCAGCAATCTCTGATTGTAACCCAACACTCTTCAGCTGCAATCCAAAGGCAAAGATGGAAAGGAAGCTTGTGGTCTGCCCTCCTTCGACCCAAGGGACGCTTTTTATCAAATAAGATGCAAGAGCTTCACATGATGCTTCCAGGAGGTGTCTTACTGTCTGCCCTCTCTGTCCATACTCTCTGTCCTGTCAATGATCTGCTCCATGTACTTCGCACCCTGGAAATGGTGGAGGAAGATATGCCAGCTGTCACACCCTTAGAGATACCTAAAAAGGATGTCTGCATCCCTTTGGTGGGGGCAGGATGTGGGATGCTCCACATCGTGGGAAGGCAGGATTCTCTGGGGAAATGGCAGCCTGCTGGGAAAGCTGGAAGGCTGCAGGAAATGAGGAAAGCCCAATATGAGATGGACAGACTCCCTCAAGGAACCTACAGCCTTGAATCTACGAGAACCGAACTGGGGTGTAAAGACAAGACTTTTGGAGCTTGTACATTCATAGGGTTGTCCTATAAGTCAGAAATAGTGTGATGGGGCAGCACATCCACAAGGATGCCCTGTATGCCATTGATTTGCATTCGGAAGTTGATTTGCATTCAGAAGTTGAGCCATGGCAATTGGACTCCCCGTGCCAATCCATGCTCTCAGATGCAAACTCGATTAGGCTGTGCTGCATGATGGGAAGAACAGGCAGTTAACCAAATTAAAAATTAACGGACCTGCCACCAGGCATCAGAATCAGGAGGCCCTGTGCATGCCATGTGAACGCCTATTAGCCATTTGGGCATTTTCTCTTTCACTGACTCTGAAAAAGGTTTTTCTTTGGTTTTCATTTTATTTACTTCTCTTTTCTTCCCCACAATGCAGCTCCTTAAAATATTGGTCTAATTAGAGGTTTCTGTGCTCTTCTGGCATCCTGAGCACAGGCCCACCCACCCACCCCATTTGTTTCATTCTTCGAGGGCTGTTTGAGCACCCCCTGGATTAATGATTCTTGGAGCACGGAGTCTCTTAACTGATCAGCTCCTCCTCCTCCTCCTCCTCCTGAAGTGCAATTTTCCACCACTTTGGGGTTGTTTCCTAGTGTGTCCTTGGTTGAAATACGTACCATCCCTTCCAGTGACGTCCAAAAAGTCCTCACCTCATCCGCCCTGCTCAGGTCTTGCAGACCAAAGCCTGTGGTTTCTTTCAGGGAGCCAGTCCATCTCGTATTGGGTCTTCCTTTTCCCCCCTGGTGTGTCCAGCTTTTCCTGGCCTTTTTCTCTTGCCTCCTCGTGATGTGTCCAAAGTGGAACAGCCTCAGTGTCACCACTTCTGCTTCCGTAAAAAGTCCACACTTGGCTGGATCGTGGCCCCACTTGTCCCAGGATGTTTACCCTGTGTCTTGTCAGTCTGTGGAACTCCCTGCCACCAGGAGATGGTGATGGCACCTGGCCTGGATGCCTTCAAAAGGGGATTGGACAGATTCCTGGAGGAAAAGTCCATCACAGGTGACAAACCATGATGGAGATGTGGAAACTCCAGGCTTAAAACTGGGGTACCCCATTTAAAACTGGGGTATCAGGAGACAGATATTTAGTCTCATGCACTCCCAGATGCATCTGGTGGGGCCACTGTGAGATACAGGAAGCTGGACAAGATGGGCCTTTGGCCTAATCCAGCAAG